>JAWZSL010000026.1:1280000-1940481 GCA_034769285.1 Lutjanus argentimaculatus
TCCAAGTGACGTGACGATAAGTAAAAGCACATTTAAGAACGGAGGGGGACTTCAATTTGCAATGTATTGATCGTCTTGATGAAATGCGTCTGCAGCATCTGACCCATCAGGAGCTGTGGGCATCTACAGCACAGGATCTCCAGCTCATCCCAGTTCTCCACTGCCTTTAATCTCTTCTCTCCACTGGATTACTGTAACCCATTGCACATATGGATTGGTCTGTCTTCCATGTCCTCCATGCTGCTAGAACAGTACATTGCCGCCCGGCTTACAATTGCATCCAGAGAGGTACACCACATTTCCCAGTTGGCTTGTCTTCATCTTTCCCCTGCTTTGCCATAGCACAGATGTGGCGTGTGAGGTCTGGCATCACAAGACTTACATTCTGTTGTTTGTCCTTGATTTTCTGAATGAGTTTCCCCTCTTTGAGACTTTGGTTCTTCTACATCTATAGCCTTTAGTTCTTGTCACATGGGGCCCTTTGATTTTACAAACTCGAGAAAGAAACACTTTTGTTGTTGCTTTGCAAAGATTATTGAAATATTCTGTTATATTAGACTCGACCCTTTCATCTGTGCATATCAAACTGGTCTCAAAGCCCAGCTCTGTTTTTAAAACTCTGTTTAATTTGCAGATATTTGAACTTATGTGTGCTTGTGATGGGAATTTAGCGAGCACATCTTCTTAGCACCAGCATAAAACCAGCACTGTTGATTACACACCACTGACACGGCCTATCAGAACAAAGAACTTAATAGCCTTTTGGACATATGGATTATCTCTTAGTTTTAAGTCTCAGTTGGTGATTGTGATGATAATGATAATGATGTCAAATATGATAATGCCTGTGATGACAGTGATGATGATAACGATGACAATGATGCATATGATGATCAGTGGCGGAGTTCCTGCGAAGACCAGAGTCCTTTTTTAATCTCTGATGTAGGGAAACGGGATGTGATAGTCATCACAGCAGCATGAAGGTACTTTTTTTGTAATTAGATTTTAAAAATGATTTTTTTATGTCTTGATACAATATTCATGTAATTATATAGAAACATTCTAATGAACAGTAAACATAGGTACAGAAAAATAACATCTTCATCAATAATGTAAACAGCTACTGTATAATTAAAGTGGCTCTTCCGTGAAAAACAAAGCTGTTTACCGCAGCGTCTGTCTGCTTTGTCTGATTTACATCCAACATGTTACTAATCATGTAGAATTTTATTTAATTTCTGTGTTTTTTTTTATATATTCTCTAACATTTGTTTTTGTGTTTACATGTCCTCTGTATCGCAAATGAGAAACAGCATTACCCAAAACATCAGTGTTGGGAAAAATACATTTCCCAAGTAAGTTGTTAGAGAGTGATGTGGGATTTCAAATCAATATGAATTCTTAAAGGGCGATTCCATCTGTGTTTTCCAGGTTTTTCCCACTCAGCAAACAGCGGTTATGTAGGTTAGCGTGCTGATGCCCACCCCACCCCTCCCTCAACCTACAGGGTTTATATGTAGCAACAACATCATGCAGAAACCTAACATAAAATACTAAATCTTTTAATAACATTTTGATGCTAAAACATACTTACTTTGACCCAAATTTTATGGTTTGGATGTGAATACATAAGTAACACTACTGGGAAGCTACAGAATGATATAAAAAAAAAACCTCAAAAACAACCTTTGTCATTCATTTATATCTTCAAACAGCTTAATTTTATAGTTAACACAGACACACTGATGGAATCTACACATAACTTTGATGTATTTTGCATGTGGGACAAAACTGAATTTCCCAGGTAAATCACATGAATGTGAAGAAAACACACAAACGCCACACAGAATTGAACCAGGCCATTAATTGAGCCAAGGTAATTAGAGATGTAAAGCTGATGTAAAATAATGTCCACCATGAGGTCATTAGGTCTTTAACCTTGCAGAATACAATGACTCTGTCGCACACGTATGCATAGGTTCGCTTGTTGGTTTGTCAAAGCTGTCAAACGTCAAGCTTTTGAGCAGCGTTGCTGTTGGCCCCTATTTTGTTGTTATCATGTGCACACACACAAGCACGCAGCTGTTGTGACACACATTCTTACTAGTGGTTTTACACTTTTCTGCTTATTGGCTTTAGGAATGTTTTATTAGGAAGGAAGCACACTCAACACATTTGTTAGACCTCATAGATAGACAATAGTCATGTTTCCATCAACTTAGTTATTCGAGCTGCAACAAAGAAAATTAGTTGCCAAGTATTTTGTAAATCAATTAATCAATTCAGTCATTTTACAAGCAGAAATGTCAAGCATTTGCTTGTTCCAGCTTCTTAAATATAAAGGTCTGTTGCTTTTCCTTGTCATTTACGATAGTAAATAAAGAGTCTTTGGGTTTTGGACTGTTGGTTGGACAAAAGAAGCGATTTGAAGACGTCTCTTTGGGCTGTGGGAAATCGTTCTGAGCATTTTTCACAACTGTTTGATATTTAATAGTTTAATAGTCCTAAAAACGGTAGGAAAACTGAATATAATTACAGGAAACAATAAACATGCTTGTTAGTCCATCAGCAGACACTGCCTGCAGGGAGATGTACAGTACATACTGTATGATGGAAACTGACTAGCTGATCATGTAACTACCTCGAACAAAAGCTGAAAGTTGTGTAATTGTTAATACTTCTACACAGCTACTGGTGATACACTCACTCAGTGTAATTGGTATGTGAACAAAGGGATGCATTCTCCAAGGTAAATATTCCCTATAGGTACACGTCTACCGCCCAACTTTTCAATCGTCTAATAAGCCAATTACTGCAACAGGCTTACAACCCAATCAATCACAGTTAGGGAAGTGTTTGACAAAGTTGCAGGACTTGAGGGACCAGTAGCTGTTGCTGCTTCATTGTCTCACATCAATCATCTCTCAAGTGCAAACAAGTGCCAAATGCTGAGGAAGACTGGGATATCTGAGATGCTTTTTTTTTTCTTCCCTAAACTGTAGTTGCAGATGAAATAGAATAGATTTCATCAATTTTCCTGACAGTTCTCAATACTCGTATCTCATGTGTCTGCATCTGCATCGATTGAGCCTATGCATTTTTTCTTCTCTGTTGTTCAACTCTTTTTTTGTTATTGTGTAAATTTTAATTAGGCATATCCTTCACTATCCTGTTTCAAGATTGGGGTGATTTGTCAACATAATCAATTTACATAACTTCGCATAGGGTGTGCTGACACGTCGCTAAAAAAAACCTTAAAACGTTACCCACAATCATCTGGTGTGGGAGTATTTTAGGCAGAGATCGAACAATGTTGTGCTCTTTAAGTTCTGCCAAAACGTTGTTATTCAGCTGTTTTATATTTTCTGTTTACTTTATCAGCCATATATGAGAGAAAAAGTGTGTTAAACTAACGCTTCAGTTATTTTTTTTGCCTCATACTGATGCAAAAATACATTTGCTAATGATTATCTTTACTGCCTGTTACTCCAGTTAAGAAAATCAATCCATGCCCTAACCACTTTAAGTTTTAAGTCAAGCACTTAAAAGTAAAACGGTAAAAATACTGATTTTCCAGTTGAGGAAAAATTGTTGACACAGTGATTAAATTAACCTTTGTGTCACTGTCGTCCCTTTGAATTTGAAAATTTGCATTTTTCTGATCAGGCATCTGACGATCATGGTCTATGAAATAGAGTGGAAATTAGACTAATTTTAAAATATGCAATGTCATACCGTATTTATATTTTTGCAAATTAATTGTTGTTTTAATCAAGTAACAAAAAGATAATCTTTATAATCAACAAATTTGCATTAGATTAACTCATAAAAAAATATTGTTTGATTAATTGATTTAAAAAATCATTACATGCAGCCCTATCTTGTATAAATAATGGTTAAATTGTACAGAACATTTACCTGAACCACTCACCTTTACATAACAATTAAAAAACAGACTGGGATGTTAAAAACTAGTTTGGTAAAGTACTTACACTGTAGAAACAGCTTGCTGACGTGTAGTTACACAAGCATACATAATATTGACATAAGCAGTAGCACAGATAAGCTGTTATGCCACTCCACATAATAGACAGATACAATAAGTCATTACACTCGCATACATGTAAAGTAGTGTTTCTCACCCCCATCCACTGTACAGACAGGCAGCCATATGTGCTAAGAGCATAGGCACATGCCTCGAGGCATCCACCACCCATGTGCTTCACGTGTCCTGCTGGGAGAGGGGAGGAGAAGGTGGGAGAGGGCGAAAGACAAAGAAAAGGTGGAGAAAAAGTAGGTTTGAGTGAAGCTTGTGTCAGAAGCGTACCGTGTTGGTGTCAGTTCCACTCCTCTTCCTCCATGTTAAGAAGTTTCTCTCTCCCTCAGAGGGGAAAAAACCAGCTGGCCCTTAGAGAGAAGGAGGCAGGAGAGAGGGGAGAAGAAGAAGAGATGAGAGTAATAGAAATAATAGAGAGGCAAGTGTGGGTACAAGATGAGACAGAAGCAGAGTGATAGATTTGAAAACATACTGGAACGTTTCAGGCAGCAGTGATGTCCAATTATATGCCATGGAGAGACAAGTTCTGTATGTGCAGCATTTCCATTCAGCCGAACAACAGAGCTCTATCTCAATATTTGTTCTTGTGTCCCCTTTGACATTTTATTTAGTCTGCGGTTTACAGTGCACAGAGAGTTGAAATGGCAAGTCATTGATCGTGTACAATGTCAAGCTTAGAGCCCATCTCAACCTGCTGGGATGTATCACTGTACTTGTTCAGTAGAAGATCACCTATGGATAAATCTTCCCCGCAAAGCCGATAGCCGGGCATTCTGGGATTTATTAGTCACCCCACAGCGGCTGATAGCAACGAATAGCTACCTTCAAGCTGAAAGGGTGCAGCCAATTAATGAAATCACTTGATGTATTCATTAGGTGGAAGAAGAACCTGTATCTGCGTGGTCTGTTTTAGATCATCTACACCCCTTTCCAATCAGCAAATCTCCTTTTCATTGCAAATAATTGGACATCACTAATAATTAGATGACACACACAGATGTGTGAGTGGGACTACAGCAACAGTTTGAGACACTGCCTCTTCAGTTTTATTCATTATATTAGTCTTTTCTGCACTGTGATGGTGGAATTTTCTATCCAGTAATTGCGGCGGTTAGTCCGTATTACCAGGGAGGCTGGCGCCCACTCTTGGAGACAGGTTGGAGAGTGGAGCTTATAACGGAGCTGTAGTCCTGGCACCTGTTGTTTGAATAACCCCCATAGCCTGTCTGAGCACAGCCTGAGGAAGCAACAGGAAGCTGCCTGTGGGCTCACCACGTAGGATACTGGACAGAGGGTAATATGTAGGGATGGGAGCTGATTTTATTGATATCAATGCCAGCATCGATTCTCCTTATCTGCCTAATTCTTTATCGATTTCCCTATTGATTCCTCATCAATTTTAATCGGGCTGATTGTAGCCTGAGAGCTTGGTGTAGCAACTTTCTCTGTGTCATCATATAAAATGGATGAAATGAGAAAATATATTTGTACAGCATTTGTTTTTATTTATATTTTCAGTCAAGGAAAAAAATCTAATGAGCCCCAGACTTTACGCTAGACTTTTTTTGATGGCAAAATGGCCGTCAATGTTCCCCAATTCTGGCCGTAGAGAACAACTACCAGATAGATGTTTTAAATAGCCATAATAACACTATTTGTTTATGCACAGGAGAGCAGCTATGATGTGTGAATGCATGCAGTGCACGCTTAAATTGTGGCTCGTTTCAGGTCATTTAACCACCGTTCTCATAGTGGCAAGTTTACATACATTAGTCAACTATAACTGAGCACACGAACAAATGATAAACTGACTTTATGAATAGTTAAATCATGTCGAAAATATTGCGCGGCAGTCAGTTCACATGAGCGCTCTCTCTCTCTTTCTTTCTCCGCGAGTCTGCATCACACTTTTCTCATGAAGTGGAAAAAGATGTCTCTCACTGCAAAAACAGCTCTGTCTCATCGGGGCCATACGCTTTAGTGATTTGATCTTCAGGCACTAAAAAAAAAAAAAAAAAAAAAAAAAGCAGATTATGCAAACTGCCTATATTTCCTCACAAAGTGTTCTTCCTGTGCACCACACAGCACTATAGGGGATGTGAACATATATAACAAAACAAAAGGTTACATGCTAATTTAACATGCTGGAATGAAATCCACCAACGCTCCTTTCAGCACTGTGGATAGCGCCACGTGGTCAGACCTGCCAATCAATGTCATTATTGCAAGTCACTGTTTAATTCAATTCCATGTGCACTGTGCAGCAAACTTCAATACTCAATAGAAAATTACCCCAGTAATTCAAGTAGTTTAAAATATGCTATTTTTAATTTATATATTTTATACGGCCTATTTGGCACAGTTCCCACTGCACATTTTGGCCATTTATGTTTTCATCTGCCAGACAACTACACGTGATAGCGGCAAAAACCAGCCTATGCCAGCAAATGTAAACTTTGGTGGCACTAATGTTATTAGAACACATGATTTTTACCCTTGGTAACAAATGTGCTGCTCAGGTGGGAAGCAGTGGCGCTAATATGAAGTGTGTCAAATACATGGCTTTCCTGGAAGCCCATGTTGTGTAAAAAGCTGTTTACATGAAATTAACATTTTACAGACATTACAACTATGGCTGGTGTCATCTTTCTTAATGAAATGAAGCCACACTTTGGACTCTTTTCTCCTTTTCGTCTTGTTACAAGACTTCGGTAGCATAGATGCATGAGTTTGACAAATTTGTTTTACAGTGTGCAACTGTCAGGAAAGTATGCTGTCATCGATAAAAGGAATTGATAAGCTCAGAGCCATACGATTCCAATGGATTTAGAAGCGGTTCTCAATTCCCAACCCTTAGTTATGGGCACAGCCGCAACGAGCAACACTGTGTGGTGATGTGGGAGTATTGGATACCTTGGCCTATAATTAGGGGTGTAACAATTCTTTAAAAAAAAAAACACATGCATCAAGCTTTAATGTGTAAGATGCAAGCGCATCAATTCAGATGGCTTGTATTGGTAAAACACTGAACGTGTATCGGAAAAAAATCAATGCAGCACCGATATCGATACAT
This sequence comes from Lutjanus argentimaculatus, assembly GCA_034769285.1. Lineage (NCBI taxonomy): Eukaryota > Metazoa > Chordata > Actinopteri > Lutjaniformes > Lutjanidae > Lutjanus > Lutjanus argentimaculatus. The sequence continues at coordinate 1,287,131 of JAWZSL010000026.1, forward strand.
CTCATTAGGACGTGCATACGCTTCATTTTTGGCATCAAGGAACTGCTGCTTTCATTCCTTTTCTCTCTCCCCCTGCCTCTGCCTGCACCGCTCTCGCTGGACGAATGCTGCCTAGCTCACACAAAACAAGCGCTCCCTCGTCCCTCTCCTGTTTCTCCTCTTCGATTCTTCAAAACAGAAAAAACTGGCATCGCACTGTGTCACACCACCAAACCTTCATAATGCGCAAGTGTGGAATAAGTTTGGGTTTTATAAGGAAGATGAGAAACACTGCTGCAGATCATTTACGCAAAATGTGTCAGACAGCAGAGAGCAGAGCCACGAGTCTCCTGACCCACAGAGACGTCATGTCACTGGGAGAGCAGGTGACACCCCACTTCCCCCACACAGTTAAATTCAATCAAAACCACAGCACTCCTCATATGAAACAGAGCAGCACGTCATCTTACTGCAAAAATGTATCTTAAACAGTTTTAAAGTTCTGTGCACAGGTTTATGCTGCAGTGTCTTATTTACAAATGAGATCCCTAATAAGATTTTAACACCACTGCAATGTCCCCTTACCTCCGTCTCGCTTGTTATTGGATTTAGTAAAAGTACAAGGATTTTTTCTTGCAACTAATAGTACCCTACAAACATAGCATTAATAGAATCAAAATGCAAACATTCACACATTGTATCGTATCATATTGTATCGTGACAGAGCTGACTAGTATTGAATCATTTTCTAAGATGCATCGAATAGGCCTCAGTCAGTGAGATGCACACCCCTACCTCCCCTACCTGTAAGTCTTTTGGTCCTTGTAGACTGAAGAGAAAGCTGTGTTTTGATACCTGGCATTAACTCAAACCAGCTGAAGACAGATCAAGGGTTTGCTTTTGTCTCCTCTGCCCTCTTGACTTTTATGGGAAGGGAAGTAGGAAGAGAATTGCAGCTGTGGTGTGAAAAAGCTCCAGCTTGGGGACATTAGCGTGTCCTCCCTGCAAATCGCAGATGGTGCTGGCTTCATCAGCCTGTGACCTCTGATGTGCACTTGAGCTTTTTTACTGCTGAGTGTGAAGCGACTGGGAAAAGGGTTAGCACCTTCAAATATGAGGTCGTGGTTCTTTCGCAGAACAAGGTGGCTGGCTGTGTTCGGAGGAGAGGGGAGCAGCTGTAACAGGTGGGGGAATCAGAGTACCTCAGGGTCACATTCACATATGAGAGTTAAGGGGTGCCAGGAGTTTGACAGGTGCCGTTTGCTGCTGTAATGTTGGATATACACCAGAGTGTGGTGATAAAGAACGAGTTAAAGAGGGCTACACTTTACCGATGCACATCTCTGTCCTCATTGGTGTTCATGAGCTGGAGGTTGTATCTAAAAGAATGGAATTGTGGGTACATGCTTCTCAGGAGGTTTGCTGGCCTTGCTCTTTGCAATGTGCCGTTCACAGTCAGCATTCGTCCTTGGTGCTTCTCATTGAAGGTGTCACCTTGGCAGAGTCAATGTGGAAGACAAAATAAAGCTACTGTGGGTGATTATGTTTCTCCACCTGGCCTGAAAAACCCACCACAGAGGATCCCTGATGAGGTTACTTTTTACTCCCTTATCCATCATATTTGCAAGTTTAAAGCTACTACACTGAGTTTTAATTGGTTATGAAACAGTCTCAGTTTAATACTGATGCCTCTATATGACCTACATAAGCAAACTAGACCATCAGTCAGAAGATTGGCTGTTTCTATATGAGGGCTGCAAAACTAATCAAAATAGTATTGTAATGAAAATAAGGCCAAGTATTATATCCAAGACACAGAAGCTGTAATTTTTTTTTGATAAATGTCACAAAACAGCTTTTTAATGAAGTACTGCAGTGCTGTAGAGATGCCTAGACTTGCAAATCTTGTTCTCCAGATCTAAGAAAACATGTTTGTTTTGTACAGACCCCAACAAATGTCACATAATCATGATTTTCACCATCGTCATATTAGAGTTATTAATCTTACACAGCCACAGAAAGATACATTATCTTCATCACTATGCATACTGCACACAGCTGAGTTTGTTTAAAAAAGAAAAATAGCACTATTAAAAATAAGTTGCATCTTTCCTCACTCGCTTCCAGAACAAATGCGCGTGCTAGCCAGATCTTTACAACTGCTGCTGTTGTCTACAGGCGCGTCCAAAATCAACACAAAATGAAAGTTCCTTGTGGCTACTTTAACTGTAATCTTGAATAGGACCAGCAGGCATAGAGAATAGATAAATAGTTTGTGTGTAGGCAGCAGCTGTAGAAGTGAAAAATATATATCTAGGCAATAAGCCTGACAAATTACCCAAACGGAAGCTGAAACTGTTGATTGAATTGATTATTCAGTCGAATGAAAAATTAGTCAGCAACATTGATTTTCTAACAGTGAAGTCAATTATCAAACAAAAACTAAACACGGTGGCCTGGTGGCTTGGTTGGTGGAGTGTGCGTCCCATGTACTGAGGCTATGAGTTGTCTGCAGCGGCCGTGGGCTCAATTCCTGCCTGCTACCCTTTGCTGCATGCTCAGATTAAAAGGCATTTTTTAAACATCAATATATGCAATTATAGGTCATCTGATTGGGGGATGACCATAAGGTCAAAGTAGATATTTAAAAATTAAAAATTGCATAAGGGTGCAGCAAAAGGGTGTACGTAGCCCAGGCTACTACAGATTCATCGACTGTTACAACATTAACAGCACGGGTAGCAGTCATCTATCACATCCACAGCTGCAGCATCATGTCAATCAATGGAACGATGTCAGTATCACTGTAGAGAGCACCAGTGCATGTCAGCCAGCTCCGCAATAACAATATCCAACATCAATTCCCTAAAATAGGACAAAATAGAAACAACTGAAGGAATAATATTAACAATATTAACTAAAGATAATAAACCTTATCTTTAGATGTTATTTAAACTGCCTTGTTTTTTCGATGCTGCATACTTTGTCATTAGAGAAACAAAGTTCATGAGTCAAATGACTATTTGATTTATAGGATATGGGTTGAACTAAAATATCAAAGTGCACGTCAAATATTTTTCTCTACCATGGTTTCTGTCATTTTAGTTAGGTCTTATCAAGCTTATGTTTGATCAAGTGCTTATTTTTCTGATCAGTTTGGTGTTAATTATTTGTAGGGCTGCACCAAAAACTCTTTAATATTTCAATATTTTATTAGATCTTAATCCTAAACATCAGGCACATAAAGCACATAAGAATAATTATAATGGTGGCATATTTTAAAGTTTGTCAAATTTCCATCCTATTCAATAGACTCCACATCAGATGCCTGATCAGAAAAATACTGGACCTTAAATTCAAAAGGAGCTGTGATGCATATTAATTTAATCACTAATCACTGTGTCAACCCTTTACCTGAACTGGAAAATCAGTGCTTTTACTGAAGTACTTAACTTCGGCTAAAACTTAAACGGGTCATGACATGGATTTATTTAATCACTGGAATTTAATAGGGGTGAGCTGATCAGTGGTAAATGTATTTTTGCATCAGTGTGGAGCGAGGAAAATAATTAAAACAAATTACAAACTGTTGGTAATGTTAGTTTTAGCAATTTCTCACTCATACATGGTTGTTGAAGTAATCAGAAAGTATAAAACAGCCGAATAACACCGTTACATGACGCATTGTGTGATGTTAACAGCAGTGGTGCTGCACTTTCAACACAGAGGCGATGAGGAAGCATCTGGAAAATCTAGCTTAAGTGACTTTTACTAACAGAAACATGTTCCACGCATTGATAATCCTAATATATTGTGCTTGGGTGCTGACAAACAGTAAACAGGGCGATGCTGGTGTCTCACTGATGCCGCTGCTGCAGGAGGAGGACAGGTTGCTTGGTGATTCACTTCCAACACTCGTGCGGAGCAGTTGCACTGCTGTGTTAAGTCATGTCCAGTTTGTGGAGCTTAAAAAGAGCCAAACGGTTGCGTCTCTGTCTAAAATACTCCCACACTTTAGTTGATCGCAGCGAGGCTTGCTCCGTGCAGCTTGTTCTCTGGGGGAATCTGTTCTTTGACCAGGTGCAGCAGTTCATAATGATCCATCCATGCAAAAATCAACATATTTCCTTAATCGATTAAGTCAGTTCTATCAGCGAATCACCTCAGCCTGAATTATTCAATGCTATAAAAAGGGCGTTTCATGCCATAAAGACAGTCGGCCGGCTGTTTGGGTGGGAACTTGAAAGCATGACTGTAACCCCGATCACTATTGCGCAGGCTTTGGCTCCAAATGATGTCAGCAGCACTTGCGTTTGGGATATTTTAGCTTCATTTTTGTACAGTGGAGCGAAGTGGAGATGTGGTATCCATCTTTAGGTACATGACAATAATTTTGACTTGCTGTATGTTTTCCTATTTTGCAAATAAACAATTCTTAAAGCACCCTCGTTTGTTAGCTAACATGTCTTGGTGCAAACCATTTTTCAGAATTTTTTAACAAATCCTGCTTTAAAAAATGATGATGTCACCTTGGGCTCTAGGAAATGGCATTTTTTAATATTTTCTCATGTTTTGTAGACTGTGTTATTACTTGGGAAAGGAGAAGGCAAGGAGAATAATTATGCTACTGAAATAATAACACTAAGGAAAATGATGGTGTTACAGCTCTAACCCCAAAATGTTCTTTCCATCTGCAATGAATATAAAGCTGGTAAATGGTGTCTGTCTCAAATGCGAGTTATTAAAGTTTATTAAAAATGAAACATTATCCCATTTAGAGGCTCATCATCATCGTATTACCTGTAGCTTGTACTGTGAATTGGCTTCTAGCAGTGTCATTTTCAACAAAGAAAGGATGCAAAAGAAGAAAAGGCCAGAAGTTCAACTCAGACTACAGATGAGAGGGCGAGAGTGGGGATGATGTTTTAGTCGGGGAGGCCCTTTGGGATTTATTTTTCTATTTTCATTCAGGTAAAGTTGAGCGAGTACGCATGTTATTTTTCGTTAGGTTTTCCCAGCTAGTCAATAATTCACACCAGCAACCTTTGAGTCATAGTCCCACTTCTCTGACCCCCATACAGAGCTCTGACTCACCTCACATAATATGGTATTTCAATGTCCAAATCAGGGAAATATGCCACAGAAAATGACAGATTCCTTCAGTAAGAACCTTGTCGTTAATCCCTTATGATAATAAAAATAATATAGCTTGAAATAACATTTTGTGATATGTCTTACTTAAATATATCTGTACCTATGTATCTACGTTTAATTGTCTTGTATCAACTTGCTGCCTCTTGGCCAGGTAGTTATTGTATCTGATTAAATAAAAAAGTTTGAAGAACTTCAGTAGTTTAACGGACTGAGTTTAGATCCTATCAGGTTTTGAAAAATGCCTCATCATTCGGTACCAAATTTCTGCACCTGGGGAGTAAATCCTGACAGCATCAGTGAGCCAGTAAATACAGAGGCATGCCCATGTGTTTTTGTGTTTTTGTTTTTTTAACAGATAGATATTTGCCTGCACAGAAGATAACAGAGCTCTGACTCACATCACATAATATGGTATATTAATATCCAAATCAGGGAAATGTGCCACAGAAAATGACTCTACATTTTCTGTAGAATCTGCAAAGGCATTTTTAGATGACTTAGGAATAACCTTGATGTTAGTCCCTTGTCAAAATAAAAACCTGGGCTGCAACTAACTATTGTTTTCATTGTCGACTAATCTGTTGGTTATTTTCTCAGTCAATCGGTTAGTTGTTTGGTCTATAAAATGTCAGAAATTTGTGCAAAATGACAAGCATCCTTTTTCAAATTTATCAAGGTGACGTCTTCAAATGTCTTGTCTTGCTCACAACCCAAAAATATTCACTTTACTGTTAAAAAGTAGTAAAAAACACATTTAAGAAGCTGGAATCAGAGAATTTTGACTATTGTTTCTTTAAAAAATACTCAAACTAATTAGTTAATTATCAAAGTTGCTGATTGATTTAATAATCACTTAATTGTTGCAGCACTAATAGAATAATATAGTTAGAAATAACATTGTGAAATAAATGTATCTGCTTGTATCAGTGTTTTACTGTCTCGTACTGACTCGCCTCCTCTCACTGCCTTTTGGCCAGGTTTTAGTTAGTTTAGTCTAGTTTTATGGCACTGACCAGATTGCTTGGATCCCATCTAGTGTCACGGAAATCAGGGAAATGTGCCACAGAAAATGACTCCATGTTTTCTGCAGAATCTGCAAAAGCTTTTTTTTTTTGTTTGTTTTAGACAACATGACAGATTCTTTCAGTTACAATCTTGCTGTTAAACCCTTACTGATTATTTTGATTGTTTTCTCAATTAATCAATTAGTTGTTTTGTTTATAAAATGTCAGAAAATGGTGAAAGATGTTGATCATTATTTCTTAAAACCAAGTTTGACGTTCTCAAATGTCTTGTTTTTGCCCACGACCCAAACATATTCACTTTAGTGTCAAAAAGGAGAAAAGAAACCATAAAATATTCACATTTTAAAAGCTAAAATCAGAGATTTTTTTCTTCTTTAAACAAATTACTCAAACAGATTAATTAATTATCAAAATAGCTAATAATAGATTCATAATTGATTAGTTATTGCAGCTCTAATAGTCACAAATAACATATTGTGATACTTAAATATATCCCAGTCCTTCCATATTACTCAACATGTTTCTGAGCTTCAGGTTTAATGTTTTCAGTTTTCATCCCCTCTGTCGTGGATATGAAACCAACGCTCCATTCTCCACTGGAGCTGCTGCCGTCGAACTGTTAAATATTTTGTGCACAGCGCAGTGCGAACGGCAAAGTTGTGATGAGATGAAGAGACAGAAACAGAGTGGTGTAAGGATAGATAGAGTAAAGGAGAGAAGAGTTTTGTTGTGTTTCTGAGGTGATGCCCACTTTGGCAAGTCAAACTCCCTTCACTGCTCTGTTCTGCTCTGCTCCACTCTGCGTGGGTTGTTGCTGTATAAATAACACTCTCAGAGCAGATCAGAGAGAGAAAGAGAAAGAGAGAGGATGAGGGAGGGAGGGAGGGAATAACGGCAGAGAAAGAAGAGAGATGGTGAGGGAGACAGGGGAGGAGTGGGGCAGAGGAAGGGGGTGGGGGTGCATGGGGGAAGCAAAGCGGGAGAGAAAGAGACAGAGAGGGAGAGAAAGAGAAGGATGGAGGAACACAGTTGATCAGAGTGATATTAGATGTTCAAGAGGAAGAGAGAGCGCAGAGAAAAGAACTGAGGGGGGAGAGAGAGCAGATTGAGAGGGCTTGTAGAATAATTGAACCATATATGGTAACAGTTAAGTATGAGGCGATTTGAGAGGATGAGAGAGAGAGAGAGGGAAAGAACAAGTGTGAGAGAGAAATGGATGTGAAGATGTACAGTACGAACCCTTCAGAGAGAAACACAGCGAGGTTGTGTGTGTGTGTGTGTGTGTGGTGTCATGAGATGGCCTGTCTTAGGCGGTACTTGTATGACACCATCGGCGTTAGTCATAGGGAAGATGATTAATAGTGTAAAGATACTGCAGCAGCTCATCACTGCCAAACAGCACATCTCAGATCATTTTGTTTACCTGCATGACGACTAATCCGAACAGACCTTTTGTTATTTGAATTCAGACTCGACATATTGAACATATACATTTACAGTGAGACGCACACTTCCCCCTCACACCCCCACAACTGAATCCAGTTTTCAGGTTAGTTTTGAAACTGTGACCTTCTAAAACTCCCTGTATTATTATACACAGACGTACAGGTTGTGATAAGTCGACATGCAGAAATAACAGCTCTTAAATCTGCTGATTTCTTAGATCGACATGAAAGGTGTCAAAGGGATAGTTTGGATTATTTGATGTGGGGTTTCATGTCAATACTTGTCAATAGTCAGTGTATCAGTTTGGAAATATTGTTCTCTCCAAATCAACCACACAACACAGCAGGTGCTTGTCTATAGCTGCATTGATCTGTTGGTTTGTTTGAGATTTTATGTGACTTTGGTGTATCTGAAGTATTCTTTTAAAACACCGTAGTCACAGAATAGCACAAAAAAACTCAGCGGTAGATCAGCATTAAGCTTCTATGAGGTAAAATTCCTGATTTTGCTCATTATGGTTGGAGTATAGTAGTTCTGGAGAGAGCGATATTTGGCTTATATAACAGTGGGTGCAAAAAAGGCTGCCCGATGGCAAAGTAAAGCTGTAAAAATCTTCAAAATGTAGTGTACACTTTGCACTATAAAAAACTGCATAAGTGGAAACAAGACCTTTTGTTGCTAACTGTAAGTGCTAAAAATGGCTACGAACACAAATATCAACGCTAAAAATGGTTAAGAACCCAGATATCAATGCTAAAACCCAGAACCCAGAAATGGGTTGCTGAACCCAGATATAAGCACTAAAAATGATTAAGAACCTAGATATAAGCGCCATAAATGAATGAACCCAGATATCAGTGTATTATTATTCTGCAAGTAAACCCTCCTAAATGTAACACAGGACCAGGGACACAATTTTATCCCTCAGAAAGTCCCTGCTTTCCAAAAGTAAAAAGGTTTTAGGGGTGTTGCTTGGAAAAAAATTCTGATTTGTTTTTTGTTCAATATGCTTCAACACATCAACATGGAGTTATAGAAGACAGATGGACCAACAGCAGCATGACTCGAGTCTCCTCCAAGCTTATTATTGTTGCAGTGTTGCATAAATAATGATGCCTGGCCGTTGCTTTATATGGCGTCATTGTTGTTGTATTGCCGTTGTTGTATGCAAAAATGGCGTGTCAGAATAGACACTGCTTCATCATATCTCAGCGGGCAGCACTGCCAAATCTGTGCAAGCCTTTAGACTGCAGTGGAAAAGCAAACAGCCAACGGTTGAAGGAACCTTTTAGTTTCTTGAAAAGTAGTTCCTGAGAATAAAAGATCTGGGCACTTTGGGTGAAAAGGTGGCTATTATAACAATGACACAATAATCCAACGTTCTTTTGTCATGCAGCACTTATTGGGTGCACACAGATACAAATCATGTTAGTAATGACCTGAAGTAGTAAAAAGTTAAAGAACTAATGTGCAGTATATTGAAATTGAGTAAAGAAATTCAGTCAGATGATATTTATTAGTATAAAGTCATATTGCAGTTCTTGTCTTTTCCTTTGACAGTTATGTATAGGAGGTATGGATTCTGTATATGCCTCCAGAGTAGTGAAATAAATGCCATCGATTTCCTTTCTCAGCTTTATGTGACATTTATATGACAAGGATATTCAAGTATTGATGCAAGAATCTATTACAGCAGTCCATACATTTTTTCATAACACTAACCTGTCTGCCTTTCTTTTTTTTATCAACATCTGCACCTGATTTAAAGTTTGTATCTATCTCGACCAGAAAACAAGGTGATGCCATGTGTACAAACTGGTGTAACGATATTACACTGACTTCTCTTCAAGAATGTTATCTCACATTTAGTCCTGTGTTCACCAGCCATCTTCAAACGGTCATTGCAGTTATCAATATTTCCACATGCCCTTCCATTGTATTGTATTAACATACATTTTCAGCTAATTGTGCATGTATGGGCCTTAAAATGTGTAAATTCCAATCAGCTTCATGTATAGCCTCCATTGTATCTATTCTCCATGCATCTAATTTCATTAACGACGGGTCTGTTGAATGTGATAAGTCAACAAAGACTTTTCCCACTTACACTGGGTGAATTTTATTTATTAAATACAAATAATGGAGGTTCGGGTGGTAATTACTTTGATGTGGGTATAAAACATTTAAATTATCATTTATTAGTGAATTCTTAAAACTACATCTGTTTATATAAACTTGTTTTGAGGAAAGAATTTATCATAACTATGTGAACATGTGAAGTCGTTAACAAAAATTAAAACCATTATTAATTGCACCCCAGCAGTGTGTGATGTGTGTGTGTGTGTGTGCAGAGGAAATGAGCAATATGGAACACAGTGGCCTACCTCGCTGCAGCAGTTTAATGATGGCCAGAGGTGTTGCTAAACTAGCTGATGGTGATGCATCCCAGAACATTGTTCTCCAGACCAGTACTAATCAGCTGTTATTGGTACGAAGCTCGCTAGCAGAGGATTTGGATCGGAGTAATCAGAGGGAGGCCTACATCACTAGAGCCAGTTAATGATGGCCAGCGGTGCTACGAGCCTGACACATCTTCAAAGATTGCATCACAGATCACCACACCGCAGATGCGTACATCACATGTCGAGTTAGCTTCATATAGATTATGTTCACTCTGATTAGTTTTATTGCAAGAGATTATGTCATTGTTAATTAATATTTATGTCATTGAAATATTCTATTGTTTAAATATTGTACAAATCTGTTCATTCTTGACCTTTGGGAGCTGAATGTGTAACAAAATACCTTCATACCTTCTGGACATTTTACCGGTGTATATGGTGTTGTTACTGTATTTGTTTATAGACTTCCTCAAAGTAGGCGTAGCTGATTGTCATAGCAAACGCTATTCCTGCAGTTGGGAAACAACACACTCAGGAGCTCTGCTTTGGTCTTGAGAAGCTGCAGCCTTTATTCACTGACGAACTGAAACCTAAACTGTACATTTACTGCCAGATTGACAACTTCACTCCTCACGTTTTCCTCCACTCAGTGTGCATTTACTGTCCTCCTCTGCTCTCTCTCACGCACGCTCAACTAAGGTTACACACTGACTACGCTATGCTGCTTTGACCAGTCAGTAGTTTGCTGTGCTTGCTGGCTCACATTTGTCATCGGGACTAAACCCAAAATGCTCCAAAAACGGAGCAGAGGCATTTTTCTTCTTTATTAGTGTTAGTACTGTAACTTCTCAGATGCTATGTCTCACTGCCCAAGCCTAAGCCCTGCCAGTACTGGATTTGTGGGGATAACTAACATAAAAATAACAACAAATGCAAAGATATAAACATATGTGTAAACTTGAAGAATAAGGATCAAATATAGATAAAATGCCAATAAAGTTAAGGACAACATGATCAGATTCTTAAATTTCTCTCTTTTTTCGTGCGAAGGGCTTGTACGAACACGCCACGTCAGATTCGACAAATGCTCATAACTTCAGAAAACTGTGTAAATTATCCACCTGTGTGTATTTGATTGCACGTGTATGAGGCTTGCAAATTAGCATAATTGACGCCCCAATAATACCATATAAGGCTGTGCTTCCTGCTGCATATGTCAGAAAGTGTTCATTCATGAAAATGGCATCAAAGAGAAAAAAGAAGAACTTTACGAGTTTGAAGTTTGACGTCCTGCTTTCAGAGATCCATAAAGGAAAATATCATTTTAATATTGTCAGCAGTGGAATTAAAAGACCTGCTAAAGCAAAGAAACGGGGAAAGCAAATGCTGTAATGGCGTGTTACCGGAGGGTCTGAAATAAAGTAGAAATATCTCGATATGAAAATGACTTCAGAGGAAAATAAACGACTCGCCACAGCCACAGTAAGGGGCGAGCAATGGCTGCAGCAAGAGGAGAGGGTTAAGGGGAAGTTTTCATCACAGAGACAGAGGACAGAATAAGTGAGGATGTTCGCCTTGACAGAGACGTCATAAACCTGCACGTGCAGATATACAGCTAGTACACCTGACAGCAGGTCATAATACATCACTGAATGATTGATGATAGGCTTTATATCTAAATTTACAATTATATTATAATTTCATTATTCATCATAAAGTCATTAGTGAAAAACTTTGGTTTGAATAACAGACTGACTGTGCATGACTCTACGACAGGCCTGAACCGCATTTCCCTTCACCAATTGTTGAAAATGTTCGCAGGTGGGGACTGAACTAAAACTGTGTCCAGAAACCTTCCTGAGCTTTGAGTCTGGGGAGGAAGGGGCACTTCAACCACAGATCGTGTATTAAAAAGGAATTCAACATATTTAATATACTGGCTATGGCTTCAATTCACTATTTGGACTGCAACACTCATTTTTGAATGCGAGGGACTTACGTATTTCTCCTTTAAATCCTTAATGGTGATTAATCCATTAATGATTAATCGTTAACATCCCTAGCCGGGCTCTACAAAATAATCTAAGCTAAAAAGTCGATTTACTGGCTTTTATGGGCGCACTGAACGCACATCCTGATCTTTCCGTCTTGGAAAATGAAAAAAAAAAAATGGAACATCCAAATGTCATCTGATAATAGCAATCCAGTTCAAAGTGACACCACTATAATCTCTATAATGGATTTCCCGTGTGGCAGCCAGCAGATTGTCATTACACATGTACTGTAGGCGGTTAGATTTTTGACCTCAACAACATGCACCGCCTCTGTTAGGTGTAAGTGTCTCCTCTCTGAAGCAGTGTTTGAGTTTTCTTTGACAGGCCAGAAACTATCAGGACATTTTACATCATGGCTATGAACAGAGACTGTCATGGCCTCCACCCCACCACCCCCCAAATAGTAAGGTAATAATAATAATGTTGTATGCATTCTCTAATTAATGTCAAAATATGTTATTAAGTGCAGTAAAATAAAATGAGTAATGGCGTCTGTTTCCTCATGCATCGTTTGTCCTCTGTGTTGTTTATGCGAGGATGGTGCAGTGCTGAAGGTTGAGGTTTGTGTGTACACTTGCTAAGGAAGCTCATCAGTTTGTCAGCCATGTTTTCTGTTTACCTTGAGCATTGTGCACCTGCAACGCTTTGAGGTCGAAAGTTGGCAATTTCCGCTGGGAAATTCCGACCTCCAACATCGTCTGGACAATGTTGCTGTTTCTTTTTCCTCAGCGTCAGTTCATCTTTGTCAGTTTAGTCAAGCGTTCGTGGCCTTTCCCAGTGATTCTTAGTGCTTGTTGGACTTTACTTCGTTTGTTGGACTTGCTGCCTGTTTAGTGGATTTTTTTGGATTTTGCCTGTTCCACGGATTTGTTTGCTTTTGCCGGACTCATGTGTTGGTTTTGATCCTTTCTTGCCCAACTATCTGTAAGCCTGTGATTTTTTTTTTAGATTTTGCTCATTTAATCATCGCTCTGAGCTGCACCAGTCTGGCTCTCTCTGCATATTGGGTCTGTCCTCTTATTTCTGCAATCAGCTTGACAGAAACTCTGACAGAGATTCTTCATCCTGTATGAATGATCCGTGAAATAACGCGCTGAGTAAAACTAATCCCATTTAAATTGTGTTATTGTTTGAACAGCATGGCCCGGCTCTTCTGCAGGGGCCAATTCACTGCTAGTAAGTAAATACTTGTAGTAGCCAGTAATGCCTAGCGCCAGTCCTGGCAGATTGGCGCTATGCAAGGGTAATGCTGGTGCCAAGTGGAGTGTTAAGTGCTAGCCATGTGATGCGGGCCTATGGCTCCTGTTGCTGTAATGAGAGCGGCTCGTTCTCAGTCTCGCCCGGCTGCTGCTAATTGCCTTAATTGAGAGAGTGACCTACATCTGAGAGAGGCTTCGGTGGATCAGCAGAACAGCTGGCAAACCTGCAGAAGGAAGGGTAGGGAGGGGAGGGCTGAAAAGAGGGATGAAATGGAACGAATGAGGGAGAAATTAGGAGAGACAGAAGTGGATGCAGCAGAAAGAAAAATGTGGCTAGTCTGACTCTGAGCAGATTGTTGAAATAAACTTTCTAAAGCATGACAACTCCTAATTCACTTTAAACTTCCTGCTTTATTTCAATTTTTGTGCACACACGCTCGGTTGGATACACACATCATGATTTTTGGGCCCAATTAAGCATCAAATGTGCCATCAAAGCCAGATTTAACCAGTGGAATGATAGTGAGGGGGAGAGGGTGGAAAAAGCAAGTCGAATGGATAAAAAGAGCAAGAAAAGGGACAGGAGGAGAAGGCTGGCAGTGACATCATGCTTTTAGAGCAGAGGCCGACCCTCAGGCCAACGCTGAATACACTCCGAACAGTCTTGTGTACTTCCCTTAGACTGAATTATTCAACACACTCCTGATGGAGAGACTGACTGTGACTATATGTGTGTGTCTCTGCATGTCTGGGTGCTGCAGTGCATGTGTGCGTGTACGTGCACGCACGGATGCATTTGTGTCGAGAGCGCGAGATAGAAAAATATAAGTTCTGTGTGTGCATGTGTGTGTGTGTGTGTGTGTGTGTGTGTGTGTGTGTGAATGCAACTTTTCTTTATCTGTGTGCTAGAAAGAGTGTAGGAGAGGAGAGAGGCTGCTGGGAGTCATTGAATGGGCTTGTGATGTGTGGGTGGCTGCTCAGTTTATGTGCATGTGGCGAAGTGTGCACACACACGTCTGTCAAGTCTGTTGAAGTAAATGTGTGTGTTTTCTGTGTTTCAGATTAGGTGCTTCAGCTAGTTTTTGTTCCTCTTCAAGAAGAAATAGAGCTCAATCAATCCTCTTTCTACCCCCAATCTCACCACACTGCTTGTCGATGTTTCTGCCATAATACACACACACGAACGCACACGCACGCACAGTAACACACTGTCTCTCTCACTCACTCTGTGTTTTGGATTTTAAGCTGCAGTGCTCTTCTGTGTGCCCCCATTTCTTGTTTTTGTGAGTGTGGGTGTGTGTGGTCTGTGTACTCTTTCTCTTAGTGTGTGTGTGCTTTGTGTGTTTTTGCCAGCCTGTGTGTGTTTCTGTGTGTGTGCGGACAGTGAGTGTTGGGGTTTGATCCTGTGCTAATGATCTCCCAGTGGCTCAAACTTCTGTAAAGTGTGTTGAGCAGGAAGACAGAGAGAGAGAGAGGCAGAGAGAGAGAGAGAGAGAGAGAGAGAGAGGAGGATGTGAGAGTGAACAGAGAACAGTGGCTGATCACGATCATCATCCTCGTCATCACTAAACCTCCCCCAATACACACTCACACGACTCTGCTCTTGTAGAGTAACCCCTCAGTCACCAGCAGCAGAGCCTCCATCTATCGTTAGGGTCCGGTGCCAGTGGCGCGTTCCATTTACCCTGGAAATTGGAGCTGGAAATGACATAACACCCAAGCTGACCATAGCGACATGTCCGCAGATAGAAGTTAGACAGTGTGTGTACGACTGATTTAATGAGACACAAAAGATAGAAGTGCTATTAAACAGGTTTCACTGCTGTTGAGGGGCGGAGCAGCCAGCTTGGATTTTGAGGTCAGGGTTGGTGAGGTGGGAAATCCAACTTCAGGGGGCATTCCAGTTGAAATTTCCTACTGGGAACTTGGGGATTCCGATTTCACGGTTCAAATGGAACGCACCACAAGCCCCCAGGAAGAGCGCCGGGCTTTGAGGCTAATTTGACATACTGGCCAAAGCATGTCATGACAATATCGTGTGACGCGCTATGGAACAAAAAGACTTTTCCCTCATAAGTTTACATTGTGAAAGGAGTGGCTGTGAAACGGTGGATAATTTTTTTTGAAGCATCACAACCTCAGTGAAATTAATCATTTCAATACCCGAATTTGATCCATTCCGTCCAATAACATTTGGAAAGCCTATCAATAATTTTATCTCCATATTAGTTAGCAGAGGGCTAAACTGGAAGTTAGCTGGCTCGGCCAAAGGAAGACTCTCCTGTGCTTGTTCTTTGGGCGAACGATGCAAGGGCTCTGGCACAGATGTAATTGGCTGCAGACGCCACTGAGCAGCTCTCATAGGAATGAATGAAGGCCCACCTCCAGGGCTGTATCCAGTTCTGCGTTATACATCCACGTATACCATTCACGTCTGAACAGATACAGTGCAGATATCAGTACCCAACAAGTTTTGTTGTCCATGGGTGGTTAAGTTACACTATCGGCTCTGGCTGCAGGCATGTTAATGTTAGCTGCAGCTGTTGTGGAGGACTTTCAAGCTATGAATTACGGTATACTTTATAGCTTTTAGATGTACTGTGTTTTGTGTTTGGTTAGACATGTTGCCCTCACCAGCTTCGCATTTCGCATTACAAATATTGCAGCGAGTATTGTCTGACTCAAGTTTTGAAAAATGTTTCCACACTTGCGACCACTTTCAGCTTGTTATTGCTTTGACTCACTGCGACTGAACAAGCTGCAGGGATAACACCGCTTGCTCTCTTTCTTCTCTTTTTCTCTATAATCAAGGTTGAACAATAAGGATTGCCTGCTTGCCCGGGGCAAATAAAATGCCGTGTCAGACATAAATCTGGAAACTCAGTTCCCGACCGGACAAGTGTTAAAAAAAGAATTCAGCTATTAAACTATTTTGATAATCATTTATTGCTGAAGTAGTTTTCATGAAAAAATGGCAGTAAATGTTTTTTTCAGCCTCTCAAATATGGAGATTCCCACTTTTCTTTGTTTATCTTCATTTTAAAGTGATTATCTTTGGGTTTTAGACTGAAAAAACAAGACATTTGAAGACATCACCAAAACTGCAATGGACATTTTTCACATTTTCTGGCATTTTTTTTAGATGCTGCAGCCCTAGATCAAACATGGCCATTAAAGTCTTTGTTGTTATTTAAAAAGCTGCTGATAAAACAATCTGCACAGGGGCAAATTTGAATTTACTTTGGTTAAATAGATTTCTGACCCACTTGATCAACTGGGCAAGTGAAAAAAAAAAACACTAAAGGTGAATCCTGTTTACACTCTATTACTCTCTCACCCAGATTTGCTCCCAGGTAGTTAAATTTGGCACAGAATGATTTAACATGAATTGGTACTTGAATTCGGTACCCGACCACCACCTATCGTGATCTGCAGGAGGAGCCTCGCTGGCAAACTCTGCATCGAGAGCTGCGGCATCAAACCAGCTGGTGACAGAAGGATGGAGGGAGGGGTGGATGGATGGATAGACAGATGGATATAGAGAGCAGGCATGTGATGTGTATCATACCCGCGCTCTCCTCAGCACACGCGTGCACATGAGGAAACGTCAGCTGCAAGACAGTCAGATATTGGAACTGAGGTTTCTCTCTTGTTTCTTTTTATTGAATGTCACATGGAGGGGGTTTTCTTGCATATCTCTCTCTCAGTCACTCACTCCTGCCTCCCCTCCGCTCCCCCTGTCAACTCTCAGCTCATCTTCTTGCTTACATGGACTGTAATGCACTTTTGTTTTCTGAATGTGTTAGCACTTCCTCTACTTCCTCCCCGTTCTGCGAGTCTTGCCTCACCTCTCCTCCCCTCCCTCCCCATCTGGAAAAGATCTGTCTCACTAATAGGAGGCCTGGTAAATTAGCCCTTCTATCCTTCCTCTCTATCGCTCCTGTCTCCTCCCTTCTTCTCTCATCTATCTCTCCAAGCGTGCGCTGCCCAATAGAGTGCACTCATGCACACCCACAGATATACACACATAAAAAAAAAAAAATACAAGCGCGCAAGTACAGATTTGCCCCATTTGTGTGTGTCTGTCTGTTTGTCTCCAGGTTGGGTACTGGCTAATAGGGCGTAGTAGGTAATGGCAGCCGTAGCCTATTATCTCTGCTCTGCTGTCTAATAGCCACTGGCTTTAAGCATCTGCCATGTAGTTGCTCTAACTCCCCCAATGGACACTTTGCAACTTAGCGCATACACTGATAGACACACACACACATATACACATGTACAACCCACCCCCACAGATGCACAGCGAAGATAATATACACACCGCCAAAAGTAATTTGTGCATATGTGAGTGTGTCTGTGCACGTGTGGGTGCATGTAGAAGTGTTGTGTGTGTGTGTGTGTGTGTATGTGGTTATCACATCTAACACACAGTCCTGACATTCGGTATGCTCTCTTTTCCTTGGGGAGCACTGCCTTGCTTTAATTAGTAAAGGAAATAGATTTACTTATCTGATCTTTGGCACATTGGCCACACACACACACACACACACACACACACACACACACACACACACGCTTGTGTGTGCTCAACCAGCACATCAACACCTATCCATTACCAGTGTGGTGGAATGCCAGAGCAGGAGGCAAACACATTGTGTGTTCAGGCATGTGTGTGTATGAGTGTGTGTGTGTGTGAGGGAGAAATGAATCTGCTCCCATCTGTAGACTGACCATTGATTTGCCATGGTAACAGTGGATGGTGACTGTCGTGTGAACAAAAGCGATGAGAACAAGTGGCTGGATTGGAGAGGGAATACGGAGCAAGGAGGAGGAGAAGGAGAAGGGGGAGATGGGGAATAGAGGAGACCAGTGGTGGTATTAAACTGGAGGGAACGGACTCACGTGGGGACAAAGTCAGCAGAGGCTGGAAGAGGATTAGAACGCGTTATAGCCTGTTGCTGGTTTAACTAAATGTAGCAACAAGATTTTTATGTGTGTATTTCAGAAAGCGAGAGTGTGTGCACAATAGTGTTGTGGGAGTGTTTTTGGTATAAAAAGGCTTACACAGACCTGAGTAAGGCTTATATATAATGAATGAATCCCCCTTCAGCTACCGTTTTTCTTTCCTCTGCAGAATTAGTGATTTGTCTAACCCCCTCCTTTTCCCCGCAAACAATCTCTGCAAAAAAAACCCTTTACAACTTTTCAGCTTTCCTCCCAGAATCCACCCTGCACCCAACCAACGTGCCCTCTGGAATCCTGTGTCATTGTATAAACTTATTCTGTGGTTTTAAGTAAACACAATGCCCCGGCTGTCAACAACTCACTTAAGAAACGCTGGGCTAATGTAATTTAACCAAATCGGGTATAAACCAATGTTTTAGTATTCAGCAGGGCCCGCAGCTCTTCTCTAAAAGCAGAAAGACTAACACACTGTGAATTGTCTAATTAATCTTCTGGCTTGTGGCATTCCTACACCAGCCAGATCCTTTTGTTTTGCAGCGGCGCTGGACAAGTGCCCTGACCCTAACCCCGACTGGCTGTCCTCGTCTCATACCTGCGGCACTTGGCCTGCTTAGCATGGCCCAGCAATCAACGCTGAGGTAGTCAGCCGGGATGGGGCTGACTCACCGCTTGCTGCCATTTTTACACCAGGCCTAAGGTTTCTAAAGTCCAACAGAGTCACCGTCAGTGGGTTGAGAGAGACACAGAGAGAGTAAGAGAGAAAGAGAGAGAGTGGGATTTTTTTTTTTCACCCAAAGGCACTTCAGCTATAAATATCAAACTGGCAATTCTTTGATTTGCCAATGAAGGCTGCGAGAGGAGAGGAGGGAGGAGGATGCAGGGTCTCGCTCCGTTCTTGAGCTGTTTTAAATTCATTCACCGATAGGGGAGAAGAGAGAAACCGAGGGAGGAATAGGGTTAGCTGTGTCATTAATTTTCCATGTAGGGGGATGAAATAACATTAACATCTCTTTCTCTCTGAAGCTCTATAAGTCAAACAGTTATTATTACTGGAAAAGCAACGGCTACACACACATACACGTACACACTCCATATATAGGCTCACATCCTCTTCTGATTCTGCCACACGGATGATTGCGTATGTGTGTTTGTGTACGTGGATGTCACAGCCTGGACAGACACTTCAGTTTTAATAAAGCAGAGGCCTTTCAGCACTCCGGCGGATCCTGCTGTAATCTCTCCTAAACAGGTGTTGTGATTAGCCTCTGCCGTGAGCAGCATTCTGACACTTGGATAGGCAGGGCCAACCATGCACACAACCATCGGCTACCACTCAGGAGACACATTTAACCGGCGGAGCTTGGCAAACGCGCTTTCTGCCATCCAGTACAATGCGCTTTGTCGAAGTTCTCCTGGAAATTAATTTTTCTCTCCTCGCCAAATAATTATGTCATTTCTTTACAATATTCTGGCTGATTCTTTGCACGCTGATGCAGCACCATATATGATAGAGTCAGCACTGCAGAGTGTGGCGCTTGATTTATAGAGCAGAGGTTCTCAATTTTTTCTCAGCCGTTGGACCTCTTACAAGATAGAAAATACACCAGGGACTGGGGTTGCAAATTTTTTGCATTTTCCTTAACTGATACTTGAAAGCATTAACAAGCAATAATCAATTAATCATTAATAGTTAATCAGCTACAAAAGTTTAAGTTCAGTTTAAGTTTTATTTAAACAAATCTAGCGTCACATTAGTTTGGTGAAATATTAATTCATAAAGCACAAAACAGTTTAAACAAACAGAAAACAGGAAACTCTCACTCAAACAGCTTGTCTGTGGCCGTCAAAAACAAAGAGGTCAAATAAGAAACAATTACCGCCATTTCTAGAATTACAAGGGTCAAATGCTTGAGAAAACCCGTGAGCTCTGGAGAGATGGTACACAAAACATAAATTATCAGTTAATACGTTTTTAATCGGTTAAATTAATCATTACCATACCCTCTTATTTATGTCTCTTGTAATAATTTGACATACACTTGTACTTATTCATGTGAAAGAACATAACAACAAGAACAGAATGTATTAGACAGATATTAGACATACGTATGTTATAAATATTTGCACCATGTCAACACAGAATAACCATGTAGAGAGAAATGATTTCCACCATTAATGGGTGAGATGTGGGTGACGCGTGTTTGACTGGCTGGAGGAAGAGTTATATAAATATTTATTAAGCGTTATAGATTGTTAGATTAGAACACAATATGAACTATTTTAGATTTAGAAATTAAAATATTTGTTTTACTATAAAAACTATAAAAACATTTTTAATATCCTGATATTTCTGTCAATTAATCTGAAAACTTCTAACAGACTCCCTGGTTGGGTCCCATGAACCCCTGGGACGATACACTTATTTCACAATTATGTTGATTCAGTGTGTGATGTGATTTGATATTAAGATTTATTGAGGTTTTTGTTTGCTTTTTTAAGACTAGACCATGGGGGGAAAAAAGTAGAATCACCCATATGTCCACAAAATGCACATCACACGTCAGTAAGTCTGTCTGAGTTTTATTTGCTATACTGCATATAAAAGTAGCAAACTTTTATATAAACTTTTATATAGTAAATGCCATAAGAATAATAAATAGAATAAGATGCCCAGGTCAAAATGAATAGAGCCCCTGAAAACTGCACACAGCACAAATGTGAGTTTTGACCCTTTGAGGTTGCTGTAGCTGGTCAGTGTGGAGTGCTGAAGCCAGAGTGACCGAGTTCCTGAGTTCATGTGAAGTCAGAAGTTTTTAGTTTGTTTCCAAAGAGCAGAGGAAATATGAGCCTCTAACTATGAGCACACGTCATTTTATGTGACTGTGAAGTAAAATGGATCCACTTCTTTTGATAATATTAGGATATTAACAGAAATTAGGATAATATTACTGCGATTGTGATGCTAATTTTCACTAGCGCATCATGGAAACTCCCATTATGTGTTAGCATTAAGCTAATGGACTAAGCGCTAGTTAAATATGTCATTAAATAATCTATTCAGCAGTCCAAAAATCAGTTCAGGAATTGTTAAAAAAATATTCACGATACTTAAGAGAATTTTTTTTTTTTCTCCCACCCCTACCTGTAGGTCTCTGGACCCATATTTGAAGAGAACAGTTGATCGATCATTTCTAGGAACCCGAAGACCCCCCGACTTGTTATGTTCCCTCAGTCTACTCCCTGGGGATAAGGGGAGAAACAATAATATGACAACCCAGGAAACAATCAAGGAAAACTAAAATCTATATCAACATAGTTTGATTTTATTAAGAAATGAAATAAAGTAATTAACAAAGGGATCTCATACTTCCTCCAAGAAGGTGTAAAAACTATCATGGTGCTACAACGTTAGCAAATACACTCCCTCTTAAAAAGTGAGTGAGGGTTGGCCACCCCAGCCCTCCACAATGTGTACCGACCACCACACATGCAGCAGGGAAGCTGCCTAATGGCCCACTGACCCTGTCTGCTCTTTTAAACGGAGCTGAAAAAACACATCTCCTCGTGTACGGGGTATTTATCAACAAATTACAATATCAAACTGATATATTAACCTGAGCAGTTATTTGATCGTGAAGTTTGCATTTTTTTTAATCTGCAGTACAAAGAAAACAACTACTCAGCTTGCTTTGCAGCCCCAATTAGGAATAATACCCCTCCAACGAACATCTGCATTAGAAAGTTTTGCTAATTAAATCAAACTGTTGTAAGAGTCTGTTTGTGGTTCACAGTCTCAACCTAAAAATTAGGCTGTTTCACTTGCATATTTTAACTTCTTATTTGTCTGTCTGACTACAGCTCTCTATTTACTCCACAGTAATTATTGTATATTTACCATTTGAGTTGAGTTGCAGAGGTTTAGAGATATCGGCCAGAGATGTCTGCCTTCTCTCCAGTATAATGGAACTACGTGGTGCTCGGCTTGTTGTGCTCAAAGCACCAAGAAAATACATTTGAAAAATTCAATACTTGTGTATCTTTCCAAAAATCATGACCCCGTTACTCAAGATGGATTTCTCTCTATTAGAAAGAAAGTAGTTCCGGTAAATTCTACTGCAGAAAAAAGTAGTTCCCACATGAAACTGTTCACAACAATCTGTGGATTATATTGAATAACCGGGTCATGATTTCTGGAGAGAGACAATGCTGTTGAGTTTTTCAAATACTTACTTTTTGTTTCTTTATCTTTTAAACTCTGCAACTCACACCAAAGCAGCATAGATAGATAAATAGTATTACAGGCTAGGCCTGGGCAATACAGCTGAAAACCTTATCACGATAGTGAAGTTTCATATCGGTTGATATAGATAATTATTGATGTAGGTTGTGACTGATGACATGTTGTGTGCTCCAAGGGCTGGAAGCGACTGAGGGGATGAGATGAGTAAATATCACAATATTTCTGACCAAATACCTCGATATTGCAACAATATTGTAGGGATGGCTATGGGTGCTTTCACAAAATATTAACCCAGTGAGATTTTTTGATAAATAATCATCAATAATGTGGATACAGTGACTAAATGGGTAATGACAAATAGGCAGAGTTCAGAAAATTACATCACTTTACTATATGCAGTGTTTAAAACCAGGAAAAAGAAAACACTGATGCCAAATCATGATATAACAATATGCAAAATGTATATATATGCCCAGCCCTACTGCAGGCCAAGAGGAAATATATGTATTTTTGATGTTGGGGTGAACCGTACTTTTAACCAAAGTAATTTTGTCACAGAAGTCTGGATGCAAACTTCAGACTCCACCCCAACCACCTCTTTGCAACTACGTGTTATATAAATCTGTTGTTTTAAAGACACGCTGTCTGTGGAGGAATTGCATCGTCACCGCAGCATAATTATGAAAACACTTTAGTTATATACAAACATAATTTTTGGGAGACAGGTTTGACCAGTTCTGTAAGTTTTTCAGAGATAAATTACCTTAACATCAGATTTTCTCTCACTTAACTGTTCATTAATACCCAATAATTATTAGATAATGAGTAATAAACTGCTTTGATCCGAGTGTCTCTTGTGTCACATATAAAACAGATGAAAGACTGAAAATATTAGAAGCCACAGTATATGCATTATCACCTAAAACAAACTCCCTGACAAGCTAAATAAAAGGCTGTGCTGATGGTTGTATGAGATCTTACCTGCTGGTTCCATCACTGTAGCAGCATCTCTGGCACATCACCAGGAGTGTGACAGTGGATTAATAAATCACTAATCTCCCGCTAATCTCATCATGTATTAGTAACTGATAATTTGTTTTTTGCCCACTAAAAATTCCAACAAAACTGTAAAAAAAAAAAAAAAAAAAAAAAACTCGACTGACACGTTGACAGGAAAGAAATATATTACCCGCGTGTGATGGATGACTGTACGTTCTTCAAGGCAGCAATGTCTGCAAGCTGTTTTTAATGGATTTTTGAAAACAAATGTGAGTTTATGACTTCCCTGAGATAATTAAGGTAAACCTGCAGTAGAACAGAGTGTATTAGTTTCTGACTGGGTGGTGGGTTCAGAGTTTCTGGGGCCATTAATGACAATGGGAAAAAGTAAAATTACACTGGTATTGCACTTAAATGGTGTTACACAAAAAAATGCTCAAGGCAGCACATCCCAGACACAAATTAAGTGTCTCGATGAGAGGTGAAGTTCCTCTTTAGAGAAGAAAAAAAAAGGCAATAAGGATCGCAGTATCACAAGCAACTGAACAAATTTAATTTAACGACTATTGAATACTTAATAATGAAATTTTGATAGCAATAAGTTCATAGCATTAAACTATTTCACTCCACGTCTATCTGAATTTATGTGGTTGGGTTATTTTGAGTTCAAGAACTTGTCTTTAAAGGTCCAATGTGTAAGTTTTAGGGGAATTTATTGATAGAATGTAGAAGAAATGGAATAAATATATAATCATGTGAAAATAACAGAGGTTGTCATGTTGCATTGCCACATTTCTACGGTAGTCCAGAATGGACAAACCAATGTTCTCCTACACATTTGCGATCTGCAAGCTCACTGCTAGATGTCACTAAATCCTACAAGAGGACTGAATCCTATGAGGCAGAGAGGACAGGTCAGGTGTTCGCAGGGAGGGCTGCTGACTGAAACTGTTAACTCACTCCGAATTAACGTTTGTTAACGTTTTCTATCACTGAACACTCTGAAAAACAGTAAATTCATGAAATTTGGTGCCAGAAATTGCCATTTTCTGCTGCCTTTAGAGCCGTAGACTCTGATCGGCTGTCGTATGCAGCATCATCCAGACGTGGGTGCAGTTTCATCTAAACTGGGTTGGAGAAAATGACACACGCGTCCGGGTTTAATAGGCTGCACTGGCTTCAGGACGTGGGCTCAGGGGAATCCCCGTCGTACATTGTAATTGCAGGTATATCTTTCAATTTGTAAAAAGCAGTATAGTGCTGAGCTACAACTGCCAATTGATTCATTTTGGTTCAGGCTGAAAGTGTACAAGGGTAAGGGTGTTTTAATAAAATCCCCTCCTCCTGTTTCCTCTGTGCAGCGTATGATGTTATGTCACAGTACACAACTCAACAAAATATATAACAGGTCTAGCGGTTTTGAATATTTTAGTGCAAAAATGTCTCATATTATAACTTTAACAGTTTTTTTTTAGATCTACAAAGTCAAGTTAATCTCTCTCAGATGCCAAAATTCAAGATGAAAATTTAAAATTTGAACATTTCAGCCACCAAGAACAAGAAATCAAGCAATCAGATTGAAGTGATCAGACCTCTGTCTTTGTAGGTTTTGTTCTGTCAGTCATATAATCCAAAAACAGAGAAGGTGATTTGTGGGGAGAAAAGGTATTTGAAATCGCACAACACATTTCTTAGTTGTTGAATTTCACGCTGTGGTGTTCAGTTACTCAAAAGATTCAAATCCTTTGGGCCATTTGTTGCTTCCACAGAGATGTGGCTCACGTCTTGTCTAGACACTTAATTTGTCTCTGGAATGTGGTGTGTTGAACACTTAAGAAAGCAGCACACTTGACTAAACCATTGCCATGAAAACTGTGAATCCACCACTGTACTGGCCACAGTCGGAGACTAATACAGCCTGTCCTGCTGCAGGCTTACCTTAATTATCTCTGCTGATAAAATTAAAATTAACACACCCTTTCTTTGCAATTACAATTCTACAAAAATACAGCAGGCCTCTACAGCTGGTCCACTTTGACTGAGCGTGCTGGATAACTCAGTGGTGAAATTAACATTCGACTATTTCAAAGTTTGTGTGGGTAAAAAGTAGCCTAAGTGTTGCGCCGGAGGAGGAAAATGTGTTTTCAAGTGTCAGGAGACATGCTGTATTCCAGTCCAATATTACATTCTGTGGTTTTGCTGTAATGCTGTGCGCTTTGTCAGTCCATGGCCGCACTGCTGTCCATTACATGCTTGTCTGAGTTAGTGGTGAGTTGTAATGCTTCAGTAGTCTGAGCTAGGCTATGCTAGCTCGGGGGCTCTGCGCTGTGTTAAATGCTATTCTGTGTTTGCCTGGGGAGTGTGAGGCTGTTAAATACTACAGTAGACTTAAGCAGTGGGACTTACCTCTTGTTAAATACTAAAGTAGTCTTTGTTAGCATTGGGAGCCAGTGTCTGCAAGCTAAATGCTATAGTTCTCCATCAATCCTGGGAATGCAAAGAGTCCATGTTCGGTTAGTGGATGTGGGCTTTGGGACCTGTCTCTGTGTTCTCAAACTGAAGAGCTTTCAGTGCTTAAGGGACCAGTGCTTGTTAGCTATTGAGGGACCTGCCTTTACATTCTCTTAGTGCCAAGAGAATTTTTTATGCTATGTCTCTGCTGCAGAGGTTGTTGACTGTGCTGGCCCTGTTCACAGCTTTCAGAAATGTTCAAAGAATGATGTTTGATGTTACATGTTCGACTGCCGTGCTCATAAAACTGTTATAGGTTTTTCTAAAGTCCTAGCATAGTTCAAACACTCATAAATCAATATGTATGTGAAGATTTCTTTTTGAAAAGAAAGCACCATTATGCTGTCGATGCTTCAAAAGCTTTTGTAACATAAACAGCTCTCTCTGAATGGATATTCTATGGATATTCTGTTACTTCTGACGCTGGTCAAGTGACAGAAGCTTCATCTCCCGGGCCACCCTAGGTGTTTGTTTGTAAGTGGCTTTTCTGAGCTAATTCTTTGTTAGCGGATGGATTTAGAGTGGTGTTTGTTAGCACTAGGGTTTGCAGAACATCTGCTGAGCATTTACACAGAATTAGACTGGGACAGAAAACGTGTCTTGTCTACCAGTGTAGATTTTTAGTTCAGTTTTGATGTTTTACAGGCCCTTATTTAGTGTGCCTGCCTCTATCCTTCTAACATACTAACCTGCAGTGTTTGATTAATCCTAATTACACTAAGGTCCAACATGCCAGGTACAATTCAGCTGCTTGTAAAATATCTACTGTAAAACCTGAGGTGACCTTCCTTTGGCTGGATTGTATGGATGTTTTTAACAAGAAACAAGAAACAGAGGCAGCCTTACACCTCATATACACTATACACGGGGCATGTCTACTCAACAAAAATATAAATACAACACATTTGTTTTTGCTCCCATTCTTCATGAGTTGAAGTGAAAAATCTAAGATGTCTTCTGCACACAAAATGTTTATTTCACTCAAATTTTGTTCACAATACAGGGCCAGTAAATCTGGAAACTCACTTGCCTGACTAGGCGAGAGGTAAAAAAGAATTAAACTATAAAACTGTTTTGATTGCAAATTAATCATGAAGTAATTTTTCATGCAAAAAATTTCAGAAAATGGTGGTTTCGGCCACTCAAATATTGAGATTTCCCACTTGTCTCCATTTATTAATCATATTTAACTGAATATCTTTGGGTTTTGGACTATCAAAACATGACAAAACATTTGAACATCACTGTGGACTTTGAGAAACTGGAATGGACATTTTCTCTATGACATTTTATAGACACTGCAGCCCTAATAAATAATCCAATTTGTGCAGAGGCAAGTAAAAATTTACCTCGGGCAAGTACTGACCCACCTGCCCAATCGCGAAAGTGAAAGAAAATATTAACATTGAACCCTGCAATAAAGTATATTCAAAGAAAGCAGTTCTTTCAGAGTTTATTATAGCTGTTTTACAAGCATACAGGACTTATGCCTTCCAAAGACAAAAGACCAAAAATACAGTGTATATTTTTCCTTTACAGATGGATACGTCTCTCCCTGAAGTTAAAAGAACAAAGTTAAATAGAAAGGATTCTTGCATACCTAAAATCAAACTGATCTGGCAGCTGCTAACCTGCACCCAGGGGAGAGCGACACTGATCACGCTACAGCAAAGTATAACATTAATATTTGAACATAAGAAGTAAACATGGAAATATTGTAAGCCGTAAATATGGAATTTGCACCACAATCATGACCCACTCTGCCTCTGATTGGCTAAACTTTTATTGTGACCAGTCCAAAGCACACCTGTGCAAAAACCCTGCTGTTCAATCAGCATCTCCACGTGCCACACCTGTCAGGTGGATGGATTATCTTGGCAAAGGAGAAGTGCTCACTAACAAGGATTTTCACGAGTCTGTGAACACAAATTTGAGGGAAATGAAGGATTCTGTGTGCACTGAAGAAGTCTTTACTTTAACTAATGAAAAATGGGAGCAAAAACAAAAGTGTTGAGTTTATTTTTTTTATTTTAAAGATAACATCACATGCTTTAGTACTAGATGCTGTATTCACATTCTCTGTCAGTGGAATATTGTGCCACAGTGGTTTGAATTAACGACCTTTTTGTACAACATGCAGTCTTTTTTACAGCAGACATTTTGACTTGTCAAAGCAGGTTGCACAGGTGTAATTAAGGATGGGTAAAATGAATGCAATCATCAGTGTTATTAATTACACCTGTGCTTTTCCTTTATGAAAATGTCAAAATATCTGTCATGTGTATGTAGCCTGGTATCACCAGACCAATTTGCAAACGTGAATAATTGATAATAATGATATACTATGATCATCACATATAATATAATAATAGTATCTGCCAGAGCAAATGAAAACATGAGCTTGGCAGATTTGTCTGGTTCCAGACTAATGTATGAGACCTACTGACCTGAAAATAAGACAGCTTTGATTACGAGACCGCCCATCTGTTTGCAGCCCCCAGTTTTAGATAAAGTCTTGTTAAAGTAAGAACTGGCACATATACTTAACATCTTCTAATTAAAGTGTTAAATGTATAAATAAACATACAGTAAACCCATAAGAGCACTACAGCCAACAAAAATGAGGGTAAAATATTTTTGAATTCGGTTCAAAAACGACTGTTCTTTTTAGCTCCATATTTTTTGACATTTTTAGTCACCTGTCATATTTGGGACTATGAAGTCTGTCTCTGGGTGTTTTCTCAGAAATAAATCACATTCTCTGCCTTCTAAGTGTCTTAATTGAAAATTGCAAACTGCCTCAAAGGCTGCAAGTCCTAAATTCTCTGTCTAATTATTATTTGGACGGCTAATTATTTCGCTTCCTCAAATATCATCCTAAAATGCCCCATGAAAGTGTTCACTTGGATTCCTGCATGGCGAATGAGAGAGCCGTGACCTGAAGTTCAAGAAGCATTTTATTATTTTATGTTCATCGTAGTGGGAGCACATTCACATCACTCTCATTTCGACAGGACATATCTGTTAAATACTGTGGCGGTAACCTTGTTGTCAAAGGTGCTCATCCATTGGAAATGCCTCCTAATATGAGTTGTACCGTACCAAATCAGTTTTAGGTGTTGTGTCATTTACCTGCGTCTGAATATCTCAGGGACTTGGAACAGACCTCCCTGCACCATGTAGCCAGTGAATCTTAAAGGGTTAGTTTAGATTATTTAAGGTGGGGTTGTATGAGGTAGGGCTGCACGCTTTGGTAAAAAAGTCATATTGAAATTATTATGATTGAAATTGCAATTGCAATATGTGATACGACAGGTGGAAATTATCAATTTTGCATAACAATTTTCATGTTCACTGAAAAAAAGAAGTATTAAAATTGTGATGATGTGATATTTATTTAGGTCTTTACCAAACAAACATGTTCTCTTTCATCTGGAAAACAAGATTTTTAGGCCGGGTCATCTATGCCGCATAGGGTTAGGCGATATGTTAAAATTTTCCCAACGACCATTGTCGGCCCATAAATCAGCGATTGGCGATATCGTCGTCCCCCTCTTCCCATCCTCTTGAGTCTCAACTGGGAGATGTGCGCAACCGGTGAATTCACTATGTTACGTACACTGCGTACGTTCACTACGTCCAATAAACAAAATAAACTCAGACTAATTTTCCTTTTTAAACAGAGAAATACAACCGCTCACCTTCTGAATTCAGGTTTGACAGAAAAACATAAAACTCACCCAAACCCTCTTTGTTAGTCTGAACACTTTTCCAACAATCACCAACTCTGGTTTGGTCGAATTAAATTCTTAATTCGCTGTGTGAAAAGAGAGGAAAGAGTTTAATTCTGCAGGCTGTTTATCTCACACTCCTCACCCACCTTAGAGCACTCACGGTCCAGCTCAGCGGGCGTGTACTGCGCCACTGGATGAGAGTGCAACACGGAGCAGCACCTGTCACTCTGCAGACCATTGCATTAGCGACATAAAATGACAAATATCGTCCCAAAAATTGTCCAAAAAAAGTGACTAGCGATGGATTCAGCCTATTGTTGATAGACGATATATTTGTCCAATCATCAAACTCTAATGCAGCACTACAATACCTCATTGTAATGCTGTTTTCTTACACATTTTTCCTTTTTCAGAAAATTGTGATTGGGCTCTGGTTTTGCGATTTGGATATGCACTTGGCCATATTGCGATTTTATTGGGATTGCGATTAATTGTGCAACCCTGGTATGAGGTATTTATCCACAGTGGGTGTGTTACCTACTGCTGATGTAAGTCGACGCCCCCAGTTTGGAGAAGCAGAGAGGAGAGGAAAAAAGCCCACCTATAAAAATAAATATCAGTTTAAGCATGCACCATATTTAGAAAGTAGCTCAGGGTAAGTTCAATCATGAGGACCACCTGTGCACTTCATTCACAATCTTCTCTCTCTCTCTCTCTCACTCCTCCGCTCCCACTTAATCAGCTAATTAAGGGAGTTCACTTTTTTCTTTTAAACCAATCAGATTCTGCCACGATCCTCATCAGCCAATCATATTGTTGCTGTCAAACTTTAAATCTGTTCTCCTCACTGCTGCTGTCAGCTGTCATTTCGGACAATCGTCTGAGCCCTCCTCCGCCCCGTTCACCTCCAGTTCATCATATCCAGTGCCAAGTCGAGCTCATCTGAAGTCTGTCTGTCTTCATCTTATCACCACCTCCACCACCACCACCACCACCACTGTCCAGACCCTGTAGGGGTTTTTGTCTTTCCTTTTTTTCTATTCTACAGCCTCCTCACCCTCTTTTATGTTTCATCTGTTATATTTTTTATATTTTAATATATTTATATTTTTCTAATACATAGAAAGAAGCCATTCATAATTTCATTGTACCTGAGTGTAAGGAAAAAGACCTTAAAGACCTTTCTGATATCTAAAATATAGTATACATATATCTGTATGTAATACATACCAGGAAGGGATTTATCACCCAAGGCTACATTTCTCACCCTTTTGTGAACAAAAAAATATTTGTTTCTCCTGAATGAAATGTTTTCACAGCCTTACCTTGCT
The DNA here is from genome assembly GCA_034769285.1 of Lutjanus argentimaculatus. Lineage (NCBI taxonomy): Eukaryota > Metazoa > Chordata > Actinopteri > Lutjaniformes > Lutjanidae > Lutjanus > Lutjanus argentimaculatus. The sequence continues at coordinate 1,318,170 of JAWZSL010000026.1, forward strand.
CTCAGACATCCTCTTCTGATGGGAAGATAAATACTCTCAACCAGACTCCTGTGGCAAAAACAGCACTTTTACCTCACAGAACACGTGAGCTGCTGGTCTGCTGCTTCTTCAATCAGTTAGTTTGTTTGTGTTATTGTGCACTTTGGAGAATCCAGACTAACGTTATAAAACACCAAAATCACACAATAATGTTAACAAACAAAGGGATCGAGGCAGCAGTGGACCAGAAACTCCTGTGTTCTTTGAGGTAAAATGACTAATTTTTCCAATGAAGTCTGGTGACTTTGGAGAGAGTAACATCTGGCTTAAATAATGCTGATTTCTCATCAGAAAGACTGTATGACATGAAGTAAGCTGTGAATATGCAAATAGTATTTTTTTTAGGTAGCTAAATACATTTTGCTGCTGACCTATTTGCAACAGTATATTGGTAAACTTCCTACACGGTAACTCCTGCTGCCTCCCCAGGCTGGGGACATAACGAACATCATCTACTATTCACTGACTATCGATAATAACCTCATTAGAGATGCAATGATTAATCGTTTATTTGATTAACAATTGACTATTAAATTAATCACCAACTATTTTGATAATGAATTCATTGTCGAGTCATTTTTAAGACAAATTTGTCATATTTCATTTTTCAAATGTGAATATTTCCTGGTTTCTTTACTCCTCCATGACAGTAAACCAAATATCTTTAAGTTGTGGACAAAACAAGACTTTTGAGGACGTCACCTTCGGCTTTGAGAAACACTGATTGACTTTTTTTTTTTACTATTTTCTGAAATTTTATGGACCAACAACTAATCAATTAATAGAGAAAATAATCATCAGATTAACTGATAACAAAAATAATCATTAGTTGCAGTGGCCTCATACCTCATACAGCCCCACTTCAAATAATCCAGACTATCCCAGAATAATGTGGGATCTACTTTAATCTTTCTACAACTCAACTTTGGGTAGAACATCATCGTGAAATACTGAATTTGTCGCGCTGCCACTGTGACTCTTCTGCTTTTTGACGACTGACTTATTGTGCGACCCTTGAAGCTCCGCTCGAGCTTCACTTTGTTGACATGCGACTTATTTTGCCACCCTAGTTTGTTGTTCGCACTTTTGTGCAGTCTTAAGTGGGATGGTACTTAGCAGCATCTGGGGCCGTACTTTGTCAGGCCAACTTAATGTAGCTGCGCCATCCTAACTGACCTACTGCATTAAATATTCATATAGCACATTGCTGGCCTCATCACCATCCGCCTCCTTATGCCCATCTATTTCTCATTATTCTGCTACCAGTCCTGTCCTCTTCTTTTGTGCTGCCCCATGCCATGTGCTCTTCTACCAGCCTTTCTGTTGTTGTTCCTCAGCTTTTTCTTTGCTCACTAATTTTTCTGTTCATGCACCGTCTCCACTTGTAGGGCTCGGCTCCTCCTCCCGCAGCCCACATGACTTTTTCTCCCGACGATTTCTAGAAATGTGTCAGTCCGTCCCTCATTAGCCTGGATCTGTACAGCTCTCTCCACACTTTCATATTTTCTTCATCTGATTGCTGTAAACAAAAATGAAATTTGACAGGAAATAGCATGTGTCTGTGTGTGTGAGGGGGAGAGGGAAAAAGTGAGATACTGTCTTGGTTTTGGCGGTGTATTATTTATCGCTGTGCTGGCTCATGAGTAAAGCTATATTTTGAGGGGCCTTTGTGCACATGTACACATGTGTATGTGCTGTGTGCACATACGTGGGTGGATGTGAAACTGTACATGAAGTTCACTGTATTTGTATAATTGATGCATGATGTCATCAGTAAATCTCTAGGTATGTGGGTTATAATGTGGAAATACATTTGTGTGGTCTGTGTGTGTGTGTGTGTGTGCATTATTCATATGTTAGCTTCTTGGTGGACTTGTGTGATTTGATGAGAAGATGCAGGTCTGTGTCAATGTCTCTTTTCATCCTTTATAATTCAGTAACCACCAGAAACTATCATCTTCCCCCTTTTCACCCCCTCAGTCTTTCACCTCATTCATTCTAGATTCTCCATTTACCCTCCATCTCCCCTCCTCCCGCTCCCCCACTCCTCCTTAGATCGTGAAGGTTTTCAAAAGGAAGCGTGGGGGTTAGACCACTGTGACAGGTGTAAATATTAAACATGTTAAAAGCATGTTATGAACATGTATGACATGTAGCATCACCTCCAGAGAATCTTAAGCCTGTCACTATATAAAGGGCCACTGTCTGTGTGTGAGTGCTCTTATAATTAATAAAGTATGAATTATAAAATTAAGTATTAAGCGTTTAAAACTTGATGAGCAGGGTTTGATTGACAAAAAAAATAGTTTGTATGTAGAGCTGCAACAATTAATAATTAGTTACAATTCACAACTTCATTTTGCAGACGCTTTTATCCAAAGCGACGTAAATGTGAGACCTCATACAACACAAGCAATGATCTAGTGAGGAGAGAAAAAAAGCAAAGTTCAAGTCCGTTCAAATTACAGGTTGAAGGTAGAAACGGTACAAGTACACCGGCAAATATTTGCCTTACAGTATGAAAGTTGATTATACCGTGATACCATGGTCGAGGTGTCACTTAACCAATAACCAATAACGTCAAAGCTTTGATAAACTTGAAGCTATACGGCAAACTAAGCTAAATTAACTGACAGCTTTGGTTTTAATGGACACGTTTCAGGTTTTAAAAGTCAGACAATAAGCAGAAAACAATAATCTGCAAATCGTGTCTCACAACAGTGTTTATACGTGGTAGTAATAATTTGATACACTTGAGAAAAGGTTTTGTTTTGTTGTTTTTTTTCCTATTTATTATTCCAGTTTTGCACATTAAATGTTCTTAAAATACCTCTGTACTATGTAAAATACGTCCTAGAGTACAGTAATAGCTGCCATGCAGTCGTCAAACCAGTGCCTGGGCGAAAACCCGTCATGTGGCTCCAGAGTCGCACGTTGCAGACCCCAGGACCAAACATTTAATCGATTAATTGTGAAAACAACCGGCAGATTAATACATGATGAAAATAATCATTAGTTGCAGCCCAAAATATATGTGTTGTTTTCCATCAGCATGAAATTGTTTTTGTGGAGAACCTCCACCTTTTCATGCTGTTTATGGCGCATTTTGATTTGTAGCATTCAGACTTTTAGCACCTCTCCTGTTCTCTCTGCGTTCTTCTCAGTGGGCTCTCTTATGTGAAGGTAACACAATGTGTGTATTTGTATTAGGGCTGCAACTAATTATTATTTTCATCATTGATTGATAAATCAATTTTTGTATCAATTTATTGCATAAATGTGAAAAAATGCCATCAATAAGTCCCCACAGCTAAAGGTGACATTTTGAAAAAACTGTTATGTCCAAATTTAAAAAAAAGAAAAAAAGAAACAAGGCTCTGGCAGCAAAAAAGAGCAACAAATCATCATATTTGAGAACCTGCCAACGTTTGGCATTTTTGCCTGATAAATGACCCAAAGGATAATTCTGGCTTATTATGTTGTACTAGCAGCATAATCACACAGGTTTTTAACAAACCTTCGGGTTGGCCAAACTTATTTGGAAGAGAAAACAAAGGTGACAGAAATATCATTACCTAAACTGTCAGTTGTAAAAAATCAGTCACAGTTTACAGATGGCCACACTTTTACGCACACGGTTTGGTGCAATTAGGAAAAATGACCGACATTTGTCAGTTATCAACACGCAAAAGTTGGATGAGCATTTCTCTGGAAGCCCAGTATTCATGTTAAATGGCTTGTGAAATGGTTTGACTTACCACCAGGCCCTGCAGTGGGTTTCAGGCTGTGCTGTCATAAATCTACCGGGCCCTGTGACGACACCGTTCTTTAGCCCTGAGCTAACTTACCTTTAAGCTGCCTTTAAATCTGACTCTCACCCAAGCACAGAGCAGATACTCTGCAGCGTGACCCGGCCATATATCTACATTGTATCTGCCCCAGGCTAAACCATCATAGCTGCCCCTATTTACTTGATAGAAAGCTTCATCTGAATGTCATGGCTACATCATCTACTGCAGCTCCACTGGTCTTACAAATAGTCACTTTTTATAGCAGAGAAAGCATTACCACACCATTCTCTGACCTAATGCACCTTTACACTGGCCTTTTGCTTGCTCACCCAAGCAAAAAGCAGAGGCTCTGCGGCTTGAACTGGCATTGTATCTTTCTTGATAGACAGCTTCATTTGAATGTCACAGCCTGCAGTTGTCCAGCCTCCATCACTGTATTTTTGTGCAGTCGCTCTGTGGTTTAAATCAGTGTTTCCCAAACAATTTTCCTGGGGACCCACTTTTTAAAAATGACCAACGATCGCTATCCAATTCACAGTAGACCTTATTAATAAGTCCTGGGAATTAATTTGTGCATAAATGGAACTGGACCGTTTTTACTGCCATTTCAGAATCACCCTGTGATCTTAATGTGTTTTTGAAAACATACACGTTAAATATTTTATGATTTAGAAATAAATGCATTTAGGCTGAGTTAACAGGCCATCTCATTGTTTTTATTTGCTTCATCAAGAAAACAATATATATAATATATATATTTTGAAAGCTTTATAAAAGGCATACTGCAGATATAAATCTCAAATTTGCAGGATTTCTTCTTTTGTGTTTATTTATTTGGCAACCCCAAAAAACTCTGTTTACTCTCCTTCATGACCCAGTCTCTGGGGATGACTGCTTTAGATAATCTGGACCAGAGACTGTATATAGAAATGGACCACATTAGAGCTCCCAAAACTGAAGCCTAAACATTGTGATCGCCCCCTGGTGGCAGGCTGCAGAATGGGTCATAGTTATGCCTCAATGTTAGTAGGTAGAACAAGGGCCAAACTAAAACATCAAAGTACAAGTCAAATAATTTTTTTCCAAAAATTGTGTCTGTCATTTACAGTAGTTCCTCTCACACTGATGTTTGTACAAATGGTAATTTTTCTGATCAGTTTGGTTTTAATTAGTTATTTGATGCTATAAAAACCAGATTTCATGCCCTTATTGTGACAGCTGAGCTCTGCTCGCGATTGAATCGCTGTCTGTATGGGACAAGAAAGTGCAGCTCCAATGCTGGTCACTACTATGGGTGTAATGATCAGGACCTATGTCAATTCAGTGTTCCACGATCCAATATGATCCATGCAAAGTAAAAAATATTGATCTATATCTCATCTTTAAGATATAACCTCTATTTTGAAACTCCCATAGCATATCTGTGTTACTAAAGTCTATAAGAGTTCAATCAAAAAAATGTCAAATCATAATTTAGCTGCTTTTTGTGAGTAACCAAATGTGTTAAATGGGCATATCGTTGCAGACTTTGTGATATCAATAAATAGTGTATAGTTTTCCAAAGAATCAATATAATATCGTATCCTATAAAACAATTTACACCTCTAGTCTTGACTGCGCAGACTCTGGCTCTAAATGAGTCATCAGGGCGAGATGGCATGTTTGTATCCGTGATATTTTGTCTTTAGTTTTGTACAGTAAGGAACAGGAAATGGGTCTGCGACGCCCATCTTGTTCTGTTTACAACCCGTCTGATCATCTGACTGCTCAGATTATCTGGTTCGACTTTGTTGCAGTGTGGTGATTCTTTGAGGAGTACGATGTAATGATGAACAGTAATGGGCAAGACTACAAAAATAAAACCCATATCATCCACAAAGGCGGTCAGGGATAATCTCCAGTGGTCATCAAATGGTTGTGGAGAGAATAATAAACATATTTTAGACTGGGAAATGTTTTTTGCATTACATCACCTGTATCAGTGGTATAGTTTGCCTTAGAATAGATTTTATTGATGGTCTTTGTGAGAATGAAAGTGTGTGTGCAGAGTTCTGATTAAACACACAAAAACATCTTTTCTCCATTTCCATCCTTCGATACCACAGCAAAAGAGAACAAGGCACAGAAAATAGGATTTTTTTTTTTTAAATCAACAACTGAACGCTGTCTGGTTTTTCTATGCTGCAATTCAGATTCCAGACAGGACAATAAAGACTGAACTGAACTGAGGCCACGAATGAGATGACTTGGAACATTATTTAATAGCTTCAGTACTTTTGATGCTATAATCACAGATATCGTATCAATCTAAACACGTGATAATTTCATACTTTTTACAACCTTTTCGGAGAATGAAATCCTTGAAGAGGGGCTAAGTCGGGAAAATGTGTCTTCGTGTGTACAGATGGAGCTGTCAAATTTTCACACAGCATTATCCAGAGGCCCTAGCTAGCAAGAACCTCAAGCCAGAACTCCGGTTCTCCAGCCAGCCAGTTCTCCAAATAGCAGTTAAAATGGTGAACGCCATAAAAGGGGCAAACCAGGCTGTTCTCCTCAGACTGCCATGAAATGGGATCAAACCATGAATCACTGCTGTTTCACGCAGAGGTCGGATGGCCGTCTCAGGTTAAAGTATTGACCAGACGCTTGAACTGCGTGAAGACGTCCACATCTTCAATCAGACTGTGGTTCTTCCCTTGCTGACCATTGACTGACCAACGTGGGTTGCTAGCTTTGTATATTTGGCAGGGATATTTGACAGACTGAACTACCTAAACAGTAAACATGTCCTCGCAGGGCCAAAACACAAATGTCTTTGCTCTGTCTTGCAAGCGGAGTAAAGTGCTGGTCAAGGAGGGCAGCGGGGGTTCTACCTGAACTCGAGGACTTTATGGACAGTTTTGACATAAGCATCCAAACAATGAAAGGAGTTATTGCGCCTCACTCAGGAGCCTGCTTGACAGTTTCAACAGATACTTGAAAAGATGAAACACCATAGAGATAGGACTGAATACATTGGATTTTCTCCACTACCAGTGCGAAACACCTGTCATCAGGACTGGAGGATGCCCTGTTGGACCTTTCATCTGACCGCACATTACAGACTGTTTTCACATCATGCACGCAGGAACAATCGAGGCTGTCAGTGTCTGCGGCTGTCAGGACTATGAAAAGCTGCAGTGGATGTATTTATTCCTTTTGGATCTACATATTTATGTGAAAAGACATTTTCCACACTGACATTCATCAAGAACAAACACAGATCAAGGCTCATCAGCATTGAAGATGATTTTCATGTGGCAGCCTCCAACATAAAACCAAGAATACAGATGCTTTGTTTAAATAAGCAGGCCCAGCCATCCCCCTAAAATATGTGAGGGTAAGTGAATGATGTTCCTCCTACATAACGAGGAAAAAAAAAAAGAAAGAACTGATTGATTTTAGGCAACGAGCCTTTAAATGAAAGTCTGTCAAAAACTGAGTGAACAGACAGAATCTCCAATATTAAAGGAAGTGTTCTGTATAAACTGATGTTGGCTGTAAACAGATGAAAACACGTCTTTACTGCAGGTTCATGAGGCAGATTGTGCGATGTCTACCAAGCTTATGAGGATATCCCCAGTGAAACATCGCCAAAGGACGATGCCATCGCAGTTTTTGGGTGGCGGGGTTTGACTGTCCCATAACAAAACCGACTTGCTCAGGAGCTAATCACTGTAGTCACCGCTGCTTCCTACTGTTGTTCCGATGGCAACCTCCAGCTGCCTCCCTCAGCCGAGAAAACTCTCCAACGAAGGGAGCAGGCAGATCAACTGACACATCCCTGCCAGGCGCGCTGCAGACATACATCCCCGTGCTGGGTTTAAAAGGGCCTTTGTGTTGGCACCACACGTACGTAACTTCATTTTGTTAAGCTTCAAACAAAGTTAGACTCACACTAACAGCGCAGCGCAGAAAAGTAATGCCTGACTGGATGGGTTTAAAAAGAAAATAATAAACTGGACATGGAGACATAAGGTTAGTGCAGTAATAAGCAGCAGCGGCATCTTTTTTTTCCCCCTCTCTCCTCCTGCCTTACAGCAACTCTGAGGGGACACATTACCTCAATTACAGCAGGCTTCGTCCATCGTCATGCCTGACAGTCATCGACCACTGAGCCCTCTACCACTGAAACATTGTTATTGAAAAGCCCCCCCGGCATAGCTAAAGGAAAAAAACAGCCAAATTGATACACAATTTACTGCCCCATGAAAGAATTACTCAATTTAGGCACAAATATTACATTTTTTTAATGTATTTTTTTTTAAATTTTTAATTTATTATATTTATTTTTGTCTTTTTTGCTGTAGCACAAAACAGAAATTTAACGATATCATCGTCCGTTGCAATGTTTCGCCTGACCCTATTAACAGACCCGGTTACTTCAGCAATATGATAATGTATTTCTGTATGTATTTCATTTGCTATGTGTCATCCCTTCTTTCTCTATACTCTTTCCTCTCACATCCTGTTAGCTGCTATTAAAAATAACGGCAAAAAATAATCTGTAATGATCTATATCCACATCCCAAGACCAGCCTGCAATGCCAGGTGTCAGCAGGCTGAGGTCCTCCCCTTTGCCTGCTGCCTGGCTTGCAAAGCAACTGATCCCAAAGCCTATCCCTCCACGCCTGTAAAGGTCCCTAAAAAAATAGTAACGTAAAGATGGCTCTCCTCTGGAAAACAGTGGATTGTTCCCTCCAGGAGTGAGCTGCTGCCCCAAAGAATGAGTTTAAGTGTCTCTGGGTCGTTAGTCGTGAGTGACTGTAAGAGCAACAGACAGATCGGTGTTGTACCGTACTCTTGTTGTCAAAGGGAAGCTGAGCCAAAAGGACAAAGCTTTCGATTTACCAGTCAAACTATGCTTCAACCCTCACCCATGCTAATGAGCTTTGGATAGCATGGCTGGGCCGATTGATGATGCCATCATCCATTCATCTGGCCACCACTGAGTCCTCTACCATTGCAACACTGTGATTTAAAAGCCTTTATCTGAGGTTGTGACTCCACTCAGAGTTGCCATCCAGCTGTTACTCAAGTTCCACCAAAAAATAAATGATGCTGTTTATTGCCCTATGTCTCCATTTCTCATTTGTAATTTTCTTATTAAACACAGCTAAGTTACAGACGGGTTGCAAGCAAAGACCCTTTTAAACCCAGCAATGATATCATCAGCCATTCTGATGCCATCATATACCAGCTCAGGAACATCTCCCAACCCTATTTGGTGGTGCATTGCAAGGAGCCAGCTTTGGTTTGAGCATCTGATTAGGATACCTCCTGGAAAACTTCCTTTGAAGGTTCTCCTGGCATGTGCAACTGGGATGAGCCTCAGAACTGGAGGGGTTTCATATCTCATCTGGCCTGGGAACACCTGGGGATCCCCCAGGAGGAGTTGGAAATTGTTGCTGGGGAGGGGAACATCTGGAAAAGCCTGCATAGCCTACTGCCACCGCGATTCAATCCCAGATAAGCAGAAGAAAAAGAATTGATGGATGGATTTCTATCTATTTGATCTAAAGCATACATGTTGACTGTGAAGGTGCAGTTATTTCAATAAATCTAACGTCAAAACTGAATAAGTTGTTCTGTTTATGGGAAAAAAACAACGTGTGAATTTGCTAGCTTTCATGTGTTGTATTACAGTAGGGGTTCTCAGAGTTTTGCTGATTGAGTGCCAATTTAGGGAGTCATCATGCGATTCAGGGCCACACATGAAAACCCATGGACTTATCTTGAGCATTGAGTTCACCTTTTTGCAGATCCATTTTTCTCCTCAACCATACAGCGTTTTTTTTTCCTTGGTGGCTTTTCCATCTCAATTCCACATGAAACTGCTGTGTTGTCCATTGAAATTCAGCATTAGTGTGAGGATGGGGACCTCAGGGGCACACTGGTTTGGGTTGGACGACTATGAACAAAATGATTGGGTCTTAGAGGATACTTTAATTTGCAAGGCAGGGAGATTACGACATTGGATGTTTGTGGTTCTGAAAATAAATATCTATGAAAACTCCATTCTTCTAAACTCTATAAGATTCACAGTACATCTTAAATGTCACCAACAAATCTGGTGAAACAGCTCCCCATTTAGGTATTGTTACTTGCATTCACTGTTTGCATTCAGAGAAGCAAGGTTATAACTGTAATCAAACTCACGTTTACTCATCAAGCAAGTAAGCCAGTGCATCTACTGACGCAGCAATAAATTGCAAATACGAACTGAAAAATATGTGCATGATAACAGAAAATAAACATGCTCTACAGTCAAATAAACAGGAGCAGATTCTTACCTTATTCACTCACGCACACAAATCAACAAGGGAGAAATAAAAAAGGTTCATTATCCCTGCAGAGCTGAGCTGAGCTGTCGGTGTCCTGAAATGTGTAGGTATGTGCGCATTGCACAAGTCCATGCGCAAAGGGGCTTTTGTACAATTAGCATGATGACAGAATGTAATTCCCACGACACTCTCAAAGCTTTCTTTGAGTTGTCATTTCCCACCTGACAGACGCTTGTCAGGCTGGATGCAGGTTAATGCAATAGCTGACTGTTAGGGCTGAACAATTAATCGAAATTTTGTTGAAATGGCAATATGGTCTACCGCAAATTTTTGTTAAAGGCAAAATGTGTCTCAAAATACCATTTTAAATTAAATATTGTGTTGCTGCAGCGGTGTCCTGGCCTGTACATAATTTTCTAGCCGTCGGAAAACATCTTTGTTTGGCACAGATCCCTGAAAAAAAACCATGCCACAATCATTTCATGTTTTTCAATGAAAATGAGAATAATGATGTAAAAAAATTCTAATTTTCTCTAATGTTGCAAATCATATTGCAATTGCAGCATCAGTCTAATTTCTTCAAAATGGCTCAGCCCTAATGACTGGTTTATTAAATGTAGGCTATTGAAAGTGAAACATCGTGGCTTCCTGGACAGGTCGTCGTCATAAGTGAGAATTGGTTCTCAGTTGAATTATCTGGTTAAATAAAGATTAAATTAAGGGGCCGTATAAAATGCTTCTGAGAGCTGAAGGGACACATTTTGAAAACCCCTGTCAGGGATCCCTGAACAGTCCTGAGCAGACAGTTTTTGGGCGATCAATGCGTTTGTATCGGGGTGTTGTGAGTTAAATGTGTCCGCTGCTATTTTGGGATGAACGCCAACCTGATTATTGTGGAAGGTCACGACTTGCAAAGGTTGACACCTCTGCTTTAATCACTGAACAGATCGCGTCGTCGACTGATTAATTGGTAAACTGAGTGATTTTTTTGCAGCACTGACTTGCATGCGAGTGTCAAGTTGTACACTTGTACTGTATGTGCGAGGGTGTGAGTGGGTGTTTGTGCGTGTTGGTACTGTATCTGTGCTTGTGTGTTGGTGTTATCTGGGCAAAACTGAGGATGTGCCTGTTGCCACACAGAGGGAGATTTTTTTTTCTCCTCTAAACCTGAGTAAAGTATAAAGCCACACACACCTACAGTTAGATCCACACACACACACACAACTCACACACAGAGATGGAAACAGTGAGATAGATCTTTTTGAAGTACAATTTCATCCTCTTCCTTCCCACTTTTCTCTCTTCTTTGTAGCGGTGGAGGGAGGGGAGTTCAATCTCTGCGGGCCGTGCTTTATGTGTGTGTTGGCCAGAACTGAGAGCTTTTTGTCAAACTAAGGGACAAAACTAGAGCCACAATATAGGTTTACACGCATACACACACACACACACACACACACACCTACACACACATGAAGGTGGTGGTGGTGGGGGCAGAGAGACAGGAGCTGACAGCTGATTCTCCATGTGTGTTTATGAGGGCTTTGATGTTTAATGTGTCACGTTCTTTGATGCCCTCTGTGGAAGGGGTGTCAGAGCATGTATCCGTGTGTGTGTGTGTGTGTGTGTGTGCACGTGTTGTGTGTGTTTGTGTGTGTGAAAGAGAGACCTTGTGAGAAGGCTTGATATTTGTGTCTGTCTTAGCTTTTCTCCCAAGACTCACTCCTTTTTCCACCTCTTTTCTGCAGCAGGTATCTCAATCTCGCTCACACGACTGGAGCATTTGTCTCCTTCTTACTCTCCACCCTTCAGCCTTTTCTTTTTCCTCGCCTGTCTACTCTCCTCCTCCCTCTCCTCTCCTCTCCTCTCCTCTCTCCTCTCCTCTCTTCTCTCTGGTGCATGGGCTTGTGTTGCTGTCTATTTGTTGTGTCCCCAGGGGCAGACTCAGCTTACACTTTATGCAAACATACATTCTGCAATCATTAGCAACTTATTTCACACTCACTTTGGGTTCCATTCTGTTTAATAGCTGCTTTGGTTTTGGTAATGCTTACTGCTGCCTCTTTCTCTCACACTGACCTCCTGTTTCCTTCCAATACTGAGACTAAATGATTTAACTGTACATGGCATTTTGAATTAATGCTGTAAAATTCAGAGCCACAGTTTATAGAGGATGTCCTCTGACTTCAAATGAGACTGCTGCAAAATGACACCATGTCTTTTGCAGTCTGTGTGCCACAGAACAATTATGTTTGGCATTAAAGGAATAGTTCTGAGCATTTGAAGTGGGGCCATATGAGGTACTGAGCAATAGTCAGTGTATTAGCGACAGTAGATGCCAAGCAGCACAGGATATTTTAGCCACTTAAAAAGGTCCATCTAAAAATAAAACACTCTCAGTTTAAGTGTATGCAATATTTAGAATATTTTCTGTTTATATATCTCATTTAAAAACAGCAGGTATTAAGCCAAAGTGCTTTTCAGTCAAGGTAAATGGACTAGTATGCACCTCAGCATACTGTAGGTGATCAAAGGAATAGATAAAAAGGTCCAACGTTAAGTTCGTCAGGAATGCCCAAAGTCAAATTTTCCTCGCTCTCATACAGAGTGTTTGATGCATTACTGGTTATCAAACAACAACAAAGACTAAAGTTAATTGTCATGTTTAATCTCAGGCTGCAAAGTATATAAATACCATAAAACAGTGAAAAATATCCATCCTACTTTTTCAAAGTCAAAAGTAATGTCTTTAAATTTCTTGTTTTGGCATAGATATTTGTTTTAATATAATAATAAAATGGGAAATGGGGGAAATCTCCTAATTTGAGAGGCTGAAACAGCATTTTCTGCCATTTTTGAATGAAAAATTACTTTAACAATTAATCAAAATAATTTATTAACTCAATTCTTTTTTATCATTTGTCCAGTCAGGTACTTGCCCTGAGCAAATTGGCAAGCCTTATTGTTGAGCCCTGGATACATTTATACAATGTTAGCAATAATACAAAGACAGCCAAAAATATAACGATGCAATAGTACAGAGAAGGTAAGACTTGAAATGGAAAAGTGAAATGGTAAGTTTAAACATGAAAACCTAAGACAATGACATGATAAAATTCGAATCAGAGTAATAAAATCAGAGGTTAGATGAAGTAGAGGCATAAAAGAATAAAACCAGCAAAAGAGGAACTCGATAAAACCCATATTGCAGACTCAGACTGAACCAAATGTTAGAGAAAAATGGTGGGATTTAAAATTGTAAATGGAGGAACGAGATCTAATGTGTGATTCCAGAGCTCAGGGGCAGTAAGAGAAAATTGTCACCTTTGGTTTTAAGGCTTTAAAGAGATAGCTCACACCATAATCGCCTGGCCTGTAGTGCTAGTTATCCATCTGGATTTTTTTTGGTGTGAGTTGCAGAGTTTTAAAGGTATTGGCCGTAGAGAAGTCTGCCTTCTCTCGAATATAATGTGGCTAAACGTCACTTGGCTTCTGGGGCTCAAAACACCAAAAAAATTACATTTTAAAAATTCAAAAGCAGTGTCTCTCTTCAAAAATCCTGACCCAGTTACTCGAGATGATCCACAGACCTTGTTGTGAGCAGTTTCAACTAGGTACTACTTTCCTTCTGCAGTAGAATCCACCAGAACTCTACTTTCTTTTCTACTAGTAAGATGGATAGCTAGCACTGCAGGCAGGGGAACTATCCCTTTAAAAACAAATAGTAAGATTTTAAGATCAATTCTGTATTTAACTGGTAGCCAACGCAGGTGAGCGAGGACAGGAGTAATGTGTTTTCTTTTCTTTGTTCCAGTTAGAAATCTAGCAGCTGCATTTTGAATCATTTGGAGCTGAGAAAGGCTTGACTGGGTCAAAACCTCATACAGGGAATTACAATAATCGTGCCGGGAGGTGATAAAAGCTTGTACAACTGTTTCCAAGTCCTGATGAGATAAAAACGGTTTTAATTTGGCTAAGAGTCTGAGCTGATTAAAGCTGCCTTTCACAACACTACTAACTTGTTTCACCACTTTGCTTTGCCATCAGACAGTCTTTTCTGACGGGAAAACTGCCATTATACAAGCCAAATATCGCTCTCTTACAAACAGCCAAACTCCATAGGCGAAATCAGTAATTTTACCTCACACAACACAGGAGCAGCTGGTCTATCGCTGCCTCGATCTGTCCTTATTTATCCTTTATTTAGCCAGGACGGTTCCATTAAGATTCTAGATCTCTTCCTCCAAGAAGTCCTAGCACATACAGTTTCACATAAAAGACAATTTCACAGGCTAGAAAACATACAGTACATAAAAAAACAACACAAGGGAAACAGTAAAACATACAGGCCATACCAGCGATATCCATACATATTTCACCACAGTAAGGACTCTGTAGCGGCAACATGTTTCTTTTAGGGCACTTTGTAAAAGACCTTTAAAGGTATTCAAAGATGGCAGCGCTTCTAAAGAAATGGTATTTTGCAACTCATTCCATGCCCAGGGTGCAATAAAAGAGAAAGTAGCATATTGAGGCAGCAGCATAGGCACCTGAGCAAATATTTTAATTTTAATTTTCCATTTGCCAACAGAGGCTGGTAACAAGTTGAGGCGACACAATCCAAAATGTGAAGTTTGTACAGAAATACAGTTTATATTTATGGACTGTATTGAAGCTGAATTGACAAGAAGACTGTCGACATATGACGCCTTTTATCTTGTTTTTCTAGAGTGATGTGTTTTTATGGATACATAAGAGATTGTTAATATGTCATATTTCTTAAAGGGAGTTTGGTGTAATATTTTCCCTGGAGAGCGAAGGGAACTTTTCTTAACTCAAACAGGTTTGTTAACATTTTGCCACCACTGCAAAAGAACAAAAACCCTCCCTTTGCCTGGCACTTAAATTGCACCCCTACTTTTAACTATAACTATGCACCCATAGGCAGCAGTACACCATCAGCTCCTGTGTTATACGAGGAAGAATGACTAATTTCACCTATGGAGTTTGGTTTGGAGAGAGCAATATTTGGCTTATATAACAGCAGCTTCCTGTCAGACGCTCCTGTCTGACAGCAAAGTAAAGCTGGGAAAATATTCAAAATATACTGTACACTTAAAAACTGTCCTAATCCTTTTGTTGCTGATGCCATCCATAGCAGCTCATTGCTTAGCTTCTGTGCTGCTGCCCCTCTCTGCTTCTCCAAACTGATTGTTGATACACAACCCCACTTCAAATAATCCGAAATATCCCTTTAATGAGTCTGATTTTTTTCTCTGTGTTACGTTTAAGTCATTGAGCCAGTTCAATAATGCAGCACCGTACAAAATGCATGTCAGTATTTGGCTCGATGAGCTTTGGAGACAATGCGCTGCTGTTGTTATACCTGCTACAGAGGGCTGAAGTGAGTCAAACCTGTGAGTTATGAGGCAGTTATTTCCGACCATTAGGCCCCCCCTGTTGCCAGCAGTCAGTGCAGTCTCACTTGTCGACTGAATCTCACTCTCTCAGCATCTCCGCTTCTTCTTCTCTTTCCCATTTTTCCCTCTTAGTCCTCGTTCATTTCTCTCTAACACTTTTTACACTCTCTTATCTCTGTCACTCTCCGGCTCTGACTCACTGATTGCAAAATTGAAAATGGTTTTAATTCTATCTGGGTTTTTTTTTTTTTTTTTTTTCGAGTCTCATTTGAACTCATTCACTCCAGCTCTTCTTGTGTTTTTTTTTCCCCTCTTTTTCTGCAATTAATTCAGTTCCTCCTCAGACAAATCTGCTGACTGTCTCTGTTGCTCCTCGCTTGTGTGTCATTGCAGGATGAGAAGTCCACGTTCTTCCAGTTCGGTGCCGCTCTGCAGCAGGAGGCTCTGCTCATGCTTGCCATCATGGAGGAGTATGACTGGCATGTTTTTTCTATCGTCACTTCCAAGTTCCCCGGGTACCAAGATTTCATCAGCACGCTGAAGATAACCGTGGATCACAGGTAATGATTACGCTCCCCCCACATGCACGCACTCGCACACTCCGCTTTCATCCTTAACCTTTATTTACAGCAGCTGACAAGATTAAGTACTTGTGTTATTTAATGGTGTATTGTTACAGCTTTGTGCGCTGGGACCTGCAGAGTGTGGTGACTCTAGACGCTATAGACGGCGACCCAAACTCTAAATCACACATTGCCCTCAAGAGGATCCAGAGTCCTGTTATACTGCTTTACTGCTCCAAGGATGAGGCTCTGTGAGTGGCTTTCATTTTCTTTTGTTGTTTTTGTCTCTCTGCCGTACATTGCCACATTTCTGCAGTGAATCTTCATTAACTCCCTGACTCTGCTCCCCCCCGACAGGTATATACTAGAAGAAGCTCGTTCCTTGGGCCTGATAGGAGCCGGTTACATCTGGATTGTGTCCAGTCTCACCACTGGCAACCCAGACTTCACTCCCGAGGTAGTGAGGCCCCATATGTAGTAACAGGTGGCCACTTTTGAGTGGTTTCACAAGATAAGCAGGGTTTTTGATTCCAGGCTGTTGCAGGTTATCTGCCGCCGCTCCTCTATTTCTCCTCTCCTTTATTCTCTACAGCTAATATGAAATAGAGCATCAAAGAAATACTCTGACATTTTGGGAAATACGCTTATTCACTTTCTTAGCAAGAATTAGATAAGAAGATTGATACCACTCTCATATCAGTCTGTTAAAGGTCCAGTGTGTAAGATTTACAGGGATTTATTGGCATAATATGCATAAATAGCATAAATGGAATATAATATTTATGAGAATAAGTATGTTTTCAATAGTGTATAATCACCTGAAAATAACAGGTGTTGTGTTTTCATTACCTCAGAATGAGTTGTTTATTTTATTTTATTTGATCATTTTTATCTCATGTGCAAGGAAAAGCCATTTACAAAGCTCAAAGCTTTACTGGTTCAGATAAAGCAAAGACAAAATCTGAATGAAAAATGTTAAGATAAGATGGTTTAAACGTTTGCTTCAGACACTCTCGTCCTGAGAGGTAGTTTCAAGTTACCAAAACATAGTAGTTCTCATGAAGTACTGGCACGTGGTTACACATACACAACATACATGTATCGTGGATACTTTTATCCATTCATATATATATCCGTAACATGTTTATATGCATACACGTATGATTACATTACACATACACTATTTATATAAGTATATTATTATATGCATACAGATGTAATACACACGTACATATTGTGCTGATGACTGTGTCTTGAATTGTATAGTAAACTGCTTCAGGAAGCGCGAGAAATGTGCTGCTTATATCTACAGAAGCCGTCATGTTTGTACTGTGGCCCAGAACGGACAAACCAAACGCTGGCTCAAGAGACGGGCCCTTCTGTAGGTTTCTCCTGAACGCTTGGAAGGAGCGAGTGAGGTGATGTGATTGCAGTCTGGGAGCCAACTGCTAGATGCCACTAAATTCTACATACTGGTCCTTTAAATATGAAGCTACAATCAGCACTTGGTTACAGATCACATAGCAAATGATTTGGAAACAGAAGCAGCTAGCCTGGCCCAGTCTGATAGAAACAAAATCCGCTTACCAGCTCACTAATTTATACAATATATCTCTTTTCTTTAATCCATCCAAAAACTGAAGTGTCAAATCAACAATTTGTCATTTTGGACTGGTTTATGTGCCAAACTATTTCTTGGCCGTGCGCAGTTACCAGTTAACCAGCAAAGGCTCAGGCAGTAATTCCTCTTGGCAAACAAACCCCCATTTTTATACTTTGTTTTTTTCACATTAAACTATGAAACGGACAATAGAGACAGTGTACATTCAAGCCACGGCCACACCAGGGGGAAAAACTGTTCATGGCTCTCTATTTACTTTGTATTGCATGAAGGTGCCTCTTGTCACTTTCCATCTGCTAGCAAAAAGTATAAAAATGCCTAACAGCTGCTATGTGGTGGGATGCTCTACCAAGAGGGTAAAGAACACAAATTAAGTTTTTAAATGCTTATGAGCCAAACAACTCAACCTTTATGTGGACAAAAGTGGATACAGACACCAGGTGTTAGCTGGATGAATGAGAAAACTGCAGGATCCTGACAGTCAGTAACTTTATGGCCAAATTACAGTTGCTAATTTGTCCAAACAAACTGTAGAGGTAGAAGCTAACTAAGCTATGAAAGACCTGGTCTTGACCTTCGTTAGGTTAAATGATAATCTTACCTGATGACTCAATCGTGTGGGTTGTAAATATCAAAGTATTTTACTTCTGGCCATTTAGAGGAATCATTTCTCACAGAAAAGCAAGGTGAGGTCAAGGGACACTGACTTACAGATAATATTGAGTTTGTCAGTATACCTTTTCCTCTTTGGTAGACATAAGGTGCTAAAATAATCATGAATACTGAAATAAAATGTTTTAGCTAGCTGCAGTAGGGATGCACCGATCGAACTGCCAGACACTGGAACTAGCCGGTTTTAAGCATGACAGGCCCTGACCGGTGATCGTCACATATCCAGTTCTGTGCTGGTTAAATTCATACACATGACCCACACAATGATCACATCAGGCATGCAGCAACACAGGCAGTGACGTCACAGCCACAACAGTGCTAGTCACAGCCACAGACACTCAGACACATGCTGCCATGAGGTCGGTGTTAGCGATAGATTCCAAGAACAGAAAAGAGAAGCCAGACAGTCTACAAGGAGACGGAGCACCTGAGCAGCTGATGGTGTCGCCAAATGTAATAACAAACTTTCTAGCTCTTCAGGCTAATGTCAGCCAGCAGTAGACAGCTGTTTACAGACTGACAGTTAAAATCTCACCTCCTGTTCTGGCTGAAGAATAAAAAACCTGTGTTGACACCTTTCCCCAAACATTTTCCCATCCAGACTCGTTTAACTTCTGCTTCTGTTTTGCGACAGCAAACTGTTGGACCATGTCAGTCTCCAGTTTTTTACATCTGCTTCCACATGAGATCATGTGGAACCACGTTCCCTATGAGATCTCACGAGATCATGCTCCCTCTGGTACATAATCTTAATATGACCTGGCTGCTACCTGGAGCACTTTCTGAGAAAATGTAAAAGTTATTTAATAGTTGGCATTTTATTATGAACATCCAATTTAATGTTACATTAAAGAAAACTTACAAAAAAGTTACAACAAATGTTTGTGATTTATAATCAATTATAGTTCACTGAAAGACTGAAAATCGAGTCGGCAGGTCAGATCCTTAAAAAATCGGCATCAGCCAAGAAAATTTAATTCATCTCTAAGCTGCAGTCATTTTGTTGGTGTTCCAGCTCCTGATTTCACATCAAGGTAACAACCATTTTCCCCCACCACGGCCGTGGTTTACAGAGTATGACATGTTGCCCCCTGTTTGTATTTCGTCCATCAAATGGGATTTGGTTGGTCATCACCAAGATTCTGCCTTTTTCATTTCACAGTCACAATAAATTGGTACAGCAGCCTACTTGAGTCTAATGGTTTTGCCAATCTCACGATTTACTGCCTTTCTTCATGATCTGTGATGTGAAACATCATATTTCCACACAGAGAGTGAAAAAGAGCATCCTGCTCACAGCTGAGTTATAAAATCGTAGCATACTCGGAGCGCTTCTCGAGCCGGGGTGCTGTCGCGCTGTCAGCCAAAGAGTCAATCACAGTGGACGGAAGTAGAGGAGGTTATACCACCATCTGGTTCAAAAGTGGTCTGGCAGACTTTGCTGACAGTCATCACCGGAACAGTGAGTGTCTGACCTCTCACTGCCCTGCCTCGGCCCAGCGTCACGCTGTCCTCCATTTCTATCAGCCTTCTCCACTGCCATCATAGTTAGTTTTGTGGTTTGTGGTGATTTTGAGACTCGATTTGTGAAGTTTGCGGCTTGCCATGCTGTTGCTCCTGCAGTGCTCTGTTACAATGATGCAGCTAACAAACAAAAATGGAGAGATTCGACTGATAAAGAGCAAGTTGACTCGGGATCTTCTCGGTTGATGACTTGAATCATGGAGTTTTCAGGAGCAGCTCTATAACCTATTAGTAGCTGAGTTCTGGTAGGCAGGTTTCCTTTTGATTGAGCCAGGCTAGCTGTTTTGCCATGTTTCCAGTCTTTGTGCTAAGCTAACCAGCACTGACCTCATATTTAATAGACAGATAGAGAGTGGTATCAATCGTCTTATCTTAACCAGAAAGTGATTGAGCATTTTTCCCCAAACTATTCCTAACATGGTATAGAGACAAATCACAGCGACTATAATTCATATTGTATCAACTGCATTACTGCTTTGTTTATATCCGTTTCTCTCTACCTAAAAAGATTTGCTCAGCCCCTAAATCGGATGTTTGACAGCATTACATACACATTCACTCTCAAAATGTAGGACAGCAAGGTAGCTTTTATCCAAATCGCATATAAATATGTGTATAAATAATTCAAAGTATAATCAGCTCAAACGTTCCCCTCACATTAAGAATGGAAACATATCCAATGTTTGCTTACCTTTTTCTGCAAAGCCCTCCAAATATTTATTCTCCTTTTCTTGTCCATCATTCTCCTCAACTCAAAAGTTCCTATTTGTGTTGTTTTTTTTTTATTCATCTATTTTCTTTCTTTGAAAAATATCTGATTCTACAGTTAATGCCAAATTAAAATGTAAAAACAAAGTATTGTTCTAGTAGACTGACAGACTAATGCGCTGGCACTTTTTGATGTTTGCTCAGTCTGGTTTAGGGAGATAATACTTCGTGAGCTATTTAGTTTCTCAGTTCTTTTATATTTTGACAATTTCAAGGTGTAGGCTGATACCTGAATGAGTTAATGAATTCAGTTTGTGGACATGCGGTGTGCTTGCACATATTTAATAGCCAGATATGAATTATTTCAGGAAGGCACCAATAAATCATCTGCCTGACACCTTTGAGAGATACATATGGATGCTAAAAAAACAGGGTAAAAAAAAGTCAAATTGAATCTTTCACACCACATGTGCCACTCCTCAGGCCTCCTCTCCTCTCCTCTCCTCTTAGGTGTTTCCCCTGGGTATGATCTCTGTATCTTACGACGACTGGGAGTATCCGCTGGACACACGGGTGCGGGACGGGGTGGGCATCATATCCTCTGCAGCCACCTCCATGCTGCGGGAGAAGGGGGAGCTGCCGGAGGCACAAAGCAGCTGCTACAGCACGGCGTCAGACAGGAGCCCGGGGAAGCTCCCACCTAGTGCCCTGCGCAGGTGTGTGTGTGTGTGTGTGCTTGTGTGAATATGAGGAGATCAAGGTCTAGGGACTTGCATAACTCCGTTTGTCTTTGTAGCTGAGGGTTGAGCAGTCTTACATAACTCTTTTTAATGTTCTAATGAGAAGGGTAGAAGCGAGGAAGGAAGCGGAGATGACAGCAGTGTTAAACACTCTGATGTCTAATGACATTTAACACTATTAGCTCTTGTGTACATGGCTGCTCTGTGCATGAGCTCATTCTGCTGCCTCAGTCGAGAGACAATGAAATGAACTTCAGGCAGACCTCCGTGTTGTTGCTGCTGCCCTGCGTTAACTGGAGCCTTGTATGTGTGAGTGTGTGTGTGTATTTCTGCGTGTGTAACTTGCTTCACATGACTGAATTCACTGTCATTAAGTCAGGATTAAAGCAGCTTTTACTAGCTTTGTTCTCCCTTTTTTCTTGGCTCCGTGGGTGGCACATATGTGTCGGTAGGTGCATGCGTGTTTGTACGTGCACATGCGAATAAAAGTGTGTGTGAATGTACTCTTCTCTGAAGTCTCTGCGATGAGGACACAGTTAAATCCTTCAAACGAGGAGCAGGGGACAAACGAGCAGACACACATGCAGGGACATTCATACTGAAATTGTAAAAGCGCAGATACAGAATCTGTTAATCTGCTGTCTGTCTGTTTTTTTTTGTGTGTGATATTGTGACTGCATCTTGAACGTGAGATCTGCAGTGGCTAAAATATGACAATGAATTCAGAAATCTATATAACACTGACTGAAAACATGAAGGTCAGGTTGCTAGGATCTGCACATCTATGCTGACTTATGAGTTACCTCATTAGAATGAGAGCCACAGTGTGATTTTCACCATTACGCCTTTATTATCCCATTTTTCTCTCTTATTATCCCATTACAGTATATATCAAAGCATATACAATACCGCCGTTGTTGACAGGTTGATCCAATATAACTCAGACCTCAATAGGAGCTCAAACCTTTTGCGGAACAATCTTTTCTCTCTCTGTCAGAGGTGCCTCATTTGTTTCACTAACTTATTAGATAGAATTTGCATATTTGTCAAAACAACTGCAGCCAGTTTTTGTGATAATAAACTGACAGGTTGGATTTCCCTACCCTGATTTGGAAGTGTTGAGGCTGTGATCAGAATTCTGCATACATTAGTCTAGATACAATCTTGCCGCAGTGTGCATATAAACAACGTGAGGTGGAGAGGAGTAGGACAACATAATCTGGCACTTAAAAGACACTATCAGCCCCGTTGGATCCCCCGTCATTCCTGCCTGACAGGCATTAATGTCTCAGACTTTGCTTCGGCGTATTTGGTCTGCACAATTGTACAGGTTTTTATTGAGGTTTGTCCTTGTAGTAAATTTCAAAAGGTTATTCTATTTGATGGAACCAGTGTACCATGCAAACCCCTAAGCTGTCACTTTTTTTTTTCCTGAAAAGATGCTCCCTCCATAATACAGAATTTGGGAAGAGCCTCCCTTCCTTCTTTATTCATACTTTTAGAAAGTGCTCACACAATGGCCGGGGACTTCAATAACAGGAAAATGTTCCAGTCATAGTAGAACAGGGACACACATTTTGACGATGGCATTCACAATAGTAGCTAGTTTTTATATTTCCGGGATGCAGCTGATGCTTCTTAAAACCACCACTGAATTTCTAGTTAGTAATTTAGAAACCACTGAGCCCCTTCTGCATGAATATACATGAGTATATATGTGGATATAAATCTGAATATATGTTGTATAATCTGCCTGCTTTACATGCCTCAAAAACACACCAGCCTCATCCGTTTAGATCAAAATCTTTTCCCAAAAATGGTAACAAACCTGAAATAGGAGGAGACAGCAGTTTCCCAGAATAGACTGCAACAGTGTTTCCGCTATATGTATTCAGCTGTGGCAATGCACTGTGACAAGGGCATCACCTGCTGCACCATGAAGATTTCTCAGACACAAAATTATGTATTTGTCCTGACATGTCACTAATAGCCGAGAGCATTGAAATCTGTAATGACAAAGGCAGGTTGAATTACGTTGCACTGAAGTATCTCTCATGCGTAACTTTGTAGGTTTATGTGTAATTATTTGTGTTTGCTCAGAGAGTGCATACCCACGGCGGAGCTGTTTGGTGTTTTGCAGCGCCTGCATGCGAGGGAGACAGGGACCTTTTATTTACTCTTTACTCGCTTTGAGTGGAGCCGCTCTGAAAGAGCACCGGCCCGATTCCAAGTCTTTGTAAAAACAGATGATTAATGTACCTCTCGCTAATCCACTGTCCAACAACAATTTTTATGTGTGTCGACTCTAATACGTCTCCTGCAGATGAGAGAACATAAAATCCCACCTGTTTGAATCAGAGTGTAATTATCATAGTTTTCACCTCCAGGGCGCATGCTAAGCAGCACTCAAACCATTCCCTTTATGCATCTTGACTTTCTGTCGCAATATTTGAGTTTATGCATGAATCTTTCATAGCTCTGCGCCCTGTCCTGCCCACAGAAAAAACACAGGAGTGTGTTTTAGCTTCATTTTTAACCCCTTGTTTTGCTGAGAGCCTGTGAATACCTAAAACATCTTTTGAATGAATCATTAAATGTGTGTTTACATAAATCAGGCCTATTCTGTACCATTTTAGAAGGACCAGATTTAAAAAGAGTAAAGTGCCGAGGGGACGGACGTTTACATTTCCTACGTCTGACCTTAAAGTTAGGAATTTAAATATTTAAAAAAATGCACCTTTTTATTTTTTTCTCCACTTTAATTGAAAGGAAACATGTACACAAGCACAGAAACAATGCACCTTTACAATCCTAGATTAGAAGTGCCTTGTTGTTTTAATAAACAAAATGTTCCATTTAAAGCTACAACAAGGAGTTTTGAACTGGTTATGAAACAGGCTCAGTTTAATAGTGACGCTTCTACACGACCTGCATGACCAAACGAGACCATCAGCAAGACAATTTTTATAAAGTTTTACTTACTGTCTGCCACCGGGTTGGATTCTCTGTGAAATCAGATGAAACAAGCCTGTGTTTACATTTTCTCAGCCAAAGTTACAGTGACTAGTATGATAGCCAGATAGAAAGAAGCAGAAGGATATTTTTATTATATTTTTAGATTTTGTAGTTATGGCAGAGGAAACACTACCACTTTTGTCCTCCAAATTCAACAAAATATGAAAGTTTCTTGTAGTAGCTTAACCATCTTTTTTTTCATTCAGTTTGACTCTCCTACATTCGCCCTACTTAAACAGCCTGAGTTTAAAAAATATAAGTGTCTCTGTGTTTAACAGTAGATATAACCAATGAATGGAGTTACCAGTACAGGAAATAATTCTATGTTTATATGAAAGTGGACTCTTGTGCCAAATACCCGCTGATAATATTTTTGATTAATTGATTAGTTGTTTGGTCCATAAAACATCACGTTTGCTCAGTATTTCCCAAAATCCAAGGTGAAGTCCTCAAACGTCTTTTTTGTCCATAACTCAAAGATACAGAAAACAGAAAATATTCACATTTCAAAAGCTGAAATCAGAGAATTCAGACATTTTTCTTTAAAAAAGAATCAAAACAATTAATTAATGAAGTATCCATTAAATCTTTGTTCACATAAATGACAATAACACTTACGAGTAAAGAATTTTATTCTCTGTATAAATTAAAGTGGACTCCTGTGCCAGCTAAAGATTATTTTCATTGTCAGTTAATCTGTCGTTTATTTTCTCGATTAATTGATCAGTTGTTTGGTCTTTAAAATGTCAGAAAATGGTGAACAATGTTGATCAGTGTTTCCCAAAGCCAAAGATGGCGTCCTCAAATGTCTTGTTTTGTCCACAAGCCAAAAATATTCAGTTTACTGTGACAGAGGAGTAAAGAAACCAGAAAATATTTAAGAAACTGAAATCAGAAAATTTTGCTGATTGATTTAATAGTTGACAACTAACTGATTAATCTAGTGGATTAATCAAGTGTACCTGTGGATCATTTTCTTGATTGATCGATTAGTTGTTTGATCCATAAGATGTCACAACAACGTCAGAAAATGGTGAAACATGTCGATCAGTGTTTCCCAGACCCCAAAGTGACATCCTCAAATACCATATTTTGTCCACAACCCAAAGATATTTAGATCACTGTCGTAGAGGGCTACAGAAACGGAAATGTATGCATCTTTTAAATGTGTATTTACATAAATGATAATAATTCTCTGTACATTTAAAAGTGGGCTTGATTAGTTGTTTCATCCATAAAATGTCAGACAAACGTTATAAAATGGTGAAAAATGTCGATCAGTGGTTCCCAAAGCTCAAAACGACGTCCTCAAGTATCTTGTTTTGTCCACAACCCAAAGATATTAAGTGAACTGTCAGAGACGAGCAAAACGACCAGAAAACATTAACATTTGAGAAGCTGAAATCAGATAATGTGGACATTTTTCTTAAAAGACTCACAACAATTAATAAGCTATAAAAATAGTTGGCGATTCATTTAATAGTTGTCAGCAAATGATTCATGAAATGATTTATCGACTAATCATGGCAGCTCTAGTGCCAAATAGATGTGTTTGCGGGGCTTTTGTGAAGCTGAAAATTTATTGCTTTTGTAATATTCTATTTTAGTTGGGTGATATTTCAGTCGTGTAGCATCACCCGACCAACTCTGTTTGACACCGTGTCAAAATGAATCACACTATTTCTAATAAAACAGAGCACAAGGCGTCGAAGAAAAAGTGTTGTCTGTTTTGGGCAGCTGCTGTCCCTCTTGTGATTTGGCCTTTTTAGTAAACTTCCTTAGACAGCCCTCCTTTTCCCCCAGTGGGAATTCAGGCTATTATCCCAGTCTTAACTCTCCGAACATCCTCGCCTTCTGAAAATTGTTTCACTGGAGTGAGTGTATTCTTAATCCCATATCACTGTGTGTGATACTGGTTCATTTACTCGTCTCTGCCGCTTCACTTTAGCGAGTGTGTAAATGTTTCAGCAAAAAGGATCTGTTTGCGTATGCAGGATGACTGTAGTGAGTAAGAGAGTGAGGGCAGCCTTGTTGCACCAGTGGCTTGTCTCTCAGGCGTATATCTGCGGAGAAATCAATGCAGAATGTTGATGGGAGAGATATGTGGCCTCTGACTCTTCCCCCTCCTACACACAAATAGATGCACACACACACACACACACTCAGGCATGCGTGCGCACACAGTGGGTGAATACAGCATTGATTTGAAGAGGATACTCTTGCAGTGATTACAGAGTGCTTAACTTGTTATTTCAAATGTATCTGCTCTTGTGCACACGTACAAACACTCACACAGATGCAAAACAAATAACAGCTTCCTTCTCTCTTTTCTTCCACCCCCCGTGTGTTTCAGACACATGATGCACGTATGGAACGAAGGCCGAGACTTGTCCTTTACTCCGGATGGTTACCAGGCCAACCCCAAATTGGTTGTCATCGTCCTGAATAGTGAAAGGAAGTGGGAGAAGGTAACAAACGATCACGATGGTTTTATAAAGGGAGCATGGAAATTAAAGTCAAAACACTAATTAAAGGGATTGGACTATTTGAAATGACATGTAGGGGCGTCACAATTTCAATATTAAATTAAAAAAATTGATCGAAATGAGCTGTCAATTTCAAAAATCGAATTGAAAGGCAGAATTGGTGATTCTCCCACTATTTTATTTTAAAAAAAAAAACAAGAATTCAAAGACAACAGCATAGCTCATGGGCTGTTAAATCACACTTGATACCATATAGACTGAAAAGGGCATAAAACCAATATTTGTTGATCTTTTCAAATCAAGACTTGATAGTCTAACAA
The DNA here is from genome assembly GCA_034769285.1 of Lutjanus argentimaculatus. NCBI lineage: Eukaryota > Metazoa > Chordata > Actinopteri > Lutjaniformes > Lutjanidae > Lutjanus > Lutjanus argentimaculatus. The sequence goes on from JAWZSL010000026.1 coordinate 1,345,389, forward strand.
CGGCAAAATAAAAAAACAAAGAAAAAGAAAAATTGAAAGAAAAATTGAAAACCATATCGAATTGTGGATTTGGATAATTGTGACGCCCCGAGTTGCTTATGTGAGGTTCTTATCAATAATTAGTTTATTACCTACAGTAGATGCCGGTCAGCGTGGAAGCTAACCAATGAAAAAGGGTATTTTAACCACTTAAAAAAGATCCACCCTCACAAAACATATCAGTTTACATGTTTGCTATATTTAGAATATTTTCACTGCTTCACTTTTCAGTTGGTCAGCCTCTTCTGATGGCTGACTGCCGTTATATTAGCCAATTACTGCTCAATCCAAGCCAACCAGATTCCAAAGCCAAAATCAGTAATTTTACCTCTCAGAACACGGGAGTTGCTGATTTACAGCTGCGTTGATCTGTTACTCTGTTTGTGTTAATGTGTGATTTCTGTGTTTCGAAAGGACAGCTCAGATTTTACCAAAGTCACACAATAACACGGGGATCTCAAACTACTGACCTGGGGGGCGGAAATGACCCCCCCTCCCTCCGGCCTGGGACACAATGTCCAAAATATAATTGGGCCAACAAAGTTGTGTTGTTTTTCTAATTGTTTTTGCCAGTTGTTTCAAAACAATTTTAACTACCCCTTCAAATAAAAACCCAGTTCAGCACTTGATGAAAACACAGACAAAATCAACAATGCTCAGCTAACTGTTTTCAGGAGTCTTAATTATCAACTCGACAGTGACAGCAAAGTTTGTGTCCAAAGTTTAAAAAAGGATAGAAACTGCAGTTTGCATTTTGTTTGTGATGAAAATATGTTAGTGATGGAAATAAAAAAGGCGGTTTTCAGAAATATTGCACTTATTTGTAGTGCTTGAATGATGAAGTGACCCTCCTATGCACCGACAATTCCAGCAGTCATATCCCTGCAATAACACAAACAAACTGACAGATTGAGGGAGAAACAAACCAGCGACCCCTGTGTTCTGCAAAGTAAAATAATCAGTTTCACCTTTGGAGTTTGGTTGGTTTAGAGAGAGCGACATTTGGCTCATACATATAACGGCAGTTTCCTGTAAGGTAAGGTAAGGGAAAGCAGTGAAAATATTCTAAATATAGTGTGCGCTGAAACTGATACTGATTTTTTAGGTGGAGCTTTTTTAAGTGGATAAAACACATTTTGCTGCCACAGCAGTTCATTACTTTGCTTCCATGCTGGTGCTCATCTCTGCTTCTCCAATCTGCAGGGCATGCCGACGCCATCTACTGTAGATAATACACTGATTATTGCTATATGGCTATACCTGATTTTGCTTATGTGTGTCTGCTCATGCACAGATGGGGCGTTGGGAAACGGGACGTTATCACTGATGTTCCCAGTGTGGCCGAGGTATAACTCCTACGGGGACGAGGATGCAGATGAAAACCACCTCTCCATCGTCACCCTGGAGGAGAAACCTTTCGTCATCGTCGACAACGTGGACATCCTCACCGGCACGTGCATGAGGAACTCTGTGCCCTGCCGCAAGCACGTCAAAGAGTAAGTTGATGGCACACTCGATATGAACAGCACCTACTCACTGCTCAAGAGCCATTTTAAAAGCCACTCAAAGTTAGGAAGAAAAGGCTGCCAATCCCTGAACTGGAGGTGTTACTGGAGGAGAGACAGGCACTCGTTTGTTCCTCGGATAAGTTAAATCTCAGGTGGATAAAGCAGCAAAGTTGCTTCTTGATCTCAGGAAGGCATTTGACACTCCATTAGATCTACTCTCACTCTTTTCAGTCCAAAAAGAAAAAGGATAGAATCACACCTCTCAATCCGGTCTCCATTTGTCTAAGAACATAATTGTCAATCAGTTGCCCTTTGCTTGTCCACTTTTGTTCCATAAGGATGTACACTGGGCCCACTCATCTTTACTTTATATAATAATGACTCATCATCTGTTTGTCCTCCAGACTGGAATCCAAATGTATGTGGCTGACAGTGTAATATATGCATCAGGTAGAGCTGAAACACAAGTTTAACCTCATGAGCTCAGCGCTCCATGTTATGACTCGGTTGTACTTTTATTGCACTGTCTCACTTTAGTTACTAGTTACTTTTCAGATTACAATTTTTTCATGTTCCTCCTGTCCAGTGAAAACCATGTATCTCCAGATATATTGATTTTTGACTGTTACTGATAAGCCAAAGGATTAAAGGAGAAATCTGTAATATATTCACTGCACTGATTCATAAAATGATGTCATTGGAGATTAAGGAAACATGCCAAATTGAAATACAACCTTCTCCAATCTTCTCCTTTGAAATTTCCATTCCGGACGGAAACGAACTGTTCGCCTGTTTCAACTGCTTGCCAGTTTCAGGTTTATTCGCTGAATGAGTAAGGGTCTGTTTATGAGTCATAGGAAATCATCAATAATAGTTTTAGAAGAAGTAGATGTTTACGGTTAAATTGAGCAAAATGTTAATGGAGTCTGACAGGCAGCAAAACAGGCAGTCACTGATTTCCAACTTCAGAGTGTGTGTTTTCAGCAGTGGTCTTTCGTTCAGCTTAGCTTTACATCAACAGATAATTGACAGTTATAAACAGTTGATCAACTTGCAGTGCAAAACTTGTTATCGCTTGTGATTGTCCAATTAAAATAATGTGCTTGTCTTACGCTCTTGTTCAGCATCCCTGCAGCCTGCAGACAACCTGCCTGAGCTTCAAGTCTCAGGAGGAGGGGACAGAGGGAAATAACTCACTTGATCCACAGCTTATATATTAAATAGGGATTTAAACTATTTAATATACCTTATATGGCTCCAACCCACTGTTTGGACTGCAGTACTCATTTTTGAACGGTTGGGTCTGACATATTCTTCCTTTAAGTGTTCCTTCTGTTGGTTGAGGAAATTCTCCTGCTTCATAAGATACATAAACTCTTTAAAACCCCTCTTGGATCAGCTGGAAAATGCATCAACACAAAGCTGTTTTTCTGACTCTGTGAAAAGTCAACGTGGTTCTCACAGCACAGCCACACTACAAACATACGATGATCCTACAGAAGATGAAGCATTGCTGCAGATTAAACTACCCAACAGTATATAAAATAGTGAGAATTAGCTCAGCCATAAACATCTACAGAAATAAAATGCAACATGCACATTAATGCAGCAGTAATATTAATCCAAAAGCGTCATATATAATAGTAAAACACTGACAGGGACCATTTTACTGGACAATGAGTACTTTTACTTGTGATACTTAAAGTAAATTTTCTTCATAATGCTTTTATTTATGTAAGAGTTTGAATGCAGGACTTGTGAAGTATTTTCACATGATCTGAATACTTCTTCCACCACTGGTTGTCACTACATGCATGTTCTTTACTGAGACAAAAAGCTCTCGTGTAGCCCCAGGAGAAAAGATACGTGCATTTGTATTCAAATCAAATTCAGCGTAGCTAATTTCAGATTCATATATAACTCTTCTACATATCAGCTAAGATGTACATCAGTGATTCTCCCACACACTACTTACTGTTTTGTGTTATTTGTCATTGCTGTACAAAAGTAAAACTCTATCCCAACTTCTGTCAGAGAGTTTAACACACACACACACACCGGTGAAGTAGTTCTCATTTGGTTCTTGGATAATCAGTTCTGTCAGCATTAATAATTAATTGCTCTCTGTTGCTGTCAGCTTGCTAATGCCAATCTGTCATTGCACTTGATTTTTGTTTCTGCTACCACTGTAATTGCTTATGTTTCCCATTGTGGTCTTTGTTTCATTGTTCCATTGTTCCATTAATTCAGTGTGATTCATGTGTTGTGTTGTTTTAGATGTACTGAACGTGTTGCTTGTTTTAAATGTTACAATTACTAATTAGTAATGCTGCTTATTGTTTCCCTCTGGAGTACATATTGTCTATAAACATTAACATTCATCTTATTAATGTCCCGCATGCTTGTCTGATATTTCATTACTGTTTATTCTAACTTTCTTTTGTAATATAATTCAAGAGTACCTACATTATTTAAATGCTGCCAGGTATAGAAGTAAAAAGAGGCTGACAGAGTTTGAATGTACAACTGCGACTTAACACTTACAGGACTATTTTGTAGGATTTAGTGGTATGTAGTGAGGATGTACATTACAACCACATCACCCGAGTGTGTAGGAGTACTACGGTGGTCAAAAAACTTGTCAAAAATGGTATTTAGACCCAGTGTTTGGTTTGTCTGTTCTGGGCTACTGTAGAATTTCTGACATATTCTGCCAGTAGATCCCCCAAAATCACATCCCACCTACACACTGGATGTTTAATTGTTCAATTTAACCACTACTGAATACTTTAAATACCACTTGTATACTTTATACAATACTTGTATACTTTGTTCATATTACTGTAAATACCAAAGAGGATTTGTTAGTTAAAGCATTGGGTTTTACACAGTTGGGCAAACAAAAAATAGAGGCATCTTTGGCTTTTGGAAATTGTAACAAGCACTTTCCATTATTTTTTGACATAGACCAAACAATTAATCAGTTAATCCGTACTACTCAAGGACACTATCCATATCCGTGTTGCCTATCCATACGGGCAACATGGATTATGCAATTGCAAAACGTTATGCTGACGCTAATCACAGTTCACCCTCTTTATTAAAATCCTGTGGGATTGAGAAAGTCATGATGCCTACAGGAAGTGGAGATGTTCTAAAGATTTGGATATACACACTCAGCTATATGACATCAAATGGACTCAGTGATGACTTAAGCTTAAATGCTTTTTGAGATAAGACTGATAAGATTATAGTTTAAGGATGTGTCTCTTTATTTTTTTTTTTTTCTTTTCGTTTTGAAACTTCATGTTGTATATAATAGGGTTATCTGTTATTAGTCCCTGTATCCCTGTAAGCATGGGAAAAGAAAACTGATTAGCTCCTAAATGATTGGGTCCAACCCTCAGCTGTGTGCTTTCGCTGCCTTTGTATATACAATATTACCAAGCTAAACCTCCATAGTACTGCAGACACTCTGAAGAAGGCTCTGTGCCGAAACACGTGTGTTTATAGTGACTTGAAGACTTGAGATGTGCTAACTTTTCAAGTTCCTGGAACATGATCAATTATGCAGTTAACTGAGAAAATAATTGATAGATTAATCAATGATAAATATAACAGTTAATTCAAGCTTTAAATTCACCCTTTTTGCTCCGTGCTCCAGTAATAGTTGACTAAGCTTGGTACCTGGCGTAAACTTAGTTAGCTTTCTTCTTTCATGTTTCTTGTATTTAGATATGCTATGTGCTAGACTCTTCTATGTTGAAAAGAAAAACAAATTTTGAAAATGTATATTAAAGATGCATATGTGAGAAAGAATTAAATGTTCAAATTTCAGATGAAGATTGGCCTGATATGTGGGAGACACATCATTCATCAAACCTATTGACAAACCTGGAGGGAATTCTCATAGAAGAGTCTGATTTGTTTCTTTATTATGCCGAAAATGAAAAGTAAACAGTTGCACAGTCGTCAGAAATGTTGGCAACAGAGTGGGTCTTTTGATGTAGATCATTCATGCTTTTTGGAAATGTCAGAAAATAATTGTGTATTGGGAAATGGTATAGAAAGAACTACAGCAAACACTAGGATATGAGGTTCCTAAAAGTTGTGTGGTGCTTTATCTATGTAAATTCTCTGAAGAAAATATTGCTAGTGATAGATATTTGATCAAAATACTGCTAGTAGCAAGCGAGAAACCTATCACTAGGAACTGGGGGGAAGGTAACACCACCATTGAAAAGTTCCTGTTAGTTTCTGTTTGTGGTTTGCCATTTTGTTGTTAACAACTGGCATGTCAATGTTGCAAACATAATAACAATAAAGATTTAAATGAAAAAAAAGATGATATACCTAGATGTCAATTAGCTACCTAGTTAACTAGCTTTTTGCTAACATTAGCTATCAGATGTAATTAGCTGGCTAATGATTGATGTAGAATAGCTAGCATTTTCCTACAGAGCAAAACACTAGCTAACTAGCTAGCTAATGATTGATGTATATCAGCTAGCTAGTTAGCTAGCTTTTTACAAACGTGAGCTGACTTTAAGATGTTGCTTTTACAGATTGGCCAGAAACATCTTTCTGTTTTTTTATCTGCAAAATTTGGTTTTTCTTTTCAGCATGGACAAGCCTAGCACATAGCATATCTAACTACAGGACACAGGAAAGAAGAAAGTTGACCGAGGTTGACTATTTTTGGAGCGAGGAGCGAAAAGATTTATGGTCAATTGCAAAACTCTTTAAATTTTAGAGAGGGGAACTGGAACCACATAAATCTAGATAGATTGTTCTCAAAGTAATGTATTTCAGTGCTATACTGTAAAGTCATTGTTCAAGTATTCAGTAGTGATTCAATTATTTATTTAATTAGGTGTTTATTTGCTTATAAGATTCCAATCTTTGTGGTTTTTGTTGGTTTCTTTACCAGGTTTAAACACAAGTCTTTTGGTTAAGTCTATATAGTTACAACCATGTCTGGGACTGTGAAGTGTCCCTGTTAAAAAAAAAAGCAAAAACCTGCAAATAAATAAATAAATAAATCCCAGTCTCAGCTGTACCTGGAGACAGAAAATGAAAAGATGTTTCATGTGGGACGCTGCCCAACCTTTTTGTCATCTCCCATCTGGACTGCTGCAACTCCCACCAAGCAGGGCTCGTAAAGTATTCTGTTCAGCAGCTGCAAACCATCCAGAACGCTGCAAACCTGCCCTGTCTTCAACCTCCCCGAGTTCCCCTTTGTCACCGCCCCACGTGTATCGTCCCCCCTCCCCCACCCTTCCCCTTCTTCCTCCCCACTGGCTGCCGGTGGCTGTTCACATCAAATTCTAAATTCTGGTCTTGGCATTCAAGGCTCCTCAGGGAGTCACACGTGCATATCTGCAGGCTACGGTCTATCCGTACCCGCCAGCCAGGGCTCTGTGGTCTGCTACAACCGGCCACTTAGCTCTCCGCTCCCTGCGGCAGCTACCTCATCGCTTCACCTGGCCTTGACTCTTCTTTCTGCAGCTCTTCAATAGTGAAACGTCCTTCCCACTCCAGCCGGGACAGCAGTATTACTCCATATCTTCTACTGAGAAAAATGCCTCTTTCCCTTAAATACCCCCATTTCCCATACTCCCTCACTGCACCTGCTATTTAAAAAACATCCCTCATATTTGTTTACTTCTTATTTTTAGCATTTCTTTATCTGACACGATCACTTCAGGAATGTTTTGCTATCTGTTATCAGTGCACTAAGTCGCTGGCGATAACAGTATCAGCTAATGGAATGGAAATATTTCACAAATTGACTTTGTTGTGCTCCTTCTTAAAATGTGATTATTTTTTATGTATATAATCATCTTTTTTTCACCTCCCCACTCACCACCTCACTGCATACATATCACTTTCTCCCCTGCAACAATAGCAGTGGGCTGACTGGCTTAAATCATCCTGATACCAGCTATATTCTATCAGAGTGATTTGAATTGATCTCACAAACTAAATTTCATATGTATATAACATATTTTAAAGGGACAGTCCACCCCAAAATCAAAAATACATATTTTTTTTCTTTTATGTGTAGTGCTATTTATCCATCTAAATAGTTTCGGTTTGAGTTGTCAGGGTTTGGAGATATCAGCCATAGAGATGTCTACCTTCTCTCATATATAACAGAACTAGATGGCACACTGTGGTGGTTAAAGAGCCAAAAAAAAAAAAAAAAGACATTTGAAAAACAAATCTTGACCTGGTTACCCAAGGAAATCCACTGCTCCTTGTTGTGAGTAGTTTCATGTAGGAACAATATTCTTTCTACTGATCTATACCAGCGACCGTATCACCACATGGAAGGAAGCGTGCATCTACTCATGGATGAGAGGCTAAACATTAAAACTGCTGTAAGCAACATTCACTGCCACCGTATGTTGCAGTAAACAGATCAGCAGCACCTCAGATCAAAACAAATGCATGCTTTGATAACTCAGTAATGTTGGGAAAAATCCGTAATCCCTATTTCTCACTTAAAATGTTTTTAGACACATATTATGAAGTATTGTTGAGTTGTAATATAAGAAATATTGTGACCAGACAGCCGCCATATTGGGTCCAGTTTTCGGGGGCTCCTAAAACTCAGATCAGACTGTTTAGAATAGCAGGGTTGGGTATCGTTCAAATGTTTCTGATAACAGAACTGATACCTTGACCTTGATACTGGTGCCTGAACAAAACTTTTCACCTATTACAATTTAAAAAAAAATCCATTTTACTATGAGCACTTTACTCAACCTGGATAATTGGACTAAAATGAAGAATTTGAAAATATTTAAATAAATCTCAAAACTCCTTATGTATTGACATTTGATATTGAATCACAAGGCATTTTTTGATCCTCAGTAGTATTTAAGTAATTCAATCAGTTCCATGAAAGTTCGGTAACCAGCCCTACAAACTAGACAGTGTTAATCAAATACTGATCAAGATAATGTTAGTTCATTGCCTATTTTTGTTTCAAAAAGCATTATTCAGAAACATATTTTAGTGTACTGTTTAGCTGTAGTATGAGAAATTTAACCGCCGGGCTGTCATGTTGTTCATGTGCACTAACGTGTGTGCAGCTAGATGGGATAAACAGAGAAGCTTGGATAACAATACATAAATAGGACACCATGATTCTAATAAATCTTTACACAGCAAATAGTTGTTGCTGACATTTAGTGAAGCTGAGTGTTGTCTTAAATCGTGTCCTCCTCAGCTGAGCAGTAACCTCTCGTCCATGAGTAGATGCACACTTCCTTCTGTATGGCGATACAGTTAATGGGTGTCGTTTGGTTGAGAGAAAATAGTTCCTGCATGAAACTGCTCACAACAAGGTCTGTGGATTATCTTGAGTAACTGGTTCATGATCTCTGGAAAGAGAAATTGCTGTTGAGTTTTTCGAAAGTATTTGCACCACAATGTGCCGTCTAGCTCCATTATATTTGAGAGAAGACAGACATCTCTACAGCCGACATCTCTACAACGCAGCAACTCACACCAAAACAATCAAGATGGATAAACAGCACTACAGGTAAGAGGAAAAATAAGTATTTTTGATTTTTGGGTGAACTGTCCCTTTAACATTTATAGCTCAACTTAGGTTTAATTTAATTCTATTCAATGTGCATCTACATGTATGATCTATGCTTTTTAAAATAAGCCCTGCAGAAAGCTTTAGAGCTTTCTTTCAACACGTCAAACAATACAGTGGACTTTTCCCTTTGAAAAAACTTAAAAGGCATTTTCATAGTGGCTGAAATATGTTGCCGGCCTTTTCGAGTGTGTAAACAATGCAGAGATATTTCTCGAACAGTCACAAAAAGTGAAACTTTCTCAAAGAAACTTCCTTTGGATTCTTTGACATCTCAGGTTTTGCTCCAATTATCTGTTATATATGGACACCTCAATAAGAGCCTTTCAGTGACAAGACAAGGCAGCTTTGTTTCTCTCTGCTAATGTCTGCAATTTAGCTCATATCTGAGCTCATCTGTACACAGCCAATTCAGAATACATAAAAATTAATCATAACTGCTGCAGGTTTATTTGTCCCGTGCTCTAGACTGTATCTGTATTGTGCCTCTGGTTGATCACTTGGCCACATCACAGTCCAAATGCACAACTAAAATCCATTTATTCATTATATTCAACTCATGACTGACAGCATTATTGTTGCATTTTCAATGAATGTCAAAATTTTAATCAGACAATAGAAAATAGTTATATTTTTCAGGATAGCAATTAGGATAGAAGAGAATAGGATAAGATAGGACAGGACAGTCACAGGGGAAGCACAAAAAAAAAACTCAACTGTAATTACTTTCTTTGAAGATTTATTAACTTTTTTTTTTTTAACAAACAGAATCCACCATATTAAAAGCCTTTGTGTCAGATGGACCTGAGAAGACAGACAGGAGATGCAACACAACAACCGTCGAGTTTCTCATCCATGTTGTCATGGCAACGCAGCAGTGCAGACACGGACAATTAGACGAGTGAATCACAGCGCGTGGAAAGTTTTAACTTTGTGACCCGATTTCTCGACCTTTGTCCTACGCAATCGCCGAGGACGTCTTGAGCGGTCACAGGCCAAGACGACTAGTCTCTTCTCGGCCTTCATTTACGTCACATTTGCTGCTTCTGTGTCCAGCCGTTCATGCGTGTATGTATGCGTGCATACATCCAACCATGCGTAAGTGCTACACTCGACTCAGCCACTACTCCCATTTTGTTTGTGTGTGTTTGTTGTTACAAAAGTATGACATGGATCAAACAGATGTACTGCGTGTGTGTCTCTGGGAGTCCGTTGTTGTTGCTCAGTGTGTGTGTGTGTGTGTGTGTGTGTGTGTGTGTGTGTGTGTGTGTGTGTGTGTGTGTGTTTACATAGTGACATAAGGACACAGAGAGGGCTCAGCTGGGCAAAACTAATGTATACAGTATATGTGTGCATCAGAACACCTGGGGCACATACTGTACATACGTAGACTCACGCACGTATGTATGTATACTATGCTGCCCATCTCACACACACATATTAACACACATGCACAGATACAGTTACTTTACTTTGTTTATTTGATGGGGACAGTGAACATCAGTATAAAAATACAATCAGTGAACTTGACAGATTTTAGCAGGAATGCTAGTTTACATCCGTAATCGCTAATTAGACATCACACTGTACAAATACAAATATACGATACACAGGTGAAAAAAATGACAATGCATGGTGATCAGTGTTAATTTTGACAGCAAAATGACATTTAGTTTTAGTCATTTATTAGTAATCTAGTCTAGTTTCATTTGACTGAATATAAGATTTTAGTCGACTGAATGTAGAGTAGATTTATTAAACTAAAATGGGTTTAGCTAAATGTAATACATTACTTGAGCATTTCTCTAGAATTTCCTAACTGGTACTCCTGAAGGAAACATCTATTAACCTGTCATTAACATTAACATTAAGTATACTGCATTTCTGCTCCTTTCTCCCATCATATGTCTAACATTACATATACTACATGCATTCCTCTTTTTATAACTGTTGTTTCATGCATACACTATTAGGTCAAATTGCAAATATATGGTCATATTTATTGGGTCAAATGTCAGTATATCATGTATTATGAACCAGCCCTTTAAAAAGCTTATGTTTTATTCTATAAATGATTTCAAAATAACTCCAAACCATGATTTTACCACCAGGTTATTTCCACTAAAATAAAAATTACTCCAGCAACCCAGTCACTTTTTTTTGTATAGGGCATTATGTTCACTCAAGGCACTGTTATGCTCCCTAAATTTACTGTGTGAGTCAGTAGTGCGCCTTTTATACTGACTGTTCGGAGCTGCCATAGTTTAAAATTGGCATGTAAATTAACACTGGTTTGCGTTAAGCCGTTGTTTGAGATGGGTTTTAAAAGTGGGATATGTAGGGCGCTCCCTTATTGCAAGTGATAGGCTGCTCCAGTATTTACTTCCCTTTCCTGACAGCACAGTTTGTCCAAATGTGGTGCGCCTCAGCCAATACCACTGTTTAATGAATTAATTCAAAGGCAGAGGCGCCAGTCCATGAAAAGCCTTATACATAAAACAAGCACATTTAAAATTCTCAAAGCTGAACGAGTTATATTTGTCCAGAATGTAGAATGATGTTGTTTTTTATACACTTTTATATCTTTCTTGAAAAGTGATTCTGTTGGTTTAAGTGTCGTTAGACCTGTAACCAGTTATTAAAACATTACTTAATATGCCAAAAAAAAAAAAAAGTGTTGGACACATTTTTCATATGACTAAAGTTCGGGATGTCACGATACCAGAAATTTAGTCGTCAATACCAATACTCGTGAATTTCCATGATTCTTGATAACTAATTTGATACCATGGGAAAAAACAAAGCAAAAACAAGAGTAAAATTCAGCCATTGTTTGTCTTGTCTTTGCCACCTGAAATAAAAAAGAACTCTTCCAAGCTTCTAGGACAAAAGACTGAGGGGGAGATTAACTGAGCCTGCCACAAATCACTGTCAGGAGAGCATGATGCCATGTCTGGAAAGTAATGCAAAAGAGATTTCTGCTCAGACATTAAGTCTGTCACTTTTTTTTCTCTCTCTTTCTCTCCCTCTTTTTCCCTTTATATTTTAACAGTTAACTTAAACAGAATAGTGGTACACATCTGTAGGTCTATACTGTATTTTTAGTCCTCAGTTTCAAGATTTAACATATTTTGTCATGCTTTGATGATTAATTAGTTGAGCTTACAGAGGGCGCTGCATGCATTGCAAGGTGGAGCTGTTGTTTCAGCTGCACATGTTGCTATCTTGTTGCTAGTAGACATCTCCTTCTCCTTCCTGTGGCATTTAACAGCAGACTTCAGCACTTGTAAGCATTTATGCTGTCCCTGTCATGTCCAGAGGAATTGACCTCCAGCACCTCTGATACCTATGGTACTGTTAAAAAAAAGAAAGAAAGAAGAAGAAAAACAAGTACCAACATATTTTCATAATTTTGGCATCATAATTGTGGTTCTCATGACATCCCCACTAAAGGTTAACATAGAATCAAATCTGACCCCAAGACAAAGATCACAAAAAAACACTCTAAGGTACTCAAACAATAGACCCTTTTACAGCCGACGTCATCGAAAAGCTGCGCACGCCTGTCGGCAACAGAAGTATCGCGCTCCCCCAGTCATTCAGACGAGTTATCAAGCTGCAAAGGTTGAGTTAAACATTTTACCAGCACCAAAATCACCAAAATGTCTGTTTGTTGAGTATACGATACATCAGTTACTCAAAATTCCGACAGGATCGTGACCCTTTCAGAGCAACCGGTGGCGTCTACGCCTGCAAGCTATTAAATGTGTTGACTGGACTGAGGACGCGATCAAAACAGCTCATGTTTGTAGCGGCCCATTGACAAGCTGTTGTGGTCCACCATACTTCCGTTGCCAAAATGCGCACGCAGCTTTCTCATTGTTTCCAAACTGTAAAAGGATCTATTAAAATGCCTTTATTATCGTGTCATGGTCATGTTAGACTTCAAAACAAACAAACTCTGATGCAATTTGGCATTAAGCCTTTGTCACAAAGTCAAAGAGTTGGCTGGAAACACGTCTTAGTTTGTTTGGTTTTTGTGATTTTTGTGTACACGTATCCCTGTATAGAGAGAGCCTCAAACACATTTGTTTTGACTCCAGGAATCGCTCCTCCCCAAACATGTTTGGGTGACCCCAAGAACTCATTTACAATGTCAAGTTCTTCCTATCTCTCAGAAGCACGTAAGAATGTTCCACCTCTTCTTGTTGTTCTGTAAATATTATACACGCCATAGTTTTTGGTATTCAATAAGAGACATGATTTAGTGACCCAGTCTTGAACATTCATCATTGCAGATGTTAGAAGCAGATGTGGAGGCTTCTTGAATATCTTTTCCTCATGTAAAAAGTACTACATCATCTGCGTACAGTCGCCTGCTGTTGAAAGCTCTTTCAATCGTTTGATGGTTCAGTTCTTTGACAGTCGTTCTCCGTGTATGAATCCCTCAGTTCTTTATTAACTTTCTCTTGAATTGGAATCAATTGAAATGGCAAGTAAAAAGGTCACAGAGTTACTGTTCCAATCCATATACATCTGAGATGGCTTACATGGGAACGGAATTAAGTTTTCATGAGAATACTTTTGAAAATGCTGGTAGGGTTTAATAGATTATGAGAATCATTTGATCCAACAATTCAGTTTAGTTCACTGCTCCAAGCTCCTCGGGGACGGCTGTCAGAAAAGTTTACTTAAACATCCGTTTCCATTCTCTGCATCCTGCCCGTGTGGCTGCGGTACTGTATGTGTGTAGGTAGGCTGCGAGTTTCGGAGAGGTACCTCCTTACGGGCAGAATCAGAGAAACGCAGAGGAGGGAGGGAGAAGAGGACAGCGTAAAGGAATGAGGAAAGAGACGAGGGGAAGGACAGCTGATATTTTAATCATGTGGGTTGGTTGTTCTGCACAGCCCAGCTCTATTTAAAGCCCGGCAGCATCTGCTCAGTACCCCTGTGTTTTCAGGCACTAAGGGAAACACACACACACACTAACTCACACACACCGCCAAAGCTCTCTCTGCCCTTCAGCTGTATTTATGGTTACTCTGCACTGTCATAATTCTAGTTTTACAGTTTGATGGAACCACCAGATGTGAAGCGAGCAGGCTGCAGGAGTACAGTTACACTCACACTTCACACACTCGCCTGTAAAACACTGATAATGTCCTCTAATATAAAAAAAATGACCTAATTGTGTTCGTACCTGTGTGTGTGTGTGTGTGTGTGTGTGTGTGTGTTTCTGTATGTTGCAGTAACAGCACATCAGGAGGGTCCTACATCAAGCAGTGCTGCAAAGGTTTCTGCATTGATATTCTGAAGAAGATAGCAAGAAACGTCAAGTTTACTTACGACCTCTACCTGGTCACAAATGGAAAACACGGCAAGAAGATCAACAACGTGTGGAACGGCATGGTTGGAGAGGTATCTGTCTGTCTCTTGCTACAATGACATACCAGTCTGTTTCTCTGAATTATTGGAAAATACACTCATAAATGAGTTGAATGTTAAAATAGAAAGTTGACGCCACTCTCATGTTCGTGCAGCGAATATGAAGCTTAGTTTAGCATAAAGACTGGAAACAGGCAGAAACATCGAGCCTGGCTCTGTCCAACGGTACAACAATCAACCCTACACCTCTAAAGCTTTTATATCTTTATTTAACCTTTATTTAACCAGGTGAATCTCATTTTCAAGGCAGCCATGACCAAGACAGTCAGCAGCAAAAACACAAAGCAACAGACAGAGACACAAAGGTAGACAAAATACAATGAGCAAGCACTGAAATTTGCATTAAAAAGAGAACTTTTTAGTTGTCAGTTGTGTAATCAGGTATTCTACAAACATCGTCATCCTGTGTATCTGCTTCTGATTCTTTCTCTTTTTTAACTAGATGACTAAGAAGTAAACTCTGCCGCCTGTTTGACAATTCTGGCCTCCCCACCGTCCATTAATTCCTGATGATTGACATCCTATCAGACATTATCCCACTTATACCAAGACCATTTATTTTGTATTTTTCACAGGCCATAACTCATGATACATGCAACAATCATCTTATAAGGTACTTATGCAATGTAAATGTTGTTACTCCTACTCCAGTAAAAAAAGAGGAACCTTGGATACCACTTGGCAACGGGAGATATTTGGAGCTCATAGAAGCCTTTGGCGAGATTCAAAGTCAATGACACTGCATACGGTTGACAAACAGTGAATGTGATTCGACAGTAAGTTTGACAACAAGACTAGCTAGCCGTCCAGCCATGTCACTGTCCCCAAATCAGTAACGGCTACTGTTGGCTGCAGTCTGTAGTAGCGAGTTGACAACACAGGATGTGAGACGGTTGCTAATGTGATACAAAATATTAAGGGACAGGGCACTTCTTGCAGCTTGTGTTACAGTCACTATCCTGTGGCTTGTTAACGTGTTGTCACTAAATTGTAAACGGAGTTTTAGCTGTGTCCCTGTTGCCATGGTTACTCATCTTAGACACAGGCTAATACTATGTAGCCCCTGCCTTGATTCAGAAAGGTGAACAGATAGTTTAACTGGATCTTCTTAGTACTGCTTAGTAGGTGTCCACTATCAGGAATTATTGGACAACCTGCAGCCAATCAGAATCAAGTGCTCACCCACACTATGTCTTCCTAGGATAGTGTTATTGATCCTCTTATCTAAATCTCAGCAAGATAGAGAAAATAAACGCACAGCATGAGATGAAATGTCAAACTATTTCTTCACATTACTAATAATTAAAATTACAAGGAGCTGTTGATTGTGGAGGCCCCTGTGGTGTTTCCACTGTAGTAACCACAAAGTATAAAATGAAAACACAGGCTCGTTTCATCTGGTTTCACAGAGAATCAAATCCTGTAGCAGACATTAAGAATAACTTTATAGAAATAGCCAATCTTTTTGCAGATGGTCTCATTAACTTATGTAAGTCACATAAAGGCATCAGTAATGAATTGAAACCGTTTTCATAACCAGTGAAAAAGGCACAACAGATAAATGGTTCAGTCCCATGTTCCCACCTGTCTCCCTCATACAGCTGGACTCTACATGGGATTATTATTAAATGTAATGATTAAAGAATATGGCCAGAGTCATTCTATGTTTCTTTTTATTGTCAACAAATGCCATTAAAATTCCCTGCCCTGCCTTTGGCACTCAGCCTTAAGCCCATTTGTTGCCTCACTGATGTGTTTTTAATAGTTTTTAGACAACAATGGAGGTCTGTGGCGCAGAGGACAGAGCTGCATCAGGCGCTGGATGCAGAGACAATATGTGTTAGAAGAATCAATTCATTGTTGGTTTTGGTCTTTTCATGGGATTTTGTGGACTTTAAGAAAAATATGAAATAAGGTCTGACTTTATCCTTTAGCTGCTATCACCATAGATAGACAGACAGATAGATAAATAGATGGATGGATGGATGGATGGATGGATGGATGGATGGATGGATGGATGGATAGATAGATAGATAGATAGATAGATAGATAGATAGATAGATAGATAGATAGATAGATAGATAGATAGATAGATGTTTTATTTAATTCGATTTCTTTATTGTTGTGTTATGCACTAATAATATTCCCAGCTAGAACAATCTTACCAGAAACCATTATTTTGAAAAATAGACCATTAACCTGAATAACAACCGAAATTACAAATATTACCAAACAAATAAACCATCCTGATTGTTTTTTCCAAGCTTTAAAAACAGAGGGAGCCAATTTATAAACATTAAAGCAACCTTTACATTCTGTCATCATCAGTGCATCAAAACATTTCTGGATTTTAACATTTTTGTGCTTTAAAGAGTTTGTTTATATCATCGATGTTATCAATATAAATAAGGTTCTCGGTAGAACCCCCTTGGTGTGTTTTTAATAAAACCCTTGCAATATAAAAAGGTTCTCGATAGAACTCCATGGGTGAGTTCTAGGTAATATCCTTGGAATAAAAAGATATGAAAAAGGGTCTCATTAGAACCCCCTGGGTGAGTTCTAGATAAATCCTTTACAATATAAAAAAGGTTCTCTGTAGAACCCTCTCAGTGTATTCTCAATAAAACATTATATTATAAAAAGGTTATTGGTAGAACCCCCCAAGTGTGTTTTCAGTAAAACCCTTGAAATATAAAAAGGTTCTCTGTAGAACCCCTTGAGTGGCGCATCCTTAGAGGGTGTTCTGGATAGAATCTCCAGAGAGGTGGAACCATTATACCAAAGAAGGGTTCAGTAGAGCCCAATCGGAATGCTCTTAATAAAATCCCTGGAATATAAAAAAGTTCTCATAGAACCTCTTGGTGGGTTCTAGATAATACCCTTGGAATATAAAAAAGTTCTCAGTAGAACCTCCTGAGTGGGGCGCCCTTGTAAGGTGGAAATATCTGGACAGAATCTCCAGAGAGGTGGAACCATTACACCAAAGAAGGGTCCTCTGCAGAACCTCTCATATGGGGTTCTCGGTGGAACCTTTCAGAGATGGTTCTAGGTATAACCTTTTATGCTGGATTCTAAGTTGAACCTTTATAAAAGGTTCTAACAAGACAGACAGACAGATCGACAGATTGATAGACAGACAGACAGATAGATAGATAGACAGACAGACGGACAGACACATAGATAGTTAGACAGACAGACGGACAGACAGATAGATAGACATACCAGACTTTTGATTTCATATCTTTATTATTGTATCATGCCCAAATAAAATATTCTCATCCCAAACAGGCTTGCAAGGCACCATTATTTTTAAAAAATAGACCCTAAAGCAGAGTAGCAGCATAAATTAAAATGATACTAAACAAATAAACCATCCTGGCTTTTTTTTCCCCAAACTTTAGAGACAGGAGAAGCCACTTCATAAGCAATAAAATAACAAATAAACAACCCTTACATTCTGTCATCATCAGTGCATCAAAACCTTTCTGGATTTCGAACAGTTTTGTGTTGCCTTTAAGAGTTTCTTTATATCATTAATGTTTCTGTCTGGGTTAGATAAGGTTTATGTTTTCAAAAACGATCGGCACAAGAACTTAATCTGTCATCATTAAGTCACACGCTTTAATTAAACACCTGTAGATCAATAATATTTCCTATTTAAGTATTTAAGAGTACAGATTGCGAAGCTCTACGACAGGAGCTGGATGCCTCGAGGCTTATTTGATCGTTTATCTTTTCTCGGAAATGATTCATTCAGTCAGATTAAATTAAAGCTAAGTGCTGCCACAGTGAAATCCTTAAAGGCTGAAACAGAAACATAAAACGTCTGATAATGGAACCTGACAATATGATCCATAGATTGTGGCAATGTTTATGAGAGCCGACCGCTGGAAGCCTTTACACAATTAAATCTAAAAAAAAACATAACATTTTACTACATACTAAAAATGACATCTGTATAGGAAGAATCTCCGACTGTCAGAAAACATCCAGACGCTCCGGGAAAGGTGGCACTATGAAAAAGACAGCTGTATTTTTACTTTTTATCTGATATGGCTGAAAATGCCCTCCAACTATAGATGACATTCTGCGCTTATACCCTCAGTCACTGTGTTATTTCACAACCGAAACAAAAAAAAGGAGGGACATATCAAAGAGGAATCGTCTGTCCAAATATTTACAGACCTCACTGTATTTATTGCTGTCAGTGAAGGTAGTGAGTCACACTTTCACTGTAACTATTGTTCTCTCCGTCTGCCAGGTGGTGTACAAGAAGGCGGTGATGGCAGTTGGCTCATTGACCATCAACGAGGAGAGGTCGGAGGTGATTGACTTCTCCGTGCCCTTTGTGGAGACGGGCATCAGCGTCATGGTGTCTCGCAGCAATGGGACCGTCTCTCCTTCTGCCTTCCTCGGTAAATCCATCTTTCTTTTTGACATCCTTAGCCATAAATTTACACTCTTTTTTTTTCTTCTTAGCTGTCTGTCCCCCAGTGACGGAGGAAGGAGCAGAAAAAAGGGAGGTGCTTACATGTTGGCAAAATCCCGCACATAAAATGGAATATTTTATTCAGACAATATATGCTGGCCAAATTCCACTTGTACCCTGACTTTATCTGGGCCTCAACACCCAGAGCACATTAATATTTCCAGCAGAGCGGAGGAAGCGGAGTGTGCCAGCTGTTTTTTGAAAAGTCAGCTCAGACAAAGCATTCTTGATGCGCTCCTCTCTCTTCCTCCTCCTCCTCCTCCTCTTCCTCCAGTTGTTCAGATGACTAGAAACTGAAGCGTTCCTCCATGCTCGCCTAATGTCTTGTATTGTCATTGGAGCGAATCAGGGAGCGAGGGGATGTATTGGACCATGCGTGCGTTGGTCCCTGTGTATCAAGCCATGTGTCAGTATGCCTGTGTGTGTGTGTGTGTGTGTGTGTGTGGTGTGTATGAGAAAAAAAAACGTGTGTGTGATTCTGTGGGAATATATTAGGGGCTTTTGTGTATTGAGTCGAGGATGTGTGGAGAATGAATGTGCTTTGGCTGTATGTATGTTACACTCTTAGAAATGAGGGTTTCAAAACGGTTCTTCCCATTTGCTTCTAAAGAACCCTTTTTTGAGGAAAGGTTTTATCAAGGGTTCTTTGTAAGACTAAGGGTTACAGTAAGAACCCTTTGCATCCAAACAACCCTGTTTAGAAGTTCTTCAAGGATTGTTGACATCCTTGAAGAACTGTTTTATCTCGTGTTCGTCAAGGGTTTTCTGTACCATGATCTAAGGGGTTCTCTGCATAAAAAAATTCTTTGTTGACCCTCATCAGTGTGTTCTAGATAGAATCCTTGGAATATCAAAAGGTTCTCAGTGTAACCCTCTGTGTGGGTTCTCAATAAAAGGCTTGGAATATTAAGAAAAAAGCCTTGCAGTAGAAACCCCTTGGTGTGTTCTTGAGAGAACGCTTGGAACATGAAAAGGTTCTCTGTTGAACCCTTTGAGTCCATTCTAGATAAAACACTTGGAATATTAAAGGCTCTTGGTAGAACCCCCTTGGTGGTCTAGATATAATGCTGGAATATAAAAAGTTTCTCTGCAGAACCCCCTCAATGTGTTCTCAATAAAACACTTGGAATATAAAAAGGTTTTCGGTAGAAACCGCTTGGTGGGTTCTAGATAAAACCCATGCTATATAAAAAGATTCTCTGTAGAACCCCCTCAGTGTTTTCTCGATAAAACCTGTGCAGTTTAAAAAAAATTCTTGGTAGAACCTCCTCGGTAGGGTCTAGATAAAACCATTGGAGTATAAAAGGTTCTCTGTAGAACCCCCTCAATGTTGTTCTCGATAAAACCATTGGAATATAAAAAGGTTCTTGGTACAACCCCCTCAGGTGGTTCTAAATAAAACCCATCCATCTTCTTCCGCTTATCCGGGGGCCGGGTCGGGGGCAGCAGTCTAAGCAGGGATGCCCAGACTTCCCTCTCCCCAGACACTTCCTCCAGCTCTTCGGGGGTATCCGAGGTATTCCCAGGCCAGCCGAGCGACGGTGGGGCATGCCCGGAACACCTTCCCAGGAAGGCGTCCAGGAGGCATCCGGAATAGATGCCCGAGCCACCTCAGCTGGCTCCTCTCGACGTGGAGGAGTAGCGGCTCTACTCTGAGCTCCTCCCGGGTGACAGAGCTCCTCACCAGCCGCGTCAGCAATGGAGGTGGAGAACATGGTCCATTCAGGACTCAATGTCTCCAGCCTCCCTCGGGATCTGGTCAAAGCTCTCCCGGAGGTGAGAGTTGAAAACCCCTCTAACAGAGGGTTCCGGCAGACGTTCCCAACAGACCCTCACAACACGTTTGGGTCTGCCAAGTCTGTCCAGTTTTCTCCTCCGCCAGCTGATCCAACTCACCACCAGGTGGTGATCAGTTGACAGCTCAGCCCCTCTCTTCACCCGAGTGTCCAAGACATACGGCTGAAGGTCAGATGACACGACCACAAAGTCAATCATTGACCTCCGGCCTAGGGGTGTCCTCGTGCCACGTGCACTGATGGACACCCTTATGCTTGAACATGGTGTTTGTTATGGACAAACCGTGACTAGCACAGAAGTCCATAACAAAACACCACTCGGGTTCAGATCGGGGAGGCCGTTCCTCCCAATCACGCCCCTCCAGGTAACACTCTTGGAATATAAAAAATATAAAAAGGATCTTGATAGAACCCCGTCAGTGGCACCCTTACAAGGTGGAAAGGTTCTGGTTAGGACCTCCAGAGAGGGTTGTGAGTGGAACCATTACACCATAGAAAGGTTCTCTGTATAACCTTTTCCATCAACATGGGACTTCCCCCCCATTCTGGTTCAAGCACCTATTTTTGAACTGTTCGGAGCCTTTCCACCAAAAATATTTGGGTCAGAACCCAGAAAGTCAGTCTCCAGCTGGAACCAAGAGAGGTGATCCTCCACCTCCACCGAAGTAGACGTATCATATTCTACAGGTTGTTTTGCATTGTGCAACACCCACCGTTCATGACATCATGATTACAATGGTTCCAATGCAGGTTTTTTTGCTGGACAGCACCAAGGTTCCAGGAATACTGAACAGAACCGTTGAAGAACCAGAGATAATTTACAAACTAGAACCCTTCATGGTTCTCTTTAGCGTCTGTATTTCTAAGAGGGGTAAGGGTTGAATGTTTTGTATGTGTACTTATATGGAAGCTCATTGTATGAATTGTGTGTGTGTGTGTGTGTGTGTGTGTGTGTGTGTGTGTGTGTGTGTGTGTGTGTGTGTGTGTGTGTGTGTGAGTGTGTGAGTGAGTGTGTGTGTTTGAGCCTGGGCCAGGGTATCAGTGACGGTTCAGTATCTCTCGCACTCATATTAGAGGCACCTCAGTGCACAATCTCTCAGGGTTGGCTAACCCTGGCAGTCACATACTTACACATATCGTGACACACACACACCACACACACACACACAATACATACAATTTGTCTGGGTTCAGTGTCGTCTGGCACTCATCCCGCTCTCTGAACTCCTGCCCTGCTACACACCAAACACTTGCAGACTCACACACACACATGCACAGATCACACACACACACAAATAGATCACATACACATGCCCACAGCAGGGCACATCAGATCACTTGGAGTTTGATTCTTCTCTCTCCCCCTCCGTCCCCCCCTTCTCTCTCCCCCCTTCCTCTACCGTCTCCCCCGCCCCGGGCCTCTCCCTCTCTCAGCTCTCATCCAAGGGAATAATGAGAAATATGGAAATGTGCTCCGTCAAACTCTCTGTGACTAACGCTCCCTCTCCTCCCCTCCCTCCTCTCCCCTCTCACGCCGTCTGTCTCCCTTTCTCCCCTTCTCTGTGTCTTCTCTATCATCTTTTCCTCGCTTTATCTCCCCCTCGTCCCTGTTCTCTTTTATTGAGTCTGTCACCTCTCCTCTCTCTCTCTCTCTCTCTCTTCGTCCCTCACTTTTTTTATGCGTCTCCTGCTCCTGCACAGCGTCTCTCTTGTTTCTCTCTCTTCTAACTCTCTCCCTCCTTCTCCTCCCTCTCAGAGCCCTTCAGTGCATCAGTCTGGGTGATGATGTTTGTGATGCTGCTCATTGTCACAGCCATCGCCGTCTTCCTCTTTGAGTTTGTCAGTCCGCTGGGCTTCAACCGCAACTTGGCCCAAGGCAAAGGTAGGCTTACACACACACACACACACACACACACGATCAGGAATCTCTCCTCCCCAGAGCAAGAAGCACAGATCCAAGCCTCCCCTGGAGCAAAAGAAGTGACCTATTATTACTCTGACTTTAGACAGTTCACTTAATGGTACAGAGCTTTAACAACTCTCTCCACTCTCAACGCTTTAATCTGAGGCATCATCAAAAACCAGAACCTGGAGCTGCCCTGCTGGCTGTGAATCAGTGAATTAATGTTGTGTGCACACAAAATTACATTTTGGATTAATTTAACATTTAAATGAACTAAAGGACAATTCAGGTGTAGCACATAAAATATGTTTTTTTCTTTGATTTTCCCTTTAGCCAATTAATGTGTTAATTAAGCAAAATCACACAACATCTGATTCAGATGTAGGCATTAATGTACCTGCTTACTGGACATTATCCTTTGCTAATTTCCATTCATCTTACAGACTAATTACAAATGCCGAAAGTGTAAAGCTATTTTACAACAGTTTTACACGTTCTGTCGTTGCACCTCAGAGTAGTTCAATATTTTGGGAAAAGTTCTTATTTGCTTTCTTGCCAAGAGTTACACAAGAAGATTCTGACCAGTCTCATGTCTGTATGCTAAATATGAAGCCAGAGCTAGCTTAGCACAACACAGGTGGAAGCAGGTGGCTCTGATCAAAGATAACAAAATACATCCACCAATACTTCTAAAGTTCATTAATGAACAAGTTGTATCTCATTTGTTTCATTTGTACACAAACTAAAGAGTAAAAACAGTATGCTGGGTTATGGAGCAGTATTGTTGTGTTGCAGTTGAACCGGGATGTCAGAATTTCTGAGTTCTCAGTGGGAAATTTCTACTGTAACGTCCCCTGAAGTCGGATTTTTGACTCGGAGGTTGGAGGAACCTCACCCAACCCGCTTCAAAATCCAACATGGCTTCTCCACACATCAACAGAAGTGAAAGCTGTTTATTAACACTTGTGTCTCATTAAATCAGTCACACACACAGTACTGTATGAGGACATGTTGCCACAGTGTAAAAATGTTTTTTTCCGACTTGCTGTACTGGAACACGGTCAACTCAGGCATGGCTTCACTTCCAGCTCCAAATGGGATAAAGTAAGGCTGAGGAAGTGATTATGTACAGTGAGCAGGTCATTATTGTGAAATAAACAGCTTTATTTAAAAAATAGTGACTCACTCACTGTACGTTATCCTGCTTTTTCCATGGTTATGCACCAAAAAATCAATAATGTGACACAACATATTCATTTTAAATTGATTCTAGTGATTTCGGAATAATTTTATTGTTCCTCTAGAGTTTAAGATCAGAACTGTGTCCATAGCAACGTTCTGTTCTGCATAGCAACAGTCTGTTATACATAAGTAACAGACCGTAGAATGATGTAATTGACCAATCAGAATCCAGTATTTAACAAAGCCATGATAATAATAACGTAAGGTACACGTTGTAATGTTAGCTCCTTGTCAAGGCTAGCTTGGTTTAACTAAGTTAGCTATAGTTTTGGCAAATTAGCATCAGTCAGCGTCTTCACAGTAATGTATGGCACAACAGTATATTCACCGGTAAACGACACTGATGTTACCGATTACACCAAACACATTAAAAGAAAAATATGAACTCAACACCATAGAGCACTCTATTTTTATCTTTAACTTTAGCTCTTTCCCTTACTTTGAACAAATTAAATGCTTCGGAAGTTGTTTGATTATTAAGCTTTGAGTTGCGGATCTATAAAACACCCCCCAACACACACACACTAACCCGAACAACTTTAGCTGATGTCCACAGATGAGTTGGTTTAGTAAAATTGACCATAACGCCTTCATGGTAATGTATTGATCAACAGAAAATTCACATTTATGTCTGCCCGCACCTCACGACTGTTTGGCTATGCTGGGGCACCATATAATTGCACTTCCAGTGGATTTCAGTCTGTGCAATCATATCCAGTTGTCAAGCAACCTCACATTAGTCTGTGATTAGCCTACAGCGTTACGTTTGAAATCTGACTCCTGCGACTCTGCTGCTGCTGCTGCTGTACCGAGCAGACACTTTCAGTTTATAATTGAAGCATCCGTCATTCAACTAAGAATTGATAACATGCTTAGACGGTGTGGGCGGTGGATAAGTAATGTAATTGGTGCCTAAACACCATGTAACACTGGTAACACCTACAACCCCTGCAAGCCTACGGGGAGTTGCACAATATAGAGCCAGACAGGAAACAAGGAGAGACAAGGAGAGGAGAGGGGTATGACATTCAACCAAGGTCCCCATCCAGAGTGAAGTGGTGGTATGTGCCTCAACCATTTGGCTATCAGCACATCCATGTATGAAACATTATCAATTCCCATTTGGAGTTTGCTTCAACTTGCATCACTGCTCCAAGCTGGAAAATGGAATTGTGTTCTTTTTTTTTATTTCCTGAACGATATTAGTCTTAAAAACTTTACAGCTTTGACTTGCTGAAGTAAGGTCGATCAAGTTGGCCACGAGAAGTTTTGGTCTTCACCTATTGATTATGCTCGTAACCCAAGCACAGGCCTGTTGTCCACAATTACTGTTGCAAAATTTGTGAGCTGTGGGCATAAATAACAACTGAAGCCAGTAGTAATACTGTCACATTATATTTACAAAGTCAGCCTCCTGAAGGAAGGCTGATGCCCTCAAACGGGGTCATAGGACCTCTTCTTTGGAAGATGTTCTGTACAATCCCAATTCCAAAAGAGTTGGGATGTAGTGTAAAATGTAAATAAAAATGGAATGCAATGATTTACAAATCCTTTCTGAAAACTGCGTGGGCAAATAGTCCAACAGTCTGAGAACAATGCTTCCCAATGCAAAACTTAAAGGAATTCAGAGATTTCACCTTCTACAATCCATAATGTCATTAAAAGATTCAGAGGATCTAGAGATATCTTGGCAGGTAGGGGGTGGGGCCGAAAACCAACACTGAATGCCTGTGACCTTTGATCCCTCAGGCAGCACTGCATTTAAGACTTGATTGCACAAAGGATATTACCACATGGGCTCTGGAACACTTCTGGAAAACTGTTGTCAGTAAACTCAGTTTACCGCTGCATCTACAAGTGCAAGTTAAGACCATGCAATGTGAAAGACATACAGTATATCAACAACATCCAGGAAAGCTGCCGACTTCTCTGGAGCCTGAGCTCATCTAAGATGGGCCGTGCTGTGGTCTGACAGGTCCGAAATGACCATCCATGCTGTTAGCAGCGTAAAGTTTAAAAGTAAGCAGCTGCGATTCTCTTGGTGTGTGTTGGTGCCCATGGCATCATGACTAACTTGCACATCTGTGAAGGCACCATTAAAGCTGAAAAATACACACAGGATTTGGACAGCATCTTTTTCAGGGACATCCCTGCTCATTTCAAGACAAAGGCATGCCAAGACAAATTCTGCATGTGTTACAACAGTGTGGCTTTGTAGTAAAAGAGTCCAGATTCTAGACCAGCCTGCAGTCCAGACCTGTTTCCCATTAAAAATGTCTAGTGCATTATGAAGAGCAAAATAGGACAACAGAGACCCCGTACTGTTGAGCACCTGAAGTTATATGTCAAGCAAGAAAGAATTGCACTTTCAAAACTTCAACAATTACTGTCCTCAGGTCCCAAATTCTTACTGAGTGTTGTTAAAAGAAAAGGTGATATATCACAGCAGCAAACATGCTCCTGTCCCAGCTTCTTTGAAACAGGCATCAAATTCAGAATCAACGTATCTATCAGTTAGAACATTAAATATCTTGTCTGTGTACTGTATTCAACTGAATATTGGTCAAAAAGTTTCTGTTTCTGTTTTTATTTCTGTTTTACACAATGTCCCAACTCTTTTGGAATTTGGGTTGTAGTTAAAAACACAGTGGCATGTAGGATTAGATTAGAAAATTGGAACCTCTGTAATGACACTTTTCAGCATTTTTCCAGCTAGACAACAGTAAGTCTGTTAGAATTTCAAAGAAAAAGACAATATATTATATTGTTAAGTAGATTATTACATTTTTACATGGTTATGTATTTTTAACCCATAATGATCCTCAGACTATAGGGATCATATTGGTGCTGGAAATCCTTGAAAATACTTGAATTTTAATGGAGTGTTTGTTTGGATTTTAAAGTGCTTGAAACTTCTTGAAATTGTAATTATATTACTTTCATAATAAATTGCTTCTTGACTGATTTTTTTTTTAGTTAAGTTTTTTTTTAGATAAAGAAATATAATGTTGGTTGTTTATGGCACAATGACATCTGATTTAATGTGATGAAGAAGTGAGAAAAAAGTGGAAAAGAGTACCTTGAAATTTCTTAGAAAGTGCTTGAATGTGACTTTGGAAAAGTTATAGGAGCCCTGACTGTCAGCTGAAGATGTGAGTTTAAGGTTTACCTGCCTTGGCCTTTCTTTGTTCTTCAGCTCATAGCCTTTTTCCGTTTTCTTATTTTTATTTCACCCTCTGCTCCCGTCTCTGTCAGACCCGCACGGTCCATCATTCACGATCGGTAAGGCCATATGGCTGCTGTGGGGTCTGGTGTTCAACAACTCTGTGCCCGTGCAGAACCCAAAGGGCACCACCAGTAAGTTCATCGTATCGGTGTGGGCCTTCTTTGCCGTCATCTTCCTGGCCTCCTACACTGCCAACCTGGCTGCCTTCATGATCCAGGAAGAGTTTGTGGACCAAGTCACTGGACTGTCTGACAAGAAGGTGGGATTACACACATATGGACACGCAGAAAACACACACACACACACACACACACACGCGGAGCACACACACAGAAGAAAACTAAACGCATTCACAGTCAGGGTTGCTCTTGTAATGGATGCCGGCCCTGCGGCCAGACAGGACTCTCCAGGGAGTGCCCTTGGGCTTCAACAGCCCAAACCCTTTGGCCGTAGCTGTCACCACACTAACACTGCCAGCACAGCAGACCCAGGGGCGCACACGGACTCACACACACGCAGGCTGCATAGATCAAAGACGTGTGTGTGTTTGTGTTTGGATATGTGTGTGTGTGTAGTTTGCAGAGGCTGGCAGTGTCAGCAGAACCCCAGCCAGTCTTACGCTAGACTGGACACACAATGATGATGACTGATGAGTCCACTCCACTGTCTCTCCCTCCTCCTCTCTCCTCTGTCTCTTCTTGTCACTCTTGCTCCTCTCTCCTCCTCTCTGTGGCTCTCATTCACTTCAACACTCTCTTGGTCTCCCTTTCTCCTCCTCTTTTGTCCCTTCTTACTGTCTCTCACTCATGCTGTTTGTGTTTGAGCCTCTTTGTTTTTATTTTTTGTGCTTCTGTCTCCTCTTATCAATTCCCTCTTTAAGACTCTGTCTCTCTTTTGCTTCTCTTCTTTCTCTCCCTGCAGTTCCAGAGTCCGTACTCTTATTCTCCTCCTTTTCGCTTTGGGACAGTTCCTAACGGCAGCACCGAGCGCAACATCAGGAAGAACTACCCAGATATGCATCAGTACATGACCAAATACCATCAGAGTGGCGTCCAGGATGCGCTGGTCAGCCTCAAGACTGGGTACTGTAAACTTGTCAAGACAACTCACGTCAAGTTGAGATTTATTATACCTGAGAGGGTAATTCTGTTCGCAGACAAGGCATATACTTAAGAACATGTGAAAACAAACAAAAAAAGACGTTGCATCACACAGAGACCCGGCCCCATGGGGCCCGGCACTAGCTCAGGCTAAAATGCTGCAGTAACTGTGCTCAGTGTTTCTGTCACTGACGGTAAAATGCAGACGCTGACTGCAACGGCTCATTATTGAGTCTTGTTGCTGCTGGAAAAAGGGAGCTGCCAAAACAGGGAGAGTGTAATTTGTTCTGGAGTTTGCTACCTTTATTCTCCCTCCTAAACACACACTAATGGAAGGATGGCTGCAGTGCTTTTATTTGTTCATTAGTTTTGTGTGCTTTGATCTTTCAGGGTATTTTCTCCAAACATTATTTTACTTTTTGCTTTTTCCCTCTCTGCAATTACTTCATTGATATTGCATATCAAATAGAAAAGGTTTTGTTTCTCATATCTCATATGTTTGGCATTGTTTATGCAACATCAAAACGCTATAATTAATGTGTTCAGCAGAATCATCAGTGTTTAATTCAGTTCTTCGGCAAATTCGGTTGTTTACGCAGAGGAAAGTGGCGGTTGTAGTCAAAATTTCAGTCAAGTCATGAAATAGGCACAAAATAAATATTTAAAATGAACCTACAGCATATTGTTTTCAAACGCTGCCTGTGTGCACTTAAATGAATGCGCAGTCTGAAATTCTCTGTGAAGTTTTCAAACAACAGATACTCAACGACTGCATTTAACATATGCCCTTTGGTTTAATTCAGTTTAATGCAGTGTTTTATATTAATGCATACATATCTACCATGGACGTTCCCAGAGGGGTTGATTAGCATCAGGATGTATTCGCTGGGTTATATAAAACCTTTATTCCCCTCATAATGAACTTATAAGCATGGTTCTGCTGCTGTACAGGCCCGGCGATATCGGCCCCTCATTACATTGTGTTTGGTTAACAGTCATACATCAAGCTTGTGTTTCTGCTGAGCTCAGATGTATCCGGCCCACATAAGGGGATTGTCACGTCAGATACAAATTGTCAGCCCTTATGTTGAATTCAGCTTGTCATGTCAGAGTAATGACAAAACCTGAAAGTAAAAAGATTACAGCCCAGTATGAACAAAGATGTCCTCGTGTGCGTGAATATTTACTGTACCAGCAGCACGCACACCGGAGAGTACTCTCAGTCAGTCCAAGCTGAGAAGTACAGCTGCAAGAATACAGAGCGTCGGGAGTAAACTGACTGGTTTGTTCATGGATCTGAGGAACATTGTGGCTGTCACAGCGCTGTATGTACGTTAAGCTCAGTGGTGAAGACTCAGCAGTGTTGTGGTCTTTAATACTTGAAGCCTCATGGATTAAATTTCACACAGTGTTCTTTCATTATTAGAAAACAAACTCAAATACATTGTAATTGTTAATATTACAAGAGATTAATACGCTTTTTCCATTGAAATAGATTTACATTCACAAAAGACAAAGCGACATAAGGCAGAAACATGCTTTCATTAACTGTGAGTCTGTGACCTCTTGTTTAAAATATAACTTGCTCAAGGCTCACAGTGAGTTTTCTTCTCAGATTATTTCATTTTATTTCATCAAGAAAAAAAGCAAAAAAAAAAAAAAAAAAAAAAAAAGGAAAGTCTGGAAAAAAACAGCTATTAATTTGAGAGTATTATTAAGACCCCTTGGGGTGTTGCAACCCGCTGGTTGGGTACTACTGCTTTAAAGGAAGAAGCTACAGTTAGCTTAGTGTAGCATTAAGACTGTAAACAGGGGGAAACAGATGGCCTTGCTTTGTTCAGAATATGTAACAAAATCCAAAACCACCAGCAGCTTTTATAGGGAGAATTCACCACTTTTCATGTGGATGTCCAATTAATGTTGATTGAGACAATAAATCCATCAGTGTGTGTGCTATTGATTGAGAATGCTGACTTGTCCTGCTGCAAAATCTGCTCGTCCTCCTGCGTCCGATGAAGATCCAGGAGGAACTACAGGCCGTTTCATCTTGGATTTGTAGTCTCCATCTCTGGTTAGCCTTGGGGCATGGTAGATATATTTTTGTCACCTACCACTATGTTTTAGCAAACGAAGTAATAGCTATAAGCCAGGATCATAGGCATACATACGTAGACCCCATATTGGGCTTTAGATCATATGTCAAGGTTGCCACCTGGTCAAGAATGGCTTTTTTTTTTTTTCTGGATAAAAAGCACTGTAACATTTATATTTCTCAGCTGATTTCAATTAGTAATTTTTATATTCAAGTGTTCATGATTTACGATGAGTAAGTTATTATAAAAAAAAATCCTACTCTGTATAGTTCATAAACCCTTGAATATAACATGAGTCATTGAAATTCAGTTGAGAAATGTAAACATTTTAGTGCTTCTTAATCCAGAAAAACAGCAGCTCCCACGTTTACATGTATTTGTTCACAGGTCAGTCTTACCAGTTAAAATGGCAGTGATGTTGACGTATTGCAGCCAAAGCGGTCAATGTGGCAACTACGTGTTATATGTCTATAGCAAGGATGGTGACAGACAGCAACATGGGCGTGGGCGTCAGAAGCTCACATGCAATGCATGCTGGTACATGTAGGCACAGGCAGCATGGCTCCATGCGCAGGAGAACTTATTGCTTCAATTGATTTACCATCAACACTGACTGGATAGCCACATGAAATGTGTTGTATTTTCCCTTTAAGCTCACAATTACTCACATGTTACATCCCATTTGTTTCACTTGTTTACAAACCAAAGAGCTGGTGTCCTGGTTGCTCAGTTGGTAGAGCATGTGCCCCATGTTGTGAGGCCGTGAGTCCTCTGCAGCGGCTGTAGGTTTGATTCCCACCTGTGGCTCTTTGCTGTGTGGGGCCTTCCCCAAAATATATTTTAAAGATAAATAAATAAAAAGAGTTAAAAGGAGACATTATGGTTTTTATGCTAAGCTAACTTTTCCGGACAGGGGAAATTGAGTGTGTAACATGACCCAGTCTTCCCCCAGGCATCAATAAAGTATTTCTGATTCTGATTATGATTCTTGGTTTTAGCTTCAAATTTAACAGACTAACATGATGTTGACAGACAGCCTCAGAGTATGCCTGGATTGTTTTAACTGAATAGTTTTTAGAGGTCTGAATAGGTAAAAATATTCAGTACTTCAGAAAAATGAGAAGAAAGAAACCTAATTGCCTAAATTTGTGTAGCAGAAATATTATTATTCCTTTCCTTTCCTTATATCCTTTCCTATTAATCATGTCACAACCTCTCCTGGTCTAGATAGTAAATCTAGTATGTGCGCTCCTCTTACAGGAAGCTGGATGCTTTCATTTACGACGCTGCGGTGCTGAACTACATGGCGGGCAGAGACGACGGCTGTAAGCTGGTCACCATCGGCAGTGGTTACATCTTCGCCACCACGGGTTACGGTATCGCCCTGCAGAAAGGATCCTACTGGAAACGCCTGGTGGATCTGGCCATACTGGGCATTATAGGAGACGGTGAGACGCTGGCAGTCATCCACACTCTGCACCATCTCAGTCACACTGCCTTGAAGTTTAAATTTTTAAGTTGTTGCAGGCCTTTGGTAATATTCCAGTTGTGCCATTGCTCAGCTTTCCCTCCTTCGTCCCCCTCCCCAACACTCCTTCTCTCCTCCCTCCCTCTGTCAGAAAGCTATCAGGGGCTAGTCTTAACACACCATTTCATCATCATTACTCTGTGTGGGTTTGTGTGTGTGTGTGTGTGTGTGCGTGTGTGTGTGTGTGTGTGTGTGTGTGTGTTCCACCATGTCCTGGTATGTTTACTCCTCCAGATTGTTCTGTATAATAAGCTGTGAGATGGTGCGAATGGAAGAAAGAGAATGAGCCAGACAGAAATCAAACTGCTGAAGCCACTAAAGCGCTTCGTTTCACACCCGGCCTTTTTATTCAGGGCAAACACCCGCATGCGCGTGCGACACACAAAAAACACACTCCAATAATAATTCCTCCCATCTTTCCTTATCACTCCATCACTATCAGTTCTTTCCCCCCTCCTCCTACAACCCTTTTTTCACTCCACCTCCTGTCCCCTTTCCATTACGATCTATTTACCACTTCACCTCTCTCCCCCTCCTCCCTTCTCCTCTCCATCTTCCCGTGTAATGATATGCCCTTTTTCCCACCACACCTCTCTTATTCCTTTACCCTTCCTCTCTTTTTGCTCTCTCCCTCCTCCTCACCGCTACCTGCTGCCATCTTAAACCTTCACTTTGCCGTGTTTTTTTTTTTGTTTGTTTGTTTGTTTTTTTTTGGGTTTTTTTGCAACTCTCCAACAGGTGAGATGGAGGAGCTGGAGGCCCAGTGGCTGACTGGGATCTGCCACAACGAGAAGAATGAGGTCATGTCCAGCCAGCTGGACGTCGACAACATGGCGGGTGTTTTCTACATGCTGGCCACAGCCATGGGCCTCTCGATCCTCACCTTCATCTCTGAGCACCTTTTCTACTGGAGGCTGAGATACTGTTTCACCGGAGTCTGCTCCGGGAGGCCCGGCCTGCTCTTCACTATCAGCAGGGTGAGGAAAAGGAAATGTACCCGATAAATCTTTCCCAGGACCTTTACCTGCATTTTGACAGCAGGAACAGAGTCCAAATTTGGCTCCTGGGTAGCAGTTTTTACCCTCTCTGCTTCCGAGCTGGTACTTTCAGATGTTGCTGTTAGAATTTGCAGAGCTTAACGCTTACCGATCAAACACCATCCTCCAGAGTACAACAAATGATGTACAGTATTGATTCAGAAAGTAAGAAAGCACTGGTTGTTGCAATATCAATATTAAGACTCGAGATGGGAATTTCTTGTAATGTTATTGACGTTTAAACAGTAAAACCAGCTTGCAGATTGCTCTACAGGAGAAGAGCGAGGGTGGGCTAAACACACAGAGAATCAGCAAGAGAAACAAAACTGAAGTGTATTTGGAAATTGTCTCAATGCAGTTACACACTGAAGCAGGAAAATGGGAGAAAAAAAAAACCTCGGCACATTATTGCAACTTTGAAGGCAGCCGTCGAGCCTTTGTGGTGTTTAACAGCATCAGTTCAAACATCACACACTAAATTAGAAAAACGATTACTCTGTTCCTGTCTTGTTGTGTGTAAGAAATTGCATCTCAAACAAAGCAGTCGATTTTTAATCCTTTATCTGTCTGATTTGTCTAATCTTCATGGCTCTTCAGATGAGGAGAAAATGCAAACAGGAAGGCACAAAAAAGGGGGACTTTTAGTTGTGTGAATGCCTGGAGTGTGTCTGAAACTCTCATGATTGCTACAGTTTAGAGAGGATACACATCTGTGGGCATTTGTGTGTGCGTATTTGTGACATAATGTTTGAAACACACACAATAGTTACTGTTAAAGGGATAGTTCAGATTATTTAAAGTGCAGTTGTATAAGGTACATAGTCAGTGTATTATCTACAGTAGACGGCAATTGACAGGCCCCCAGTTTGGAGAAGCAGAGAGGAGTACAAGGACAAAGGACAGAATCAGGTGTTGTGGCAAAAATTCCAGTTATCTCATTCATTTGAATAGGATCAAACCAGTTAGGCTGTGGCAGTGGAGGCCGCAGGAGATGCTGCGCCGATCGCTATCCAAGCAGGATTAATTTTTTGATGTCTGGGTCTTGCTTGCAACTTATGCTGCAAAACAGCCAAGAAGAACCAAGAAGCTCCCTTTGTTTTGTGTCCATTTGTTTGAGAGAGGAAGAGAGAGCATCTGTGGTCATGCAAAGGTAGAGACTGAGCGAGGAGAGGGACTGCTGGTAGCCAGAAAGCTGGTGAATCACAGAAATAAAACGTTACTTCCTGATTGTTTCACACCGGTTATGTTGTAAGCACAAATAAACTCTGCCGTGCACCCCCACACTGCCACGTAACTCTGTAGCTAAATATCACTCTCACTCACTCAGCCTCTCCATTGGAAAAATCAGTCATTTTACCTCGCAGAACACGGATGCGGCTGGTCTGCTGCTGCCTCAATCTGTTAGCGTGTTTGTGTTATTGTGTGACTTCGGTGAATCCGAACTAACCTTTTAAAACACCAAAGTCGCACAGTAACACCAACAAACTAACCGACTAAGGCCAGCAACTCCTGT
Source organism: Lutjanus argentimaculatus (assembly GCA_034769285.1). Classification (NCBI taxonomy): domain Eukaryota; kingdom Metazoa; phylum Chordata; class Actinopteri; order Lutjaniformes; family Lutjanidae; genus Lutjanus; species Lutjanus argentimaculatus. The sequence goes on from JAWZSL010000026.1 coordinate 1,379,920, forward strand.
GTTCTGGGAGGTAAAATCACTGATTTTGCCGATAGAGTTTGGTTGGTTTGGAGAGAGCGATATTTGACTTGTATAACGGCAGTTTCTTGTCTCAAAAGGTTGTCTGATGGTAAGGTAAAGCAGTGAAATATTTAAAATATAGTGTACACTTGAACTGACCTTATCCGCACCATTTTGCTTAGCTTCCTACACCTGTACTCCTGCTGCTTCTCCAAACTGGATAATACACTGACTATTGATAAGCACCTCATCCAACCCCACTTCAAATAAACTGAATTACCCCTTTAAGATAGAGAAGGAATCTGGGATTGTACGTGTGTGATAAAAGAGGAAAGAGGTGGATAGTGTGATTACAGAGCCCAGCTGAGGTAGAGATGAATTTACTGCTGTGCGTACAATACAGACGGCGGCAGGATAGAGGAATCAAACAGCTAAGAGGATGATGTGGACACACACTCTTATAGATTCACACAAAGCTCTCTCCATCTCTCATCACCCACACACACATACACAAGTCTGGTCTGGCAAAGTTAAAAATGGTAACACATATGCAGGTGCAGTAAGGTGAGGGACAGACTGGACCACACACACACACAGGGCAGACGGACAGACAGATGCGCGCACACACACACACGCACAAACCTAAATAGACACACAGCAAACAGAAATGGGCACACCCAGACAGACCATTCTTTCATTATTCATATGTCATGTCTCTGTGTTAGGCAGGGCTTTTATTCCAGACGAGCAGCATTTCACACATTAAGTGTTTTACAAAAAGAGTGCGATGTGTGTCTGCGAGTGTGTATCTGTGTGTGTGTCTTTCTCTCGCTGCGCGCATGCCGTTAGAGCAGCGATACTGGAGGTTAAGTGGCTCCAGGAAGAACATCTCCTTGCACTCAAAGACCCCCCTCTACTGACATCATCACCTAAATTTAATTTTCCAGGCGCCTCTGAAAGCAGTTCATCTAAAAAAGTGGAGATTATCTCTTCTAGCCACATTACAAAACAAAATGAGGTTAAGGTTTGCTGCAAACGCACCGGAGAAAAGGATGCAGAGGTCTCTCTTAATTTACCATGCAAGGAAATTAGTGTTGTGCATGTTTGAACTTTCTTTTTTTGAAGTCACTGAGTTGGGAATTAACTTCTATTATCTCTCTTATGTCTCTCCTCCCTTTTCTCTTCACTTTTTTCGTATCCTATCCAATCCTTTCTTGCCTTTCCTTTCCTTTTCTGTTCAATGAACTTTTCTTTCCTTAACTTCAATTATCTTCCATGTCTCTCCCCCTTTCTTTTTCTGTTCTTATTTCTTTCCTTTCCTTGTTTTTCTTTGCTTTCCTTAACTCGACTATCTCTTTTCTCTCCCTCTTTTCTATGCTTCTCTTTTCTTTACTACCTTAACTCTAATTATTTCTTATGTCTTTTCCTTTCCTTTTCTTTTCTTTCCTTTCCTTTCCTCAGGGTATATGGAGCTGTATCCATGGCGTTCATATCGATATGAAGAAAAAGAATCCTGAGCTCGACTTCAGTCCTCAAGCCAACATGCTGCATCTGCTCAAGTCTGCCAAGTCCATGGCTTTGTCTTCTCCTAAACGCAACACTGTCCTCTTGCAGCCCAGCATCCTAGACGTGATGACAAAAGGTACTTTAACTCTGTTAAACACAGACTATATGGTGTGTATTTTATATATTCTCCCCCCACAGAGCAGGTAAACGTGGCACCTTTCTGTGAGAGGATTTCTCACACGTACAGAGGTCACTCTGTCTTTCTATACTGTCCACAAATGCAGATCTAAAGGTGACTCCCTTCACCTTGTTGTGGACTCAAACTGTAATGGGATTGACTGTCGTGTTTCAGCTCGCCTCATGATTAGAAACACATTTGATGGCATACACGGCGTGCCAGGGCGATAGATAATGTATCAGCTAACTGGCTGAGCATCCATCCAAACATCCATCTATTGTATCTGCTGTCTGAGGTGCATCTCTCCTTGTCTCCTAGGTAACTCACTCCATAGTCTGCCCCCGAAGGGTCCTGGTCTCTATAGCAACGCCGCTGGTCCACAGGGTTTCCTGTCATTGTCCGGGCGACACAAAAACCTCCTCAACAACGCTGCGCCTTTCCCCGTGCAACAAAAAGCCCCCACCCTTCAGACGAGCCCCAACAAGCCCCAGCTGTCAATCACCAATGACAACGGCAAAACCCGCCTCACTGGGCCGGCCTGCACTGCATCCAAACCCAGAGCGCTGTGGAAGAAAAGCGTGGAGACACTGAAGACTCAGCCTACTGTCGTGTCTCCAGGCCCTGGTCCGAGCCCAACCCCCGCATCTGGACCTGGACCTCCACCAATGAAGAGCCAGCGATACCTGCCCGAAGAGCCGCCGCACTCTGACATCTCTGAGTGCTCCAGCCGACCACCATCGCACAAAGATTCTGACTCCATGGGGGCGAGGGGCGGGTTCAAGCCGATCAATCAGCTGAGGAAGAGGGGTGGGGGAGGAGGAGGAGGAGGCGGAGGATCCAAGATCTACTCGATTGACTCTGACCAGGCCAGTCTGCAGTCTGCTCCCCCCTACCAGCGAGACAGCCAGGGGGGAGGTGACGACCACAGTTACCCCCCTGACCTGTTTCCACCTGACAGCACATACTCACACTCCCACCAGGGGGATGCACCCATCCTGCAGCTGAGCGCCAGCCTGCTGCACCACAGTCACAGCGCCGAGGCCGACCTGCACTCCCTGAAGGACAAGAAATACAGCACCTACACACACAGCAGGTATCATGTTCAGCACAAAATTCCCCCGTTTCACAAGCTTTTATTGTTTTTATTACCTGCGACCAGCAGCTCTGTAGATCACGCCAGGTGGACGATCGGTCCACAGAAATTTCCCCAACCTTTTGCAGCCTAGTGCTGTGGTTTTCAAACTGGGGTCATTGAGTGTAGGGTTATAGTGGGTTCCCAGCAAAAGTGAAAGAGTGAAATATTTTAACTTTTATCACATTTTCTAGAAGTTGGACCATGAAAATAAATTGCCCATTTTGACTGATTGTAATGTATAGTGATCGTAGTTTGATCATTGATTGACGATGAAGACTTCATTTTATTCACACCTTGGTGGGGATTGAAGTCAAAATCCTCCCAAAATTGGGGGTTCATGGTCTAATGTACATCAATTATAGGGGTTCTTGACACAAAAAAGTTTGGCAACCACTGCACTAGGACGCTGTAATATGGCATAGAGTTCAAGTGTGTGTGTGAGAGTGAAGGTGTGTGTTTGTGTTGATGCAAATTGGCTAAAAGGGGGAATGGAAGTGGGAGTGGCCTATTACAACCTGACAACTTACAAATGGATTCACAAACCTGCATAAGAATTTGTGGAAAGGTTGGTCATGAGCCAAAACACAGCTGATTGACTGTTCACGACAACTGGCAAAAGTGGGTGTGGCAGTCGGGGTGGCCTATAAGAGGCAAACTCATAAAGGATTCAGGTAGCATGACCAAACTTTGTAGAATGATACACACACGCATCATTTTGCCACGTCCCATTTCACAGCTCCTTGACACTTGTGGGATGCATCATTGGACTATGCACTCAAAGATTATTTGATCATGTTGATCATCTAAATTAATTAATTAGTTGTTTGGTCCATTAAATGTTAGAGAATTGTAAAAATTGTCGTTAGCCAGAGTCCAAGGTGATGTCCTTAATTGTATTTTTTACCTGCAACCCAAAGATATTCAGTTTACTGTCAGAGAGGAGTAAAGAAACCAGAAAATATTCACATTTGATGAAATCAGAGAATTTTGATTGTTTTTCCTTAAAGAATGACTCAGACTGATTACTGATTAAATGATTGGTGATCCTCACAGATTACCAATCCCTGAAAGTGCAGGCTTCTAAATAACAGCAGATTTTAGATTTCAGATTAATGATAACAGATTTTAGCTCAGATAATTGAATTATTAAATTCAGAATTTGCACTTATTTCATGTGTAATCAGTGTTGCTTTCTCTCCCTCAGTGGGAAGGACAAAGCTGGCGGCTCATTCGACGCTCCGGCTGCAGCTGCAGCACAGGCGACACAAGGCGTCCGGCCCGGCCACTGTCGCTCCTGCCTGACCAAGCTGACCGGTTACTCCGGTCTGTACACTGTCCGCTCGCCACAGGCTCGCTGCGACGCATGCGCCCACCTGGGAAACCTGTACGACATCAGCGAAGACCATCTGCACTCACACTACTCCCACACACACACTCACCCACACAGTGGGGACATGTTTACACACTACCTGCCCCAGAGCGAGCTTGGCCTGGTGGGTGAAGGGGACGGGCTGGTCAGCCACTTTGAGCCCTCCCCTTCTTCGCCATCGCCGATCCCCACCTCCTCGTCGGCCCAGCATCTTCAGCTGAGTCGTCAGCACTCCTACGAGAACGTGCTTCCGGACGGCATTCCTGAGCGGCAGGCGCCGCAGCATACCCACTTGCGGGGCCTGAGCCTGCCCGACAGAGATGGGGGGCGGGAGCTGACCCTGGACGAGGGCGCCTACGCTAATGTGCTCACGATGCGCTCTGATCGTCCGTTCAGCAGCCGCAGCCCGCCCTCTCCATCGCCCTCCCACCACCACAGTCTGGATGCCCCTATGCCCCTTCCACGGCGCTCAAAGAGCCTCTTCCCCGATCGGCCCTCTCATAACCCCTTCCTCCATTCTGCCCCAGCACGACACAACGAGACCCGGCCCCCCAGGCTGTCACACGCATGCCACAGAGAAATTCCGCCCACGAGATCTATAAGCAGCGGATGCCATTGTCGCTTACCCTCGGTAACCATGGCAGCCATCACAACAACCAGCATGGCGGCCATGTCGACCAACAGGTGTTCTACCCTCAGCAGGAGCCCCCCGTGGTGGCCTACATGGTCCCACCCGCTGCCTCTCAGCCAATGAGCTATGTGACAGCGCCGCGAGCCTCGAGTGCCGGCGGCAACCGGCCCCGGCTCTACCGCCGCATGCCCAGCATCGAGTCTGACGTCTGAGGGTCACACACGCGACACACTTACTATCACCGAAACACACTAACACACACGCATGCAAGAAAGAGGTGTGTGTGTGAGCGGACCAGGCAACTCTGATTCTAAGCACATACACGGGAAACACACACACACAGACACACACACAGGTGAACGACGGGGAGTTCTGCTCTGGACTAAAAGGTTAATGGTGATGCTGAGTAAATAAATCATTGTTTCTTTATCACACCCTCTATAGGGCAGGGTTGGGGCCACAGGGACACCTGGAGGCACAATATGAGATGAAGAGTGTGTGTGAGTGTCGGTGTGTGTACTAGCCTCAAGCTGTGGGCAACGAGGCACAAACTGACAATAACGTCTGACAAGACAGATCGAATCCCCGGTGGAATACGAGGGACACTGTACACGGAGTCTGACACCGACAGTGGGAGCGGACGGAGGATGTGTGTTTGGAAGACGAGCCGACTTGTCCCGCCCTCTCACCAGCCTCTTGGAGACGAAGGGGACGCAGAGAAAAAACCCCCTTTCTCTCTGAGATTACACACACACACACTAACACACACACATATTTCACCTACCCGCCCCTCTCCTCTCCAGGACTCTCCTGTTGCACTATGATTTCTCCAGTCAACCCGTATGTTGTCTGAGCCTCCAAACTGCACTGCCAGCATGGCTTAAAGAGTAGTAAACTACACTAGAGTAATCCTTGACTTGAATGGAAAATTACTATATTTGTAATCGACTAGAGCACTGGGATGGCGGGCAGCTGGTCCGGACACAAGTCTGAGAAGGGTATCAGCTCCTGCCCGCAGATGTACAAACACTCGAACACACACACACACACTGTGTCTGGAAGTAAAAACTACCGACTGTTTGCTCTTGTTGATGTCAGATAATTGAACATTCCAAAAAGTGGACCAAACATGGCCGCCAGTAAAAGCCTATCAGGACGCCGGTGTGTGTTCTAGTGTTTCTAGATCTAGAGATATAACAGTATAGCATCCTTGCTTCCTCTCTTAGCTAGCCTTCAGGTCATACTGCATGCTTCCTACTGCCCTGTGTTACAGTTAAACTCCTATACAGGGTCATATATGCACACACACATGCGCACACACACACACACGTATATATGCACATACACACACGCACATACGCAGTAGTCTAGGATAGTAGTTTTAGGGTGGGTGTGTGTGTCGAAGCTATGTGATAGCTTCTCTTTGTGCACTTTGTAGATTTTATACCCTGCCACCTAACACAGACGTTTGACCAAAAACACTTTTATACTGAAAAATATGAATATTCTCAATCATTCGCTGGATAGATGTTTTCTTTTTTCTCTTATTTCTCTTTGACATTTGGGTTTTAGGGCAACAGTTCTGTTTAGTTTCCATAGTGAGGTCAGAAGTTTTACAGTGTTAGATAAATGGGTACAGCATCATACAGTATACAAACACCAACTCTTAATCTTTCTCTTCTTTTTACCGAGCTCATCCCTCCTTCCAGGCTTTCCCTTCTTCTTCCCTCCATCAGCTTTTGTTTACTCTCTTAATCGCCTTTTTTCGCTCCTTCCCTGCTTCCCTCCTCTTGAGTAGATTGAGTATCAGCAGAATAAAAGTTCAGTCGTGGTGTTTAAATCTCAACATATTCTTGGAAATCACTTAATATCAGTAGTCGTACTCATCAAATTCAACACCGGCTCTCTTAGGATATAGTGCAGTTTTTGTTTTGTTTTTTGTTTTTACTAATAACCTTCTATATGGAACAGAAGAACTCAAGGCCCGTTTTACTGTTTCCGTGATGAATTTTAGAAGCTGAGTGCATCGCTGTTGCAGATTTACTTATCAAATTAATACTCCTGGACGAGCTGGTGCTTGTGTGGCCCTCTCTTGTTGTTGGCGAGAACACGGCGCTGTGTTTCAACAGAGGGAGTCACGTGGGCCAAAGCAAAGCAGAGAGTTTTGCAAAGTGGCAACACACGCATACACACACACACACACACACACACACACACAACACACACACACACAACACACACACACACACACAGACACACTCGACGAGCTGGCAATGTGTGTATGAGTGTTCTAGAAATCCATAATCTACTGAGTAAGGGCATTGATTTTTGAGCACAAGGATTTTGATGGAAAAAGGACTTGATATCCCATTAGCTGAGCGTCTGTCTCTATTCTCTTTCTTTTCGATGCTTTATTCTCTCACACACACATACACAAACACACACACACACACACACATTATCTATATATATATTGGCTGCAAAGAATGCAAGACAGTTTGAACAAAAAAAGGCACCTTTGAACGGTGAACACTGCCCCTCTTTTGGTTTGGTGTGTGAGTTATATGCACAATATCAGGTTGCAATATTATACTTCTGTACAGAGAAAACTTTGTTTTAAATGTTAGAAACTGATTTCATTTGTTTGATTTGAATGGTATTTAAGTGTTGAATTCATTTCAATAACAACGTGGCTTTTTATTCTGCTTCTTTCAAACAAAAAAAAAGACTGGCATGTTTTAGATTCTTGTGATTTTTTTTTTTTTTTATCCTCTGGTGTGTTGTTGGTTGGGACCTCACTGTACAGTCCTCACTGCTGGGTTAATAACAGACTAGTTAACTAATCCCCCTGCCCCCTCTCCCTCCCCCAGGTTTGGTTGGCTAACCAGTTAACTAGCAACACGTAGCTGGGTCTCTCATCTGAATCACACTCAATGAATAATGATAGTCCAGCCTGTGTGGTTAAATACAAACCCCCTCCCACCCACATAGTTCTCTTCCACTACGAGTCTGTGCTGTTTCACCTCTGAGTGTGTGTGTGTGTGTGTGGAGCGATGCGCGCGCGTGTGTGTGAGTGTTTTACACAGTGCAGGCATTTATATAAGACAGAGGATGATGTGTGTATCGAGAGGTTGTTTGTGGTGTGTGTCCGTGTGTGTGTGTTTATACTTTTCTGTACTCTCTTGCTTTCGTCCCACACATAACATTTGACCTGGCTCTTACTCATATAACACAAAAACAGTTACAAACACACACACAAACACACACACACACACACACACAGTTGCGTCTGTACTGTTGTGGTTACGAGAGCGTGTAGAATGAGTTTTGTATGTCCACCATCACAGAGATTTTTACACCAACCTTTTGTTTGATTTTTTTGATTTTTTAAATTGCATGACGTGCTTGTGTTTCTGGTGGTACCTATTTTGCTGCAACACCTGAGTTCTCCCTGAGTTGACCTACTGGGCTACGTGCACCAACGCTCCCCTCCATCGCGGTTAGTGACGACTCGAGCCCCCGGATGCTTAAACACTCCCGACTCCCGGCCTGTGATGTCTGGCTCCTGCACAACGCCAGCCGCCGTCGAGGAACATGTGGAAAAATGTTCCCAGGCACAGCACAGTTCCTAGTTTGGTCCAGGTGTACACATGTCATATACAGTACTGGGTGGAAGGAGTGCGTTGGTGCGTAGTCCTCTGGGTCTCCCTGCTGTGTATCTCACTTGTGTATAAGTTCAGGGGTTTCTAAGCTACTAGTTGTGTTGTAAATACTACCTTGTCACTCAGTACCTCTGTACAATCTGTAAATAAGTAAAGGTTACATTTTTCTACTTGTCTGGGTCTTGTTGTTGATTAATCTATTTAACTATCTATCTACCTTCTAGATTTTGCTCTCTTGCTGAGAGGTGCAGTTACAGATTAAACAAGCAAAATTTAGCATGTTAATACACAAGCTTTAGAGCTGCCAGTAGGTTGATTTTGTTTGGACAAAGGCATGCTGTTTCTGGTCTGCTAAGCTAAACCAACAAAATGCTAGCAGTAGCTTCATATCAATCGTCTCTTGCCAGATGGCGATTTAGCTTCTAGGGGCAACAGCCAATTTTTCACGGCTTCCGGGTAGCCAGTGGATGTCCAGCTAGCGGAGCCAAGACTTCCTCTTCAGCACGTTGGTTATTGTTTAACAACTTGAGGTACAAGAAGGCTAATCTCTGGTGATAGAGAAAAGAATCTGCTGCGTTCAGATATCTTTTATTTTAAAAAAGCTAATACAACACTAAATTGTTATCAGACGATGGTCGATGGGTTCAAATGTGATTGGTGGATACTGATAAGACCACAAACAGAAACCAGAACCTCTTGTCCTTCGCCTACAGATTCTGCAGTCATACGCAGATATCTCCTTTCTAGAGATTACCACTGTCCTGCCTTAGCCAGAAGATGTTAGCTTAGTTTATTTAGCATTAAACCCCAAATTTTACATTAAACGAATGAATTATGACTTGATCATTAGTGAGCTTCAGAGGTGCTGGTAGGTTGATTTTGTTTGGACAGAGCTGGGCTAAATGTTTCCAGCCTGTTTCCAGTGCTAAGATAAGAGAACCAACTGCTAGCATCATATTAATCTCAGAAGCCATCAGCTGTTGTCAGACAATGATTTAGCCTCTAGGGGTAACAGCAAATGTTTCAGTGCTTCTGATGTAGGCAGCGGATATCTGGATAACAAATGTCTGGACAGTCACGCTGGTCATTGCTTACAGTCAGATTAGCAACTTGAGATGCAAGGCTAATTTTTATAAACAGATATCTGCATATCATCGCTGTCAGACAGAAACATCATATCTCCAAAACTTTTACTTTACAAAGTTAGTGGCACTTTTTTAATACTATTTAACTGTCAAATATTTGTAAAAACCCACTAACAGATGTGAAGGCTGACCAATAGCATTGATTTATGAAAAAAAATTAAAATGTCAAAATATGGAGATACAAGGTTTACGCCTCATAGCGACGTATATATTTAAAAGAAAATCGAATACAATGCTAAACTGTCATCAAATGATTGGTGATGGATTCCAAAACTGATATGAAGCTACTGCTACGCTGAGTTGGCTTAAGGTACATAAAAACTGTACACGGGGAAACAGCCTGGTTCTATCCAAACAAAACCATCCTACCTAGCATCTCTGAGGCTCACTAACTATCACATTATATCTTGTGTGTTTCATTTGTAAAAGTAAAAACAACAATTTGTGGTTTGTATGCTAAGCTTACGCCTCTTTTGCTCCCCTCACGGACTGTTTGCTTGCACTCAACAAAAACCCACTCAAACATGATTAGTTATCTCTCTCATGTCTCTGCCAGGAGATCTTAGCTTAGTTTAGCTTATCATACAAACCACACATTGTCATTTTTACACTAAGAGATTAAATGAAATACAACGTGATAATTATTGATTATTATTGATTTTGTTTGGACAGAGCTGGGCTGTGTCTCCCTGTTTCCAGTCTTTATGCTAAGCTAATCCAACCGGCTGCTGGCGGTTGTTTCATAATTACCGTACAGACATAAGAGTGGTATCAATCTTCTTTGCTCTCTGCAATAACTTGTATTCACCAAAATGTTAAAACTATTCCTTTGAAGACTTACATTTGCAACTGTACACTGAGGGTTTCCTACTTCCTGACAAGTTGTTCAGAAAAAGGCTCTGCAGCCCTTTTCTAAAAGTGTTAAACAAAACTGTAGAGACTTACTGATTAATTAAACATATTTCATTTATTTATATATATATATATATATATACATACATATTATATATACATAAGGCAAGTTATGTAAGCGCATACATACGAACCATTTTTCTCACAATCTGGCAAACCAAAGTTGTCATTAATCTCTTAATGTTGATAAATTCTTTATTAATCAGTAATAGAGCCATTAATTACAGTGTATAAACCTGTTTAAGTAGAAAAAAAAGAGCATCTACCAATAAGGCATGGAGCATTTACAGAGTTTATGAATTTGTAACTATTTTATTAATGGCTAATAAATCATTTATTCATAAGGAATAAGCAATTTTCTTGTTGTTGTCCCCTGACAAGTTTTTCCCAGAGCTCTCGACCTCATCTCACAGTCCATCCACAGATGATAACAAGGAAACTGGGTTGAAAGCTGTGGGAAAAAAGTAGACCTTAACTCAAGACTGTTTGAAGAATGAACTTTCACTTATTACTTTTGTGTTTCCTTAATTAATCACTTAGTTACATAACTGCAAACTTAATGGCTCATTAGAGAGTCTGTAAAGTCAGAGGTTTCTCACTTTCTATAAGCCATCGTCTCGCAGCTGTATGAGTTAATACATTTTTAATGAATGGGTTTTGGTCTAGATGGTCTACAGATTTTTTAGAGATGCCTGCAGTGATTGCTCTGTCTGTTGGTCAGACAGTCCCCTCTTTGATTCAGACTGAAATATCTCAACAATCCTTTTTTTTTTCTTTTCAAATAATGTCTTGCCATTAAACTAAGGTGGTGAACATTGTAACGTGACAGGCCTGCATACACAAATATACATGTATGTTTAATGTTTACATAAACATTGGCATGTCAGCATGTTGAAGTTGATGCACCACATGAGCGACATTTATGCCTTTATGCATGAAATCTTTCTGTCAGAAAGCCTAGAAAGCTCTCTGCCAGACAGGATTTAAGAAGTCACTTGATATAGTATAAAGACCGAGAACGTTCACATCTAAAGTTGACTTGGTTGACTTACTCATTAGTTTTCCGCTGCAGTAAAAGTACTCAATTAGGTTAATGAAAAGATCATGGTTTGGGTTAACCATATGGCAAGGCTTTCGGGCAGCTAAGCTAAAGCTAGGCTAACTTCTTCCATGTGATGATGATGCATTTACCTCAAAGCATCACTGTGCTCACATAGAGCTGCTAGCATGGCTGCAGACTCCTAGGATAGTTCAAAAGTTTAGTGGTGAAACTGGTGAAAGATTGGAGGTGATCTTTACTTCTTCAGTTAGCTATTGCTAGCTAAGAAAATAAAGCAGGTTATGCTGGAGCTGATGCTAAGGGGTTTTTCACAACTTGGCAACCCTAAAGTTGTTTTCATTAATGGTTTATTAGTGATTTATACAAACATATAGCCTCATACAACTTAACAACTTATAAAGAATGTCTATCTATCAATCTGTCTGCAGTTTATTCAGAGAACAGGGCTTTTTGGGATCCTGCTGTAAAAGGCCTCTCTCTCTCTGCCCCACTCTCTCTGTAGGCTTTCATAATGCACCCTTAGCATGAGTGTGTGAGCGTGTGCAATGTGTGTGTGTGTGTGCGTGTGTATGTGTATATGTGTGTGTGTTTAGATCAGTGTTCTGGTAAAAAGCTTTATTTTTATATTTTTGTCTCCCTCAGGAGACGGACGCTCTAATCTGGGCTGAAGTGGGACAGGAGAGGGGAGCAGTGAGGAGCACACAGACAAACACACTCCCAGACACATGCACACACAAACACACATTTGCATGCTGCAAATCGGCACACACACACACACACAGACACACCACGAAGCTGGAGGATCTGTCACAAGCCATAGACCAGCTGCAGCCAGAGGAGAAGGAGGAAGGAGGAGAGAGGAGAACAAAGAGGCGAGGAGTCCCGCTGCAGCCGTCCAGACTTTCTTTGAAATGGCTCACATGGAAAACATCACAAAACACACCGAGAGCGTTGATGCAGGCCTATATGGGAGTGTGTGATAATATGCGCAGTATGTGCGCTCGTCTGTGTGTCGCTTCCTCTGAGACAGGGCGTGAGGACCACCGCAGCCTAATTCTTCCTGACGTGATCCATATGCTCGTACCTAATGGACAGAGTAACAACACACAGACACTCAGACACAAGCCTCTGCCTCTTATTTAATTAATAGAATCGAGCCGCCCCACATGTCAGGCTGTAATGCAATTACTGTAACACTCAGGAGCAGAATACATGTTCCTTGTACCCCTGCAGTAACATTACAACCCATAACACACTCAAACATACATGTGCATACTCCTGTACGGTAGATACACAGACGTGAACCCAAGGCTGCACACACACCACACGAGATTAAGCAGATAAATTAAGATAATTAATTTCCTGGATTAAGAGTGTCTCCATCTGAGCAACCCCGCGGCTGAAGAGGAGTCAGGAGGAAAAACAAGAAGTCAGAGAGAGGAGGAGAGGAGACAGAGCAGAGGATGATGGAGGACGATGAGGGTGATAGCGCTGATTTTGACAGGCCCGCTGTAGGCTGTTGGCTCTTCCCAAGACTTCAAACATCCTCATTAACCAGCAGTCAGCCTACACACTTAACACGTGTGTGTGTGTTTTGCATGTACACTTGTGTTCCTAAACTGTTGTGGTTGTATGTGTGAGAGAGAGCTAGCTAGATAGAAAGAAGAAGAAGAGGGAGAGGGAAAGAGAGAGCAGCGTGTCAGCCTACACACTAAACAAACCCATGAAAATTCATAAGGACCTGGCGACGCCTACTCACAAATACTAAAAATACTGGAGTGAGTTGAGCCTAGTCAGAGGGGAGGAAAGGGGAGGAAGAAGAGTGAGAAAGAGAGGAGATGAATAGAGAGGAATGAGAGAGCAGCAGCAGCAGCAGAGGAGGAGGAGGGAGAGAAGACGAGATAGGTGTAACATGAGCCAGGAGAGAGTAGAGCAGAAAGAGAGGAGAAATAATAGTTACATCAACTGCATCCAACTTGGAACATCTATTCTCAGCCTCCAGCGGTCAGCACTCACTTTGTGTAAGAGAGTGAGAATGTGTGTGTGTGTGTGTTGTGTGTGTGTACTGTATATATATGTGTGTGTGTTTCAGCGTGAAAATGTTTTCCCATTTTCCCTGGATATCGTGAGCTTGGGGAAAAAGAAAAAACTGTTTCAATTTTTCTCAACATGTTGACATTCAAGCTTTTCATGTATGTGTGCGCGCGCGTGTGTGTGTTTGTATGTGTGTGTGTGTGTGTGTGTGCGTGCGTGCGTGTGTGTGTTCGGGTTCAAATCCATGTTCATACTGATTTGATTGGGATTGACAGTGTTTTACCGTCAAAGTCATCCATCCAGCAAGGGAAGAAGGTGGGAGGACGGGCAGTTTTGATTTTGATTTTGCTTTCAGGACTGATATATAGTCAAGACGATTTGTTCTGGGCGTCTGAATCGAGGCGAGGTGGCTCCTTTTTACAGCTCTGATGGTGATTTTCTGCAGATTTTGGTAAATGTTGACAGATGATGTTTGATTGACAGCACAGTCTTATACACAGTGTATCACGTCTAGGTTTTTTTTTAAACGAGTTGTTGTTCATCCATCCGTCTCTCTAGGCCTATCTATCCAGCCGTGCTGTAGCACCCGAGACCGGTCTCAGCATAGACCGTTATTAAATAGTGGACGGAGTCTCCAGGCCTGAAAAGTGCATCAGTGCTTTAACCCTGCATTCTTTGAATGGGCCAGCAGGGGGCGACTCCACTGGCTGCAAAAAGAAGTTCAATTGTATGTACTTTTATGGCGAAATTACCCTACTTCTCACTTGATTTATTACAGTAAACAGTTTCCCTAATGAGTTTATGGTCTCAGTCGCCAGACTCAAGTCTTCCTTAATACAGCATGAAGTTCATCTTGTAAATTATGGTCCCACTTAGATTAAAATAGATGATTAAGCAGGGTATGCCTTATGGTGGGGCCACCATGTGTTTGACGAGTCATTCTCAGTGAATTTGTCCAGTGCAATGCACCAGACTCATGAAACTTAGATCAAACTGTCAAACTAGACTGTGTGGATCAAATGTGGATCAAGATTCTGTTACTACATTGCGTATTTCTCTCCTAAAATATTTGTAGAATTTCAAACTGTTTAACTGCAATACAAGAAATATTGCGACTGGATGGCCACCATTGGTCTTCCGGTCTCCAACAGAACCTCCCAAAATTTTTGTTTGTTTGTTTGTTTGTTAACATATACTGTGATTAGATGAAAAACTTCCTGCTTCAGCAGCAGCTGTATGTGAATTTTGCAATTGTAAATTCTTGTTGAGACAGCTTGGACAACATCAAACTTTTATCTGCACTTATAAGGGAATCATAAAGAAAGGTAAGCAAAGTGTAAGTGATGCTAGCAAAGCAAGCTAGGTAAGTTATGTTTTTGCTTTTTATAAACAATGATGAGACAGACCACATAAAGCTACGTAGCAAATGTATATGTCACATCAATGTTAGCTAATGTCAGCTGCAATATAAACACTACATACCGTGTACTAGATGTGCCATTACCGCTCTTGACTCACTCTAAACCTGACTCTATCTATCTATCTATCTATCTGTGGAGTTGTCCATCAATTTAGCATCACATTGCTTTAATATTGTTGAAGCAAATCCTAAAGAACTCTCAAGCTCCTTCTTAGCATAAATCCAAACATTTAACATGAACTGGAAAGACTCAGGGGCAGACTGCCCTCCATAGTTTCTGTTCCTATTTAAGAGCAAAGTTTAAACTTTCTCTGGTTCTTATTAACCATCCTCCTCTCTAGGGTAAATCTTAACCTAAACAAACACTCATTTTTTCAAACCATGTTACAAAGCCTCCTCGCTGAGGTTATCACTGTTCAGTCAGTAAGTGTCTCTGACTCTGAGAGGCAGTCTAACCTCATAGCCCCTTGAGGCCAGTCTTGCTGGCCCTTGGGATTAAGAGTTCCACATGGGAGACCCTGGTAAGGACTCTAGGGCGACTGGCCCAGGGGAGATCCAACCTCCCACGTGACTGGTGCAGGGCGGGGTCTGTTGGCTGGCTTTGTCAGGCTTTCCCCAACTGATGCTGTTGGTGAGCAAGCACGGTACCCTCTGGCACAGCCTGCGGGTGTGGAGGAGTGTCTGCAGTTGTAGAAACTAACTTATAAAATAATATAATAATAATAATATAATAACTTTTTGCCTTTGGAGTCTTTTATGTGAACCTGATCACAGCTAATAGGGGTGTTTTTCAGTTTCTCTCCAATGTGGGAATAGTAGTACGGATCTGCCATCCTATCATCAGCTGAGCTGGACTGGGCCCTCTGCCTTGGCCAGTAGCACATCAGGACTAGGTATGCCTCAGACTGTTTGAGAATCTGTTTTTGGAGTTTTGACTGCTCTTTTGGCAACCTTGTTTGCTTGGAGGTTGCATAAGCAAATCCATACTCCCTATTGAAGACCCTGAACTCAGCTGATGCAAATTGCATGGTGTTGTTGCTGACGAGCCCCAGTGGTATCCTCCATCTGGTAAATGTACTTTTAAGCCGGTTGATGGCCTGAAGGCTTGATGTAAAGGTAGTTGAGCCATCTTGATATAACAGGAATAGTATTGAACTACTATCAGGCAACTCTTTCCTTCCAGCTTGCAAAGGTCGGCTGCAATCCTCTGCCATGGTCTTTCTGGGAGGACAGTAGTTATGAGATTGTTCCTGTCTCTGTTTTGGTTTGCGCTCGATGCATCTCATCACCATCTCTTTATCATTCTCTATCTGACCATTGATGCCTGGCCACCAGACGGACATCTTGGCTCTTTTACGACACTTGGTCAAGCCCAGGTGGCCACTGTGAATTTGTGTCAGGATGTTGGCTATTTGGTCTTGGTAGAGAACGAGTCTTTCTGCCTCAGAAAGATGATTTCTGGCAGCATAGAATGCAATGGAGGGCAGAAGCTAGATGCAAGTGATGACCACCCTGAGATCTAGTTTGTTCCATGTAACTTCTCTATCATTGAGCTTGACTGTTGAATTTGATTTGTTTGTCTCTACTGCTTGATGTAGCCTCGATATCTCAACCTGAACACACATGGCTGTCAGATTGAACCTCATGAGGCGCTTTCACAACCTCTGGCACTACACTGGAGCTTTGTTCAGATCATACAGATTGATCAGTGGTACTAGAGAGTTCTGATCTGTTTGGAGATGGAAACTGTCCAACCCTTGTACATAGTGTGGAAAACGTTCACAGGACCACACTGCCACCAAGCACTCCTCTGTCTAGGAGTGTCATTTCTCAGTCTCAGAGTGTCGTGAACAGAAAGTGGCAGGTCTCAGTTGGCCTCGCTTGCATTCCTCGTCTTCTCCTAAGCTGTAGTTGCTTGCATCTCTACTGACCACAGTTCAGCAGTTGGAGTCATAGTATGCAAGTGCTGGTGCTGATGAGGGCACAGCTTTGGCTTTTTGCAGTGCTTGTTTTTGGAGTTCACCCTGTGAGAACTCACTCTCATTTTTGTACAGTTCAGTGACTGAGCATAGTGTAGTTGCAATATGTAGCTGCCTTCCGTGAGTTTCCCCAGCACAGACACACAGATTCAGTTCTCAGACTGTATGTAGTACTTTTATTTTGACACTACTGCCCAGAACACAATACCATAAATCATAATACACAACATGTGCCTCTGGCTACCCGACTCCTCTAGCACACATACTCCAGTCAATTCTGTTTAAACAAAACTCAGGCAGAGTTTCTCCTCTTTGTCTGGGCAGCAGTCATCTGAGGCCAGCACACTACTACATCAAAAGGAGAGAGATGCAATCAGGAAAAAACAGCAGCAGCTGTGTCAATCAACTCACCTGACAATACTCTCATGAGCCATAACCCCCCACACCTCTCTCCCCTGCAGCTGACTGCTAACCACACCCACCTCCACACAACACCTGCCTCCTTTTTTAAGTTTCAACCCAGTCTGCCTGATGATCCTCAAGACTCTATTCAAACATTGCTTGCACCTGAACACCAGGATGTCGCCGATCATGATAGTGATTCCATTGTGATCTTGAACAGGTTGGTGTCAGTCTCTGGAAACTTTCCACAGCTGAAGATATTCCATTTTTGATCCAACTTTTGGCCCACGTCACAACCTCTGTATTCAACACATCCTCATACCTAAACAACAATTCAAATGTGATGACAAAACCACAGAAAATATTTACAAATGATTTTCCAGGCCACTTGGAGACCCCAAGAACCCTCTGCTTGAGAGTATCTGAAATATAAATACAGTATAGTTCTCTATCCCTTCTTAAAAATAAAGATTTGTGCATATAAAGGCATCAAAATAAGTGCTGTGGTGGAAAAGCAGGTCATATAAGAAGCAACTCACAGTAAAACTACCTAAATGTACCTAATTTCCATATTCTAGCTTTACTTAATGTATAAAATTTGCTGTACCCAGGTGCCTTTCATCTGCACAGTCTGTTGTAATTGGCTCTGTCTTTACATGGGGGAAGAGAGGCAGGACTCTACCTTCCAACTCAGGTTCTCATTGGCTATTGTGAGCTCTGGACAGGGCAAGAAAGTTCCTCTTAGCTCAGATGAGGTGTCAATCAAAAGGTTGGGCTGCAGCAGAGAGGATGAGGTGCAGCACTCATGTCTGAGAGTGTCAATCAAAATGGAGGATTGGAAGTTCTACCAACTGATTTCTGCAGTTTTTGGACTTATCGTGAAATCGGAAATCGTGTGTTGGACGCAATATGTCACTGAATTGGATCTACTGAACCTTTGGGATTAGAACAAGACTGTTTTTGTCGGTTTTGATCAACGTTTGGCTGATTAGAAGAGCTTTGAAGACAACATGCAGTAAGTGTTTACATCAGTTGTTTGCTGGCTTGTCATGCAGACTGTAGCTGCTGTGGTGACTTTGTCTGGACATGCTTGGCATCAATAGAATCACAAGAATCTCAGCTTTCTGGCAGTGTGTCACATGATGCATGTTTACATACTAGCTGTTTATTTTGGCAAATATAAGCACAGTGTAAACAGTGTCTGGCTGATTTTGAGAATGTTTATGGATTTGATTGTATGTTTTGGGCTGAAAATGAAACTGGACGGATTTACTGGACCATGTCAGTGTAAAAGCAGTGTTTGTGTTGAATATTATTGATCTGTGGGGTTGTTTAAATGTAGCTCACCCTGATGTTTTTGCATTAACAATAGTGTGCTTATTTGTTTGAGGTGCTTGCTGATTGTACCTGCTGCTGTACTGTATCTAGAAATGGTTGGTATCAATGGAAACACAAGAATTTAAGCTTTCTAATGGCATATTGCATGAGTAAATATGTTTACATTGTAGTCTTACAGTTTTATTTTCCACGTACGTGGATATCACTCAAAGCTTGGACTAACAAAACCTTTTCTTCCTGAACATAAGCTGAAACATTTGTAAGCGTTTGGAGTTACCCTCCTCCTCTCAACAAATTGAGCCTATCTGACTTGTAGCAGACCAGTTTGTCCACTGAGTGCAGAAAGACAGAAAACAAGCCAGACCCCCAAATTGCTGTTAAACTTGCACTCCACCAATTTAACCAGAATGCCCTCACCAGAAAAAAAAAGACTGTACAGGTTGTCTGGGCAAGCTGCTTATTACAGCCCATATCTACAATTATGGTTAGGCAGCGACCTTTACTGCCCGTAATAACAGGCCCGTTCGAGATGTACTGCACCTCGCTGGAAAGTAATCGAGATCAGCAAGAGGTGGTAACAAAAAGCTGCAGTCAAGTCTGACAGTATCCAGCTAACATCACAGAATAAGAAAATGGTATTGGCATCCTGTTAGATCATCTGGAGGCTACCGAGTCTGCAGACATGTTAATATCTGAAGAAATTAAGTGCGTTCTTGATCGCTGATGAAGTTTAAGCAGAGAAATCTCCCTACTGTTACACAATCTTCTGTCCTTTTGTCTGTTTGTAAAGCACTTTGTAACTGCTCATTTGAAAAGTCATATATATACAATATGCAGTATATATAACTTTTATGATTACCAGCCACAAGATACATGCTTGTTAACATATTAAACTGAATTGCATGACATACGACTGACACATCCGATGTCACAATATTACAGTTATACAACACGCGGTATTTGCTGTCAAAATTAAGAGCCAATCAGTGCCAATCAGCTCATCGATCAGGTGACTGCCAGGCGTTTGCAGGCATTTGCAGTCGGTGGAGAGCAGCTCATGTCGCATGTGATTATACTTGCCCATGTTGTATGACATCAAACGATCAAATCAGGACACAGATCTTATCCACATGCGTTGTGCGGCAGTCACTGCTGATCGATTCCGTGCATGCTGAGCTCATCTGCAACAACTTTAATTATGACAGGAGCAAAGGCGTAAGTCACATAATGTAGTATAAAGAGCAACAAAGTCTGCAGGAGACCACTGTTCATGTCCTCTATGAAATCAAAAGTCAATATTGACTAATTTTAACTTGTGTAACATAATTTAACTTACATACACTTACATAACTAATGCACTTATTTTGACCCAAATCACAATATTTTCCCAAACGTAACCAAATAGTTTAGGTGCCTAAATGTAACCAAACTGTGACCTTTAATAAAGTTGGCAGTTTGATGACAAAGGTCCAGTACAACAGAGGTCTGGTTTGCCAGACATTTTGGGAGCCATGGATGAGAGCAACCCATTCGGGTACTTCGCTCCTGCGTCATGCTTCCGCCCCTTTTTGGGTGAAAACAACCACTCTAATTTGACTTGCGGTCAAAGCAAACTCTGATGTCTTTGCCAGTTTAAACGTATGGGTTGATGAGTGTCTGCTTGTCTCCTTCAAAGTAGAAGAACAACTCCATCTAGTGGCCGGAGGTGGTATATCCTGGAATACACAATACCTTACTGAATCTCTAGATCGTATATTTCTGACATCTGTTGCTTGTTAAGACGCTATTTTGTTGTTTTAGTAGTCTGTCCACTGTAGCGTTACGATAAACTAATTATTATTACAAACATAAACATGCATGCAGGTGACACTAGTTTTTTCAATTTGGTGGTGGCACTTTAACAGCCCTTGTTTTCACCGAAAAGGGGGCGTGGTCAAGGGAAGTGACGTAAGGCTGCTCTCATCTATTGGCAAATGACCTATTCTGTCATTAAGCTATGAGGACATGTTGAATTTTTCACATAAGAGCCTGTTTCTTTGTCATAAAAAGTTCTGTTCAGCTTGGGTAAACAGTTGTATGTATAACCTACTAGCATTACCTTGTCTTGGGCTTTAGACTTCAAATTTTGAGCACAAAATCTGTTATATGACATGAGGAGGTTCAATGACAAAGTTTTTACCTGGCAGGGAGGGTCCATTGGGTTGCATTATGGAAATAACATGTTTGCACCATCACTCCTCTTACAGTAAACACTGAAAGTCACGACACCTTGGCCTGTGCTGCTTTCAGTTTTTGCTATCCAGTCGTTGATCTATGCCTTGCTAGTCCTCAAACACTAAATCACTGGCGTACCCTTTTATCCAGGCTAAACGGCTCCTTTCAGCGCTCTGATGGTGGACTTTCCAGTGGCTTCAGTAAATGCTGACAGATGATGTTTGATTGACACCACAGTCTCTGTCAGTCAGCTCAGTCTGAGCAACAAAGGCAACATGGCTTCCCTGGTAGAAAGCTATAAATCTCACATAAGTACACAGTGGAGAGATGTCATGCATGACTGATGACAACTAGTCCCTTCCTCACCTCCTCTCTTCCTCTTTCCACACACACACACACACACACACACACACACACACCACACACACACACACACACTACACACACACACATAAATAGTTCTGCCAGGCTATGCTTATGCTAATAGCGGTATGCTAATCAGGGTACTTCCAGGTGCAGAAATAGACGCAGAACATTTAGAGTAAATTTAGCTTTAATAACCTGGCTAATCACACCATTAATGTTACATCCAGCCTGATGCACACATACACAGTGTGTAGCATTGTTGTTATTCTAATAGCGGGTTTCCACCTGACTGCTGCCTGCTGAGGGATGCTGGGAGGCAGGAACAAGGAGTTGGACAAACTCTGCTCCGTGTGCATCTCCAGCTACCCTCTCCATGTATGAGAGTGTGTAAATGTGAGAGCCCAGCGCTCAGACTTCACGCCGTTTTGTTGTGTTTGTTTTATTTTGTCTCTTCTATAAATGATGAAGCTCCAGGCGGGAGAGGGAGAGAGGCACTCAGCCCTCCCCCGGGGAAAAGTGCTCGCCGCTGGGCATCGTCCCCTCAGCATCACCCACCTCCCCCCCAACCGCAATGCCACATGACAGACAAACGAGGACAGCCTGTGCATGTGTGTGACTGAAACGAATGTTATATGTGAAACCATGTTCCAGTATTCAAAGGCTTCATTGCGTTCTTTGTTTTTAATGCATTTTGCATTGAAAGTATTGAGTTTGGCATCCATTAAAAGGTAAAATATTAGTCATTACACAGTGTAAAATGTGGCATTAATTTTAAATCTTGTTGCTTTACTCATTTCTTTCTGGAAACAGTGATTTGTTATAGCTCTGCCTCTAAATTAGCAGCAGTTTCATCTCTTCAAAGACTCCTGTTTACTGCATTACTGAGCTTGTGAGTGATCGGCGTGACCATCAAAACTAATGTTTTGTGTTCTTGTCATCTGCTCGCAGAGCAAAATCAAAGATGTGAGAATAATTTGCAGCCCAGACAAGGTAAATTTCTCTGTCACTTTTCATCTAAGTTTGCTAGTTGAGAGAGGATGAGGCCAAAAGCTTTAGTTCGGTTTATTTGGCATTAAATCACAGAGCCAGAGAAATATTTTCTTTGTGGTTCTTGATGTAAAGATAAAGACGCAGAAGTCTAGATGACACAGTGATGTCATACTACCAAAAAACTACATCATCATCACTAGAATTTGTCCAGTCAAAGATAAAAAAGTATTATTTATATAAATTAATAAAACTGAATAAGAGTTAACATCTTATTCTGCAAAAACTATTTTTTAAAAGACTGTAATGTAACAAGTGAATCTTCCTAAACGGTTGGAGCACTGTGGCAGCTGCACCGCTTGTGAAGTGTCTAACATATTTATTCATAATTAACTTAATTTTCTTAAGTCAGCTGTGTTTCTTTATAAATGGAGGACAGGTTACTTACTTGAAACTCCCCAACAGTTCTCTGATTTCCTTCCAAACCTCATCCTTTTTGAGGATATCCTTATAAAAAGGGGCGCCGTGGATCATAAAGTAGATGTGCCGCTTCTCAACCTCGTAAATTAGTCTCTCAACATCCGCGTTGACTGCTTTGATGAGGGGAAACTAAAATGTCAAGGATGTCAGCTTTGATTTTGGCCAAAGGAAGTAGGTTGGAGGGGAAGCAAAGTGTGCGAAACATCGCTGAAACAGAGCGAGGGCCAAGATTAGAGCAGATTAGTACATTCTGATTGGGAAAAAACTGAGGCAATCTGATGTTTGCTCACTCGCTCATTTGTATTGCTTCCAGTTAGGAAGCTGTGTAAGCCGACACGAACAAGAAGTCTTTTAAGCGCTCAGAGAAGATAGAAATACGAAGATCAGCAATTTCCCAAAAACTGAGCAAACTCCATCTGCTGACGTGATGTGATTGAAAGCTCCAAAAACAGCTACTAATGGAAATTGTGGTGAGACTGTTTTGTCAACAACTGTGATGTTAGATAGCTTTTATTTATGGTGATTTAAACGGGGTTTGTTCTGATACAACAAGGGTGCTTTTCATTACGATGAATTCTTCCTCTTCGTCTCGTCTCTCCTCCTTCGACCCCCTAACCCTTGCTTAAATGCACCTGGAGGAGACGAGGAGTGAAGAGAGAGGAGGCTTCTGGAGGAGCTCAGAGCGAGGATACACTGGTGTATCCTATGTGGAAGTCTTTTATCCAGAGGAGTGTTGTTGATTGGACGGTCTCGGCGACTTTCATCCTGCATCATCAGGGCACATGCAGGGAAATCAAATTCTGACTGACAGAAGTTTCTGCAGCATTTTAATTATTCTGCTTGAATATTTATGTCCCAAAGAGCCCATGTAGAAATGACTGATTATAAGCATTATTAGTATTATTAGACTGCAAATCAACGCATGCTCTGAAAAAAATGACACAAACACGTAGAAACAGGATGAAAAGGCGTCTGGTACAGTGATGATTCAGAGATTATTACTGTGGGATCACTGTCACACACTTTTTAATGGACTAATCAGGGAAAATACCTTCGGTGGTGTGTTTACTTTATAGTGTCGTGTACAGGGATCTACAGATGATAAAAACACAGTTATATGATGAATGCACCATCATGTGTCCGCGTCTGACACATGATGGCATGATGACACTTGATAACAGGATAATTTCATTGCAAAGAGTTGTGGCATCACACAAAGCAGCATTTTGGCTTTTTTTAATTTCACAATAAAATTGATACACCTTCTCACACAGCTGTGGTGTATTGTTGTGCAGATGACAATAATGCAATTAAATAAACAGCCTAAGTAAACAAACGGCACTGATCCGTAGCTGATATAAATTAGAAGATTTAAAAGGGATATCAAATGATGATTAAAATCAACATCATAAAAACTACTACTGATAATCAGCTATTTTAAACAGTTTACAGACTAAATAAATGCTGTCAGGTGTTGAAATTGTTCTTAAATAAATGTTTTTGTGGACATTTGTACCAGTCAGGCTGATTCAGCTGTTATCAGTTCTGCATCAGTAACTGTCGAGAAAAAAGGAACTGAGAATTTTTCATTTCACAGCTTTGTCTCCTCTGTCCTCGTGTCTTTTCCTTGCGTCTCTTTCTCATGTCCTCGCTGGGTGGAGCTAAGACGCGAGGAGCGGAAGTTAGTGGAGGAGACAAGGAGAAGTTCATGTATGAGAATCGGTATCAGGAGGGAAGAAGTGGTATTGTGATGTCTCTCATTTAAAACTATTACAAGGAGTATTTTACTATTTATGAAACAGTCTCAGTTTAACACTGATGCGTCTATATGCCTCCATAAGTTAACGAGACCAGTCTGCCATCTGGCCAAATTCTCCTTGAAACCAGCAGGCTTTGTTTATATTTTTCCAGGCGTAGTTAGAGTGACTAGTTAAAATGAAGCAGGAGGAGATTTTTATGCAGATAAATTTATTTTTAACATTATATTTTGTGGTGGTGATGGAAACGGTTCCGCTTTTGTCCACAGGGGCCTTCAAAGTCATCAAAATAGAAAAGTTCCTCGTAGTAGCTTTTGCTATACGCATATAATCAACATAGGACACCTCCCTGTTAAAGGCAAACCAAGGAAAATTAAACAAGAGTTGTGCTTTTTAGCTTAATTTTGATGGACTTCTAGTGGTGCTCACTCTGCACCTCGCTGTGGGTGTGTTTTTCTCACAGCCAGAAAATTAAATTGAGTTAGCAATTTGTTAAAGTACTCGTCAGTGTCAAACGCGTTTTTCGGTTGAGTAAACTGATCTTTCAGCCCTGTTGACTGGGGCCATAAATTATCTAGTCGTAACCACATAGATGTTTAAAAATTAAGCCATCTATGCAGTTGAGGTGAACCCTGCTGCTTTGACTTACTTCTGCAGAGCATCACATGGACAGAAAAGGCTTGTAAATCTGTGACATAAGAAGAACCCTTGTACAAACTTGTATTGAATTATGTTCACATCAGGAGTAAAAGCTAAACTGGAGACTCAACAGGAGGCACAGCGCATGAAGTATTTTATTCTCTCTTAAAAGGGAGCTTACCACTGGGCCTGATGCATGCTCCCTTCTGACTCCATACACTGGATATGGGTTTACGCTTGACTTCTTCCAACTCTGCCAACAAAAAACAATATATACATCACCCATTCTTGAGAACTAGGACAAGTCATGTAACAACAAAAAAAAAGGCCTTTAAAGTGTGTAAAGGAAAAGGGAGTTTTTCTTCGAGACACATCGTGCATGTTAGGACATGTATAACTATGCTGAATTCTGGAGTTTAGACCAGGAGACTGTTGTTCATGATTTCTTAAGGATTTTTTTGTGCAGATCTGAAACATAGCTTGCTGATGTGCCACAGCCATGGTCCTCCAACACTATAAAAGCCTCACAAACCGACACATGAACGTCACCGCCTCCCATCGCCTTCTCTGAACGTACCTTCAGCGACTCTCAAAGTCCAAAGCAGCCCAGCAGTTCACTTCAGCTCACCTCAGTTCCAACAACCCGACACAGAAGGAAAAAAAATGCCGTCCTGTCACCGTCCTCTGACTCTGGTGGCTCAAACATGTCTGGATATGTCCACTAATATGTTTTGGCCTGCTTTAAATGTGCGTTGTTCTTCTATTCTAATCCAATACACTTTTATATCAGATTCAGTGAATATCTCATCGTGGTCCTCTGACTCTCTGTTCTGTGTGCGTGCTGAAAAAACTTCAGATGTTTCTACACAGCCCAGGCTCTGTAAATGGTAAACAGAAAGTGCTCAGACCCAGACACACAACACTACCAGCCGATCCGCGACAGGTCACGTTTGTACCTGTGCACAGGACAAGAGGAAGGGGAGGGGGAGCGAGAGGGATGGTAAATCTCCTGAAGGAGCACTGAAGGATTTGTTTGGTTGACAAGTTCAAAACAATCTTTCTCCAGAATAGCACACCCCACCTTCAACTTTTTAAAAATTTCTAAACTTGCTCTGTCCCAGAAAACACTCTCGTGCCAGACAAGAATTCACAACTTCAAGCAATTTAAAAACGTGTTAAAAGCCTTCAAAATCTAAAACCAACTATACCAAATGTAGCGACACCTGCGAGCTAGTTCAGACAGTCAACTCTAGCTGCACCGCAATCACATGTAACATGCCACACCAAACGCACCCTTCCAATCTGGCGCTCTATTCGAACTGCTAAAACCTCCCATCTCTCCCTCTGCCTATCAGTGCCATTGCTACCTTGCAACAGTGTCACTGCCCGTTTCATTCAGCCCCACCACCACCCCAGCATCCACCTGCAGGCTCCTACAGGGGGTCCAAGATATGTGTTCATCGCTCCTCAATATCTCTATGTGAACATAATCTGTGAGGAGCGATGAGGTCGGAGCCTAGACCCCAAAATCTAACTCTGTTCTGCTGCTGCAATAAACATTCTTAAATGTGAGTTTTCTGACTGAACTGATAATATAGGTATAACAATGTGCTATTGTAATAAAATTTTCTGTAATGAAAATGTTGGCCCTTTAAAGTTGTATCCCAGATTTCTGTCAGCTCTTTCAGAGTTTTACAAAAGCATGATTTAATTAGGCATGAAATCGTTAGCTATACCCTAAGAACCCCTGTCTCACTTCCTGGTTTTAAATAAAGGCAGGTAAGCTTTTTACTTTTTGATAAATTAATTTAATAATTTTGCTATCCGATGTGTCTCAACCGTAACATGTCAACTCAGTAGCACATCTGAATCAAAGCTAAATACAAATTATGGCTTAAAATACTGTATTTTGATCAGGATTAGGAGGACTCTTAGCTACATGTTAAATGTCTGGGTGGTCTGGTAGCTCAGTTTGTGGAGCGTTAACCCCATGTGCTGAGGTTGTGAGTCCTCTGCAACAGCCGTGGGTTCAGCTCCTGCCTGCGGCCTGTTGCTGCTTGTCATTCCCCTCCTCTGCCCTTTTCCTGTCATATCTTCAGGTGTCATATACATTAAAAAATGCTACTGACAATGACTATGCTATGAAATTAAAAAATATAACATCGTCAACTTTGTCAGAGTTGACATCTACATTTAATTAAAAGTTTAATCACCAGGAGATTGGCCTCTTACAGGTTTAATAGCCAAGAGTTTGACCTTTTAAAATATATTTGGCAGCATAATTGAAGAGTAAAAGACCAAACCCCCTTAAAATACAGTTTTGTCCCAATTCTCAAAAATGACTAACATCCTTTGACTTTTTGCTGCTGTAAACACATGAAAACAACCCAGGTTAATGCTGCTTTAGAGGTCGCACATAAAGTCAATAGATTTTTGACTTCATTTCGGTGTGTCTAGAGGATAGCACACAGGGGTTGTATTGTTGTGTCTCTGTCTGCTGTGCTGATTGTGAACGTGTCAGCAGTGCGGGAGCTGTCCAAGGTGTTTGAGGAGTTTCATGCTGACTGTAATGTCTGCTGCCGGTGGGAAGTACTCAGACTGTGTCAGATCTTTCTTACTTAATCACTGAGACATTATTTGCGTCCGTCTGCTGGGGAATACAAACTGTGGGAGCTTTATTCCTTGCTGAGACTTTAGATGTTGGATGAAACTTGTTTCACCGACAGACAACAGCATTTCTGTTTGTGTATCGACCTGATCGATGTGTGTGCTGATCTGTTCCTGTGACAGCTTACTTCTGCTATAGTATAGTTTGACTATAATATTCTGTCAGTCTGTTGATTTGTGCCACTGTATTAGTGGTTGCCTGGTTTAATATTTTCTTGGCAACAAATGAAAAGGTTTTGTAAAACTTTCTGACCTTTATCAATCCTCTCTCTGTCCTTCGGTCCTTGCCAAGGAGGCTGTACATCAGGAGCTCGAGTGGGCTGACCATTAATCATGGGGTTGTTGATTAAATCCCTGAATCCTCCTGTCCACATGTCAGAGAAACTTTGACTAAGGGTTCTTTTACACCTACCTCCTTTGGTTCGGACTTTTGGACTTTCAAGTTTGATTCGAACCAAAATTACAGATTTGAAACCGCGCCTGGGCAGGGTATGGACGACATACATGAACCTTGCTCCAAACAAAAGAGGTGCTCTCAAATTGAACCATGGTTTGGTTTTTTCTGGTGTGACAACTTTTTTGTGTATTTTGGACTCTCGGACAAAAGAAAAACAGCACAACAGAACAAAGCCGCGGTGGCACATGGGGAGAAGAGGAGACCAAATGTTTAGTTGGTCTGATGACTTACCGGGACAGTTCTGTACTGTTTTGTTGTGTGGTATCTGGACCTTCATGTAATGTGTGTTATTTTAAGGGGCCTCTGTGAGATAAGGATATCCTGGGACTGGGAGTTCAAATATTTGTCGTATGTCAGAAAGACCACGCTAAGGTAAACTAGGCCAGAGGTTTTGCCTTGAAAGTTTCATAACAACAGTCTTTAAAAAGGGGCTACCTCAGAGTGTAGTCAGAGCGACAATTTGGCTGGGTCCTCTCCAAACGTTCCATGGTGCTTGTCTTGATGCTGTACTTCTTTATAATAAACTTTTATTATATATGTAAGACAGTGTCAGCGGAGATTCCTTCATCATCTTCACATCATCACTACTGAATACACCACAGTTGTGAGTGCAGAGTTTTGTAGATATCGGCTGCAGAGATTTCTTCTTTCTCTGCAAATTAATGGAACTAGATGGCACTAGTCCTGTGGTGCGTAAAGTACAAAAAAAAAAAAAAAAAAAAACATTTGAAAAATTAAAAACCAGTGTCTCTTTCCAGAAATCATGACCCGGTTCCTCAACATAGTCCACAGACCTTGCTGTGAGCAGTTACATGTTGGAACTATTTTCTGCAGCAGAATCTACCAGAACTACTTTTCTTTCTTGTAGAAGTGCTGTGAGCACTCAAATGTATTTTTGGAGCACTGAGCACCACAAGCCAAGTCCCATTTAGTCCCATTATATTGGAGAGAAAGCAGACATCTCTATGGCCAATATCTCCGAAACTCTGCAACTCACACCAAAACAATCTAGATGGATAAACAACATTACAGGCCAGGGGGGAAAAATATATTTTTGCTTTTGGGGTGAACTCTCTCTTTAATAGAGTCTAGGATTGGGTGATATCTACCGAATTGGAATATAATGATATCCACAATGATACTGACTGTATCAGAAAGGCTGCCCCGTAGCAAAAAAGCCAACTTGCTCAAGCAAGTAGTGACAGTCACAAAAGTACAATTGAAAGAAACACACTAACAGCGGCCTGCAGATAAGAAAAACCACTACCATCAATGCAACAAGTGTCTTGGGTGTACTTAACTGGGCTGGGTTAATAAGAAAATAATATAAATGGAACATGGAGATGCAGTGCAATGACCAGGAGCTACAGCTTCTTTTTATTTTCTCTCCCTGGAACTTCGCCAGCAACTCCTGCTTTACATCAACTCTGAGGGGTCACACTATCTCAAATACAGGCTTTTAAATCACGATAGCATGATGATGACCACTTCCCAAAAAAAACAAATGTGAAACAAAGAGTAAGTTTGTTTGGGACGATGTTGGACATGCTACCAATGCTGAGACATGATCTCAAATTTTGATCATAAAAAATACACGTGCATTTTCTTTTCTCTGTGTTAGTTTCCATCATTCCACCTAAATCTGCATAGTTTGTGACTTTGTGGTGACTCACATCGGCGTAGGCCAGCAAAGACTATGACAGATTAACTGTTAACCTGCACTTGACCCGCGTCTGTGCACAGTTTGATTGACATCAAACGCAGCCCCGTTATGACTGCTTACTTTGCAGCCTTTGGATAAAAGCGACATTTTCGAAAAGCGTCTGTCCTGCAGTGGTTTGACTTTTGAAAACTACAACCAATCAGAATATGGGACATGGTCTGAATATGTGGCACGTGGGACAAGATATAAAATACTGTGCACATAAAGTGGGGCACCTGGTCATCCTACTCCAACCATTTTACTCACACTTTTTTATTTAACAGAACTGACCGCACACCAGTATCAGACGGACACCCACCTGCAAACTAATCAAATGCAAGTATAAGGAGATGCAGCTCATGCAGATAATTACAACAGGACATAAGTATGTACTGTGCAGTTCTTTAGCATGCAGCGATCCTGTAATTGACATGTGATGTGAAATAAAACCAACTCGATCAAATGTATACAACAAACCTCGGTTCAGACTTTCAGATGTGAAAGCAGGAAACTCATTAGATTTGCAGGTATTTTGTCATAAACATAAAAATATTGGAAAAATAAGATTTTTGAAATGTTAGGCTTCATCCTTTGGGTACCGCAAATTCAACCCATCCAACCCAGTTTCTTATTCTTTTTCCTCTCTTTTCCATCCGCTCCTGCATCACTCATAAGTCAGCTGGCTGAAGAGCCGGAGCTAGAGGCCATATGTATCCCCACAGGATGAAAAGAGAGTGCAGATTTCTGCCTGGCTTTCTTGGTACAAGAACAATATGACCTAGCATTCGGGGCCCAGCCATCCAAATCCTTTTCCAAGACATGCAATATTTTGTTAGTTATTTCTGTGTGGTCAGCCAGCCCGTTCTCGTTTCCAGGTCGTTAAATACGGACACTGTGTCACGCCCCTCCGTGTCTCATACAGACACACTAGGTAACCTTTAGCTTCTGTATGAAATCCACCAGGCTTTCAAGCAACTGTAATGTAAACTCATCTGTGTCAAGTGACGGAGTACAAAGGGGGAAGAAAGTCAGTGTGTGGAGGAGGTGTGGTGGATGGGTGGGTCAAACACACAACTTTTATCCAGGGACCCAGGGTTTGTTTCCCATATGAAGCCAAATGTCAGCATTATCTACAGTTACATATCGTTAAGTGCATCTTACCCTGTGCATCAGTATGAGACGCCGAAGGCCATGACAAGGACATAGGTATTTGATTAACTGGGATGACAGCTGGTTGGGATGGTAAGTGATTTCAGGCTGTAGACCAACAAAAAAAGAAACTGTAATTATTTAAATAACTGCAGCGCAGCAGAGACTACATAGAGGTCTAAGGTCTTGTTGAATACATTTCCCCAGGGGCTGGCTAAAAGCATAAAGTAGCTGGTGAAATGTGAGTCATAAGACCACCTGCAGGAGTTGATTATGTTTGCCATTTGGGTTGACACCTGGCTCAGTGGGACACCTGTATCTGTGAGGAAAATGAGGAACCCTGGACGGCAGACAGGCCAATGCAAATCAGGGACCTCTAAACAATCAGGAGAGGCCGTGAAAGGATTGACCACCCTTCTACTTCATCTCATCTGACTGCGCTATTGACATCCAAATCTGACATTTGTCATTTTAAAGGTCGGAATTTAATTAAATTGACTTCAGCCACAAGGGGCTTTACATTAGCAAGGTCTTTGTCATTATCATGTGCAAGAGAAGACCGGAAACTGTCCTTTCCGTGTTTTAGAGCTTACCTAAATTAATTTAATTATTACCATATTTTTCATCCATTCACATCGACACCTACGCCACCTAAAACACGTCAGTCCTCCTCATGACCAAAAAAAGCAGAGCAGATCTTAAAGAACTTTGGCTCTTTGAGATGAAAGGGATTATTCTTTCTCAGAGCCTTGCCATTAACAACAAACTACATCCTCTCTGCCTTTTTCTTTGAGTGCCTCTCATCATGAGAGAGTTAATTTGATATCTGTGACCAGGAGCTGTTAGCAACAAAGGTGTCATCTTACTGGTTGGAGGGAGCCATATATCTGTCTGTGTTATGGCCAAATCACTAAAAAAAAAAAAAAGCCTTGCTTTTTCCGAGCTGCTAAGTAACTTATTCACATTTTTGTCTGGCCCCCTTTCCATTCAGACAGAATTTCGCCAGCCCTTAGATCCAGTCAGGCAAATCACAAGTGATTATGTGGAGACGATTGACAGTCACATGTCACACGTTTCACTACACAGGTTGGTAGTAGGTTTACTCAATCGCGTCGAGTCAGCAGGTCCATGCAGTGCAACACCTCAGGCTCACAAAATGCAAATCGAACTGTAAAACTAGGCAGTGCTGATCAAATATGAATCAAGATTACTGCATTGCCTGTTTCTCACCTAATGTGTTTCAGAAACATGTTTGTACTATTGTGAGAAAGACCAAAACCAGGCAGGCCACCATCATTTCCTGCTCTGCTCTGATTCGTTGTAGGTCTATCCAGTTGCATCCAGAGGCATTCTGGTCTGCATGTGTAGCCTTTTCACATCAGAACCATGTTTTTTCATGTGAATAATTTGCATGCTAATAATATATTTTTTGAACCTGTAATGTAAGCTTACACACCAACAGCAGAATTTCACTGAACAGCATTGCAGCTTTTATTTTTTCAGACTAAGGTCGATTTTTTCTGAGGTTTTGCTTCTGACATGAACACATCTGACTAATCACAATATATATTGTTGTTGACGACATGACATCCAAAACATGCAACATGCTGGATCGCTTGTTTCCCACGTTTCACCAAACTCTGTTTCATGTGATGAAATGGAAAAATCTACAGAGACAATGGGTTCAAAGACAACATCTGGAAAGCAATAGACAATGAGCCTCAGTGTGACGAAGCTTCAACAGTCTACAGAAAACGTCCAACCAGACGACCCCCCTCCTGTCGGAGTATGAAGGGATGCATACCACACTCGGCGGGAACTGTTTAATAATCATATAACAGTATTAACCTACAGATTGTCACAGCCCTGGATCAATCAGTTCTATGAAATCACTCCTCTGCTTCTTCAAATTTGATGTCATCCTGAAACCCGTCCTGAAGAATTAAAGCGTTAAGAGTTATGTAAAGGTCATGTTCACTTGATGTTGTTGACATTTTTAGAAGCTTAATCATTTGTTTGCAAAATCTTTGTTAATGTTAATAGTCAGGTGGGCTGAAATTTCATCTCTGAAATGTTCACAGTTTCGTGCCGTTTATTCGTGTTGCCGTTGGTGTGTAGTCTGACCATGCCAGGCTACTGTGATATCACACTGGTTCCACAAATGTGACCGTGGACTTAGTCTTCCATTAGCCTGACACCTTGAACAGCCTCCTTAGCTGGAACTTATCCTGCTTCAAAACTGTGCGGCCATGCCTGTTTGTGCATTGATAGTGAAAGAAGTGCATATCCAGCTTTTGTAATGGAGACAGTCGGCTGTCGGCTGCCAACACATCCAGGCACCTCTGAAAATCTCTCCAACAGCAGCTCTGATGCTTCACCGTACTCTCTCTGCCCTCTGATGGTGTCTGATCCTCCCATCTTACCTTGGACCTTATAACTAGTTTACCCCCATCTGAAAGTGAGGCAGCCACACTGCTGGTGGACAGCAACACTCAAGCTGTGTAGCTATCAAGAAACAAGCAACTCGGTCTTCATGGACTGCCATGGTACACAGTGTCTGACAGAGGGCACAAATTCTGCTTTTCAACGGGTGTTCTGACCTCTGATCGGGATGTCTGTCAGCACCTCCTGCAGTCAAAAACAAGAATCTACAGTCATGCTAATGACTATGTGGGGCTGCAACACAGTGCTTTGAGCTAAATGATAACATCAGCATGCTAACATGCTCACAATAATTCTGATGCTGAACAGGTATAATGTTTACCATGTTCACTATCTTAGTTTACCATGCTAGCATACTAACATATATATATTTATATTTTTTGTGAACTTTTTATTAGTTGATGTTGACAAATCAACAAAAAACAAGTGTACATACAGTATATGAATATATTTTTTTAAATAATTAAACTTAAATTTAGTCATATTATATCATGCATGCACACCTAACATGCAGGTAATATACAAACATGCATATCCATGTACCTTAACATAAACTGGTCTGCATGCAGATACAGGCATACACCTGCACCTGCACACACAGACAATTAAATACACATGCTTATATACAAGTAAATGTATTAAAAAGTTACTTTGCTTTTGCACAGCGAGAATGGATGTATTTTCCTTTCATGCTCTAGCAACATGATGAGCGAGAAAGTGTTTCATTGGACACAAATTTAGTGTACATGCCTGAGCGCAAGATGAGTCATCAACATTTAAAATCTTTTTTCCAGGAAAAGACACCTCTGTGATAAAACACTTGATTTTGACTTCATGGGGACGGTTTCTCACATTACTCTTCCCTTTGGTTTTTCACTTGAAATATATTACTGTGTTCAGTAATAAGGCCAAGTCAATGTAATCTTTGTCTCTATGACTGTCTGTTCTTTTTGAGCTGTCTTAAACCATAATTTTAAGGACCTGCGCCCACTGGATGATTCAGGATTCACTGTTCGGCAGGTCATTATGGAGCTTCGTCGCCTTCCTGCTCTCACACTCGCGGGTCCGTCAGTGAAACAAGAGAAGACTGTCACTCAGGCCAGAATCAGGACATACATTTGCTGCGTAATGCGAGATGTCTTCTGATGAAACAGCAGCCAGTCAGTGCCAGCACAGGCCTAACAGACACCTGACAGCCAAGCTGTGGTAGGAAGTAGTTTAAAGCGCAGTTTTTTAAAGATTATCCCTTACTGTACCTAAATAAAACAAGCAGTAAAAATGGAACTGTAACATCACATTTGCCTTAGAACACGTAGATTTTCCTCTGGTTTACAGTCAGTACATTTCTTCTGTCTCTTTACATCTATGCTGTCAGTCACTCTCACGCAATTTTTGCCTCTTATGTTCTCACTATATCTTCCACGCTCTTTATGGCCTTGGTGTCTAACAATACACACAATGCAGTGCCCCACAAAGGCTCACTGCCCACGGCAATGGGCAGAGCCAGCTGAACTCTGGAGGCCTCATCTGTGTGTGTGTGTGTGTGTGTGTGTGTGGTGTGTGGTGTCAGGGAGAGTGAGAGGCTGCATTGCCATCTTCTCCCCGGTATATTGCTCTTATCAAGAGTTGTTCAGCTGCACACACAGACTCTCCCTCTCACACTCAGTCACACACACATAAAGACCGACGTACAGCACACGCAGACAGCCATGCATGAAACATAGTTTGCATTAAATACTTGATGAGGTGTGTGAGGCTGTCAGGCGTCGTTCTGCAGCTCGGTGAGAGTAGTTGTCGCATCCAATGAACAATTTTGTCTTGTGTAACGTCTCCTGAGCCTCGATGTGGGGATTCAGCCCTGAGAAACAAATTCCCCGCAACCTGCTTCTATACTATACAGTACATACACACAAATACATCCTGGGATGATTACAAAGTGTTTCATAACCTACTGTTTAAAATATCAGCACATAACCTCTTAACACTCCCCTTCACCCCTTAACATGATTTTCATGTTTGTTTCTTCGTGAGTAGCTTTAAAGTAACTTTTTCCACTCTGTCTGACAGCATCATACTGTCTGTTTCAACATATTAATGAAAAAAAAAGAGCTAGAAAGAGGAGTTTGAGTTAAAGAAATGGTCTGACGCTTGAAAGACCTGCATTTATGTACACTTAGTACAATCCATCGACCATCAAAGATGGGAAGTAACTAAATACAAATACTTTTACTGTTATTTTGTTACTTTATGTAGTCAAGTAGATTTTTCAGATATCCCTACCTAACTTGTTACTTCAGTTCTAATTCAAGACAGAAACATTGTAAATAGCATCGTGATGGAAACGACATAAAAACACATAAGAAAGATGCCCCGAGATGAAAGAGGTGTAACAGATGTAACAAGATGAAAACAATATAAAGGTTGTAACAAGATGTAACAAGATACATAAAAGACACGAGACGAAAACAACTTGACGACAAAAACAATGTACAGTAACAATACATAAGACGAAAATTACGTAAAAACA
This sequence comes from Lutjanus argentimaculatus, assembly GCA_034769285.1. Classification (NCBI taxonomy): domain Eukaryota; kingdom Metazoa; phylum Chordata; class Actinopteri; order Lutjaniformes; family Lutjanidae; genus Lutjanus; species Lutjanus argentimaculatus. The sequence continues at coordinate 1,416,078 of JAWZSL010000026.1, forward strand.
TAAGATGAAAATTACATTAAAGACGTAACTAGATGAAAAATGACTAGGAAAGAAAATACTTTGAGGACAGTTCAGAGCCTGTAGTTTTTCACTTTTACTTGAGTAAAGATATTGAATTGGTACTTCTACTTTTACCTTTTTTTTTACATAAGTGTCTTTACTTCTACTTTATTACTTTGAAAACGTAGAGAACGGACGCTGTGACGCCACTTGAAAAGCAACCAGACTTACACTCGCAGTGAGTCAGACTATTTCACAGGAGTTGTGACGCTCAAAAAATGTATCTACAGCTGCTTCTTTCACTTTTGAGAAAAAAGTCTTTTTAAGCAGCACTGCATCATGTGACGCTGTCGTTACAAAGTATGACCACTATGTCAAACTAGCTTCAAAGCTCGGCACTCTTCCTGGGGGCTTGTTCTTACACCGTTACCCAGACTGCCTTACTGCCCCATCATTCTTACTGATTGCTTTGATAACTTTAATGATAACTTTACTAAAAAGGCTTGACAGTGTAAAAAATATTCAAGCTGGGGTACACAGTGCATTTGTTGGGCACAACTTTCAGCAGCAGATGAATACACATTTGGTGCTCTAATGAGCTCCAGTGAATTTATTTAAAATCTGCAATTTTAAAATAAACTACAACACAATGCAATTACAGCACAGATAACACATGTCATCCGGTGCAATGTTTTGGTTCATTTTTGTTGTTTTAATTTAACGTTGCTTGGACAACAATGCAGGTGTAGAGTAATAGGCTGTAAGCAGGCTTTGGATACACGGGCGATATTGTTAAAGTCTTTGTTGGTTTTGGTCTTTTAACAGGATTGATGAGAGGAATAACGAATATAAACCCCTTACCCTTTAAATATGAAGCTACTGTTCCATTGTACGGGTAACGTTCCCTGTTTTATTTGATTCATTAAATACCACATTAAGTAATGAGATAATAATTCTAATTAATGTAATACACATTTAAACACACAAACACACACATTCGGGGTCAGAAATAAACTGCACAAGTCGCACACACACGCACACACACACACTGCAGGCCTCTGGAGCTGCACCTTCAGGCCAGATTAGTTTGAGTGACTCAGAGGCAACTCTCCTGCTGTGTAATTGAACACTTCTCCTGTAGCCTCTCTGTTCACACACTTAAAGACGCACACGCACACGCACACACGGACACACATACATGCATCGTGGTTACTGTGTTTAAATCCTACATTGTGACGACTTTTGGAAGCAAAAGATAAGAAAGTGTGTGAAAGAGGAGTGAAGAAGGAATATTAAAGTGAGAAGAATATAGGGGAGAGGAGCAAACGAGAGAGCACAGAGAGATGTAAGACAGAGGGGTAAGAAAGAGAGAATAAAGCAGGGGAGCCTTCTCTTTCCTTAAATACTCCTGCTGAGATGCTGCTCCGCTGATCAAACGGCGAGAGAAAAGAGGTGAGGGGGCGCGCGTAGGAGGAGGAGAGAGAAAGATATAGAGTGCAGAAGAAAGAGACAGAGGAGCTGCCGAACAGAGAGAGAGAGAATGAATAGAAGGTAGGAAATGAGAGGGATAGTGAATGGTGGCAGCCGTCAAATTAGAATTGTAAGAGGTGTGACGGCACGGACAAAGATTTGACTTCTACAAGATATTAGTGCCCCCTTGGCTCTCCAGCTGTCCACCTCCTTTTTTAAAAATCTGTCAGGTTTTATTTCATCACAGAGAAGTCAGTCACATACCTGTAACGGCGGCGGAGACACTGACATCACCTGACTGGCACTCTGCTGACGTCAGTGACAGTGATGGCCGCTATCTTACCTCCATCTGCAGCAGGAAGACGCTGTTAAAGAGTGTCCTGCATCTGCAGAAAGTGTTTTCAAAGTGTGTGTATCTGTGTGTGCGGTGTGTGTGTTGTTTGCGTGCATATGACAGCTTTTAAAAAAGCCTAATAGTGCCTGTACCCCGGTGGACTCTGCGTCAGCATCCTGGCGCCTCCGCACACACACATTCATACAGAGTGGCCTGAAGTTCAGGCTTTAACTTAAGCTGACAGCTGGACCGCACACTTGTCACGCTCTGAAAGTAACATTAGGTGATATCACTGTGAAAACACACACTCTTTTTAGCATTTCGTCATGAAAGCAGATTTTTGTCAAGAGGGAATATGACGAAGGGGAGGAAACTTGAAATGAACCACTGTGTAGTGCAGGTGTAGTCTTTTTTTTAAGGTGTATTTATTATAAATGTAGCCTACATAACATATCATTAGTAATTAATACATTAATAAATTCATGAGTAAGCAGGAATTGCAGCTTTTTTGCTCGTATACTCTTCACACAATTAGCACTACAACAGTCTATGTGGTCTAAACTGTGAATCATTTTTGCTTTGACACCAAAAAAAAAAAAGTGTTCGGTGACCAGATCTTTTAAAAATTCATGAACTCTTTTCTCACCAACAAAACTCACCAAATGTAGCTGCAGTTTTGTACACACTCTTCTCAAAACTTCTAAACTGTAACATTTTATTGTTCTTTTTCCTAAGGTTGATACACAAAGAAGTCAAGAGTCAAGTCAGATTTTATTTATATAGCCCAGTATTGCAAAATGCAACTTGCCTGGGGCAACTACACAATCTGTACAGTGTGTGACGCCTCCTGTGCTTTCAGGTAAGGAAAAATATACCCCAAAAAAACCTTTTTAACAGGGAAAAGAGAAGGGAGAAACCTCAAGGAGAGCCACAGGGGAGGAATCCCCCTCCCAGGATGGACCGATGTACACAGCTTAAATTCAACACATAATCCAACACAATTCTCAATTATTCCCAAAATGACATTAACCGTACAGGTAGATGGAATACTGCTATGGTGATACCAGTGCCCTTAGATTGGCTGGCTGCAGGGTCATCAGCCAGGTACCACCAATCTCTGACGTTTCGGCCCTTTAAACCCGGAACCTCTCCTGGTGGCAGGGCAGTGACGGGGACGTCTTCCTGCCACCCCCTACAGCCAGCCCTTGTGCTAGCTGCTACTCCAGCATTTGTCCTTCCTCCGCACCCAGAGCCAAAAGCTGCTTTTCTCAGCTTCTTCAGCCAGATCTTTCAGGGCCTTCTGCTGGTTTGCTCCAGTTACTCCCACGTCCCTCATGAGGCGAGCAGCTGATGTTCCCACGAAGCCACGGCATCCAACCGGGTATACGATGGTTTTCCAGCCGGCCTGCTTGCACTCGGTGGCGAGGTCAGAGTACTTCAGTCTCTTCCATTCCAAGGCAGCCTCCACGCCCTCCACACATGGGACCGTTGAGGAACACAGTCTTGATGTCGCTAGACCACATGACCGGGCAGCGACTTGTGGTGGTGGTTTCTCTGGGGAACTGAAGCCTCCTGCCAAGATCGACTCCCCCCTCCTTCTCTGACAAACTGAATTTGATGGTCTGCTGGTGGGAGATGTTTCCTGCCCATTTCCTGCCTGTGACTCTCCAGCACCTCAGTGAATTTGGTCAGGGCCCGGTCGTACCACCACCTGTAGCGACCTTGGGTAAGCGCAACCTTGCAGCCTGACAGGATGTGTTGGAGGCTTTCATATGTATGAAATATATACATATACATTTACATATATTAAAGGTGGACATTAATGACAGTGACAGTTTTACTAGACCTTAACTACTGGTTAAGTACGGGTAGGTCACATGACATACCCTGGTCTCCTGGGTGAGAGTCCCTATTCTTGTTTGAGCCATTCATCCACCCCACCTCAACCAAATGCAGACTCTCTCGATCCTTATACTTCTCTTGACATGTTTACTACGTCCACTAGGGGGCACCGCCTAACAAAAAACGGACATCAGCCAGACTAAGCACTTGCACTTACGACCAACATGCACATTTTTTTGGTGAGGATGGGCTGGCAGAATCACATTAAATACAGAAGTTTCTGATGGATAAAATTATGGAATATATGTTAAAAAAAAACGTGGATCCAGGAGGATGTTGAGCCACAACCTCCTCTCCAACCATGGAGACCTGGTGGAGAGGTGGACAGGCCAAAAAATCACATTAACTACAAATTTTGGTAACAAAATTATAAAATATCTAAGCCCATAAATAGCGAGGGAGGAACCTTTCTGTGAGGAGTGTGCATTTCTCCCCCGTCTCCATGTGGGTTTCCTCTGGGTGTTGTGGCTTCTTCCAACAGTACAAGACATGCAGGTTAATAGGTCAATTGGTGACTCTAAATTGCCCATAGGTGTGAATGTGAGTGTGAATAGTTGCCTGTCTCTGTGTGTCAGCCCTGTAATGAACTGGCGACCTGTCCAGAGGGTTTCCTGTTTCTCACCCAGTGTCAGCTGGGGTAGGCTCCAGCGCCATGCGCCCCTGCAGAGGACACGTGGATACAGATAATAGTGAAGGAGAAATGTTACTAATGCAGCTTAATGTTTCTTGTCTTCTAATTCTTCATGCAGTCCTGTGAGTAGTGTCATTGTCACGGCTTTATAATTAAGCTTAATGGATGCCTTATGGATGGAGTTGCTTAAACACGCCCCCAAACAATATCCACATCCACAATAGTGTCACTTACTTGCTCCTTCAACTTGAGTGAAGGTCTGTAGATTCCAGCAGAGTGAATGAATGAGTGGTTCTTGTGTGTGCAGTGTGTTAAGATTGCATCAAAAATATGTATGGTTTGATGCATGAGTCAAAACTTACTAGTGGATACACAATATTCAAAAACAACATTAACAGACCTTGTCTCGACATCAAAAATCAATGCAAAAAATGACTTAATGTTGTTGAAAAACAATATCTTCTCGGCGTCCTTTTGTCACACGGCTGTGTCTATTAGTGGAGGCAGACGCGTGGTGATTGCATCATTCATAAGGAAATTGCGACATCTAGTTTTTTGGAAAAACAAAAATGTCAGTGTGATGGGCTTTGCAACAGTCCTTTTTTAAAAATCAATCCTTTGAATTTTCAGAGAACGTGTAAATCTCTCTGTATCATAAATCTCCCCAGAAATGTTCAGCCACTTTCTTTACTAACCCCCTTTTCTTGGTTGTTGCTATTTAAAAATGGTTAAATTTAAAGGATATGGCTTATTTTGCATTTTTCTTATTGTCAATAACTCCCATGATATATAAGTCTTTATCTCTATACTTTCTTACTTCCTTTCACCTCTCTGTGGCACTCAGCCAGAAGCATGTTTGTTCCTACTGAAGATGTAAATTTTTAAACTTCCCCTCCAGACACGTTTTAAAAAAATACTCTGTTTGATTAATATTTTTGTTTAATATGGTTGTCCCACATAAAATGTTTGAAAATTACTCTAAAAAGGGTCTGGAAGCACGTCTACTCTTTCTCCCTCCTTGAGAAACTCTGAATCTTGCCTCTCCCCACAGCAACCGATGCGTCTTGTGTTGTGTTGACCAATGAAAAACAGAGTGCATCGAGATGGTTAGCGTTAGCATTAGAGGAAATATCACCATACATGTTTGAGCCTTAGTCAGACCCAGACTCAGATAAGCAGATGCATCAGAATGATTAAGTATAGCTAGCATCTTTAATTTGTTTATATTCTGTGTTAGCTTGTTAGCTTGTAATTGGCAGTAGTTGATACAAGCTAACTCTCGCTCTCTTGCTCTCTGTGCTGAAAATACGTCTGTCTGGAGGTTTGCTTTTTCCAGTCATTACGTTAATAGTTTCAAATTTTGGTTACTACCAAATTAAAATGTTCATGGGATCCATTGAATCTCAGATTTTAAAAATTACTATTATTCTCGCCCTTCTGAGGGATATAAAAACACCTCTCTAGTAACAACCTGTATAGATACAAGTCAGTATAGTCAAGGTCAGACATTTCAGGGGACATGAACCAGCCCGTCTTCACTAGAAAAACTCATGTATAGGTTGTCTGCACAAGCAGCTTATTACAGCCTATATTGTTTGGTGGAAACCTCTTGTGCAGGGGTCTTCCAACATCTTCAGGCCAGGGAGCTGATAGAGAGAGGGAGCAAGGACCCCTTTCTACATATATTGCATTGCATAGCCTATTTTCAGGTCTTCTCTTGTTTGTTTCTCTTGTTTCCGTATCTCCTAAGTTAAAACCGTGGCTAATATTAGCTGCGTTAGCCTCATCCACTGTACTTTTGCTGGTGGTTTCTTAGGTGGAGGGTATGTCAGAGTGTCTGTACACTTGAGATGAAAATACAGTCTGTTGGCCAGTGTATTTTGATAATACAAAAGTAGCCAGCCAATTTACTGTTATGGATAGGTGCTGCACAGTGATTTAGTAGGTTAGCGGGCTCACATGATTGCGCAATGATTCATGGGTAACCTTTTGTCAATGTGTAATTATATTTTTATTTTATTTTATTTTATTTTTATTTAGCTTTGCTATGCTGGATTTTAATATGTATTTTGCTGACATATTTTAATTTCTGGGGGAAAAAAATAAAAATAAAATAAAACAACATTAAAATTATCAAACAATAATTTGGGAGACCCCCTGCAGTAACTCTGAGGACCCCCTGGGTGTCCTGGACACCCTGTTGAAGATAAGTCCTGTGTGAAACCAAAAGTCAGAGCCAACTTAAAAGTTTTAAGTTACAGAAGTAACTTTCTTTCTTCACACCTCCATCACCTGAGTTACGTTACCACTGTTAAATTAAATATGTCACATACTTATTTTAACCCAAACCATGATTTTTTCTCACTTAACTAAGTAGTTTTTGTGCCTAAAACAACAAAAAAAGATCATTTTACAGTGTTACTTATTGACTTATGTCACGTGACTTATGTAACATAGTTAAAGTCCAGTAAGCCTGTCGCTGCAGGTAGTCTTCACCTCAGGCCACAAAATTAAATAAATAAAATAATTAACATCAACAGTAATTAAAAACTTAAACATCACAAATGATTCTATCCATTACCTCAGTGTTATGTGTTCAATTTATATTATTATTATTTAGTGCTAAAACAGTAAAATTAAAGTTATCGAGCAAAATCGAATATTGTCAAATATTCTTCAGCCTTTTAACTGTGAGGCTTTGCTGCTTTTCTCTGTGTAATAATATTGCAAAATTAATATTTTGGATTTTGGACAAAACAAGCAATCAGAAGATTCTTGGGCACATTAGATTCTTGGAAATGGATTAATTGATAATGAAAATAATTAGTCAGTTGCAGCCTCATTGTTATGTCATTACCATTTATGCATAATGAGCTCTTTGGACATCTTTGGAATGACTGTGGATCCAGGGAGGTGTTGGACAGAAGAAGACTGATGATGAGGAGTCGGAGGAGGAGGAGTGGGTGTGAGATGACTGAGAAGAAGAGCTCAGGTCTCAGAGGAGATTCAGGCTGCTTTAATTGGAGAACATATCCGTATCAATTAGTGTTAAGTCAGACTTAAATAAGACTCGAGTCACAAATACAATGACTTAAAATTCAACAAAATAAGTGACCTGTGTCCTCACCGGGACTTGAGCCACTGTGAAGTAATAATGAGTGCTCATTTGACCCAAAAGGCTAATTAATGTATCAGTTACATGTGTTGGTTAATGATCTTAAGTTAGATTTTTATGTGCCACGTATGAAGTTAACACATCACGCTCCTTAATTAGCATGGACCCTCATGAGTTCATATGTCATGCATTTATTCATGCAATAATTCAAGCTGAGTCTTGCACTTATTAATGCATGAATTACAGATAAGTCACGTACACTTATATTAAAGTGGTACATCACTTTATGGATCACTTTCATCAGAGCGTGAAAGTCAACGAGCAGCCGTCCTTTTCCGGCGGAGTCTGCCTTTGAGAGGTGGACAGCCTTTGAGGTCAGAAACATTATCTATAAATAAGAAGATCATCGCTATAATGCTGCATTGTGATACTCGCTTATGTATTCTGAATTCATAATTCAAGCTGCAGCGCTGCACAAAAGCCTTTGTTTAACCATTAGAGGCGAACCCTGCTGAGTAATTAAAGGTGGACTCCCACTAACAACAGACGGAGCATGGGTCCAGACATTGTTTCAGAGCTAATCTGAAAGCTTTTCAGCCAAGAAATTACTGTATCCATGCAAGTATTTTACATCTATACAAGGTCCTTTAAATGTGTAAACAGCTGGAAAAACAGAATAATATTTTGAATTATTGCGAATCAGAGAGGTTGGACTTCGCTGGGCAGATAGCTGAGAGTTAGATAATTGAGAAAACCTCATCATGTGGCTGTAAAATTAATTTTCCATGCATCCACCCATCCACTTTCTCGACATTTATCCGGGTCAGAGCAGACTGCATGACTTCCTCCGAGCAACTTCCCCTGGAAACTTACTCCAACTCCGTGCAGATGCTCCTGTGGGATTCCAGGGTTTAGGGTTGATTTGATGCCAGGAGAGTGAACGCTGCTTTCTCTCTCTCGAGGGTAAAAGGACTGAGGGCTCATAGCAGCGACCCTGGCACCTCACACTCCTGCAGCACCTCTGACAGGACACCTCGGGGAAAACAGGGATAAGCCTTTTCTAAATCCACAAAACGCATTTACACAGGATTATAAAATTCCCTGAACTCTGTGTTATCTGTGTGAAGAAAAACTGTTGGTCCACTGCTCTGTGGTCAGAACAGATTCACTGTTCTTCCTCCTGAGTTTGAAAATCAACAGTTGAGTGTATTCTTCTTTTCATGCTTTCCCAGGGAGGCTGAAGGCCAGAAGGCACTGCAAAGGAGTGTTTGAGCAGTCTGAAAGAGATGAAAAAAACTCCTCAGATGTTTGGATAAGAGGGTCTGCATCACCCAATTTTTGTAACTTTAGGAAACTAACAGCACAATCTGATCAGTCATAGCTGCTTTCTGCAGGGCTAAAAAGTGAATTCAGCTCCGAAGAGCCAAAAACTGCAGTTCCTCAAATGACCAAGCGAGGCTGCTCCAAAAGCGATCTGCATAGAGACGCAAAGTCCCTCCTCTTTCAGTGGACCACCATGGAAACTTTTACAGAAAATACAAGCTGAAAATATCATTTTACAAGAAAATCATGTTGTGTCACAAAACTGTTGAAGTGAGACTGTGAAGATATGTAATTAGAAAGACTATACACCCAGATGTTGCGCAAGTAACGTCATGACTTTCTTTCACCAAAAGCAAACGTTAGCTGCTGAAGCTACGATGCCTGTTTTTGTTTTCGTACTAAAATGTTGTCACACAAACAACAGGTCTCGCTTGTTATTTTGCTTGCCAGATGATAAAAGGACCAGGAGTTGCTGGATGAAGCACTTCAGGTAAGATAACATTACGTGGGACAGTTGATGACGTATATCGCGTGAGACGAGAGATATAGTTCACTGAGCGGTTTCACACACAACTACAATTGACCACCATTCTTTTTTTTGTTTTCAAAGTAACGTCACGTGAGGAGGGACTTTGCCTCTCTATACTCTCCTATATTAAAAAGAAATATACATGTTTTCAGCCTGGTACAAAAACACTTTTGGTCTCTATAGATAATTTCTCCATTCATGACAACTGTGCATGGGATGAATTTTTAAATAAGTCACCGTTTGCATTATGTCAAGGCCTGAAGTTATGCATAATTAAGGGCGTGACTGCTAAGTCACAGGGTGGGTATAGTCACAGATGGCTAGCAGCTAGGTAGCTGCTTCAGCACCATTTGTGCTCCACCTCTTTTATTATTCTCCCACATATATTTTGTGTGGTTTTACACAGAATATTTACAGCAACAAGATGGTTGTAAGAATCAGTTTGCTATAATAAGCTAGTGAAAAGCAAAATAATGTAAAATGTAAATTAAACACTCCACCTCTTTGACCTTTTTTTCAATTAGCCGGTAGTTGACCGAGTCAGCCACTGCAAAAATACTAAGCCACCACATTGTGAGTTTTAAAACAGCTGTTCAGAAACATTACAGACGCTCCATCCAGTATTTATTAAACACTCTATGTTGTGCTCAGGAGTGAAAGACAGAGCTCTCTTTTCTCCACACTGCTCACACATTACTGCCCTCCACAGAATCAACAATGAATTAGTTCAATCACAGTCCACACTACCGGATAGAGACTTGTATTGTGCAGGAACTGAATAACTGCCTCTTCAATCAGGTGGTGGTTCTCATATTGGCCTAAAAGAGATTTACAGAGGAAGGCTGCAGATACAAAAAAAAGTTATACAAGCTTTCATGTGGTGGATGACTTGTTGTACACTCTTGTTCTTTTTGACAATAACTGTATCGGCCTTTAGCAGTGTGAAACAACGTCCCCACCAATTTTGTCCCCAGCATGATTTGTTAAAATGCTCTTATTTTCACAATAATAAAACCTGATTGGTTGAACTTGGCTCATGAACTCTAATGTTTAAGTGTGCAGCATCAAAACAACGAGGCGTTTATTCTTTCCATTGTTTCTATTTCGTCATACTTTAGGACAATGATGTTGGATATTATTATCTCTGAGCTGACTGACATGCACTGGTGCTTTCTACAGTGATATTGGCATTGTCCTATTGATTGACATGGTTTTGCAGCTGTGGACGTGATGGATGACTGTTTACTTGTGCTGTCAGCGTTGTTTTGCTGAGTAATTTTGTATTCAGCTCTGTAGTAGCTCTTTTGATGTTCCGCTATGCAAGTTTTTTTCCAACCCGCAGTAATTATCCACTGACCTCATACCAATCCAGCCATTACATTGCCTAAAATTGTTGAAAAACATTTGAAAAATGTAATTTTCATCTGAGCCCTTATGTCCCCACCACTTTTCAGCGCAACACTTGGACACCAGTCCCCTTTTTTTGAAAATGGGGATCATGTCCATGTCTGCCAGACCAAAGGAAATGTTCCTAAAATCCACTCAGTATTGAGAAAACTGTGATCATTCCTTCAGTTCACATAAGTGACTGCAACATAGTTTGACAAATATAAGAGATAAGGGGCAAAACAACCACAGTCGTCATCTGTAAAGAGATTTGTAAACTTTTTATCTAGCTCCTAATGTTGCAGTCTTTTTGATACAAAATTTGCTCTTTGTGTTACCACCCCTCCATTACAGCTCAGTGTTGCGCCCTTAAATAAAGGGGAATAATGAGGGAGAAGGATGAAAGAAGATAACCACACACAGCTCTTGCCTTCACTTGTCTGTACTGAGCAAGGATGCGGCATCAGGTATCTGTGGAAAAGGTTTCTCTTTTGTATCATCGGCTGCCTAAACAGTGTTTTAACAGTGACCAATACTTAAACATACACTAGTCTACTAATAAGATACAGAATCAAATACGTTAAATGTTCTGAACATAGAATACTGTGATAACTGAATGAAATTAGCTTTTCAGATGAATTACTTTTCTCTGAAAATGAATTACTCTTTAGCACAAACTACTTGTCGCATGTAGTTCAGGACACAGTTCAAACAGGAACAAAAAATTATTTTGGAAAGGACTTTGCCTCTCTATAGGCCCCCATATTAAACTGCCCAACTTTACAGCAGTTCATGGCATCTATACAGTGTGATTTTTTTATATAAGGTACCCATTTCTGTTATATTAATGCTTAAAGTTATACATAATTAAGGGCATGCCAGCTTTATATGACAGGTAGGTATACCATCACACCGTCACTCTGTTGCTGCTTCATCCAGCCGCCTCAGCTCCGCTCATGCTCCACCTCTTTGCCTATTTTTGGTTTAGCCAGGATTTGGCAAAGAAGCGACGCCCAGAGCTCTTCAGACGCTCCATTCAGTATTTATTATACAATCTATGTTGTGCCCAGGAGTAAAACCAAAAAAAAAAAAAAAAATGTGCAGACCTCTCTTTTCTCCACGCTGCTCAGATGTTACTGCCCTCCGCAGAATCAACAATGAATTAGTTCAATTACAGTCCACACTACCGGATAGAGACCTGGACTGTGCAGGAACTGAATAAGTGCCTCTTCAATCAGGTGGTGGTTCTCAAATTGGCCTGGAGAGGAATCAAGGAAGTCTGCTGATTCAAAAACAGTGGATGAGTTGTTGTACACTCTTGTTCTTTTTGACAAAAACTGTATCAGCCTTCAGCTGTGTGAAACAACGTCCCCACCACTTTTGTCTCATCACTTTTTATAGGCACAATTTGTTAAAATGATCAAAACAACAAGGTGGTTATTCCTGCAGTTATTGTTTGTCATTTAGGACAATGATGTTGGTTATTTCTGAGCTGACTGACGTGCACTGGTGCTTTCTACAGAAATATTGGCATTGTCCTATTGATTGACATGGTGTTGCAGATGTGGACGTGATGGATGACGTGTTACTTGTGCTGTACTCTGTAGTAGCCTAGGCTCTTTGTCCTTTTGATGCGCCGTAATGCAAGTTTTTTTCCGACCCCAAGTAATTATCTTCTGACCTCATCCCAATGCCCCCATTACACTGCCTAAAATCGTTGATAACTGCTTTAAAAATGTTTTTTCATCTGAGCCCTTATGTCCCCACCACTTTTCAGCGCAACACTTGGACACCAGTCCCCTTTTTGAAAATGGGGATCATGTCCATGTCTGCCAGACCAAAGGAAATGCTCCTAAAATCCACTCAATACTGAGAAAATTGTAGCTGAGAAAATTCCTGCAGTTCACACTTGCCAAAAGTGATTGCAACATGGTTTGGCAAATATAAGAGATGGGGGACAAAATCCACAGTCCTCATTCTCTGTAAAGTGATTTGCAAACTTCTTGAACATCTTCTAATGTTGTAGTCTTTTGGTAGAGGTGGTAAAAGTACACATATTCTCTTTTTTTTATACATATAATTTTCTTTTTATTGGCTTAGGCAGTGACACAATCATTTCTTCATACATCTGTCATTTCATACAGAAATCAAATAACACACTTAAATATTCCTGTCTGCCAATCCACATGTATAAACCCAGACAAATAATCCCACACACACACACATTCGTAACACAAGTACATATATTCTCAAGTAGAAGTACAGATACTTTTGTGAGCGTGTTCGTTTTTGCAAGAAGTCCAGGAGATGTTCTAGTTCTAGTTAAAGAGTTTATTTGACATTGGCAGAATAGAAATGCATGTACATGGATCTTTCTTTGATCAGAAACCACAGTCCACAAGCAGATAACTGCAAGTAGTTAGCTGTAGCCTCTTCCTAAAGAAAGAGTACCTGACTTAATGTTACAACGTATTTTAAATGGAAATGTGCTATTATCTAATTGGTCTAAACTGATGGGGAGGAACTGTGGTTTAGACTTAGCTCTCCCTTCACTGGTGCACGGGCTGGTCCCAGCCCCTCGGCACACGTCCCATCCAATCCAGGGCGACAGCGCCCTGAAATGTAAAACAGCTAAGTGCTCTTTTATGTTTTTACCTAAAATAGTGTTTCGATAAGTTATTGTGTATATGTCAACCTTTAAAGTTGATAAAATGGCCTAATGTGGTACATGAGATGACCTATTGCTAAATGTTTGTTTGTTTTATGAAAAGAGGAAGTTGCTCTAGGTGTCTTCCTGTCTGCTTGCTTGTTTTTCTTTAGAAAAAGAGGAAGTTGCTCTAGGTGTCTTCCTGTCTGCTTTGCGCAGATAGTTAATCGGCTGTCTTTATCTTTGATTTGCATGAGTCATCTGCCAACGGTCATGAACTGTGTAAAGTGAAAAGTTCAGCGCTGTGTTGTGACTATGTGTTGTATGCTTACGTGCATGCATGAAACAAGGCATAAAATATATAATCCTGACACTTTTGTAAAAAAAAAAGACTAGTAAACTTCAAAGTACTATTCAACTTTTTTACTCAACTAAAAGTGAAAAAGTACAGGCTCTGAAATGTACTGAGAGTATAAAAGTAAAAAATAGCCTCCTGAAGGATATTTTTCCAGCTGTTTCTTTCAAGTTTATTTAACCTCACCTCAAGTCTCCCTCTCTGTCTGTTACGTCTTGTTACTGTTTTCATCTCGTTATGGCTTGTTACATTTTGTTAAATTTTGTTACATTGTTTTTGTCGTATGTCTTATTACATTGTTTTTTTCTTGTTACGTAGTTTACGTCTTGCTGCGCCTTTTTTGTCTTGCTACCGTATATCGTTTTCATCTTGTTAAGACTTTTATGTTGTTTCCGTCTGATAGTTTGTTTTTGTCTTGTTATGTCTTTGTGGTTGCTTTTGTCTTGTGCATCGTTTTCTTCATGTTATGTCTTGTTATGTGCTGTTACATCGTTATCTTGTTATGTCTACTTCTTTTTCATCTCACGTCTTGTTACACTCTTTCATCTTGTTACGTTGTTTTTGTCTTGTTATGTCTTTTATGCCATTTTTTCCATCATGTTGTTTTCTTGTTACATCTTTTACACTGTTTTCATCTCATTGCATCTGTCACGCGTAATTGCACTGATATACACAAGGAATTGTCTTTTCTGTGTTTTGTCTTGATGTTGGGAAGGCGGCACTGAATTTTTTTTTTTTTTTTTTTAATGAATAATTCCCCTCAAATGCATTAAAACTAAATTGGCAAGCCTGTGGTGAAAATTTAAGCTGTAGACGTAAGATATTTGTGTTAAAATCTAGGGAGTAAAAGTAAAAAGCAAAGTACAGATGCCTGAAAAATCTACTTAAGTACAGTAGCAAGGTATTTGTACTTAGTTACTTTCAACCTCTGCTTTTTGATACACATCACAGCTCAGCAAGGAAACAATGTCCACGTAAATGCAGAGAGGGAGTAATGTACATAAAGGCTGTAACTTGATTTGGTTAACTCAGACTATTGAGTCCTCATATTAGTTTTGGCTAAACTTCATAATATATTTTGGCATAGATTAGAGACTGGATTTTGTCTCTCTCTTGTCTTACATGGGAGTCATAGTGTCTTCACAGCCATCATGGAGAGGAGAAATGATTACAGTGACGAATATCTCTTCATATAGGCATATGGGTATTCAGATATGCTTGAAATATTCATAACTTATCCTTTAGACACAACAGCACGTCAGAATAAATCTCATCCTCCCCCGCACCTTCCACTTACCACAGGTGTAATTTTATAAGGAGGCTCGGAGACTTGTCATCCCCAATATTTCATATAAATCATTTATCCCCCTCAATTAACTCTATAGAGTGTCCGTGACAATCTCACCGCTCCTCAAATGTATGAGAGAAAGAGAAACAGACAGACGGAGACACTGCAGCCACTGGTTCAGACAGTATAGTCGTTTACACACCAGGAAAGCAAACCAGTAAGTTCATTAGGAGACAGTTTCACTTTGCCACTTAGTTATAAATATAGGTACATACGGTAGATGCCTAAAATAGTTGATGGATAACAATTTATTGTAGATACCAAGAGCAGTGGATAGATAACAGTAGATACCTTCAGTATAAGAGCTGATAGCAGAGGTGGGGCAGACTCAAGTCTCAAATTTAATGACTTTAGACTCAACAAAATAAAATAAAAAAGACTTGCAACTCGACTTATAATGACTCGTGACTTATTTGGACTTACTTTACTTAACCCCCAAGCCCAAGGTTTAAGGAGGAGTATGTTATTTAAGAAGTATGCCACACATTGGCCTGGTTCCAGAACAAAGTGACTGGGGATGCATCTGAAATACGTGCAGGTGCACAAGTATGCAGACTGTGGGCCGACAACAGCAGTGACAAATAGGTTTTACGAGACCGAGTGTGGTCCCTGATGAACAGATTCTGCTGGAACACGACTGGGAAAAGTTGTAAACAGTCCTAAGTGAATAGAGCCTTTAGTTCTTTTTCACCATCAGTTTGCTTTAAAAGTCAGAACTGGCACCGATGATGCATTGATAAATCCACAGCTGCTGAGAAGTGTGCAATGTGGTTACGCATAGGCCTGGGCGATAGAGCTGAAAAACCGATGAAGTTTCATATCGTTCGATATCGATAATTATTGATTATGCAGGTTGTGACTAACTACATGTTGCATAGTCGAGGGGGTGGAAGCCGCTAAGGTGATAAAATAAGTGAAAATCACAATATTTTTGACCAAGAACCTTGATACTGTGACAATATTGTCCAGACGACTATTGGTGCTTTCACAAAATATGAGCTTTTTTGATAAATAATTATCAGTAATGTGGATATAATGATAAGAAAATTATATCACTTTACTGCAACGCAGCCTTTCAAACCAAGAAAAGACAACACTCATGCCATATCGATAGAACGATATCCAAAATCTATCACAATATCTACTCTCATATCACGGTATGATATAATATCGATATATTGCCCAGCTCTAGTTATGCATGGTCGTTCAGTGTATTTACCTTCATTAAATCGCCTGAAAACAACACCAGGCTGCTGCAGTATAACCATACAGATCTCTACACACATCAGACTGTTTGGTTTGACGTCTGGTCACAAGCAGTCAACATGCCCTCTCCATCATGTTTCACCCCTGACAACACATTGTAGTACAACTGCCACTGTGTAACATTAGTTTATAAACTATGTGACCATGCACAAAACAACATGCTTTAGAATTATTGCTAAAACAGCGTTGGGCTGATGTAATCATCACCAGATGTAAGCACAGACAGTTCTTTCTGCTACTCATTTCTGCAACTCCGACAGTGTCATTGATTTCTATTGTTATTATAACTACCTGATACCCCACTTGTCTGTCTTTCGGTGCAAATCTGTGGTGATGTTGTGAATCAGCAGACATTTCCTGAGGTAAACCTTTGCTCAGCTGTCATGGCGTTTAACTGTGATAGGCTCAGCTGTTTCAGAGCTATGAGACCAGTGATGTGACTGGCTGACAGATTATTACTTAATTACCACACCCTCTGATCTATAGTCACCTGCAACCAGCCCTTTTGCACGCTGCGTTGCTGCGCCTACATGAACCGAAATAGAAGATGCGCATGGAGACAGTCTGTGCACTCTGGATATCCTCCCAAATGGAGGCACACATGGACAGCTGCAAATACCACATGGCAATAATCATTCAAATTTCAGCTTAGGGTGCATAACATTAAACTGAAGGTGCCATGTACGCTAGGCCTGGCCACAAATCAGTTCATTTCCTTTCTTTTACTAAAGGCAACACTTAATCCCCCAAATCTTCGTTGTTTGAACCAATCCACCAGTATTCAATCAAGTTACACGAGGAAACCATGACAAACTAATGTTATGTTACTGAGCTCCAGATGGAAAAAACAATATCAAGGATAATTTCGTGTGCATACAAAAACTCTGAGGTTTAGCACTCCAAACTCAAAGTTTACGACTTGATACTTTGGGCTTCAGTGCAAAGAGTTGAAAGTTGCTTGTGACTTGCAAAAAAAAAACTTGGTCCCACAGATAACAGTGTATGCCTATCACATTTGATACACTAGCTAACATTTAGTCAGCAGCTATGTCAGTTGTTAGCTATAATCAACTGTAACTATGCCCAAGTTAACACACATTAGCCAACATCAGTTTTAGCTAGCTTATTTAATCTGCAATAAATCATTTTTGGCCAGTTGGGGCAAACAAGTTGTGGATACAACATTTTAAGCTGATATGGTGAACTTATTAGCAAAGCATGAACACTAGAGGCACAGGAAAAGAGTGAATCTGGCTCAGTCCAGAGTTAAACAATATGCCATTGCCTACCAACACCTCTACAGCTCATTAATGAATAAGCATTATGTAATGTATCTCACTTGTTTAACAAACACAAAACAGAAATAAAAACAACAATTAGTTTCTAAAACTTTTAATTATTGCACGAATCATTAGAGAACTTCTTTTCCCAGATGTCCATTGCCGCTGTGGAAATTACAGTTAACATTCCCTTCCCTTTCTCAGTTCACAGTCCAGGTCAGTATGTCATGTTAAGTACCAGACATAGACAATATGCAGTATATTATGCACATGAATAGTATCCCATTAAGAGCACAGTGCTCTTGCCGGTGAAGGATATAATTGTAGTGGCTTGAGCAGTTCCCAGTAGATCTTCCTCTGAAGCTGAAATGAAAATTATGGCCTTTCCACTAACAAGCTTTCTAACTGACCTCCACTGAGGAAATGGACTTTTCCCATTTGAATCATCCGAGTTCTACCTCCCAAATTATATGTCTAGCTGGTTTAGGAGTTCCTGGAAATTATCCTCCCTCCTTCCGACAGTAATCTCACTCAAGACCAGTGTGCCGTCTACCTGCAGTGAGCAGCCAGGTCACTGATCTGCCTCCTCATCCTGAGTCACCAAAAGGATTTTTTGTACTTCTCTGAAGCTATAAGCTCCTCCTGCACTGGACCCTTTCAGCTCGAACCTTTCTGTTGAATTCTCTTCTCAAGTGGGCTTAAAAGGCCTCTTTTTTCAGCTGGACAACCTCACTTAACATTCATGCCCGCCAGCAGGTAAATATACAGTGATTTTTTTTTTCAAGACAGAAAAACAAGGCAAAAACACAACACTGACATATTAAAGGATTTAGTGGCATCTAGCTGTGAAGTTGTACATCACAACCGACTTAATACCGCTTGCCTCACTTTCCCCTTCCAAATGTGCAGGAGAAACTACGGTGGCTGCAAAACTCGTGAAAAATGCGCCAAAGTCCTTATGTAAAGCTAGTGTTTGGTTTGTCCTTTATGGGCTACTGTAGAATCATTGGTGGTGCAACATGGCGGCCTCCACAAAAGAGGACCCACACCCTCTGCAAGTATAAATGGCTCATCCTAAAGCAACGAAAACACAATGATTTTTATTTCCAGGTGATTATACACTAATGAAAACATACTTATGAATATTCAATTTCTGTTGTATTCTGACAATTGGCCCCCTAAATCTTAAACAATGGATGCGTCAGTACGCTTTAAGTGAAGAACTTGTCAGATAGTCAAACAGTGCCTGAAACCTTCTGCCTGCACACCTTTCCCAACATGAGAAATGGGGGCAGTGGTCGTTATTTGAAGCTAACAATCTGACAAGCCCACCCATTTCAACGACTGGGCAAGTGACTATATAAATACCAGTAAGGCAAGATTGTCCGGAAATGCAGGCTTATGCCTGTATTTAAACGATTTGCATGTTTCGCCTTTGTCCATGAAAGCAGGATTTTGCCTGTTACTGACACCTTTAGCTTGGAATTATGTTACTGGCCACCAGATGAATGTAAGTCAAATATTTCCTCCAGTAATTCTGTCTGGCTCTGTTTTGGTCTCAACCCACTCCTGAGGGAAATAATTGGCTCTTTAGCAACTAAATGCTCCACTGTGTTCACTAGTTAGTCTCTAATTCTGTCTATTTGCTGTTTGGTGCTGGGCAGCAGCCAGAAATGAGGTTGATGAGAGCGGTGAGACAAGGGCTGGGTATCAGTATTCAAGACCTTTAAGGTATCAAATAAAATAACCCAGTACCAAGTAGTACTGAAACCTCTCCAGTCAAATGATACCTGCATTCAATCCTTTTTGGTATCCAGATCTACGATCTATGCAAACCCTGCAAAGATTGATCATGAAGAAGAACCCTATAAAAGGTATTGAATGAAGTGCTCCACTGGTATCGGTGTCACTTTAAGGGTACTGGTATTGGTCCTGGTATCGTAATTTTTTAAACAATACCCAGCTTTAGGTGAGACTGAATAAAAACAGTACAGTTGTGGCCTATAAAATCAAAAACATTAGCTGAAAATATGGCTGTATTGAACACAGGATACAGTGTCACTGCTCAGTCTTCCTTCCAAATTTGCCCAGTAGCCACTCGCTTTATTGCAGTGAAATTTCCCCCGCCACCCAAAAAGAATTTTCCCCGAAAGCCACCACTGTAAAAGACAACTTGTAAACAATTGTAAACAAGGTCAATTATGACTCCTTCTATTAGTATGTTTTGATCTGTGGAGGTTTTGTATTTGTAAAACTTTCCTAGAGCTGAGAAAAGTGATTTAAAAATCTGTGAAGTCATCACAATGTACAGTCTATGGGCCAGGTGGGACCTAGTGAGCAGGGCTCACAGGAAAAAAACGACCAGGCATATTCAGTGGGCTGCACACTGCGGAAGTAAACCTGGAAGTTATAAAAAAAATTTGGCTTGTGCCCCAGGTAAGCAGTTACTATTGGACTGAATAGGCGCCATCTTTGTGTCCATATCTTGTGTTTAATAAAGCCATGGCTGAGAGAGTGTAAAAGGCTGTGTAGAGCTTAGGGGACTGCAGAGTTGAGTGATAATTCTTTGTAGTTTCACTGCTACAAGCAGCCTCTCTCAGATTGCACATAGCAGCTTTAAATACTTACATCATCATTTACTTGAATTTTTTTTTTAATGAATTAATTCATCATTTTAAAATGTAAAACAGCAAAATGACCATTATTAGTCCCCAGAGCCCAAGGAAATGTCCTCAAATTGCACGTCTTGTCAAAAACACCAAAGTCAGACACCCCAAAGACACTGAATTTGCAATGATGTAAAACGACATGTCCTGGTGGTTGAGGGTTGGGGTGCTGACCATTAGGCATAACGCCTACAGTTCCCCATTTCTCTCCTCCCACATTCCTGTCATCTCTCTACTGTTGGCTATTGAGTGTTGGCAAAAAATGCCCCCTGCCGAAAATGATTAGAAGCAGCACACATCCTCATTTTTGACAAGCTGAAAATGGTAACTGTTTCAGTTTTGTTCTCATTTTACAACAACAAAAAAAAAAACGACATTGCACACTAAACAAAAAAAGCTTCAGCGTGCAGCTATGAGTCCATAAAGGGAGGTGACCAAACAATTGAGTCTTTGTGAAATTACTCCAACAATTGATCCATTATCAAAACTCTGTTTAATTTGATTGATTCACAGTTTCAGCACCGAAGACAAGCACTCACCAACAACTGGCCTCATCTACAAATCTCTACGTCCTTGACCTCCAGGAGAAAAAGCCCTACAAGGTGAAAGTTAAAACCACTGGACTGAAAACAACATTTTCTGTTTTGCTGGCTCACTTTTTCAACTTAATGGTGAGGAGAGTCCAGCGAGGGGCTGAATGTGAGCGATCGACCCACAGAGGCACTGTACAGGTCGGGCATTGTCGAAGGCTAATGGCTCACGAAGTCACACCAGGTAAAGCCTGCTGAAAAATTTAAAATGTACCAAAACGGAATATCACTTCAAGCACAGAATATTGGAAAAATGGAGCGGTGCTGAAGAGAGGGCAAGTGGGACTGTGAGTATGTGTGTGAGGGCAAGTGTGTAGGTGTGTATGAGTGAGTGAACACGTAGAGGAGCTGATCCTATCAGACTCTTGTCAGGTCCTGTTGGGTTTTTCTATATAAACCTTTGAGCAAGGAGACTTGTGCTGCACTTACACTTTTCTACCTCCCTGTCCTGTCTATATGTCTCTCTCACACACACACATACACACACAGCACACTCTGTCAGTCTCTTCCTGTTTTCTTCTGTCTTTATACATTTCCCCTTTTCTCACATCATTAGTCTCTCCATGTCTCTCCTTGCTCTCTCCCAGGAGCTCACTGAGGATTTAGGCCTCCTCTCCTCCTAGACTCACCTACATCCTTTCATCCTGTTCCCTCCTCTCATCCTCCTCCTCCTCACTCCCCTCTCCCTCCTTTTCTTCTCTCTCTCTCTCTCTCACCCCCCTCCTTGCTTAACCTGCTTCCTGAGCCCAAAAAATAAACCCACACACACAAACACACACACTCTGACACATTACACACTGTGCACACGCATACAGAATCAAGCCCAAACCCATCTGCAGCCAGCAGCACAACATCTAATCCTTATGCTTGGGGGAGGAGGAGGGGGACCTTGCAATCATTCCTGCTCTCTTTCTGCCCCACCATTCATCTTTCTTTTCTCTTCTCCTCTTCAATCATTTCTCTCCATCCTTTAATGCGTGCCCAGCATCCCACTGGTAGGTGTTGCTTTTGCGAGGAGGGACGCGCTGGAACTGCTTCATCTTTTTTGGATCTTTCTTATTCAGTCCAGCGGTTGTCACTCAAGATGCACGCAGACTGAACCACAAAAGGCAATTTCACTCATCAGCACACCTTCTAGTGAAAACTGAAATCTGAAAGCTGGTGTAGTGTGTGTGGTTTGGCTGTGTGGCACAAAGTGACTGAGAGCCACTGGTCTTGAAGTGATGATGCCTGGTGATGCTGCCGCCCCGCTGCGCTGGACGCTGCTGCCGCCCTGTGGCCGCCCGCCTGAACCGCAACCCCCCTCTCCTCTCCTATAATGACCGTTTGATTTCTAGAGGAGTTGCATCACGACCCCCCCCTCACACACACACACACACACGCCACCATCACCACCACCACCACCACCACCTCTACCTCCCCTCTCCATCCACCCTCCACCACCACCACCACAACCCCTCCTCTCTGGGTTGGATAAATATTGCTGGAAGATATATAACGTGTTGCTATGGTGATCAGCTCGTGGGTTTTTTTCATGGCATTTGTGGAAGACAGGGACATGCTGGTGCGCAGGGAGCTCTGAAGATCTGGTGTGTGCATGTGTGCAAGCATGTTTATGTTTGAGAGAAAATGAGGGGAGGAGGGGGGAAGTGGTGGTGGAAGCAGGGTGGAGGGGGCTCCTTTTGAACATTCACAAAAAAAAACAAAAAAAACACAGCAGACCCAAAAATAGGAGACAATCTCTCAGACCTCATGTTTTCATGCACGCCACGCACTGCTCACCTACCGTAGCCTATGTGCACAAAACTAAGAGCCCTGACTAGCAGCCGTCTCAGGGGAGTGTTTAACCTCTCTTCCTCCTCCTTCTCCTCCTTCCCTGTCTCCTCCACCACCACCTCTCCATCTCCCCTGCTCTCCGGCTGCTCTATCTCTCAGGGGACACATTCTCAGTCTGCCTGATTGGCTTCTGTTTATGTGCATGTGCTAATGTGTTAATGTGTTTGTGTGTATGTGAGTGTATAAGCATGCTGTCCTCTATCAATTAGTGCAACCTGGTGCAGCAATTACCCATCACCCATTGTGTTTATGCGGTGGACGTCAGCGCACAGCCGCACACGCACACGAGGGATAACTAGTGCATCATTGATCGCCAGCTGTCTGCCATTGAAGACTCCCTAATGGTCAAGCCCACACAGGCGCACGATTGCTATGACGGAGCGGACGTTTGTGTTTGTGTGTGTGTGTCTGTGTGTGTGTGTAATGGTTCACCAAACACACCACCAACTCTTTCTCTTTCAGACCAGACGGCATCCTCGGAGACACCTTTATGTGTGTGTTTATGAGTGTGTGTGTGAGCCCAGATGGCCATCTTCGAGGGGTTTTCTGGAACATTCAGACACTTGTTGCATCTCGTCATGTCTCTTTCTCCCTCACACACACACACACACACACCACACACACACATGCACAGTGCTTCTTTTGAAGTGTGAAACAGCTTGCGGTCAGCTCTGCTCCTCTTCCATGGTTCCATCAAATCGCAGCCTTTAGAGCCTTCAGATACATGATGAAACAAAAACAACCGTGCAGTGTTTTAGCAGAGGAAAGAAATAACAGATATTCTCGCTGGATGTGGTGGACAGATAGACGGTGCAGGTCTTTATCTTCCTCTGTGTTGGTGGCGATGGACTAGTGGAGTCGGGAGATCAAACGGCGGCGAGCACTTGGGGGGAGCCCAAAAAGTTCACCCAAAAGTGCTGCTGACTTGGTAGCTTTTTTCTGTTAGCACATCAAAGGCTGTGGCATCTCCTTTACGACTGTCTTTATGTGTGGGGGTGATTTAGTGAAGATAGACAGCAGTGTTTAGTCTCTGAGAGCTGTTGTGTGTGTGCCGGCACTGAGGTCAAACTGGCTGTCAGATCAGAGAGAGACATGGTACCGAATACCTGCAAAGACTGCTGCTATACAAGGGGAAAACAGTATTTTTGGCTCATTTTAGGGACTGCACGGAAGTTAATTGGGGGCGAGGAGGGGTCAGTAAAGGGAATGGGTAATGCAATTTTTCCTTTGGCTGAAGGGAGGGTAGTCTCAATTTTTGCAGAGAGCAGGATAGGGTCTTGATTTTTTTTTTTTTTTTTTCTCACCCAGGATATATATTTAATTTTTATGCCCCCGGTTCAATTTTCAGCCCAAGTTTCAATTTCATTTCTACTGTGCACGTCGGTGGCTGTATTATTGTTCCATTAAGATATTGAGGTTTAAAGTTTAGTGTATCATTTAAAATTCTTTATGCTTTGCCTCTTTTAGTAAAAATAGTGGTTAAACAAGTACAAAGTCATATCATTTTGAGATATTGGGGAAAACCCAACAATTTCCATACAGTACTTTATAAATCAGAATATTGCCTTCCATCAAAGAGCAAAAAACTAGAAAGAACTAGGCTCTACATTTCTTATTTTTAATAAAAAAAAACAGATGATACTTTATTTGAAGGGGTGTACATAAGACAGTCATAACCATGTCATGAATATGGACTCTTATGAATGTTTATGACTGTGGACATTAAGTGTCATTCAGTCAATTATGTCATTTTTAATGCAAAGTTGACATGGAGATGTCTTGGCTATGACAACTTGAAATTAATCAAGCCAATGACATCTTTAAGACAACTTGATTTTAACCAAGACAACATAACCTGTCAACGTCTTTGTTATGACAAATTGACATTATCAAACTTATACTGTTGAGCTTTACGTTTTAACATCACATTGAACTGTCATATGTGGTTGATTTTCGCACTGGCTGAGACCAAGTACATCATTAACATTTCCCTTAGCCTCAAGTAAAGTTGTATGTTTTATTTGAAGAGGTTGACTGTCATTACACTGTCATAACCATGACACCTGTCATGATCATCAAGGAGTCTTTATGAATGTTTATGACTGTTGTCATTTGGTCATTTATGTCATTTTTAATGCAAAGTTGACTTGACATTAGCCTGGACAAAATTGTCTTTGTTATGCCAACTTGACATTAACTAAGACAACATAACCTGTTAATGTCTTTGCCATGACAACTTGACATGATCAAAACTAATATTTAGCATTCTGTTTTAACATTACATTATATACCGCCAGTTGGTTTTGACATTGGCTGTGAAGAGACCATTATAAGAGTGTTGTGAATATTTTCCATGACCTCAATTAAAGTGGCACATTTTGGACATGTTATAAAGATGTCATTAAATGTTATAAGGCTAGTTTGATGAGATAGTACATTATCAAGGTGATTTAGCTTACAGAGTTAGCTGATGGATAGACAGTTTACTAGTTGCTTGTTGTTGCTGCAGCCTAATTAGCTGACTCAGGCCCAGGGTGCCAGGAGCTAAACCTGATCCCTGAATGACACTTAATGAAAGCATTCATAAAGACTGTCATGTTCATGACAGGAGCTTATTACAGTGTAATGACAGTCTTGTGTACCCTCTTCACAATAAAGTGTTATCAAAAAAGGCAGCCCAGGATCCAGATTGGCATCAAAATTCTGGTTTTTGGGCAATTCCTAAATCGATGGATGATTTTTGCAAAACTTCAAGCAAGTCAGACTCAAGACTGCTGAATAGGGGCCAGTGAAAATGATCATGTTGTCATTGTGCACCATAAATGTTTAAATGCCATCAGATTTTGCAGGAATGCTGAAGTGACACGCATTATCTAAATTTGGACAAATAGGAATGGAAAACAGACATTTGACACAGCTCTTTAACACAGTTAAAGAAAAATGGTTAGGGAAATCAAAAAACAAATTAATAGCTTTTTTTTTCCAGAGGACTCCTGCAGGCTTTGTGTACCAAATTTGGTAAAGATTGGATGAAATTTGTGGGAGTGGTGGAAAAAAAAGTGTGAGAATATCTGCGTAGGTGGAAATGGTTGTGGCCTATTTGGACAGATACCGTAGGTGTGGAAAAAAGGAAAATCATTTTGCTTCAAGGCCTTGTAGTTGGAAAAAATACTAAGTCCCTGCTGGGCTCATGTTCTTGATTTCCAGCAAATTATATTGAAGTCTGCTAAGTACTTTTTGACATATCTTTCCAGCGAACAGACGCACTAATAGGACTGAAAACACAACCTTCTTGGCAGAGGTCACAAGCTTTTAAAAGTGTCTGATATCCATTCCACTCCGGCTCTGTCCTAATCACATTGATTTTTTTTTTTTAGAGTTAAAAGATGTCACTGCCTAGGTGAAGTACATAACTGCCTCTAATTACTCATCAGTGTGACTACAACTGCACATTAATGCAATGAGTCACCTCAAATGACTCCTGAAAGGCTATAATTTGAATAATTTTGTCATTACAGTTTGTGTCTTAGTATCCCTCACTTGTTGTAACTGGTTATATTTCACCCACTGATATTTTGTTTCATAATTTTGATCTGTGCTTAAACAAGCCTTCCCATGCGTAACAATGCTATCTATTGGGAAGCACAGATAGATAATAGTAGATAGTTTACAGCTAATTATTTTAACGAGACCAGTATAGATCAAAATGTTTGCATCTTGCATTTCTTACAAATTTGTTCTGCTCTTGTGATGCACATCTCAAGAAGAAATAAAATATTAAAAAGTAAGACAAAAAAATCTAAGTGTAAAATTTTGTTATCCATCTATGTACGTGGCATTTCAGGTCGCTGTCAGTGTGTTCAGTAGCACAAGCTTCACTTGAGAAGTAAAACAGAAAGCAGGACAAAGTGGTCTCTGTCGCCCCCGTGTGTTGGCAAAGTTGAACTGTACAGTGGTCTCCAAATTTGCATAAGTTTGTTGTTGGCAACCTGGTTTTATAGAAAACTGATATACAACCACTACAGTCTTTGAACAGATTATTCTTTGTCCCTTGGCCAGTGATAACGGATAATAATGAAAGGGAGAGATGAATAAGTATCCAAGAAGGAACAAGGCATTTATTAACTGAGCAGACACTGCAATAGATAAGTGTAGCTGAAACTCTGGGTTTTTCCACTTCTTGCACTCTTTATCCTTCATTTCTTGAGCCTGGCCTGAGGTGATTCATTGAATTACCACTTTTGAGAGTAAAGTTTATCCTGCGCTGAAATAAGCCCATGTCTAGCAGGCGATGCAAAGAGTCAGTAAAACATCCAAATCCAACTGGGAGGAAAACTCATAGACAACTTAGAATAAACGCTTGTATTTTCTTTAATGTCAGAATTGTACATGGACATCCCGGTGGATTTGCACTTCTTTTTACAATATGTACCACATATAACAGCACCTACATGTTATTTACACACATTACACAAGATTGTATCACAAAGCAGTGTGTGAAATTAGCAAAACAAAGTGTCCCAAGCCTTGCTGAACCACTGCGCCCAATAGTCCATAAGTTGGCTAAAGAAAAAAAAAAGAAAAAAATACCACAGTTCCCCTTCAAGATCACAGACACCAGTCCCATTGTAATGTTCAAGGTTACTGCTGAAATCATAACGTGAAAGTGAGACAAAATGATGACAATACATCACTTTAAGTTCTTATCAACAGGCCAAATGTAAACAGAAAGTAGGTAAAATGCAAGCTTTGAAACACTTTCACTGCTGTTAATGCAAAAATCCCAGAACATGTACTTAGTCAGATGTATTTTGATGCTCAAAGTGAAACAGTGATTATTTGGATTATTTGTAAACACGACAATACCTGTGGGCAGCAGTGTGATTAGAAAACTGCAAATAACATGGCAAGACAAGGGTATTTGGGCAAAGAAATCTTTGTTGAAAATACATTTTGCATTTCCATCTCGCTACTCAAAGTGTCCGCTAACTCAGACAGTCATAATAGTCAACGTTATCTGTGCACACTGACTGACCTGCTTTGTGATAAAACCCTGGTTTGGGCTGCAAAGAGCAACTAAAGGGAAAAAAAAAAGGATGAATTTAAGTAAAACAGGAAATAATTCGTTCAAGTGGGTGCTGGATTTGCCAGAACCCTGCATCCACACACATACACACACACAAACACTCACGCACACACTCACCCACACTCACTGTTGCACAACAACCAGAGATACTGTAGCAGCTTTCTCAAAGGCAAAGACAAGTACAACACAGTAAGTGGCAGTTCTGCTGTCAGATACGCAAACACACAGAGCAGCAGCAGAATGAGATACACACGCTGACAAGCGTTTTTGAGTCGAGCCACGCGGTGGGGAGGTGGTTCAGCCTCCTGAGGAGTCCAGGTTTCAGTCCAGTCTGGTTTGGCCAGCACTCCACAGTGGAGGAGGAGGAAGAAGAAGAGGGGGAGGAAGTCCAGTTGAGAATGAGGGGAAGAGAACTGCAAACAGTAAGCAACAGCCCGGTTCTTCTGATTATCTGATGTGAAGCACAAAGGAGCCCCGGCCAAATAAACCATGTCTAAATGCAACATTCTGCAATTTAAGGATTTCAAGTGAGACGTGTGCTCGCTTGGGAATCAGATCTACTGAGGGCAACCAAACATAAACAGGAAAGAAAAACTTCTGAAACAGAACAGAACACTACTATGGTGAGGAGGAGTGAGACAACAGAGGAGGACGAAACAAAAATAAAGGGGAGAAATAGGTCAGGACTGTAATTCTTGAGTTCTTTTATTTGTAGCATTGCAACTAAGATGAAAAGGAGGAAGATTTCAATGGTTGGCCAAGGCATCAGTCCTCGTCAGCTGTCCAGTCGGCCACCAAGGAGAGGACAGAGGAGGGATTAGTGGTGTAGGAAAAGTTCAGAGCATCCTGTTACGTTTATGAGTAGGTGAGTCTGTGATGACATCACTACAGGGGGTAGGGCCTCGTTTACGATTGGCTGTGGAATCCAAATGGAGTGCCATCTCCTCAGCAATGAAGGTGTTGAGGTCCACGTCATGAAGACCATTCCTACGACGACTGAGGGACTGTGCAGGATGCGTTGGGGAACCAGGAGGACCAGAACGCACAGAAATGCTTGCCATGGCACCACTAAGACCTGGAAAGAAAAGGGAAACTATTAAGGCAACTGCGAAGTTCAAGGATAATGCAACAATTTACTTGCAAACGTGGTGTTTTGACCTACCATGCAGTGCTATGGCCTCTCTGAAAGGCTGCAGGTCGGTCTCCACAGAGCTGCCCGTCTCTGGGGGTGATGGTCGGCTTGCAGACACCATGGCAACTCTAGGGGGGGCGCGAGCTGTTCGCGGAGGTGGGACTTTGCCACACAGGAAGCTGATGAGGTCTTCACGCCTGATGGTTCTTCTGCGTTTTTTAACCCATGCAATCACATCCTTATTCCTGCGCTGGTAGCCTAAGTGGATGCCCAGGTCATAGCTCCGCTGGCGGGCCTCCATACTCTCTGATGACACAAGAGGACAAATGTTTTGAGTAAATCTGGACACCACAGCCAAAGTTCATCTGCACCAATCACAATAACATACAGCCATACAAATCACAACCAAAACAGAGAATGAACCACAATATGAACAATAATTAAGTGTTACTTATTACTTGCCTTTATACAGGTTAGTTACAGCTGTGGCTGCATTCTGGAAGGGCACCCAGAGAGACAGGCCTTGCTGCTGACATACTCGATCTGTAAATTCAATTTAAGAAGTTAGTCAGACTGTGGTGATAACTAAATGATGACATTGTAGCAGCAAATACCCCACACTCTCCTTCTCAAGCTCAAATTTCTTCGTCTCAAAATTAAAGCCTAAACAGTTGGAAATGGGCTGTCTTATGTATACCCAAAAAGAAAAATAATGGGTTGGTGGCATTTTCAGAAAGTATTTTTTAACTCCGTTCAAAGCCTTAAGGTCCGGCGCGATAGATTTATGGGGATTTACTGGCAGAAATGGCATGTTTGCCTTAGTGTATAGTCAACTGAAAACAAGAACTGTTGTGTTCGTTATCTTAAACTAAGATGATTATATCTACAGAGGGTGTCGACCCCTTCCATGGAGGGTTGTCATGTTGCACCACCATGTTTCTAAAGTAGCGCAGAAGGGACAAATTAAACACTGGATCTAGGCCTTTGCTGAAGAGTAGACTAACCTTGTGTGGGCTTAACTATTTTGACGGATTGTCTAGTTGCAATTATTTTGACTGACATTGAAGTTACAATGTGATTTGCAATGTTAGAGGCAATGATGGTTTTTACACCACTGTTCTTGTTCTCATTGAAATGATTGTGGTCTGCCTTTTGAGGAATCTGTACCATTCAAAGGTGTTTTGTGGGCGTGTGGAGTATGATCTATGGGCCGAGATATCTCTGTAGCACAACATTTTTTAATTTAAAGTGATAATTTGACACACATTTTGCCTTTGAAAAGTGTTGTGCTTCCTGTGATGTCAAAATTGCTGTAGGTTGTGTTGTGACCTTGATGGTATTTTGATTAATTGTTCAGCCCTAACCTAGTGCCTTGTTTTCTTTTTCTGACAAAGCTATAATGCTGGGACACTAAAACAGGGGACTTAAATAGTTTAACCTATATATTTCTAACACTGGCTCTAAGGGCCTTTCGCATTTGTTTGAGTGTCACAGCCAGCATAGATTTTTCTACACGCTTGGAAGGGTAAGGGTGAGATAAGGTGTTTGCAATCTGCAAACTCACCTCTAGGTGCCAGTAGGTTTTACACACTAGTCCTTTAAGACACCCAGAATCAGAAATAATTGCAATACTCTGTATGACGAATATACATCCAGAACAGAGAAGAAAAAAAACAGCTTGTAAACACAATGAACTGGCAACTCCATCTAAGGTCTGAGTTTAGCACACAAATACAAGCACAAAAGGCTCAGAGCCTCTGCAGTACTCTCTCACCAATCATCCCCTCACAAGTTCAATTAGACCGCAAATCCTTACATCTAATCTGCAGGGGCTGTCCATATGGTTTCCTCTGCAAATGACTCACTGGTGATAAATCTTTGGAAGATGCAGCTGTTTTACAGTCTCAACATACAGTGGGGGGGAGCTGGGAGCAAGACTTCTCAACTAATGACTGCAATTGACAAGTGGTTGCTAAATAATGCAGCCTCGAGGTAAAAAATAAGGGGTCTGTCTGGCCAGCAATTGAGTAAATAACTTGTTGGTCAAATCTAACAACCCATGATGTCACTATTCCAGACATAGACCATTTAAAATGGGGCCTACATTTACTTCCAGTTTCAATGTGCACCAAAAGCAGAGGCTAACAGGAAACCTCAGTTATTTTCGAGCAACACAATTTCAGCCTAATGTTCAAAATACACAGCAGGGCAGAAAACATTTGACTTCTTTACTTTTTTTTTTTTTTTTTTTTTTTTTTTAAGGCCTTTCGCCATTTTGTTCTGGATCTTTT
The DNA here is from genome assembly GCA_034769285.1 of Lutjanus argentimaculatus. NCBI lineage: Eukaryota > Metazoa > Chordata > Actinopteri > Lutjaniformes > Lutjanidae > Lutjanus > Lutjanus argentimaculatus. Next base: position 1,447,265 of record JAWZSL010000026.1, read on the forward strand.
AAAACAATGCAGTCATCAGCATAAAGTGCCTTTGCTGGATTTAGTTATGTGTTAGAATAAAAACGCCTTTGAGCAGCTACTTATCAAAAAAAAAAAAAAAGCCATCACACCACTGCGACATTAAACTATCCCGCGTTCGACCGTCAACAAACGAGTTGTTATCAGTCGGCTAAACTCCTCCCTGTATATCGCCATTTTGACGAGCTAGGCAGCTGTTAACGGTGGACAAAAACATTTTAGAGCGAGCCGTGTTGTGTCCAAACAGGAAGAATAACAGCGTGAGCACACACCGATAAGTTCACCGGTGCCTTGCGAGCCGTTTAGCTCAGCCACGTCTCAATCCGTTTAGCCCCGGAGGACCTCTGACAGCTCACACTGAGCCCTGCTGTCCCACATCCTGACACGGTGACCGGCTGTTAGCCGCTGCTAGCGTTACCAGCGGCTTCACGTTAGCTTCCGTCGGCTAGCAACCGAACGGGGGTCACGATATCGAGAAGAGAACCGCGGAATCATCGATTTAAAAAATCAATTTGAAAGAATACAAATTTTGTTTTCACCCAACAACACAACCCATGGAAACACACGCTGCTGGTTACGCTGTGGATAACAGCTGCGAATGGCTAGCGGTGTTAGCCCTACTCGGTGCCCTTTGTGTCTCTCTCTTCGCCCAGCCATAACGTTAGCTAGCAGGATTAGCTTTAACGTTAGCGTTAGCTCTGACAGTTAGCGCTAACTTCAACTTCGGTACAGACCTTTGTAGAGCTGCGCTACCGCCGTAGCCGAGTTCTGAAAGAGGTGCCACAGCTTCTGTTGGCTTTGTTCCGTCTCCTCCTCGTTTGGATCACCCTGTTCGGCCTCCGCCAAACACTGCCGTTCCCACTTAGAGAACCAGTGCTCGGGGCCGTGCTCTTGAATCTCCGCTTCTCCCTCCTCCTTCCTCTCCTCCATAGCTAACCTTAGGCGTTAGCTAGTTAGCCTATGAGGCAGACTTCGCGTGAAGTGTCGGATTGTCTGGTTTCTAGATATATTTAGCGGTCTCTCGTCAGTATTAGAGATGAGAAATACGTTACGCGACCCTTACAAGCTTTAGAAAAGCAAAAAAAAAAAAAAAAAACGATTCCTGTTAGAGTCGCATTGTGAACATTTTGAATTCCACCCACACGCCCAGTGTAAAGCACACCAAACTAAAGAACGCGATGACAACACCTAAGAATTTCTGAAGATAACCACGCCCATTTCTCGCTATGGCGAAAAGCTATTGGCTGCAGCGGATTTCTGGGCGGGTCTCTGTGCCGAACACGAAGCCTGATTGGCCAGCGGCTAAAAAAGAGAAAAAGGTCAGAGAAAAACAACATTGATCCCACCCATGAGATTCTCTCTAGCAAGCCATACAGCATTCTGTACAGCAGGGGGCGGACGCACCATGGAAATATGAACCAATAAAATATGTTGAGAGGGCACGTTTGTCTATACTACATACTTGTTGTGAACTTTAAGTCCGAGGTTGTTACATAACTTACTGGTCATACCAGACCAATTAAGGCTGTAGCAGCAAAGCACGTGCACAAGGGTGCTTTTTATTGCTTATAAATCAAACTTTTCGATTGTACTGTAAGAGGCCAAGGCTCTGGCTGAAACTAAACTAAACTAAAAACTAAAACCATGGGTGAAAAACATTTTAGTTAAATACAATATTGATCCCATGAGATTTCCTAGATATGCTTGAATTTAGAACTAAACTTATTAAAACAAGATTGTGTAGTTACAAAACTAAGTATATAAAATTAATTAAAAATATACACAAAATGTCTTAAGTTTTAGGCTTTGTCAGTTTGGTCAAATTTGACAACACAACAAGCATGAGGGGATACTGGTGCATATTGAGACAGGGATGATAAATACTAACTAATAACTAATACTAAAACTAATAGTGAAACTTTAAAAACTAAAACTAAACTTAAAACAATAGAAACTAAACTGGAACAAACAGAAAAAACCCACTCTGGAAATGAACTGAAACTAAACTGAATTGAAAGAAAAAAACTAATTTAAAATAATACAGAAGTATTATAATTCTGTAAGAGGCACAATGTGGTTGGTCATGACACTTTCCTGTGACAACATTACAAAACCAGACTCATAAAAAAATGTTTTTTTCCCAGTTTGGTGTGGAAGAACGTGATTGGCCTGCACACAACCCTGACCTCAAACCCACCCATCACCTTTTGGATGACCTTGGATAACTTGCTGTCCATGAGCACAGGCTTATCGCCAACAGACGTCAGACCACCTCATCAATGTTGTTATGGTTGAATGGAAGCAAATATCTGTCACCAGTCCCACAATCTGTTGGAGAGACTTCCCAGAGGTAGTAGTAATCATCATTGTAGAAGTATGGTTGTCATCGTGATGGGTCAACAAAGTTGGCCATGAGTGTGAGAGTGTCTTTGTCACTCTTTCTATTAATGCTGCACCCTGTCACAATACCTGAACAATGAACAAACAATACATACACACATACATACGCAAGTCCGCACATCCAATATCAAAAATATAACTAGTAGAGATGAAACATCAAATAGTTCCTGTAAAAATATAAAGATTTTATTGCCAGACCTTAAAATGCCACATTAATGTGTCAATAAAGTCCTTTTTTACAGGAGCCATTTGGTACGCAGATCTGTCTGTTTTCACTTTGTATGGATGGATGGACGGATGGATGGATAACTCTTGTACTATGTAAGTAGCAGTGTACTCAGAATCAGAATCGGTTTTATTGTCAAGTAGGTTTTCACATAGTACAAAGAATTTGCTGTGGTATATTGGTACATAACAACATAGTATTAAGAAGAATATGGAAAACACTAGCACATAATGCAAAAATAAATTTAAGGTTTAAGGTTAATATGAGACAGAGTTTTAACATTTGGCTAGCTACCTACAAAGTTGTTAGTGGTAATGTCAAATCGTTCATAGTGTCCAGTGGGTTTTCTTTGTCACTAAACATGTGTCTTGGTATCTCTTCTCCTCCTCAATCACCAAAAATTCAGCCATTATCTTATAGCTATTGTTTTGGACCTTCTAACAATGCAGAAAGGAACATTTAAGGATTTTCCCTTAAATTATCATAAGGAAATTCTTATGGTGATTTTATGCAACTCATTTTTTCCTAATCCATTCTTAGATGAAAATTTAAGGGAAAAAACCTTCGCCAAAGAAAAACTTTGCAAACTTGCAGTTTTCTCTGCTTAGAAATGCTGGGGGCATGTCCGCTGTCTCCGTGTCAAACATCACCATGACCTGAAAACAACCTGAAACATGGACATTCAATCTAGCAGCTTCACTGGACTTGCACAGACACGTTTGAGCCACCAGAGCCAGGGGACAGTGACCTTCTGGAGAATAACTCGTTCCTCTCAGTCTGCAACAGGATGGTACTTTTTTTTCCTTCAGCATCAGGCTGTTGGAGCTGAAGTGAGCAGTAACTAATGGCTGATTTGGACTGAAAGAGTTGCTGAAGTTACATTCATGGGGCTTATACAGTGTTGGGGAACCGTGGTTCTGGTGCGTCATCGAGCCATGTTTCAGTTTAATGGTCTAACTCCACAATTCAGAACTACACAGTTCTCAGTCTTTTCAGTTGTTTTCAGGAAATATTTTCTAACGTGTGTAAAGACTCTGAATTCCCTTGACTTATCTGTAAAATGAAGACGGTGGATTGAGAGTCAGTGCCAGTGGGGGTCCGGGGTCTTGTTGATGAGACCAGAAATGAGGCTAGAAAATACTCTGCACTTATTGCAAAATACCCCACTTTATACTCTGCATAAATACGGTTATCATCAATTATTATCACATAACTTGTCGTGCCTCTTGGATGTAGTAACTGCAGCTGTTGAGGTTTTGTGGGGAAAGGTCAATGTCACACTATCTTTTTGTGAACAGCCTCGATTCTAATTGAGGGAGTCCAAAGGTCACATCGGTTTATTACAGAAACTTACTGATTACGTGTTCTCTCACCTGCTTCTACATGTCAGACTGCGCAGGTCTCTGTGCGAGACTGTATCGCTCTGTTTGATCCTGGCTTTCTGACTCTTATTCCACCTCTCTCTCTGCCGGTACCTCGGCTGTTTTTAAAGATGTCTGAGAAGGAGCAGGTCGTTTGCGGTGTTGAGGACTATTTCCAGGATCGAGGGCCAACTGTCACATTTAGCAGCTTGCACTACTGTGTTCAAGAGAAGAGGTTCTGCCGTAAGAGTGGTCCTGAAAAACACATCCTCAAAGATGTGAGGTAGGATATGATACTTACCTGTCATTGTGTGTGTGGACATTGGCCAACTGTAGGATGTAGGGTTGTCAAAAGTATTGAAATATTGATACTGAAAGAATACAACAACCAACATTTGGTAGTATCAAAAGTACTGAAACCATTAAAAAATTATCTTTGTGCTCATTCAAGACCAAGAGTTCAGTTCAATATTTATTGTTCTGCCTGAAGTTTGGCTTGCAGCAAAATCAGACAGTGCCATGGTATCAAAAGAGGCATTGAGTATCTTTTTTTGTATTAGTACTGTATCAAAGTTCAAAATTCTAGTATTTGTCTAGCAGGATGTGACACGTCTGGTGCTTCTTCACTGTTTTTTCCTGTTTTTATTCAAACACTGTATTCACTATATCTAATGAGTTATTAGATCGCGTGCTGTTGTGTTAGTGGCCCGTTGCACCAAACGTGTCTGCATTTTCATTTTAAAGAGATAGAAAACCTGAAAAACTGAGTCAAAGATGTTCTGAGAGTGATCAAATCCTTGAGGGAATGTACTTACATTATAAATAGTAAAAGTAAAGTTAAAGCTTTTGCTCAGTTTAGCCAAACATTCAAGCAACCTGCTCCCTGAATACAGCGTCAAATCAAGTCATATTTAACTTCTATAGCCAAACATCACAAATCACAATTTGCTTCTGTACAGTGTACGACTCCCTCTGCCTTTTAGACTTCATTTGGGTAAACTTGGAAAAAACCCAAAAAACCCTTTTAAGATGGAAAGAATGGAAAGAATATCATGGAGAGACACAGAGGAGGGATCCCCCTTCTGGGATGGACAGACACGCTTGTCATGTATCCAAATTACGATGACAAAATTTCTGATACATTAAACGAGGTGTCGAATCAAGTAATTAAAGCACAAAATACCATTCAAAAGCCAAATTTGACAGTAACAGAAATTTACTTTTCACAGCTACTTTTTCCAACACTACTGTACTTCCTTTTGTACATTTATTGATAAAATAGAGCGATTAAGATGTCTTTATGATCTACATTGACATCCACTCATGCACTTTGATCAGTATGGTTCAATAAGTAGTGAAAAGATTCAATAAGTAGTGAAAAAGTATGGTAATGCTTAAGGAACAGCTCACCCCAAAATCAATATGGCCTGCAGTGCTATTTAAGAGTTACAGAAGTTTGGAGATGTTGGTCATAGAGATGTCTCCCTTCTGTCAAATATAATGGGACTACATGGCGCTCTGCTTTGTCCTCAAAGTGGCAGAAAATGCATTTTGAAAAATTCAACACCAGTGTCCTTTTTTTGGACTAGAAAGAAAGTAGTTCCTACATGAAACTGCTCGCAACAAGGTTTGTGGATTATCTTGAGGAACCTGGTCTTGATTTCTGAAAAGACACACTGGTTTTGAAGCACCACAAGTCGAGTGCCTTTTAGTCCCATTATAATTGAGAGAAGGCAGACATCTCTACAACTGATGTCCCCAAAAATCAGCAACTCAAACCAAAACCACTGACATGGATAAAATAGCAGTACAGGTCAGAGAAAAAAAATATGTATTCTTGATTTTGGGGTGAACAGCTTGTGGTTGCCTGACTTGTGAATGTAAGTCTTTAACGCATTTTATTTTATTTTATCTATTAGTGCAAGAGACATTGTATCTGTTACAATAATACGATACAGATGTGTTGGATATAGGATTTCTAGCCAAGACTAATTTGCAAAATTACATCTAAAGTATTATACATTATATAAATTATATTACAATTATATGCTAATTCAGGGCAATATATATTTATGTGCCTAATATATATGGGTGTGTGTGTGTCCGTGTGCATGCATGCACGTAGTCTTCATGATTATGCATGTTTATCTGTTCCTCTATCTGTGTGTACGTCTCCATGTTTGTGTGCACAAGTGCATAAACTGAGATGAAGGATCACAGGTTTGGTTTGGTTTCAGCCAGTGTTTCACCTTTTCATCAAACATTTTATGATCAGTTTGTGTTTTTATTTGCATCAGTATGGCATTATGAGAATGTATTCTTTTTACTGAAATGGATGACTGTCTTAAAGTAATTTTGCACTGTGCCACCCTGCAGTTGCCAGTTGCTGATGCCCCGTTGGCTAAACGATTGAAATCTGTGTCTGTCACATATTGACAAAGTACAGCTGGGGCAGGATTATTCACACTTTAAAAAATCAAATAAAACAAAGAAAACTTGATAAAACTGTCATAACTGAGCAATCCATACTTTCTCAGAATTATACAGTGATGCCATTTCATTTGTTTTTGATCCATTATTTACAGTACTTGTTTTTATGGTGCTGTTACAGGTTTGACAGTTGATGTAAAGTCTGGTTCCATACAGTAGCACAATAGGATAGAAGTGAAAATATCATGGCAAGCATAAACATGAGAATTTGCAGCTTATGTATACTGTAAAAGTTTATCTTTGGCTTTTAAAGCTGCAGTATATCATGGTAAGTGGACACAGTTAATTCTAGATTGTTTAATTATTTTAAACTTCTCTCTGTAACATAAATTGATTTGATTTTCTGATTGGTTGTTGCAGTGGCATCATGAGACCTGGGATGAATGCTATCATGGGCGCCACTGGAAGTGGTAAAACATCGTAAGAACATACGGACGCACTTTCTCACACACATGTCCAACTGCAGCTCCATGAATACTAGTTTCTTTCTTCCTCCGTCAGACTCCTGGATGTGATCGCAGGCAGAAAAGACCCTGCTGGACTGAAGCACGGAAAAGTCTTGGTTGATGGCAAAGTGGTCACATCTGACCTCAGACTCAGCTCTGCCTATGTGGTCCAGGTACACAAATACAAACATATACACACATTCTTTGACAGTATTATGGTTTGTATTGCTCCAAGTAGTTTGTGCCTTCATCACCTGTGTACCCGTGTGCTTCCAGGATGACATCCTGATGGGAACTCTGTCTGTGAGGGAGAACCTTCTGTTCAGTGCCAACCTGCGTCTCGACCCTAAGCGTCACCCCTCTGCAGATAAAAACAGCAGAGTAGATGCCATCATACAAGACCTGGGCCTGACAGACTGTGCAAACACTAAGGTACAGCACTACAGTATATACACATGCTAATAGCTGCATATTACTCACTATGCAGCAGTACTGGAAAGAGTACTGTGCAGACTTGATCATTCTTTAAGACTGTTGCTTGTAATATCTTACTGACGTATAAGTAGAAGCACTTAAAAACCTTCTGGAGCATAAATTATGCAGGAAGTTGTTCACGTAGAAGTATTTTATAAAAAGAAATCAATTATTATTATTTCTCTACACCTGCCTATGTTGGTGAACAAATGCTGTTCAAACCATAATAAAAAATATATTTGTGCTCCGTAATGGTACTGTATTTCAAGTGTGGCAAAGTCTCTACTTCACTGAAAAATGTGTTTAGTGGCATCTGGCAGTGAGCGTGCAGACTGCAAACACCTCGTCTCACTCTTCAGTTCCAATGCTGAGTTCCATTTACATTGGAAGTTGGAGCAACACAAGTTGACTGTGTTTAAGTACAAGTCGGAAAACCAAAATAGACGCTTCCAGGAAAACCTTTGTTGTGCTTCTTTCGCTCTTATGCTATATTGTGCACATACAAACATCGTAACAACAAGATTTCTAAGAGTACTTTGTGTACGACTAATCTGATGAGACAGAAGTGCTAATAAACATTATTGCACTGCTTTGTTAATACTTGATTCCGATTGGTCAATTACAGCATTCTAAGGTCTGTTATTTCTTTACAGCAGACTGTTGCCATGAAGAACAGACCATTGATATGAAGAGCAGACCGTTGCTATGGCTGTAATTCTGATTATAGACTCATTATAGACAGAAACAATAAAATATTTTTAAATCAATAAAATCAGGTTAAAATTAACATTTTGTGGCAAATTACTGATTTTTTTTTTGGTAAGTAACCATGTAATAAGCGGGATCATGTACAGTGCGCAGGTAATTTTTATGAAATAAATCCCGACACAGTGATTTGGGACCTTGAAGTGAAGTAGTGGGGTCTTGAATTATGACCTCCTTACTGTACATTATCCCTGACGTACATCGTCAGACTACAGCGTTCACATACTGTCTGTGTGGAGCAGCCATCTTGGATTTTGAGGTCGGGATGGTGAAGTTGTGACTTCAGCATCAGGGCATTTCGGTTGAAATTTCAAGCTGAGAACTCAGAAATTCTGACTTCCTTGTTCAAATTTAACGTATCACAAGCTTGTAGGAGAACCCGAATGAAAAAGGTAATGTAGAACCAACATGGCAGCTTCCATGGAAGAAAACCTCTACCCTCTGTAGATGTAAATGGTACTTTCTAAGGCTGAGAAAACACAACAGTTCTTATTTTAAGGTGATTATACACTAATGAAAACATACTTACGAGTTTTATATTCCATTTTTGCCATATTCAGCCAGTAAATGCCCATAAATCTTACACAGTATACCTTAAAAAGTGAAAAAGAAGGACATTAAAATAGCCCAACAATTTCCCCAGTTACATTAACAGAAGTATTTAACATTTTTCACCCTTGCTGTCAGCTTAGCAACAGTGTTTTTTGTGTGTTTTCTTCATGTGTGTGTCTGTGTGTGCAGATTGGGACTGAGTTTCTGCGTGGTGTATCTGGAGGTGAAAGGAAGAGATGCAGCATTGGGATGGAGCTCATCACCTCTCCCTCCCTGCTGTTCCTGGATGAACCGACAACCGGACTGGATTCTAACACTGCAAACTGCATCATCAACCTCCTGCACAAGTACAACACAATTACTAATTAATCTCACATTAAGCAACAGACTCACACATTAGATTCAGATGACAACTGAAGCATACAATGTTGCTGAGGATGGTGGGGTCAAACAGTGGGCTGACGCACTGTTCGCTGTCAGCTTTAATTAACATTAGCTTAGAGCAGCCATTATTGATGCCCCACAAACCAGCAGCATCCTCACCATCTACTGCTGTCTTTGTGTTTTCTGTAACATTATGGAGGTAAACTAATGTCCTTATGTGTGTCCAGGCTGTCCAGACGAGGTAAGACTGTGATCTTCTCCATCCACCAGCCACGCTACTCCATCTTCAAACAGTTCGACCATCTGACTCTGATGCACAAAGGAGAGGTGGTGTATGCAGGAGCAGCAGAGCACGCACTGGGGTATTTCACAAACCTCGGTATGTGTGTGTTTACTATGTAAGATGGAGGACCTTGAATGTGTAAGATAAGATAAGATAAGAGATAAGATGCACCTTGATTGATTCAATTTGACACAGCAGCACAAGGGAAAAAGTAGCAGCACAAAGGAGAAATGAAGAAAGATAAAGCAAAATAGAACTCTATAATATGTTACAGCTATAATATGAAGAATCTACGTATAGAAGAATGAAATATGTTTTATTACCATTGGAAGTGCTCATGCTTTCATACATTTTATTCTATATTCTATGAAATGAAAATACTCTCCATCTACTGTTCTATGTAAATTCTCAAACACCATGTCAGGATGTTGTTTACTTTCCAGAGGCCTTTATTACAATGTTGCAGGTGTTGTGGTTTTGATTCATTTGCATGTGTTTGCCTGTGTCTGTGTCTTTTGTACAGGCTACCAAATTGAGTCCTTCAACAACCCCGCTGATTTCTTTATGGACATCACAAATGGAGAGGCAAAGTCAACATTAGAAATACTCAATGAAGGTACACCTACATAAAAACACACACAGACAGAGTGAGATATAATTGATGTTGAGGTACATAACAACGCCAAATGAGGCTCTAGGCATGTTTTTGATGATTTGTGTGGGTAAGAATATCATGTAGGTGTCTAAGTCAAATCAGGTTTGAAAGTTTTTAGACATGCAGGTTACATCTAATCGTTATTAGCGATGTGTTGTGTGTGTGAGAGTGTGTGTGTGTCCGCAGCTGATATATAACACCTGGAAGAAGGGTTGTTGTGGGTCGTGCCTAGAAGGGAACCCAAAATTTGCGAAATTGTTGTGAGATTTCTATTTGTTTCTTCATTGTGCATGTTGTATGCAGTAATTATGTTTTATAATGTGGCAATGCTGAGGTTAAGTTCTGGGTAGGTTTAGGGAGAGAAAACAGCTGGTTAGCGTTAGGGAATGATCATGGTTTGGCTTCAACTGATCAGTCTCTCGAGATCATTCGTGGGTCTTGGGTTCCTTCTAGACATGACCGTTATGTGTCATCATGACTTTTCCTTGAGGAACATTACTTGGCTGCAACATTATTTGCTTTCTGGAGTCACTGCTGATTCTCTGACAACCTCACGGTAATGACAATGCTGGCAGAAAGTCACTGCAATGATGTTGTCTAAGACCTATTTACAGCGCTTAAAATTTTTCTCAAAATGTTAAACCACATGTAGCCCAGTTTTATCCAAGACACCGAGACTGTTAATGACTGTTATAAAGGTTTACTACCCGTTCCTTATCTACAACATAGTGTATAATGGCCTTCTGTCTTTCCACTGCAGAGGGTAAAAATCCGTTGGCAATCATGTACCGCCAGTCCCAACTGTGCCAGAACGTGCTTGAGGAGTTGGAGCATGTGAACCAGAGCATCGCTGAAGGGGCCAAAGGTCAAGACAAGGCAGCCGACTACGCCACCTCTTTCTTGTATCAGGTCAGTCAGCTATTAAAAACAAAACAAAACATGTTCCTCACATTAAAAAAACAAACAGAAAAAAATTATCATCAATTTGAAGAAACTAATTTTGTTATAAAGTAAAATTGAAGTGGGAGGTTGAGTTTATGACTGCGCCAGGCAGCCCACAGACAGAGAGCGTGGCTGCCCGCTGAATGAACTGAATGTTTATAACTGTCATCATGCCCATAAAAAAACAACTGTGTCCTTCTTTGTGTTGTGTGTGTGTGTGTGTGTGTGTGTGTGTGAGACAGTTGCGTGTGGTGTGTGGCAGGACAGTGACGAACACTCTGAGGAACCCTCAGACCTCTTACGCCCAGTTAGCTCTCAACATCTTTTTTGCGATTCTGGTGGGACTCATTTATTACCAAATGCCCCTAACGCTCCCCGAGGCCTTACAGAACAGGTACAGTACAAAAAAAAACCAACAAAAAACTGCAGCAGCCAGCCTAGTTTTAACTCGGTGTATCTGCTCTATTTTCACCTCTGCACACTCTTCCTTCTGTAAGTGTGTCACCTTTCCTCAGGCCAAGTTACAACCCCAATTCCAAAAAAGCTGGGATGTTGTGTAAAACGTAAACATGAACAGAACGTCACGGTCTGCAAAAAAAATATTAACTTGTTTTCAACTGAATACAGCACAAATACATATTTGATGTTCAGACTGATTAACTTTATTGTTTAAAACTGTAATAACCATAAAATAGAACGTCAATAATAAAATTATCAAAAGAAAAATATCCTGCTGAAATCATTATTTTCACCACGGGAGTTGCTGTTTGTTTGATATACTGTGTTACTGTGACTACGGTGTTTTAAAAGGACAGTTAAGAGTCACTGAAGTCACACAATAACACAATCAAACAGATCAAGGCAGTGGTAGATGAGCACCTCCTGTGTTCTCTGCAGTAAAATTACTGATTTGATTTTATGGTTATTAGGAAGGAAATAAAAATGTTTTCACCTAACAATATATTTCTGCTTTGTTTGTCCCATTAACGTTGACAGGGTGGAAATTAATAGGCTGTAGACTCTCAGGTAGTTTTCACTTTACTTTGGTTGTCCTAATGAAAATCTACAAATGCTAACTAGTTATGTAAGTGATAATCAACTGATAGGGTACATACGGTATATGTCATTAAAATTCTGGATAAAAGCTTAAGGTGTCTGAATGCACTAACAGGGACCGGGCAACAGTCCACTCGTGATTTGTTTAGTAAGTAAATGATAATTGAGTTAAAACCAATAAAATGTTTGTCTGTAGTCAGCTGAATAATAGTACATACATTTCTGAGCATTTGTTAATGGTAAGATTAATTAACTTAACAGCGTAGAGAACATCCAAGTTAAAGCTTCCACATCGATAAAAGAAGTAACATTTAAACACGGTTAAAACAATTGTTGAACATAATTATACACACTGTGGAACATTAGTTGAGTATTAACAGACTGTTCAACAAAGATTAATTAAATAGTTAAATAATTACTTGTTGAATATTTGTATATATATCCGTGAACATTAGTTGAACATTTACAGATAATCTATACAACATATGTAGATAAAGTGAAACAGTTGAATAATTGAATCTCAACTAATAAGTTGCTGAAATGTTACAGATACTCTATAAACTATCTGTAGGCGAATATATCAAATACAGTTTTGAAGTTGAGAAGGAAGGGGTTTTACTTCAGCTGTGTAGAATGTAAAGTTACAAAAAAAACATTTAAACGGTAAAGTGTTTGAACATTAAATATCTTGTCTTTGCACTGTATTCAATTGAATACAAGTTGAAAAATCTTTGTCAAATCATTCTGTTTTTATATTTGCACAACATCCCAACTTTTTTGGAATTGGGGTTTTACAGCAGAACCACATAGTGCAAATAGAAGTTAATATCACAGGTTTTTCTTTCTTCTTTTCTTGAATGTTTTCATGTTTCATTATTGCACTTGTATGGCAAGAAAATGCAGTGAGACAGAGATTGTGAATGTCAGAAAAAATCAGCTGCAAGAATAATGACTTAGACTGTCAAGGCAAGAATGTCAAAAAGGTCAAAAACAAGATTTACTGTTTAAAAAAAAGTATGCAAGTATGCAAACTCTGAATATGATGGTTGAATTCAATTTGAAATACAGTAAGAGCCCATGTCACGGTGACATTTTCTGCTTATCTATCAGATTAATTGATCATCAGATAACTCCCTCTCTCCCTCTCTCTCTGTTGATAACAGGAGTGGAGCGTTCTTCTTCCTTATCATCAACATGGTGTTTGGGAATCTCTCTGCTGTTGAGCTCTTTATCAATGAGAGGGCGATCTTCATGTGAGTCAAGGATAAAAACCTGTGTGTGTGCTTGCTGAAGTGCAGATGTATGCAGAAGGTGACTGCAGATATTCAATACTTAAACAGATTTATATGGATTACATTTCTGTAAGATAAGATAGTTTATTGTCCCAGAGGAATGTTCCCAGAAGCATAACGCATATGTTAAAGGTAAAGGTCAAATTTATTGTCACGTATAGAATTATACATAGTACAATGTACAAGGAGATTCACTCTCAGCATTTAACTCATGAGTTCTTAATGTTGTGATGACTCGTTTTGTGTCACTGCATTCGGGGGAACATTAGCTAGTTAACAGTGCCAAAACATGTTTGTATCTGGTGATGTGTCATGATTGGCATGATGATATTCAAATGTAACTGGTCATCAAAATTATGCATTTTAATTTGAGGTTTTGTCACCATTTGACACCACTGTCTCTGCGGCCGACTAAATGGCACTCTCAAAAGAGAGCGGGCCTCAGAGAATGTCTCATTTAAAGGATAAGGCTGAAATTATTCTTTATTTGTTCTTGTTGTCAACAAATCTTGTGGAAAGACCAAAACCAACGATGTGTTTGACAAGTCTGTCAGCCACATTTGGTGCTATTTTCAGCAGCAGGATGGTAAATGTGGGATAAAATCAAAATAAACTACAGTGTCCTAATGAGGGAACATGTCACTCACTGCAGCAGTGCATCTCACTCATGTGTTTTTATCAATTTATGGAAAACAATAAAGCTCCATGGGCACAAAGGACTAAGCTACAGTACGTTTAGTCACAGCTAAAAAGACAGTACCTATTAGAATGATCAATTAATCAGTCGTGTTTCCATCATCATACATTAATGTGCATTTTGAGGTGTTATAAAAGGTTGATAGAAATGGAAAATTTCAGAAAACTTCCTCCATTCTGCATAAAAGGTTTTACACTCGTTTGAGGTGCTTTTTGCACTTAAAGGTGCAGTGATTCTAGAGAAAGAGGCTGATCGTTTGTGTCATTTCCAGGTCATCAAATACTGACACTTTGGGATTGGGAGCCACCAACTCGAAGTGTCAATATTTCACGACCTGGAAGGGAGACTCAACAATCAACTGTCTTACCGGCCTGTGATTGGCCAAAATCTCCCAATTTTTGTCCATGACGCCAAAAATAAACTGCCCACTCCAGCTTTAATGTGAGATGGGAACACTCTCTGAATAAGTTCTGATGTAGTGAACTTTTAACTCGCATGACTGATCAGCTGTTTCCGCTCCGACAGTCTCCCCATCGCTCCTGTGGCTCTATAATACATCCATGATGGCTCCACACAGATCTGATGAAGCTTTCCTCACATTAATACATAAAACAAAACAGAAATGTCATACTGCAGTTCTGTTTTCTACATTGTTTTCACCGTTTGAGGTTCAACTGATCTTGTTTTGCTCTCTTCTTCTAAATTGAGAGGAGTTGATGGAAACAAGCATTTGTTCGCATTTTATTTTGCAGATATGCGGGAAATTCTCTAAACATTTGTATAACATTTGGATGGTAACTTGGCTATCACTAATTTAAATTTTTTTCTGGGATTTTGTCAACAGATCGTAAATACTGAATATCACAAGCTTTTTGTTTTAATATAAAAGTGGTCGCTCAAAACTGTGAATTTTACCTGTAAAACTGTGAAAGCTGTGAGTCCTTGTTTATATGTGTCTTGAGAGTCTTTGTTCTTGTCTGTTGCAGTCACGAGAACTCCAGCGGTTATTACCGAACGTCCGTCTACTTCCTCTCTAAGATCTTTGCTGATCTCATCCCCAACCGCATCATCCCCATCTTTGTGTTCTCCGCCATCGCCTACTATATGATGGGTAACTCTCATACATATGGGAACATGTACACTAAGAATACACACCATATTGTACCATGCAGAGAAGGGCCTTATGCAAGCAGTCACAAGTGTAGAGAAGAAAGGTGCTGTTTTATTCATGTCCTTGAAATGACTGTTGTACCTGTTCTGCTGTCCTCTAGGACTCACTCAGAGATCTCCAAATCCCAGAAGTGTCTTTGTCATTTTCTCCAGTTGACTCAGAGTGTGAAAGCAGGCAAATTATGTAGTGGATGAGGAAACAGTCTATAATTCTTTCTGCACAGGCTTGGCTTCATCCCAAGGGGGTTCAAGTCTTGAGAAATAAAATCTAGATGACAGGAAGCTGCCCGATTCCAGTTTCATCTGTCTTCCTAATTTATGCCCCTGCTGTTGATCACTTTGTGTCGGAAACCTTCCATTTGACTTTCTGTCATTATCTGACTTCACCAAGGGGAACCTGCTAAAAGCAAAACTCTTGATTTTAATAAAATGCCCATTGCTTGTTTTATGGAGAATTCTCTGTCTTTCTGTCTACAAGTTTGTATCCTTCTGTCTTTCAGGGTTGAAGCCTGCCTTTGTGGCCTTCCTGTATTTCGCTCTGATCATGTCTCTGGTCAGTCTTGCGGGAGTCGGTCTGGCCTTCCTTGTCTCAGCGAGTGTATCTTCATTTGCCATGGCTAACATCCTCATCGCTCTGCCCTTCGTCTTCATGATGGTGAGACGCAAAGACGCATACACAAAATACACAAAGCTCATATTATAATGTACACCGTAAACCCAATTCATCCACAACACAAATGTTCAGGACTGTCAACACGACTTGAAAATTAATGTTCACTTGATACTTATCCCTTATGGGACTGACATAATTTTTTATGTCAAGTCAATAAGTTTTGATTTTTGAGTTCATTTGACTAAAGATTATAAGGCTGACATAGCCTAATTAGTTCAAGACCAATTAAAGCTATAATAACTTGATAATTGTCATTATATAATAACATTTCCACATTAAAATGTATAATATGATTATTCCAAATGTTTCCAAAAATGTCCAAATGCAGAGAAACACAGTTTCCTGCTAGCCATTGCTAGCTAGTTGCAGTAATTGCTATATTTGGCTAAATATTAAAACACGGGTCAAAGGGTGAGGAAGGAAGTCTGTCAACTTGACTAAATGTAATGTGAATAAAACTTTAATATGACCTCGTCCATGAACAGGATTTCTACCTGAGTCATGTCAGATAGATTTTTAACAACTCCCATGATCCCTTGCCACTTCAAGACATCATCAAACAATGTCTTTTGATCCTTAGCCGCAGAATTTAGATTGTGCATTGTGTACATACATTGTCCACTTATCATGTATTTTCATAGTTGAACTTAAAAATGGTGGTAAAACATTCTGCTCAATGTTTTAATGTTCCTATGATGTGTTGTCAATTTCTTGTTAAATAAAACCAATAACTTGTGGTCACTTAACATAGAATTGCAATAGAATAGAATAGAATAGCATTATCCTGAACACCAAAATGCTTTGCTTTCTTAACATAAAATTGCAACAATTTCTGGTGTTTTTACTACCTAATTTCAGTTAACTTACAACTTTTAAATTGAACCAGCTCAAAATCATTTACTGTGCACATTAAACATTTTGCAAGCTGTTTACAAGTAACTTGTTAATGCACAAATGTAAATTCTGCCGTCTGGGGTTTGATTTCTTTGTGAAGTGGTACATGGGAGTTGTTATCCCACTTTTAAACAACCAGTATTAAAGTTGTATTCATGTTATGTTTAGTAACCTGCGCCGACTTCCTTTCTCACTCTCTGGTTGCTAGCAATTAGCAACTAGCCAGCAACAGTTGGTGGGAAACATCGAAACATACTATTACTTTGAATAAATTGATTTCTCTGGGTCTGGACATTGTTGGAAACATTTGGAATAATTTAAGTACACAATTCAACTAAATATGTGCATATGTCTGCTGTTTTTCTTTGACATTTTAAAGTGGAAATGTGACATATAGCCTTAAGTTGAGTGAATGAATCGGTGTTTACAGTGTATTCTTGAAGATATATTGTAGACCCCTTTTTCACAAGTGTATTATGCCGTCTCTTTCTCCTTCATCCTCTCATTTTAGGTCTTTGGTGGTTATCTTGTCAACCTCAATGCCATGCTGAGCTGGCTCTCCTGGCTGAAGTGGATCAGTATCTTCAGATATGGATTGAACGTAAGATATGAAAAATCAGCCGAGCGTGAGCACAAGGATGCGGCTGTGAGAATGAGACCAGCGGGGTTGAATTTAATCTGTCTTTATCTGTAGCGAGGAAGTCATTCGACCCATCTCTTTGTCTCTCTCTCTCTCAGGCTGCGTTCATCAACGAGATGGCGGGACAGTTGTTCTACAGCAACAACACCATGTGAGTGCTGAGTGATAACAGAGCCGCTCCTTTAAACCCACACACACACACACACACACACAGTCACACACACACTGAGCCTCTCTTGTCTGTGCTGCAGTATCCCAGGGGAGGTGTTCCTGAGCGCCCAGGACATCGACTACTCAGTGTGGGGCTTCTGGCAGAACCAGGTGGCTCTGCTGGGAATCATATTGGTCTGCATGTCCCTGGCCTACGTACAGCTGCGACGAATCAACCGCTGGAAATGATGTCCGTCCATCTGTTTACATGTCCATCGACCATGCACTGTGTCTCTATATTATTTATTTAATAGGCCTCAGATTAAACATACCATCATTTGTGTGAAAAGAATCATAATACTGTAAAGTTATTATTCTACATGCTGCGCCAGATGAATTAAGCTTTCTAATGTAATTGTTTAAGTTATTATAAACATAAAATCTCTTTGTCTCTGCTGCTCTGTCTCTCACCTTGCCATGCTCTCACACATAAACAAACACACGTGTTGTGACATTTGACTCCCAGGTGGATAAGCCGCCAGTAAGCACACTCGGTCTGTGCACGAGGGAATGTACGGCAGCAGCCGAGCCAAAGTCCTCACAAAGCTACTTACAGTGAGTGAGATAACAATAACAGTCAGTGTATAAAGCTTTTTATTAACACCTTGCAGAACCAGTGAAGGAACTGTCATTATATTTTTGTGTAATATACCTTTTTTGTTACAAACTTGAGCAAGTTTTTAAAAAAAAAAAAAATACCGATCAACATAAGCATCAACATAAAATATCGGTGTAAACTGTTTAGATACATGCTGTAAAATCTGATTACAGAAAAAGAGTTACACATGACAGACAGGCTTTCAAAAATGAACCTCGACCCTTTGATTTCACAAACCTTGAGTGTGGAAAATCATTTTATTCCACCCTGACAGCATCACATATATATTCTGTACTATCTGTGCCAGCTCTTTATCGAAGCATTATAATGTTTACACCGAGCGAAATATTTGAACTGACTGATTTTTATGCAGCACTGCATTAAATGGAAATGTTCTACATCTCTTGTGAATCATTTTATACTCATTTCACCCAACATAGCAGCATCTTTGGAATCTTTTGTAAACTTTATTTTCACCATAACTTAAAATCAAGTTCTGTTTTGGTTTGAATAATAGTAGCTGCACAAATAGCATATTGCAATTAGAGCAATAGAATATCATGATTAATTTTGATCCATATCCTTGCTTTTTTTATATGAAATTATACAGACATCTAGCAGTCAGTTTGCAGATTGCACTCGACTGAATACAGCTCACCTCACCCTCCACTTCCAAGTGTTTAGGAGAAACTACGGTGGCCTTTAAGCTCACTAAAAACACAAAAGGCCCTATCTAGAGCCAGTGTTTGGTTTGTCCGTTCTGGGCTACCGTAGAAAATGGTGGCGCACATGGCAGCCTCCATGGAAGAGAACCCATGCCCTCATTCTAAGGTAATGAAAACACAACTGTAATTCTATTTATGCAATATTCTGCCAAAAGATCCCCATAATAGGTAAATGTAGTGTGTAGGGATGCTGTGGTTTAGAAAGATCTTTAGAAGGACCTTGAAAAAAACAGTGTTGCCCGGCCTGCTCTGTGTCTGAGACTGCCTGTCCTCTCTATTCACCACACAGTCAGTTAAGAGCTGTCTTTTCCAGTGCATCACATGAAATCAGTTAATACAACAATGAACACATAGAACCCTCATAAAACAGTAAACCTACAGATCAGCAAAAAAGAACCTTTCAACGCACGATTTCACTTGACAGTGTGTTAGAAACCTGATTTATTCCACCTTATTAGAAAATAGTCACTTTTAAGACAATTCAGTGGATCCTTGCACCTGCAGTGGAATAACTCAAATGTTCTGCGAATGCAAAAAAAAGTTGTGATACACAAGTTTAAAGGACCAGTGTATTGGATTTAGTTGTATCTAGCAGTGAGTTTGCAGATGCCAAACACCTTGTCTGACCTTCAGTTTCCAAGTGTGTTGGAGAAAATATGTTTGTCACAAAACTTGCAACAAATGCAAAAGTCTGTATCTAGATTCCTTTATTCCATGGAAGAGGACCCGCGCCCTCTGTAGATATAAACAGCTCATTCTAACGTAAAGACAACACAACAATTCTTATTTTCTATTTATGCTAAACGTTAGGTACTCATATGGATACAGGCGGAATCTTATGTCCGTACTCTGCGTTAATTTTGTCCATATTTGAGCATGTTTTCTGAAAGCTTACCGATATAGACAAATGTGAGCAGTAACTTGGGTAGTCATGGGAGCAGTGTAGCAGTGCTTTTGTTCAATGGAGACACAAAGAAGCTTTAAAAATCTTTAAGTATTTTGTCAATTAGTATTTTCATCCACATGTCACAATGTATTAAACACTTTTGATTCTTTCTCAAAAGGTACATTCTAACATTTTTTATTGTTGTCAGACACTTTTGACTGTTTGTGGTAACTCTTGACTCTGAGTGGCGCCCTCTAGTGGATGTATTGCTTAACATCCATACCAACTTTAGGATTATAGAGGTATGTGGGCAGTAACAGTTGCAGTGTTTGAAATGGACTTATCTATTTTTGTAAGTAAAGACAATGAGCCTTAGATGAGCCTTAAATCTTTACATTGGACCTTTAAAAAAAAGTTATCTCCCCTCTGACTTGGAGAAGAAGACGGAGCAAGTACAACAGCAAGAACAGAAGATTTCATGAACTTGCCAAAATTTTCTGTCAGTCTCATGAAAACTTCAACACTGTCACAGTGGATGAATATCTAAGTAGAACCGGGCCCAGTAAAATCATACAGTTGTCTCATAAAGTAAACACAAGAGAAACACAGGGCACCAGCAGCACAAGCATGTCTTCAAATAGCAGGTAGCCAACACAGAAAGAGAACCTGCTGTTCATTCTCAGGTTAAACAGTACTTCTTATTCCACCTTTAGAAACTCTTCAGACTGCTTGCACTCTTTTTCAGTCCGTTTCCCACTGTCACTGGTGTGTTTTCCAGGCCGCGGAGCCACTCTGTACATTTCAGCACCACCCGCTCATCCACACCGTAGTCCTCCTCCTCCTCATACTCCACATCATCATACTTATGTTGCTCGTTCAGAAGTGAGATTTTCAGAATCGAGCTGATGTCTCCCAGTTCAGCGTCACAGGTGTTTTTAGCAGTGACTCTGTTGCTTGGCGTACTGTGTCTCTGCGTTGCTGCCTGATGCCTTTTAGAGACATTTTCCCTCCTGCGCCTGGAATCTGAGGCGCTTCCAGAAACACCACCTCCGCTTCCTGCATTTCTGGACGCCGAACGTTGACGTCTCTCGCTGTTCCTCCTCTGCAGCAGCAGAACAGCCTCAGGTGTGAGAGTCAGTGTGAAGCGGGCCTCCTCCTGAGGCCGGGCCCTCGTCTTCACCTCTGGTTCATTCTTCACAGAGCTCTGGCTCACATCTTTGTGCTGCTCAGTCTTAGACAGGGACTCGCCCGAGCTGGAGGCTGGGAAGCTGTCTGTCTGTGATGAAGGCAACGGTCTGTCTCTTCTCTTTGCGTGCAGCTCGGCCCCTGACACTCCTTTGGCGGTCGGCAGATGACTCCTGGGTTGGCTTTTCTTCCCCAGCTGCTTTAGGTTGGAAGTCAGCCGCTCCTTCACTGAGCTGCCTTTGTCATCTCTCTGGACTTTCGTCTTGGCCACAGCAGTTGTAGATGAAGTGTTGTTGACTCTCTCCTTCCCAGTCAGTCCTGACACAGACCGTGCAATCGACACAGGTGGGATGAATGGCATCTTTGCAACACACAGGATCAGATAGGAGAGGAGCTCAGATTTGCGACTGAACTGCTGGAAGAAAAAAGAAGATCGGCACTAAGGAGGAAACTGATTTACTGAGGGAAGCGAGATACTCTGATGCATCCTCGGCCATGCAGGGGTCAGCAGTGTGTTGCTGCCGGGATCCTCCAGTGCTCATCCATCCTGGAACAGAAGACACCCTGACAGCGTCTTATACCTGAGCAGCAGGTGGGCGTGGCATGACATGGCTCAAAAGGCGTGCACGACCTCAGAGGAGGGGAATGAAGGGTTTTCCTGCAACTTAAATGCTCATTACTCTGAGGCTCAAAGACCTAAAATAGACTCACACTTCTAATCCACTGGTGTCATCAGCGAGGGCACGTTTACTACACACACAGTGCAAGTGCACATGCAGGCTTAATCCTCACAAGCTGTAACGATGACTGGCGAGAATGTAAGATGGTAATCTGTGGCAGTGATGAAATCAGTGAAAACCAGGGCTGTGTTCCACATTGCATACTTTTTACACCTCTGTGCAGGCAACTACTGTAGCTAGAGGCATTATGTTTTTGGGTTGTCCGTCTGTCCTTCCCTTTCTTGTGAATGACCCATTTTTCCCATTTTTGTGAACATGATATCCCAAGAATGCATCAAGAGAATTTCGTTAAACTTGGCACAAATGCCCACTTGGACTCAAGGATGAACTAATTAGATTTTGGTGGTCAAAGGTCAAGAACACTGACCTCTTAAAACACGTTTTTGGCCATAACTCAGGAATTCGTACACTAATTATGACCAAATTTCACACAAATGTCTAACTGGATAAAATTATGAGGTGATGACATTTTATATACAAAAGGTCAAAGGTCAGCTTCACTGGAATATCATAATGTTCTGTTGCTTTGCACTGCTCTGTAAAAATAGTCTCTAAGTGAAGACAGCACTGAAAATTATTCACTGGATTCATACATTTCAATACAATGATAAAAAATACACTTATTACCTCTTAGGTCCTCACTACATACATATATTATATGAGTCTGAACAGATATGAGTGTAAACTGCAACTTGACTGGCTGGCAGAGGCATGCAACTGCAAAGCAGTAATTCTAGTTTTTACTTTTAGTATGCACTGCAGCAGCCTTGACAAAGTAAGTAGTACTATTTTATGCATTATGCACACAATAGGGACATACTACTTCCTCATATCATTGTGCCTTGAACTTTGACCCTCTTGCTTAAACACCCATAACAAAGGATTGAGTCAGAATAGCCAGAAAAGCATGCTGGTGTGCATACTGCAAAATGTGACCAGATGGAGTAGGACATCCAGGTTTTGTTTGTTTTTTGTTTTTTGTTTTTTTGGCATACTGAATTTAACATAGTATGTGTTAAATATTTTTCTGGCATACTAACCATTATGGTAGTATGAATATTGGAACACACAGCCTGTCTCTCTCCATACAAGTAGTTTATGGGCCAACGGTTTCTCTTGTAAACTGTCTCTTGGGACAGTTAATTTGGAATAGATAGTGTAAGCCAGAGTGTATCATGATTATACAATTAACATTATTTGTTTGGTCCTACACAGGCCTGTAGCAGGACTATAAGGTACATTTAAGTGAAGCAAACATGCTGTTTCAGTCAGTCAGAGATTAGTTTATTTATCAGATGATTTTTTTTGGATGGCAAAGCAAAGGCACTAAGCAGAATATGGTGGGTCATGTCCTTGCTATCCTATGAAAATAAAGAATTTCAGCACACTAGAGAGGTTTTACAAACTCAGTATGCTCAACACTAACTGAAAAATAAGTGAGTCAACTCTGTAAACCTGCATATACCTTTGCACTACACCACTAGGAATCAGTATATGTGGCAATGGCAAGCTCTGTGGAAGAAAGTCTAACTAAGCATTAAACCTTAAATATAACCGTTTGACAAATCAATGAATAAAAAACTCAAGGTCCACTTACCTTTTTCCACAGCATTCAACTGCATCTCATGGATGAAAACAGCTAGTGAGTGAATCTTAAAGTTTTCTCTTGTTTTGGTAAAATGCTAATTTAGTAAAATGCTAATTTAGTGTGCAAGTTTTGTTTGGAACAAAATGAACACAATCTGCTCATGTCCAAATTTAGCATTTGCACTTGTTGTGTGTTCCTCTTATGAGACAGAAAATGTGAAATAAGATAGCCACAAAAAAACATTTATTTGATAGAATTTTTGTTACAAAACATTATTAAAACATTTAAAAATCTACATTTTCAACATGTCAGACTCCAACGTGTCTTCTTATATATGATACTTTTAAACATATACATCTATATTAAAAGTCATCCTGACCAAATTTGAGACAGGTGTGCGTACATTTTACTGCAATAGTCAGTTTGAACTTGTTGGCATAAAAAAAAAAAAACATTAGATGAACCTGTTGGCAGTTAAGTTTGTGTTTGGTCATTTACAGCATGTCTTTCTGTGTATGTGAAGGACCCGTCGACAGCGAGGACAAGTGTGATAGGCATCCTTGAAATAGTTCACAAATAATGGAATCAGGCAGCATCCAAGCAGCAACCTGTGGGACAGAAATTATACATAAGCCTTCTGAATGCATGTCTGTGTTTGATGTAGTTAGATAAATCACGTTTAGTTATTTGAATCAGTCTCTCCTCACCCGCATAACACAAAGACAAGACACATGAGCCACGCGTGAGTCCCCGCTTTGAAGGTGACCTGCGTGGTGACCTGAGTCTGACACGAGGGGCAGGATGTCAGAGCTGGAGAGCGATACAGCTCCGTCTCATAGCTCACGAACTTCGGCCGAGGAGTCGACAGAGGAACAGCGGACACTAGAGAGAAGACACGAGAGGATGAAAGGGAAAGCTTATTTTCAAAATGTAACATACACTATTATGATTTACTCTCACAATCAATGATTTATTCGTAAAGGGATAGTTCAGATTTTTTAAAGTGGGTTGTTTGAGGCACTTATCCCGAGTCAGTGTATTACTGTAACTGCAATTGATGGCAGTCGTTACGCCACCAGATTGGAAAAGCAGCAGGAGTACCAGATCAGTTAAAGTGTACACTACATTAAGAACATTTTCACCACTTTACCTTGCTGTGAGACAGCCTTTACTGATGGGAATCTGCCATTATATAAGACAGATATCGTTCTCTCCAAACTGACAAGACTTCTTTGGCAGAAACAGTGATTGTGCCTTGCAGAACACAGGATTTTTCTGCTGCCGCTGCCTCAATCGATTGGCTTGTTTGAGTTTGGAGCCCAACTGATATTATCGGTCCGATACTGGCCTCTCACAGCTATATCTGTATATATGTTATCCAATATGCCCCCTCATGAAAACTTTTAGCAGAATATAATGCAGATTGTATTACTTTGTCATCTTTATAGGCAGCATTTTGTGCATATTTTATCTATTTTCTTAATTCAGGTTCAACATATAAATATATTTTGCCCCAAGTGTGTTCTTTTATTTATAGTTATTTATAATTATTATCAGTGCCCTGATATTATTTTGGACTATAGCATTTGTTGTTAAACTGTAAATTATCCTGCCTCCAGTACATATCTTTGTCACAAGTGTTAACGACTTTTGAGGGATCATTGCAAAAAATGTGTGTTTATGTATATTATTCTATATTCTGTATAAAGAATATTGAATATGGTTTTTTTACCCCCTAATATCACTACTGGCCTCTAGAAATCCAGTATTGGTCAGGCCCTATATGTGTTGTCGTGTTACTGTTGGAAAAAAAAAAGCTGTCCAACAGCAAAGTAAAGCTGTGAAAATATTCTAAATACAGTGTGCACTTAAACTGATAATTGTTTTGGTGGCTAAAAATGTTTTGATGACCCTGTTCACAGCAGTACATTGCTTAGCTTCCTACACAGGTACTCCTGCTGCTCCTGCTGTACAACTACTGTAGCTAATATACCAACTATGGATAAGAAGCTCATACAACCCCATTGTGAATTATGGAACTGACCCTTTAAAGTCCTTAACATTATCTGATCAGTGCTGTGTGAGTGGTTCTAATTGAAAAACTGTGTTCAAATTGTTTCTGAATGATATTTTTTCAAACTTCTGCATGCTATCTGAACTCCATGTAAAGAGCAAACATACCAGTGGGATTAAATCAGTATGTAGAAGTCAGCAGCATCCCACTTCACAATGATTTACACATTTTATGGTAGTTTTGGAACATACAGCACTATTAATAGACAGACAACTCTGCAATCAACTCCTCCAACTTAAAATAACTGTTAATGAAAACCTGCCCTGGAGTCTAAAATGAAAAACATCACTAAATGTTTAAAAATAAAATGAGACATTCAGGCCTACTCTACATATTCAAAATGGAGGGAGAAGTTCAGAAAGCCTGTACCTTGGGTGGAGCAGCCAACTCCAGGAGAAAAGGAGAAGGAAGGAGGTGGTGGTGGAGGGCTGAAAGGTGAGTGAATATGGTAGATCCTCACATCTTGTCCTGCTTGACTTTCATCTAGAAAAAAAAACCAAATACACACAGAAGTTTATTTTAACTGTGAAAAGTAGCACTGTAAACCAAACAGGTTTAGAAGTTGAGGTTTTACCTGGTATGAAGTACGGCGGAGGCGTCGGAAACGGCTCATCCACTTTTGATGACGGCTCCATTTAACAATTCGGTGATGTACCACAGAAAAACGGAGAGTGAAAATGTGAATGTGTTTTGATGTTTGCAGCCAGCAGCAGTTCATCTGCAGGCCCACCAGGTGCAATGGAGAGATACTGATTGAGACCTCCTCTGATTGGTTGAAGAACCTATTACCCACAAGTCAACTGCAGGATGATCCTTAAAATGGACATCATTTAAAAAAAATTGACTATACAGCCACCTTTCTTACGCTTACTGCAGAGATAATGAAGATTAATTCAAGATTCAATTGGTCTTGGTTTACATGTTACCCCCTGCAAAAATACTATATTGTGTGTGTTAGGGCAAAGTTAATAGACCTTGAACAACATTGTTTTTTTAAGGAAAAAACTGTATATCGAAAATGATGAAAGTCCAGTCACACCAGTGTAGGATTAAAATGTGCCGTGATACAAGCAGGCACTAGTGCAGGATGCACAGGTTAAGAACACAGCCAGATTGGCCTTGCTGGGGCCACTGGGGCAAAAGGTGTACAGAAGAGTGTTAGGGCCAGACATATGAGAGAAAAAGTTAGAGGAGGAAATTTTTTTTTTTTTTTTTTTTTTTTTTTGAGAATGAAGTTGAAATGTCGAGAAATAAAGTTGAAATATAATTTTCACTCTATTCTTGACAAGATATTTTAATTTCATTCTCAATATTTCTACTTTATTCTGCAAAATAAAAAAAAAGACATTCTTGACATTTTGGCGTTATTCTCAAAATGAAAAATTATATTTTTTTAAAAAGTCTTAGCGTGGCCCTAACATTCCCTCGTAAAATTAGCTTCTAGGCCCCTACAACGCCCTGTTACTCCCAATCTGTGCATTGTACATTACAGTATTAAGTATCATATAATTCAAAATTTTCTGTTTAGCAAGTTTAGACATAATGCACCATATAAGCACAATATCAGTAATTAAATCTTGATTTTGACACAAGGACACTGACCAAGGCAGCAACTCAAGATCATATGGCTAGGATATGATTAGTGGGGAATGATCATTTTTGCATCACAATTTCCATTTTCACTAAAAAATACTATTAAAGGTGGCCTGGTAACTCAGTTGGTAGACTGTTTGCCCCATGTTCTGACACTGTGGGTCCCCTGCAGAAGCTACGGCTTTGACTGTGCATGTGGTCTCTCTCCCCCATTCCTGTCATAAATTCAGCTGTCCTATGGATTGAAGGCACAAAAGACCAAAAAATATTTTAGAAAAAAAAAAAAAATAAAATAATAATAATAATGTTAAAGTTAGGATTCTGGGACATTTGTAGGGATTTGGACCAGAAAGACATAATAATAATTAATAATACATCTAGAGTACTAGATTTGTAGGGCAGGGATTTCTGAATCACTACAATATTTCACTACCATGCTGTTTTGTCACACAGTTTACCTTTTTTTTTTTTTTTAAATGCAACTTCTGCGATTTCAATAATACACTTGGCCATAATGTGAATTCAATAATTTTTGATTAGCTGTGCAGTCCTGCTCAAGATCAGCCTATTAGAACACCCACCTTGTCCTAACATTTTATTAGTGCATATTCCCACATATTATGAAAATACGAATTACAATCATTTAAAAAAAAAACGCATGAAAACTTGTGGCGTTCAGGGCCCCTGGGAATCTGCGGCACTTGCCTGGTTTCTAATGCAGCCTTGATCAGGAGGGGTGACTTCTTTCCCTCATCTCAGTTCATAAAACCCCCCCCTGACCCTGCTGAATCTTATGGCAGTTTTGTCCACGCTCTGCACTAGATGGTAGTGTTTTGTAACCGGTTATTCCACTCTGGACGTTTCTATTTGAGCCACCAGAGGAGCTCTTCCTCGCTCGTCGTATTCGGCGTGCGAGACTTCGACGTGAGCGAGGATTGTCAGTTGAATGTAACAGCTAAGCGTGATGATGCTAAGCTAGCTGTCAGCCAGGCATCCACGGGTTTTTGCTGCCGAGTTGAGCTGCCGGATGCTCCCGCTCGTATCCTACTGGCCGTCTTGACATTCCCTCAACATTCCTGGACGAATTCGTGTCGACTGACCAGAGTCCGCGAATTCGGGTCCATTCCTGATCCAACCTTTCCCCGCTAGCGTAACTTAGCTCGCCGGCTAACGAGAGTGCACACATCGGGAGAACCGGACCGACGAGGTGAGTTAGCACGGAGGCTAGCGGAATGTACGGCTAGCGGTGTAGCTTTTATCGGGAGCACAGGCATCTCCGAGGAAAAAAACCCGGGGGTCTGACATATAAAAAAGGAGGCCTTCTGGTAAACGCGTGGATAGCAACACGTCTGTATACTCCTCAAAATGACCGAGCTGTCCGCCAGGGCCTGCCTAACACCGGTTCCGCGTTAGCTAGCAGTTTGATGAACCTGTTAGTAATGTTTTGCTAACGTCAACGATCTACCGAGTCATGATAACATTTTAGTAGCTAGCTGGGTCAACTTCTTTAATAAAAGTGATTAACTTTGCGTGCCATAACAAAAGAAACTGTGGTGAAAGTAAGCTGCTAACGTTAGCTCTGTAAAATTATGTAGCTAACGTTAACAGGCTAGTTGAAGCAGTCTTTCAGTGTTTTGACTGATGGGGTTTAGCTGATGTATCTCTAGCTTGGAGCTAGCTAACAAATTGAAGGTTGCAAGTTAAGTTAACAGTTAACTGGTTGTCCCGTTTGAGCTGCACTCAGACTTTTTTTTATACGCGCTGTCTGTCACCGGTGGAGTTTTTAAAGCCGACTCAGCTCAGCTGTTCGCTCAGGACGTGTTTGTCCGTCGCTGCTTGCTAAACTAAGTTTTGCTGTGTGACATCGCAGAGTTCCACTTAAGGACCACACCCAGACAAGATGTCCCTTCATCAGTTTCTGTTGGAACCCATCACCTGCCACGCGTGGAACCGCGACAGGACACGTAAGGCTCCAATATTCCCTCCTTTTATTTGAGTAACACTATCAGCATGCACACTGTCAGTGGTGGGAGCAGTACTCAGGTGGAGTGCCATTACATTACTGAAATATTCCTCAGTTACAAGTGAAACTGTTTTTTTAAAATACTCAAAAGTACAAAGTATTCTTCTCAAAAACTACTTGGAGTATTAGTTAGGTTTTAGCCTTCAGTGATTAATGGATAACAGGCATTAAATCAAGAGAGGTTTACACTAAATTCTCAAATAGCAATAATCTAGTGATGCTGTAGATCAAACCACCCAACAGTATATTATGTAGGATTGCTAGATATAGAAAAAAATAATATCACAGCATTTTTGGTAAAAGACCTTAATCAATATTGGAACAGTGTTGTAGGGATGACTATTGATGCTTTCACAGAATAGTAGCACAATGAGAAAAAATCATCAGTAAGGTGGATATAATGACTAAGTGGGAAAAGTGAATTATAGAGCAGTCTCGTAAATTCAGGAGATCCCAATCAGTTTACTTTAATAACACCTTTAAAACCAGGAAGACGAGATAATACTCTACATACTACATGCTACATGAATAATAGCCAAAATCTAAGCTGATGTCCAGTGTCATATCATGATATGGTCACCTCTTCAAAATTGTGCCTCCTGCAGTGCTTGTTTGTTGTTTTTATTTGTCTGTATGTCATAGTTTTCATTCGCTCAGATATTCTTATTGGCTGCAAAAATGCAGATAAAAGGTTTGGATATCAACTCCGATTGTAGGTCTACCCTGTACTGAATTATGATTTTAAAAGTAAAGTAGATTACACAGTGTAATGCATATTTAAAGGCAAACTATGCTGGATTTACCACTCAATTATCACCCATGACCCACCAGAATTGTGTGGATGCATTTGGATCCACCAAGACTCCGCCCTCTGCACTTACCATCATATTTTCTCATTATTTCGATGTGCTTGGGATGGACAAAACATTGGTAGCATTGGTACAAATCCTACTTATTCTACAATTTAAGTAACAGTAAAATTACAGACTTGAAAAAAATACTCATAAGAGTATAAGTACCCCACAAAATTACAGTAATTTCAGCAGTTTTATTTTACTTTTACTTCCACCCCAGCACATGACATATTAGTATATAAACTGAGTTTTTAATTGCAGATAATGCCTGTGGCAAACAAATTATTATTGTATTAGGGCTGCAACAAACCATTAGTCCAAAGTGATGTCTTCACATTACTTCTTTAGTACAACCAACAGTCCAAATCTCCAAGACTCTTCATTTACTTTAATAAATTACAAAGAAAAGCAGCAAATCCTCACATTTAAGAAGCTGCAACCAGCAAATGTTTGACATTTTTGCATAAAAAATGACTGAAACAGTTAATTGATTATCAAAATAGTCGGCAACTAATTTTCTTTCGATGAACTAATTGATTAATCAGCTAAATAATGCAGCTCAATATAGTACAAATTTATACGATCAGTGCAATTTTCAGCCACAAAAGTAATATTACACCACTGTTGTTTTCAGGATATGTGAGCTTGTGCATTGAGTAGTCCAGCTCAGTATTTAGCACATAGCAGAAACTGGTCAAGCTTGTTTGTTATCTGTACTTCCGTCTTGTTAATCTACCATCTACTGTTTTTTTTCTTCTGCAGAAATTGCCATCAGTCCTAATAACCATGAAGTCCATATCTACAAGAAGAGTGGCAACCAGTGGGTTAAGACTCATGAGCTGAAGGAGCACAATGGACACATAACAGGTACCTAATCTGATTGCTTTAGACATTTGTAGTTAAAAATGTGGTATTTCACTCCACCTCTGTGTTCATATAACTAACCCTATAAATCACAGACAAAACAAGTATGTCTGGAACTGTCATTGTCACAGGTTGTCACGTTGAATACACGTGATTTTGAATGATCCATCTTTATAAAAGCTTATTCATCACTACAATGTGTCATCATAACTCACTTCATGATTGTTGCATTAGTCAGTCAGTAATTACATAGTCTCTCTTTGTTTGTGTCGTAGGTATTGACTGGGCTCCCAAAAGTGACCGTATAGTGACATGTGGAGCAGACCGTAATGCCTATGTGTGGTCCCAGAAGGAGGGGGTATGGAAGCCCACACTGGTCATCCTCAGGATCAACCGAGCCGCCACCTTCGTCAAGTGGTCTCCACTGGAGAACAAGTTTGCAGTTGGTAGCGGCGCTCGGCTCATCTCTGTCTGCTACTTTGAGTCCGAGAATGACTGGTGAGTCTGTTTGTACGATTATGATGTTTTACAAATGCTGAAATTAAATATAACAATAGAAGCAAATGTATAGCTAAATTGATATTTCTGTTTATTTTAGCAAATGTTGTGATTTGGAGTATTAATCATTTATTTTTGCACTTTAATATATATTCTAAGGGTGTGTGATTATTTGTTAAAAACAAAACAAAAAAAAGATTGTGACCTTGATTCATACATCTGTGTAATTTCATTTTTAAATGGCATTTCACTCGCTGCTATAGGACAATCAAATCGCATCACATCACACAACTTCAGCAGCCAAACCACAGAAACCTCAATAATGCAAATGTTAGACTGTGCTATCGCCAATCTATTTTTTTTGTTTCAGGGGCATTCAAGTTATTCACTTTGATTAAGTGTTCTAAAGTAAGAGAGGAAAAGAGACTTGGGCTTTTTTTTTTTTTTTTTTTTTGTTATAAGACACTTGTAAGTTTAAGTCCAGCACTTTGATATATGTTATGCTTATGTCATCTTTCATAGCCCTGTGTAGACAGCAAGTGTCTCAGATGTGTTTTTTACTTGGCCATCTAAGAGTACAATAATTATTTTTGTTGAAAAAATAAGGATTGTGTGAGAGAATCAAGATCTCAGTTCTTAAGGAGAAAAATTGTGATTCACAATTTTAGCAAGAATCGTGCAGCCGTAATATATAGTGTGTTGTCACTTTTTTAAGTGCAATTTTGCAGTTGGATGGTAAGATGTATTTTTGTCCATCTGTAAACAATTACAGTTGCATTAACTACTAATTAATTACTTTGGGCTAGAGCAACAAAAATAAGGCAGTACCTGTGCCTGTTTGTTGTCACCTGGTTGAAAACCAAAGTACTGTATTTCCAAAAGAGTGGAGAAAAAAAAAATCCACTCCAAGGCCTGAAAGATGTTCATTCCCGGCTTTGCTCCGATCTGTTCTGTTTCACTTCGCTCATTGATTCCTTTTTCTGTGTGAAATGAGTCAGTCTGTCAAACAGACTGCCTGATTCATCACCCTTATACTTGTTTGTTGTGTTAAGTTGAAAACAAATGAACTACGCTCTCTTATTGCTGCTGTCCTCCATTTGAAAAATACCATTCGTGTGTCAGATTATTTGATCATTGGATTTATGCTTAAATATTACGTAGACGTGCTGAAGTTTTTTCACAATGTTAAAAATGTCTAATTTTCAAATGCTTCAGGTGGGTGAGCAAGCACATCAAGAAGCCAATCCGCTCCACCATCCTCAGTCTGGACTGGCATCCTAACAACATCCTGCTGGCTGCTGGATCCTGTGACTTCAAATGCAGGTAAATATAGTTAACTGTCAAACTGCTCATGAGAAAGAGATGAAGAATAAATGACTGAAAACCTGCCAACTTCCTCTCCCTCTTATGCTTTCTGTTCTGTGTTTTTTTTTTTTTTCTCTCTTTGCTTTTACTCCCCCCACCCCTCCCCCTCTGGCCTCCAGGGTGTTCTCAGCCTACATTAAAGAGGTGGAAGAGAAACCAGGTCCCACACCCTGGGGCAGCAAGATGCCATTTGGGGCTGTCCTAGCAGAATTTGGAGGAGCGGGTCTGTTATTTGTGCCTTTATATGTGACAGTTAAATTCCTCCTTTTTTAAGACATGAACTAACCCTTTGAACTGAACCAGATCTGCCTTTTTTTAATGCACTTTTTGTCTGTTAGGTGGAGGGGGTTGGGTCCACTCGTCTCCTTCTCAGCCTCTGGTAACCGCCTGGCCTGGGTCAGCCATGACAGCACTGTCACTGTGGTGGACAGCTCTAAGACTGCCAGGTAGAGTCATTTTATTTTTTACAGTTGTATCCAGCAGATTTCTCAGAAGAAACAAGCCCTGAGGAATTTTATTCTAAACA
This sequence comes from Lutjanus argentimaculatus, assembly GCA_034769285.1. Taxonomy (NCBI): domain Eukaryota; kingdom Metazoa; phylum Chordata; class Actinopteri; order Lutjaniformes; family Lutjanidae; genus Lutjanus; species Lutjanus argentimaculatus. The sequence continues at coordinate 1,480,412 of JAWZSL010000026.1, forward strand.
AACAAACAAACATTTTTTTTATGTTCAGCGATTCTTATAAAAGCACATTGTTTTTATCCTTACAGTCCTAATAAATGAGTGGATTGCATTCCCTTCCTCATAAAACCTTTGCAAAACAGTTTTTTAAAATATTTTTATGTCCTGCATTGTTTACATCCATGTTTACTGTCATACAGTCTTCCTCTGCACTGCCTTTGATGGCACATTGATTCATTTCTTAGCATGTTCCTGCTACCTGTCGATTGGTGAATAGTGTAAAACCATAGATTGGAAAGTGTATCTTGTCATGTGGTGCATGTGTGTCCTCATGCAGGTGCACAAGATAAACAGCCATTCAGAAAAACTGCTTTATAGGGCATAGATTTTGTCAACTACACGACAGAAGATGGAAAGACAAGTTATAAATTATACGGTTATTTTACTGCAAAATTAAGTAGAATTTCACGTTTTTTTTCAAATATTGCAATGGGTGCTAATGGCAGTACACCCGCTGTGACTGGAGTTTGGCAGCTGTAACGAAGGCAATCATTCTGGAAATGCAGACAACATAGACAAATGGGACTGACATTGGTCATGACTATTGTTGGGTTTCGTTTGAGTTTTGTCCCCATACTGGTGCTAGAATTATACTTTCAGAGTGGTACCCGTTCCTGAACTGAAAAAAGAAGATAATGATGGTCGACGACATTAAAGAATGGCTTTTTTCATTGCTAAGGCAAATTTGGACTTGAAATTGAGCAACATGTTAACTGTTACAATTTAAAGGTAAATTTAATATATAAATAAATACAAAGCACTTACCTTTACATAACAAATTCACATACATAACACCAAAGCAGACTGAAATAAATTAACACTAAATAACTGTTTCGGTACTAATAACGGCAAAATAAAATTTCACTAGATATTCTTGGTATTTGCAAGCTCCAGCTTCAAACTTTAGCAATGCTTTTGCAGCAATATGATCATATTTGCTAACCTGAGGAAAGGCTGCTGTCCTCATCCTCAGTGCTTTCACACTTTGCATCTAGGGTTTTACATCTGTGTGGTTCATCTCCATGGCCAGAAACGCCCACGCCGCTGGCCGATGTGCTATGTATGGGCTCACATAGGCAGTCGAACACGGTGCATCTCTTTGCTTTCAAGTGCATCCAGCGTGTCGCCAAATGCTTCCCCTGTTTACGTGAAATATTTTTTTAAACATTTGTCGAACTACCTGCCTGCTATTAGAAACCTTTTGAGTGAAATACAGTCATCCTTTTTTTGCAAACATTTAAATCCTAGTAAAGAGAGTCTTGCTGTTATGTTAACTAACAGGTGATGCATCTGCATCGTCCGTACCTGGTAGGTACTGGTCATATAGAAACTGGTGTCATATTGGCACCACATTTTGGTACCCAACTCTAGTTATGACTGTGAAATTTCAGCTGCTAGTAAAAGAGACTGAAGATAATTTAGTACTCAGCCTGGTATCTTTGTTTTCACAGCAAGTAAAAACAGAAAAGTGGGTAACATTTGTTATCCTCTAAATCAAACAGGGAGATGAGATGGAGAGATTACTCTTTTTAATGAGCACATGATTATAGAGGAGGAGGTGAATGTGTCCCAAGCAGTTTGATGATGTCCAAAAAATGAGTAACCCTTTTCATAAAATTAAAATATTCTCCCACACAGTCATCATGTTAAAAAGCAATCCATCACATTAGAAAAAGAACATTTACTAAATGAACGTGGCGTTGTTTCTTTCACTTCATGGGAATACATTTTGGTGTGTTCTCTATATTATTTCAAACTGTACATAAGCCACAATTTGTAATCTGATCATCTGCTCACAGTGGCAATAAACACCAGGTGAACCAGATCCAAGGCTACGCTTACATAATATACTGTTGTCAACAAATTGCAGGTGACAAGAATTGAGCGGGCGGTGACAGAGACAAGTTCTGACGGGAAACCTGCACACACTGCAGCCATTAAAGCACTGCTACTTTTTTGTTTTTGTCACAAAATGGTTGTGATTTCTATGACAGCACATCTCTTTTGAATTTGTTTGTAGCGTGCTGCCTGTTAATTCTTTTTATAATCCCTGCCTGTTTAATCTTTTGAAAGTACAATGCAACAAGTTGAATGTTAAGATTATAATTTTTTTGTGTTTGCTGTGCGTGTTTAGTCCCTCACAGCTGAAGACGGAGTTCCTTCCTCTCCTCAGTGTCATTTTTGTTTCAGAGAACAGTCTAGTAGCTGCGGTAAGAAAACAGCATACACACCGTTACGTCTTTCCGTGCACAAAAACATAATAGGCAAGGAATGCCGTTTTAAATCTCGTCTGCCTCTTCAGGGCCACGACTGTTGCCCCATGCTGTTCCGTTGGACGATGGTGGAACGCTGACATTCGTGTCGAAGCTCGACCTCCCAAGCAGAGTATCCAGAGGAACATCTCCGCCATGGAGCGCTTCAGGAACATGGACAAGAGAGCCACCACCGAGGACCGCAACACTGCCCTGGACACACTGCACCAGAACAGCATCACGTAAGTCACACTCACAGGCATCAGTGCAGGGCACGACCTTTACATTTAGATACCCTCAGATGTAATTTTTAAAAATTAAATTAGATGTAGAGAACTTTTTCGAATGGTGGTTTTAACAATTTCCCAATTTATTCAAGTGTGATTACAGTTTAGAGATGTTGGCACTACAAGAGTTTGTCCCTGTGCTTTACACTGTGTGTTCATACGTTTAAACATAAGGGATTTGGAAGTTTACAATTTCAGGCAATAAATAAAATAGGGAATGAGGCGATTTTGTGTTCACTTCGGAAGCTGCATTGAGAGGTGTTTGCAATATTTTGTTTTTTTTAGAATGATGACTGCATATTATAAACACATCTCAGTACAATACAATTTAAAAAAGTAAATATAAAGTAAGTAAAATAAAGTTTAATCAGCACCTCTCTAAGACATTTTGAGCAAAAAACTGAGCAATATAACCTGCATTGTAGAACTGTTGAATCAGACTGTATTAAATTTAGCTTGGTGCAACTTGTAAACTGGCAACTGATGGTACTTTAACCCCTGGAATAGATGTGGTGTTATGTAACAAAAGAACTGGCTGGGAGAGACAATATTGGACGCTCAGTGGAGCTCTGCGTCCAGTATATTAATGGTATTATTACTGCTAATCTTCTTAAATAAGAAACAACAGGCTCTGCTATGAACAAGTCAGTCCTCAGTGTATACTAGAGCAGTTTTTGAAGCCCGTGTTTAAATAAAGATTTTCCTGTTTCTCACAACAGTCATCACCAACATGCACACATTATACATTGTGTACACTGTCTCATCTCTTGTAAACAGTTAAGTTTGAAGTTTGAACCTGCCTACCTGTCATGTTGGAGAAAAAGTTTCACTTGTGAGCTCATTTGAATTCTGATAAGATCAGATTGGCCTGCCATGTTTTCAAACAAGGAACCACTTTGTTTCCTGCATGTCATTGGTCAAAAGTTTTGTCAGTTAGTTTTTTTTTCCCCGTTTAATCTTGTTTTGGTTTGTTTGTTTGTCTTAGGGACTGTAAGATATAGATTTAGTTTTGTCTGAAGGAATAGTTGGACAATTTGAGAAACAAGCTCGCTTGCCCTGAGTCTGATGAGAGGCTAAATTTCACTTTCATTATCTGTGCATCAAATATGAAGCCATATTCAGCAGCTGGTTATCTTAAGCTGTATTCACACCAAATCGGGCATTGCGACAAAAACGCCAGTCCTCTCATTCATTTTGAATGGCGGTGGTGCATTTAGGCTGCAGCAATGGGGGCCAAAAGGGAAGCCGAAAGAAAAAAAACAGCAGCCCTGTGACAAAAAGATTTAATACTGTCAACTTTTGGAGAAATGCAACCAACGTCACACTGAGGTGGCTAATCATGTAAACTGTGGATCAGGCTGCTGCATGGTCAGGCTGCCTCTGCAACTGGAGGTTATCCAGGCAGAGCTTATGGACCAAATGAAGATACTCTGCATTTGTGTCCTTGCTTGGTTTATCTTGTGTACACAGCTTAGACATCTGCATTGGCTTCTCACAGTTAAAGCTGCAAAAAAAAAAATCAAAGAAGCTTCCTTTAGTTCATATCCATTTGTTTGAGAGCAAGCTGGAGAGTGAAGAGAAGATCTGTTGGTTGGGGGAAAGCCTGTTATTTTAACCCTGCGCCAATCACTGGAACGCCAGATTAGGCTTGAAAACAGCCGTAGCATAGCACAGAGACTGAAAACAGGGGTGAACAGCCAATCTAGCTCTGTCCAAAGGTAATAAAATTCACCTGGAGTTTAATAGCTAGCGATGAAAGAAAATATCATATTGATTCTCAAAAACGTATCCTGATTATGTGATACCTGTAAAGATTTTTAGCAGTGCTGTGTTGTTAGCCATCTTCACTGTGACTCTGATTGCAAAGAAATTTAAACTTTTTAAACTTTATGCACATGGTGCTGTGTTCTTTATACTATGACGGTTTCCCTAAAAATAGTAATATATCTTTGCTTATAGTATCCCAGTGACTTGCAATATACAGTATTATCGTATCGTATTTCCAGATTTTTGACAATTCACAGTCCACTGACTTTCAGTTCTGCTAATAACCGTTTTCCCCAAAAGCCAAACTATTCCATGAAAAGTCAGAACTTTGTCCATACCAGCGACATAAAATAGATGAGCATGCTTCTCCACTTCCTCCCACTGTACAAAACTGAAGCCAAAATATCCCAGATACCAGCGCTGCCATCTTGCACTGGTGACGTCATTTGGATGCAGAGTCTGTGCAGTAGTGATCAGGGTTGGAGCTGGACTTTTGAGTTACTGCCGCCCACAAAGCTGGCTGCCTCGATCGCAGTCAGATCATGCCATGAAACCCTTTTTTTCTTTTTCTTTTTTTTTCTTCTTTTTTTTTGAATATCATCAAATAACTAATTAAAACAAAACTAATAAGGAAAATAAACACTTGAACAAACATCAGTGTGATAATAACTACCTAAAATGACAGAAATCACCTCTGGGGAAAAATTATATGACGTTACTTTGATGTTTTAGTTTGACCCATGTGCCACCTATTAACATTGTGGAGGCAGGATTTATGACCTGCACTGCAGCCAGCCACCAGGGGGCGACTGGAGATGCTATAGCTTCACTTTTAGGGAGTTCTGGTATCCATTTCTTTATGTGCAGTGTTTGGCTTGGTTTGGCAGTATAGTGAAATCCATTTTTATGATTTTCAGGTTTATAACTTCTTCACCCATTTTTAAAAGTGTCTTTATGTATCTACATGTCTTGTCCTCAGCCAAGTGTCTATCTATGAGGGAGACAAAAGGGATTGTCGCAAGTTCTGCACCACAGGCATCGATGGAGCAATGACCATTTGGGACTTCAAGGTACACAAACACACACACACACACACACAGATAAGCAATCCTCTGCAGAGATTAATTTTCTCAGACCTCTGAGCTCTGACTCTCCTGTGTGTCTCTGTTTGCCTCCTCAGAGTCTAGAAGCTTCTATCCAGGGTCTCCGCATCATGTGAAGAAATCTTGTGAATGACTGAAGAGACGCTGCGGCCTCCCTCCCCCTTCCCCCACCCCAACACCTCCTCCTCCTCCTCCTCCCTCCTCTTCCCTTTTCCGCCTCACCCCCTCCGCTCCTGCGACGCAGCCAGTAACATACATAACTGACCACCTTATCGAGTGTCTGCTGAAGCACTGATCAGACCATAACACACTCTTGTGGGTGTGTGCAAACACTCACACACATACACACTAAAGTACAGACACGTACACTACACACACACACGCACACACACACTGAGCTGACGTGTGACATCACTGTTGATTTTTTTTTTTGTTTGTTTGTTTTTAAATGAAGGTTAACCAGGTGTCAAAGTGGGAAGGTCCTCTGACACGTATTAAAACGTGACGTGAAATGTGTGTTTTTATGTTCTCTAACCTCCTGTACCAAAAGTTGAACACTAAAAGGTGCGTTTTATCCAAAATTCAGACTGTATTTCACCACAGATTAACCTCAACATGACCTCTGAATATCAGTGTTTAGTAGATCGGAGGACGTGATGTTTTACTTCCTGGAGTGTAGTAAATATTCTCCAGCAGGTGAAGTCATTGTTTAGACTTGAACCCGGGTTATTGATCTTCTGAGGTCATGTTGCCGGTTGGCTGTAGAGAGCTGTACAGGATCTGATGGTGGAGAGAGAAAGCAGCTGTCTAAACTCTGTGGGAGTCACGGCTGTCCAGCACTAGGCTCTGTAGCTACCACACTAAAACCACACAAGATGGAGGATTTCTATGTAACTGATCATGAGGTAGACGTGAAATAAAGATGAAATACATTTACAGTACACAAGTCACTCGACTGTTCTCTTCCTTTGTCTTTGCCTCTTACAGACAGTAACCTTTAGTAGATGTGCAGTGCTAGTTTTGTTGGGGGGTTTTTTAGCGTGCAAGCTATATTTGTGCTTGTCATTTGTATATTAACTAATTCAGTCTCTGCTAGAGAGGTTTGGTTCCTGAAACTTAAGATGAAAATGACAACCCTGTGGTTCTTCATAGACCTGATTATGCTTTTATTACAGAACAGTTTAAATTACACAGGGAGGTAACTGGATAAGAAACCCTTGAAACTTGAAATACCATACTCACTCTTCTAAGCAACCACTGATTGATTGCTTCAGTGTGTAAGATTCAGGGATTTATTCTGTAGTGTAAAATCACCTGAAATTGTTCAGTTTTTGTCACCTTACAAAGAGCACTTCATGTCTGCTGAGGGTTCGGGTCCTTTTCCATGGGGGTCACCATGTTTCTACAGTAGCCCAGCACAGCCTTGTCATGAGTTTTGCAGCCGTACGTTCTCCTACATGCTTGCAAGGGGGAGTGAGATGAGGTATTTGCAGTTTCCAAGCTCACTGTTAGATGCCACCAAAGCCACTATTAAATTTTCCACATCTGCGAGTGCACAAGGGTCTGCTAGGGTCCATGTGATGTAAATCTCATCATCAGAGGCTGAGACATAGGCTTTGTGTGAACATCTGCATACCCCTGATATATTGTGATCGTGCAGACTTGTCCACACAGCCACTAAAGAGCTTCTGTGCAAGTAGTATAAACAGAACAAATTTGCATCTGTGGTGTCTGTATGATTTTCGTTTGGAACGGACTATAGTCTTGGAGTATAATCAAGTCTTAAGTTCTACACACTGGTCCCTCAAATTAAATGCTAATGTCAACATGCTAGCACGCTCTCAATGACCGTGCTAAAATGCTGATGCTTAGCAGCTAACTAGCGGTGGTGCTCACAGCATTGGGAAATTATATTTAAACAAATTTCAACAGCCATCCTAGCAGCTATATGAGGCTGCACACAAGCATAGAGGAGCTTTGAGGTGAATGTGCAAAATGCTAACCATGTTAGCCATCTTAGTTTGGCCTCTAAACATGCTACCGTGACAATTATGGCCCTACACACAAAGTACAACTTGGTAATGTCATTAGTATTGGAGATATTTGGTTAAAAAAAAAAAATTAAGCTCATGGCAGTGCTAGATGGTAGAAATCAGTTACCAAAGTTTTGATTCATCCTCTGAGGAACATGAATTTATACAAATTTTTATCGCTAATCCATCTAATAGTGTTGAGATGTTTCAGTTTGGACTAAAGTGGTCAACCAGCATGTCTATCCTAAAGCCACGTATCTAGCATGTTAAAAAAAAAACAACAGAATAAACAGATGAAATGACAGAACAGAGAGAGAGTATGTCACCACTGCATGAGTTCAAACTTACAGTAATGAGGGTGGATTTACTTAATGTCAAAAGGAATTCTTTTGTGTATCATTAAGGCCTCTGTCTTGTACAAATAAAACTAATTATCTTATATTTTCTTCTCAGATACACATGCCAATTATTTATTTAAAAAATAAATATTGTTCTTTATAGTTTTATGGTTTCAAATTGGGAAAAAAAGAGCATTGCAGACATAGCTGATCTTCACATGTTCACTATGACAAAACAATTTTTTTAGTTTTATGCGTCAGTTATAAAATTTTCCTCTTAACCTCAAATGGAAATTATGAGAAGTGAGAAAAAGATCTTCACTAGCACAGTCAGAAAGGTGTCTAAACTAAAACATCTACTTCTGATTTTAAATTTTAATGTGAAAAAGTGGGTTTTTCAGGAAAGTGTTGAAACTTGGGGAGTTTGGATGCCTGAACTGCTTGAATGAAGCAAATGTAACTCCAAACACATGAAGAAACTGGAGCAAATATATTGTATAGTCTACTTTTGCTCTCCTGACGCCACCCTTTCCTCCCCCCCTTTTTGCAGTTTACTTTTCCCTCCCCTTTTTCCTTCTTCCTCTTTCTTTATGCAGAAGTGGCCAAACGTCCCGCCCCTTCTTTTCTGTCTTTCATGCTTCATACGTCTTTTTTTTTAACTTCCCCCTCAGTTTCTACCTCCTCCTTTTTGCAGAACATTGTACTCATGCTCCTCCCTCTTCCTAGTTTCACCACTGAAGCAAAATCCTCAAACTCTTTCTTCTTTTTTCTATTAAAAATAAAAAGTTTGCTCCAATTCTCTCACATTTTTTGAAACGTTACACCCGTGATCTTTTCTTGCCTTGAGCATAAGCCTGCATGAACTCCCTCCCTGTGTGTGTGTGAGTCTGTGTGTCTCCCCCTTCAGTGAGCTTCACTGTACCCTCCTCCACTTCCCCCTCTGACCTCTCCTCCCTCTCTTCGGCTCGTCTCCTCTCTTCCTGAGGCTCACTCTGTCGTTGGCGTTCGCGTTGACTGGCCAGAGTCCGCGAGCTGAACACCCTCATCTTCATTTGATCTGCCACCTTCCTCTGTCTCTCCCTGTTTCTTTCTCTTCTTCCTCTCTCCATCTCTGCAGCCACTCACCCATTCATCTCTGTCCAGCCCTCAGGGTAAGTAGCCTAGAAAATATTTAACAGTTGACTGAGTTTGCTTTGACATGTCACTAACACACACACACACACATTTTGTGAGAGTAATGCATTTTCAGGAAACAGCTCAAAGTATGCAACAGGCACTCCAGCCCACACAGCCTCATTCAGAGCTCAGAAACGTGGACATTATTATGTAAAATCAGTGCTTGTGAAATAACTGACTGTGATGGAGATGTTTGTCTTTACGTCCTGGGTGTGTGCTGGAGCTGTAAAGTTTGTTTGGGGGATGTGTGTGTGTGTGTGTGTGTGTTGTGTGTGTTACCCTCGACCTGCATCATTCCTCTCATGCCTCTGAAAGTCTGGATTTCATTAACACAACCTGAGTGAGATAAGCTCAGTGCGTTTATCTATATATAACCTTTATTCAAAGTCAAAAAATCCTCGAGGGCTGTTCCTCAGGTTACAGCAGATACAATATAAGAATGAAGATTCAAATAATAAAATATACGAGGTAAAAGAAAACAAAACAAACATTAATACTGTCATAAAAGTACTAGATACAAAATACTAAAACAATTAGAAAAACAGGTACAAACAGAGGTAGTGTGGTTATTGATCATGGATTTGAATTCTCCTGGAGATATCAGAAAATTTTATTTTTAGGGTGATGATTTGTAAAGAGTTCCAGATGGTCGGGGCACGAGAACTAAAAAAGAATCGTGAACAGAAGGTTAAAATCACAGGTGCTTGAAATCCTCGGGAACACTTAAATTTATTTGAATGTAGTGCTCTGGACGGGGGAGTCGGGGAGGTTTTAAAAGTGGATTTTGGATAAAGTGCTTGAAACTGAATGAAACTGTAATTACTGTAATAAAAAATGTGTTTTTTAGCTGAAACATTTTAGGTGACATCAGGAAACATAATTTTGCTTTGCTTTTAGCACAGTAATATCTGATTTCATGCAGTGATGAGGTGGAACACTCATTTTGAGTGTGTATAAATGTGTAATTTACCACACCCATAAAGTGCTGGAAAAGCTTGAAAATGCACTTAAAACTTTTTGAAAAGTGCTCGAATTTGACTTCAAAAAAGGTGTAGAAACTACAGCGGCAATGATTAGTTGATTAGTTGTCAGCCGCTAAATTGATCGCTAATTATTTTGATAATCAATTAATCGTTGTGAGTCATTTTTTGAGGAAAAAATCCTGTGTTTTCAGCTTCTCAAATGGAACTGTTTTCTGGTTTCTGTTGTCCTCTATAATATCTTAAGACATTTGAGGACGTGACCCTGAGCTTTGGGAAACTGTGATCACCATTATTCATTATTATTAATCAATAATGAAAATAATCATTCATTGCAGCCCTAGAAAGTCTGGACGACTGACATATATAAAGTTTCTTTGTATACAGTCAATAGTCTGGACCAGCTTTGACTGAATCATGATAAATAGTTCTCTAAATTTAACTATAGTTTGTAACTTTGTCGTGTGATTTGCTGCCCTTTTGCTTCTCGTAACAAGAATCTTGTAACTTCTCTTTTTCTAGACTTGACTCATCTCCCAGCATCACTTCCTGGTTCTGTTTCTAACATCTGATTGGCCATGGCGTACCATAGCTTCCTGCTGGAACCAATTAGCTGCCATGCCTGGAATAAAGATCGTACCCGTGAGTGTGCTCGCCTCCTCTGATTGGTCACTCGGGGCCTGGTGTTTCAGCGACTCTGAGTGGTCTTATCCCTAAGCTGCACACAGTTTTTAATCATCATGGAACATCTTGCTTCAACTCGAGTCTGGCCAAAGAACAAGTAGTGTAATAGTTGGAGGGAGGTTTGTGATTGGCTCCCAGGTGGGAGAAGGTATTTCCTGTTTCCTGTAGCAGTGAGGGTGGCGTCTGGGGGCCGTTCTGAGAGGCTCTTGTGCACCGTTAGCTGCAGGAAACTAATGCCATATTTGGCTGTTTTGATCAGCGCTTTTGGTTTCTGGGCAAAGCGGATGTTAACAGCCGGCTGTGGTCGAGTCATACAGTCACACAGTTGTAGTTTCACTCAACTTACAAGCTGAACACTTTGAGCTCGCAGGCTCACAAAAAAAAAAAAGAAAAAAAAAGCACACTGAAGCACCCACACTGCTGCTCTCAGACAAACGCTGCCTCTGACTCATCTGCTGACTAGAACATGTGCAGGGTTTGCTACATTATGGGAAGGAAGGTCGCAGTTCTCTCACATTGTCTATTTAAAGATCCCGTGTGTGTGTGTATGCTGCCTGCAGGCTCATACATACTGTATTTCTCTAGTTTTCTCTGTTCTAGTGCAGCCAGTCAGCTGCTCTGTGTTCCACTTCACTGATCAGCCCGTCATAAACTTCTGCTGTCGATCGCTCTGTACTTTGTCCTCACATTAATGAACTTCCCCTTTATATGTGCCACTGATTTGCAGTGCTTTCCCTGCTGATGCACAGTGTATTTATATCTGTGTCTGTGCTTCAGAGATCGCCCTGTGCCCCAACAACCATGAGGTCCACATCTACAAGAAAGATGGGACCAAGTGGACCAAGATCCATGAGCTGAAGGAGCACAATGGGCAGGTGACAGGTGAGACACAGTCACACATGCTTTGCATTTCCTGGGTGTAAATATTGCTATACATGTCTTAAAATTCCAGCTGTCCTGTCTTGAGGCGTCCTTTTCCACAGAGAAGCACCACAGAGCGCCACAGGAAGTCATTCTTGCCTGCGGCCATCAAACTTTTGAGCTCCTCCCTCAGAGTGTCAGACACTGAGTCAATAGACTGGCCCTTGGAGTTTTGTTTGCTGCTATAACCCATCATTTATTTATAATTTCTATCTTAAACTGCACAATACTGACCTCATTTGTGAAATAATACTTCAGTTGTACAATACCCTGCTATTCACTGGCACACAGTACTTCAGCTATACTGTGCATTTCATTTTAACACATTTATTTCAGCTCTTTTGTTTATGTTTGTTGTTTATTACATATTTCTTATTTTCCATTTCTTTTACATATATATATAGTTGCTATATTTTGTGGTATAATACACATATTTTTAGATACTTATCTATATTTGTTATTTTTCTTATAATTTTTCTATGCTTATATATATTTCTTTTCTTGAATGGGAGCAAACTGTAACATTACTCAGTTTCTGAATCTGATTTTAAAAAAGAAGGGAGAAGATATTCAGGATTAGTTTGACATTTTGGGAAATAAACTTATTTTTCTTCTTGTCCAGTAAAATGAGAAGATTGATACCCACTTCATGCCTGTTTGGTAGGGATGAAGCTGGGGCCAGCTACTGGTTAGCTTAGCTATAGCACAAAGACTAGAAACAGAGGGAAACAGCTAGCCTGGCTCTGTCCAGTGATCATTTAATCCTCCTACCAGTTTATCTGAATCTCACCACTTAACATGTAAAGTCTTGATAGTGTAAAAAATAAAAATCAAAGTGTAAAAATTACACTCTGTGTTCTTAAGTTGGTTAAGTGCCAAACTATTTCTGATGGGGTGCAGGACTTCCTGGAGTCTCTGCTGGTTGCCAGGCAACCTCACGTGACAGCAAGACACAAGGCTGTTTCCCCGTTTCCAGTCTTTGTTCTAATATAAGCTCATCATATTGAGCAAACAGAATCAAAGTGGACCTTTTACCCTCACACGATTACTCTAATCTTACATCTCACTTCTTAAAGAGAGAAAAAGCCCTTGTGATGCATCTTTCTAACATAACTTTAGTTTCCAGGTTTTGGTGACAATTAGCTTTTGTTCCCTTTGTGTTTGACTGCACTAATTGTAAATCGCTTTGGACAAAAGCGTCTGTTAAATGAATAAAATGTGATTTAAACAGTGGCAACTATCTTTCTTATGTAACTTGTGGTAAGAAACACAAAGATAAAAGTTTCTTCCTCCTGCAGGTATTGACTGGGCTCCAGACAGCAACCGCATTGTGACTTGTGGAGCTGACCGTAATGCCTATGTGTGGACCCTGAAAGAGGGCGTGTGGAAACCCACCCTGGTCATCCTCAGGATCAACCGGGCTGCTCGCTGTGTGAGGTGGTCACCACGTGAGAACAAGTTTGCTGTAGGCAGCGGCTCACGCCTCATCTCCATCTGCTACTTTGAGCAGGACAATGACTGGTGAGGGTTCAGAGGATAACTTCCTGCCTGCATTTGATTGTTATGAATACATTTTATGATACTAGCATGCTGTGTTGTTACCCGTAGGTGGGTGTGTAAGCACATCAAGAAGCCGATCCGCTCCACCATCCTCAGTCTGGACTGGCATCCCAACAATGTCCTGCTGGCTGCTGGATCCTGTGACTTCAAATGCAGGTAAGAGTGAATCGAACAGTGAGATTTCAGTCTCCCCTGTACATGTGGCACCTTTTGGACAAAGGTCTTTATATTTTGTGGAAATGTTCCCTGTTCGAATAGAGGCTCTAAGGATGGATTCTGAGCTCTACAATTAGAAAGCTCTCTGACAGAAAGTTGTGATTTTTGGCTGAATAAATAAACCTCAAAGTATAGTAACCCCCAGTTTAGGGAAGCAGAGAGGAGTACCAGTACTGCTGTGGACAGGGTCGGCAACAAAAGCCTTATAAGCCTTATAAAAAAAATCAATAACATCTATAATTAGAATATTTTTATCCACTTTACCTTGCCACTGTTATAAAACCACTGTTATAAAAGCCAAATATTGCCCTCTCTACAGCAACCGAACTCCATAGGCAAATCAGTCATTTCTCCTCACAGAACACAGGAGTTGCTGATATACTGCTGCCTCAATCTGATGGTTTGTTTATGTTATTGTGTGACTTTAGAGAATCTGAACTAACCTTTTAAAACACCAAGGTCACACAATAACACAAACAAACTATCAGATTGAGGCAACGGTAGGCCAGCAACTCCTGTGTTCTGTGAGGGGAAAATAGCTGATTTTGCCTATTGAGTTTGTTAGCTTTGGAGAGAGAAATATTTGGCTTATATAATGGCGGTTTCCCATTAGAAAAGGCTTTTTGACAGCAAGGTGAAGTGGTGAAAACATTCTAAATATAGCATACACTTGAACTGATATTCATTTTTTTTGGGAGGCTAAAATATGTTTTGCTGCTGACCCTGTCCACAGCAGTACATTGTTTAGCTTCCTACATGGGTACTCCTACTACTTCTCCAAACTGGGAGCATGCAGACCGCTATCTATTGCAGGTAACACACTGACTACGGATAAGTACCTCATACAACCTCACTTCAGAATATCTGAACTATCCCTTTAAATTAACTTAACCCTTGATTGTAACGCTAGTAACCAAAGTTAGAATAAACTTACTTAAATGCCTAGCCTAATCTAAAACTAAGTCAAACCATACCCCTAATCATCCCACAAAAACTCATCACTTCATGTGCATTTAGCTGATTTTCATAAGAACAAAATAAGATCACAACATAAAGACAGCACAGAAAATTAATCTGGACATCTGGACATAAATCAGCCATTGTTGTCGTCCTCTTTGCCTCCTTTTCTCATCCTTGAGTCTCGTTCACATCTTGACCCCTCTCTCCTCTCCCACAGGGTGTTCTCAGCCTACATTAAGGAGGTGGAGGAGAAGCCCGGCCCCACTCCCTGGGGCAGCAAGATGCCGTTCGGCGAGATGCTATTTGAGTCCGGAGGGTCTGGATCCGGTCAGGCTGCAGGTGGAGGCGGTGGGTGGGTGCACAGCGTGTGCTTCTCACACTCCGGCAACCGCCTGGCCTGGACCTCCCACGATTCCACTGTGTCTGTCGCGGAAGGAGGCAAGACCGGCACGTAAGAGAGGGGGCGGGGCAGCATACCTCTGTGTCTGTGTTTGTGTGTCTGTTTGCACTCTGACCTTTTGTTGTGACTCCACAGGGTGAGCAGTCTGAGCTCTGAGACTCTTCCTCTGCTGTGCGTCACCTTCATCACTGAGAACAGCTTAGTGGCAGCTGTGAGTATTATTCAACACATATATGAACAGGCTGAACAGTTGTTAATTCACAGGTTTAGTTTATTTTATTCACATTTACTTATTCTTTTTGTGTGTGTTGTTCTGACTGGCTAAGTGTGAAAAATATCTGCAATACTTGCAAAGGTGTACTTGCCAGCCCTCTCAATTTTCCCTGGAGACTCACGTTTTTTCAATTCCCTCTCCCAGTTTCTTCCCAAGGTCACAATTCTCCTGTATTTCTGCTGATTTATGACACATCTTCACACCTTTCTTCATGTTGTTATCACCTGTTTCTGACAGTGTACAGCCTGTATCAGCCTGTCCTGAGATGAAGAGAGAAATGGAGAGTACTGGAGAGAAAGAAATATTCATGCAAATATCAGATGTCCTGGAAAAAAAAAAAGAAAGAAATTGGACTAGGTCAGGCTAGATGCTGTGCTCCTGTTGTGTTTTCCAGTCAGTGTCAGTTGTTGGTCATCTGTTGCCCCAAATGTGTGCTTACTATTTTATTATTTTCATACTTTAGACGTCAACAGGATGCAAGAAACAAAGGCTTCAAAACTCACATTTTTCTGAGGGAGGAAACCCATAAAACCCCTGCTCTAATTCCTCCCTATTTTAAGGGTCTGTGTCTATATTCAGTGAATCAGCTGGTATTGCCAAGTCATTGCGTTTTCACAGATTAGATGAGATATCCCAGTATGCTGAGTTTGATGTTCATATTTACGATTTGTTTGTGTTTAATTTAATTGAGAGGGTGGGTTATATAGTCTAAACTTCTAAAATGTTCCATTAGTGTGGATAAGAAAGCAAAGCAGGTATAGGTATTATTTTTTTAATTTCACTCAGCTGCAAAAGTCCGATTCAGAAAATTGTCATCTAAAGAAAGAGTATCTCACTTTGGCTGAACAGTGCCCCCTGTGGCCATAAGTGTTAATTACAGGACAATGGCAAACTGAATTTCCTTTCCTTGTAGAATCATCAGTGAGGCATCCTGGTGGCACATGAGTTTAAAGGCCCTGAACACCTCCATATGTGTTTGCATTTATTTTGGCTGATTAGACCTCTGCTCAGGTTGAAAATGGGCAGAATCATGCCAGGACGTGTGTGGTCAGTGAACGACATTCAGAATGATAAAGGTGTAATGAGATGAGAGTGATGGAGATCAAACAGACCTGAGAAGCGGTCTAGTCATCCATAATAAGTTAATCGATCACCTGTCTGGGTGCGCTGTAGGTTTCCAGGGCTTTTAAGACACTGTCCACCCGCATAACAACATTCATCTGGTTCTCACTGCCCACTTACACGTGGCCCAAGTACAGCAATGAATTATGGTCCACAGGTGTTGCAGATCTGGTCGCCAAATATGGCCCATGACATAGCCATATCTAGTAGCAATATCAATCTAAAGTTAGCTAACATAAGCCGCCACACTGATCATACCAGACAAGGTATGTCAGCAGCAAAAAACTTCTTTAATTTGAAAAGGGTGCATTTTATTGCATTTTATTATTTATTTATTTTTTTTGTAAAAAATATATTCTTACTTTAAAGGGACAGTTCACCCCAGAATCTATCTGTAGTGCTATCTATCTGTCTAGATAGTTTCGGTGTGAGTTGCTGAGTTTTATCGGCTGGAGAGATGTGTGCCTTTTATGCAGTATAATTGGCTTGTGTTACTCAAAGTGCACAAGAATACATTTGCAAATAGCAACAGTAGTGTCTCTTTCCAAAACTCATGACCTGATTACTCAAGATAATCCACAGACTTTGTTGTGAGCAATTTCATGTTGGAACTACTTTCTTTCTAAATAAAAGAAGGTAGTTTGGGTAGATTTTAATGCAGAAAGAAAATAGTTCTGGTAGATTCTACTGTATGAATAAAATAGTTCTACATGAAACTGCTCCCAACAAGATCTGTGGATTATCTTGAGCAATCAGATCATAATTATTGTAAAGGGACATTGCTTTTTTTTCATTTTGTTCCATTATATTCTAAAGAAGGCCAACATCTCTGTGGCCAATGTCTGCAAAAATCAGCAGCTCACACAAACTGTCCCTTTAAAGCCACCAACTGTTTAGCTTTAACTTTTTGACTTTGGTGCCTCCCAGTGGTACAGTGGTATTACAAAAAGCTAATGTGACAGATTAATCTAGTGGCATTAAAATACTTTAAAAGACTCACATAATGGTACTGAGCTTTTTTCCTAATTTATATCTTCAGATAACAGCAAATAAAAATCACAAGAGGTATCTCATATTACCAAATAGTACATTCATGTACAGAATCTTCATGACTTCACCCTCGTGTGTTTCTGTCCCTGCAGGGCCATGACTGTTACCCGGTGCTGTTTGTGTACGATGGTGCCAAAGGCAGCCTGACATTTGGTGGCAAGCTGGACGTTCCTAAGCAGGCGGCCCAAAAGGGCATCAGTGCCAGGGAACGTTTCCAGAACCTGGACCGTCGTGCCTCAGAGACCCAGAGCACCGATAAGGACCTGAACACGCTGCACAAGAACAGCATCAGGTAAGAAGTGGAAATAAAATACAGTACATGTTTTATATCGGCTTTCAGAACTGTTGGGTTTTTAATTAAGTTAATATTTTTGAGAGTTTTTACAGTTTTGCATTTTTAATTTGTTTTTATTTTTTATTAAATTTTTAATTTCAGTCAGTTTCTGGAGTAGGTTTACTTGTTTCAGTTTAGTTTTTATCACTGAAAAATATTTAATTAGTTTATTTTTCAATAGTTGGTTTATTTTTCATTCTTTTCAATATTAGTTTTATTAATTTCTGATATAATAAAGTGATATTTGTCAAGGGCAAGATTTAAGATAAGATGTTCAGAACAGGTATTGCGAAGGTGTTTGACTCTCAGTCTCAATAAACATAAACACTTAAACTGACATTTTCTTTATATATTTTTTTTGACCTTAGCTTTGTAAGTACACAGTCTTGTTTCAGTTAGATTTTGTTTTTTTGTTTAGTTTTTATTTTTATTTCAGTCAACTGCTAACTTTTTCACACCCTGTTATAGTTTTTAGATCAGTTTTAGTTAACTTTAATAACTTTGTTTCTGAGTCAAGAGTAAGTGATATTTGATTCGGAGATCCAGAAATATTTACAACAACATAACTTCTTATTTAGATGTGTGCATCATCATCATCTCTGCTAAACCAGGTTTCTTTTTTGCAACATCACATGCTTGTACGTGATGTGTGAGATGGACTCTTCTTAAACAATATTTCAGTGAAATCTCGGTGCTGGAAGGAGGAAGAAACCAGTGCACCAAGTTCTGCACCACCGGCATGGATGGAGGAATGGGCATCTGGGATGTCAAGGTAACACGCATCGCACAAATTAAACAAGCTACACTGATGTGGGCAGTGTTTATTAATGTTGTGTCCTGATGACATCATGTTTTCCCTGACATGATCTGAATATTTCACACTCTTTTTTTCAGAGTCTGGAGTCTGCAATGAAGGGCCTGAAGATCGTCTGAGCTGAAGTTTACAGTACCGCGCACAAACTATGTTAGCTTCTGGAGATATGAAGAAAACTGCTGCCTTATTACACAAAGCTTCTCTGCCCTATTTTAATCAGGTATTTTTTATGTAAAAGTCAAACGATCAGACTCGGGTCAAACAGTGTTTGTAATCCCTCTGCAGCTCTTCACTGGGCTCGTTAAACTCAACGCTGTATGAAGGAGGAGGGACTGACCACAGGTCTGCGAGCGGTACTTAATGAGTTAGATTAGTTTAATCACAGAGAGCTCAGACAGAGCTGAATGCTTAAAGCAGAATTTTTATATTAATCATGATGAAAGGTTAAAAGCTTATGCTGGTCATAATATGCATTTAATAAATGATTGCTGTTACAGTGTCTGTATGTGTGTGTTTTGTCAGATTCACCTATAGCTTATCTGTTTATTTATTTATTTTAAATCTGGAGGTTTTAACTACTTGAGAAAGTTGAGGTTCTGCACGGTAAAGTGGATGCCCCTAAGTTACATAAAACAAGGTAAAATACCCTCTTTAGTGCCCTTTCAGTGGAGAAAACATGGTAAAGTGACCTATATAGTGCCCTTCTAGTGGAGGAAATGTGATGAAGTGCCCTCTTTCATATAATCTAAACCATGGATTGGAACTGTTTTACCATAACTGCACCTCAACCTTCACTGCACTGGTGTCGCTCCACATACAGGTGTCTTCTGGTGCCCTTTTTATTTATTTGCCCCCGCTTCTCAGACTGCCCGAGTCTGCTACAGGCAGTTAATAAGCCCTCTCAACTGGGGCTGCAACTAACAATTATTTTCACCATTAATTCATTTGTCTGATCAATTACATGTTTGGTCCATAAAGTGTCAGAAAAATGTTGATGACTCAGCTCAAGGTGACGTCTTCACATGTTGTTTTGACCACATTTGAGGCGGCAGTAGCTCAGTCAGTTTATTTGGCTTTGGGGAACCAGAGGACGGTGGTTCAAGTCCAGCATGAATCACAGTATGGAGTGTGGACTGGTCGCTGAAGAGGTGCCAGTTCACCTTCTGGGCACTGCACTTTTGACTGTCCTTTAATTTCAGTTTTTAGGCGAAGTGTAATGAAGGGATTTAGCATTTCTCCACCAGAATTATATCCTAGTAGTGTGGAGGAGGCTTTGAAGCAGCATTTAGACCATCCTGTGGGAAGATAACATGCACAGAAAATGTAATAGAACAGAAATTATAGCAGAAATACATCAGGTGGGCGGGATTGTACGGGTGTCTGGACTCGTGACATCAGAATGAGGGTTTATTGGCAGAATATGGCAGAAATGGAATAAAATATTCAGGCAGGCAGTGACTGAACTGAAACTCCAGATTGTGTATTTTCAGAACAGTGGGCTTTTGTTTCCGGGATAAAAGGTTTAACTTTTACATTAACAGACAACTGACAGTTATAAACAGCTGATCAACTTACAGTGCAGGACTCGTTGTTGCTTGATGCAGTGTTCCTGCAGCCTGCATGAGCTTCCCCTAGTCTGGGGAGGAGGTGGCAAGGGGACATAACTCGCTTCAAACCACAGACTGTATATTAAATAGGATTTAAACCTCTTTAACATACAGTATTATATATAATTGTCAAATATTGCTTCTTTAAGTAAACGATTTTGAATACTTCCTCCACCACTGTTCAATAAACCCAGTAAAAGTCAGACATCTCCAGTCCATACATCCAGTTTATAATGACTGTTAAAAAAAAATGTAATTTATGGTATATGGTATATAACCCTGGTGACATCACTCTGACATCCAGGCATAAGGGGAAACAATTAGAGGTTTTTTTTTTTTTTTTTTTGTTTTTGAATTTTGCATTTTGTGAATAAAGTTGAAATGTCAAGAATAAAGTATTTAGTATTATTGCCGGGCATAAGAATAAGTTTTTTTTCTTGGGTGCCCCCATAGCTCAGTTGGTAGAGTGTGCGCCCCATGCACTGAGGCTGTTAGTCCTCTGCAACGGCCACTGGTTCGACTCCTGCCTGCAGCCTGCTTGCTGCATGTCATCCCCTCTCTCTCTACCCCTACTCCTGTCATATCTTCAGCTGTGTCTGTCAGAAATAAAAGGCACAAAAAAAAAGAATAAGTTTTTTCTTTTTTCTTTGCATTTTAAGAATGAAGTTGAAATGTCAAGAAGAAAGTTGAATTACCATTTCAAGAATATTCTCAAAATGTAAAGTGAAAAAATAGTAATATTAATCTCCTCTTTATTTTTTTTTTATGCCTGGTACCAATACTGAAAGTCCAACTTTGTTCTTGACATTTTGACTCGATTCTCAAAATGAAAAAAACAACTTTTTATACCTCTTATACCTGGCAATAATAATATTGTTAATTGTTAATAATATTGTTAATGGTGTTAATATTGTATATTGTATAATTATATTACATTATGTAATATGATTTAAGAGATGGTTTATAGTAATACTATATATAATATAATATTATGTTTCACTAAAGGAAATGGCAATGATAGGACTTTTCCATAACATCGCTCACTTTTGAATAATTATAATAAAGCACCATCTGTGCTGTGTTTTCTTTTACTACATTTTTTATGTTGTAATGTGTGTATGTTGTATAATTTTATGCATGTCTTGGACCCCAGCAGCAGCAGCTGATAGGGATCCTAATACACTAAACTAAACTAAACTAAACTAAACCTGGCAATAATACTGACATATTCTTGATATTTCAACTTTTTTCTTGAAAATGCAAAATAATAAAAATAAAATAAATAAAATCTAATAATCTCATTTTTCCCCTTATGCCTGACACTAATAATCTTCTGTACCTCCAGAGCCACAGAAGAAGTTACAACTGTTTTCATACACTGAGTACTAACCATAACTTGTAAATTTCTCCTTCAGATACGGTTTCTTCATCGCTGAAAACGATAATAAAACATATAACCATCATCCTCATATTACCTGTATCATCAACTAGCCGCCAACCGCTCGTCTGCAGCTCCACCTACAGGTTCAAGCAGGAAGTGCACAGAGAGAAAAATCGGCGGAGACTCGCAGCCATGAATCAGTCGCTCGCAGAATGATGTGGCAGCCCTCAGTGATGAAAAACAAGCCTCCTCACAGAGTCGTGATGAGGTGAGCCGGCGACCGGAGCTCCAGCAGAGACACACACACACACACACAGCAGAGACAGAGACAGACCACCAACATCAGCACCACCACCACTACCTCCTCCATCACCCTCTCCTCTGAGACCTCACCATCCCCGACGCCCACACTTCCGGACTGGAGCCTCTGGAGGCAGCTGGGCTCGGGATGAATCCGTCCGTCTCCCGGTGCTGCCGCCGCCGCTGCCGCTGCTGCTGCGCTGCCGCTGCTGCTGCCGCCTGAGATGAGGATCAGATGACGACGTCGATGTTCGTTACGTTACATCCGAGCCTGAACGTTACAATCTGATCAGAGCTGATCAAATCAAATCAAACCAAACCGCGGCGGCTGTTTTCGCTCACACACTCAGAGGATTCAGGCTTTAGCCATTCTGTCTGTCTGCTGTCAACTGTTGCTGATTTCCACTGTAAATGAATCTAGTAAGGTAGGTGACATCATTTCATCACCTTTTATCCCGCTGATTTTTTTTATAATTTATTATTAGAAGACGCTGATGAATTAGAAATATTAATCATAGTGATTTTAATGATGATTAATATTGAGAGTGATGATCGTGAGGAAGAGGATGCTGAGGATGAAGGAAGCATTTGGGATTTAAAAAGTCAACATTTACATTTCAACATAACTGATGATGTAATAGTCTTGTAGCCCAGGGTTTGTTTGCTTGACAAGCATTATTATTAACACACACATCTGCCTCTTCCCTCCTCCTCATCCTCCTCCTCCTCCTCATCATCATCATCAACATCATCTTGCTGTCTCTTCAGTCTTTCTGTGTGACACAGTCTTTCTTGAAACACTCAGCAGACCAAACACTGATCTTCTTTGTCTTTTTTATTGACTTATATTTGGCCTTAGACATGCATTGGCTCTGGGTCCGGGCCATCATGGTGAGGTCAAACAGAGCTGCAACTGAATTATTTTCATTTCCAGTTCATGTTCATGCTGATTGCTTTCTCGATTGTCTGTAAAATGTCAGAAAATAGGACGTAATGTCCGTGACAAGTTCCCAGAGCTCTGTATGACATCTCATTTGTCCAGAGCCCAAAGATTCATGCAATTTACACTGATATAAAACAGAGCGCAGCAGCAAATCATATTATCTGTGCATCTGGAACAGCATATTTTTGGTATTTCTGCTCGAAAAACAATGGAAACAATTATTCAAGTATCAAAATTGTTTTAAATCCAGAGCAGACTGTATTGATAAGTCGGAATGATCAACACTGGATTGTTTGGGGGTGATGCCAATAAAGATATCAGGGGGCAAAAAAAATCTGACATTGATATATGAGCTGATACTGCAGCAAGCCCTTAAATGTACTTAATTAACACTTGTAACAAAGATGTGTAATGGATACAGGATATTTTACAGTTTTCAGTGGTCAGAAATGACATCATGGTGCTGAAACTGTTTTTTTTTTTAATAATTATGAATTACTTGAACTAAGGAAAATGATCCTATAAATCTAAAACTTAAAATAAATAAAAACAACCTGCATTACTGCTTTTTGTCCAAAAAAAAAAAAAAAAAGAAAAAGAAAAAGAAAAAAAGACTCCATATTGGCATATACTAGGCAACATATACGCCGATACCAGTATAGACCAGTCATGCTATGATAGGCCAATATCGGCTAATATATCTGTCTGGCTCTAAAGATGAGTCTTTTAAACCCAAATGTTTTCTGCTCACTATGAGGAAAATCCCCTTCGCTTATGCTTAAAACTGTTTCATGTGTGTTTGATGTGTTGTCATGATATAGACTGAAGCTGGAGGCAAATTATCACAGTGAAAATTAATTAAATATGATGTGAGTGGTCCTACATGAGTACACAGGTTCTATATTTTAACTGCTTTAAGAATGCGAGATCATTGGAAAAGGTGGGAGGTGATTATGTTTATACGTATTTTTCTTGAAAATATGAAAAGTCTTGCTTGGTTTGCCCTTTTTTTTTCTTTTTTAAATCTTTACAGTAGAGCTGAAACTATCTTTATAATTATTTTGTTGTGTAATAATGGAAAAAAATGCTAAATATTTTCTGTTGAAGCTTTTCAAAGGAGAAGATTTGTTGTTTTTCTGGGTTTTGTGTGTTTTTAGATGGAATATTTGGGGGTTTTGGAAATGTTAGGTGCACAAAATGCCTTTTTATTCAATTAATCAAAAAAGTAAATCACAGATTAACTGATTATGATAATGATCATTTTAGTCACACCTCCTTATCACACTGCCTATATACTGCTCTATTATTTTGCATTCAAACATCCAATAAGGTCGACTAGAAAATAGGGCTACAACTCATGGATGTTTTCACTATTTATTTTAATCAATTTATTTTTTCAGTCTTTAAAACATCAGATTAGAGCACCAACTCTTGATAATCAGTTTGAGTAATTTTTGACAGGGAACAAAAGTCAAAATTCTCTGATTTCAGTTTCTTAAATATAAATATTTTCTGGTTTCTTTACTCCTTTTTGACAGTAAACTGAAGATAAATTGAAGAATAACAGCTGTAGCCCTATATCCAATAACAAAAAAATGCCCGTGAAACGGTCCCCGTGCACCAGAGGTTCCATCTTCAAATCGCTTGTTTTGTCAACCGTCTAAAAAGGAAATATATTTCATTTAAAGTGATATAATAAAGAAAAAACAGCAAATCCTCATATTTAAGAAGATGAAACCCAAGAATATTTGCCATATTTGCTTGATTTATGAACTAAAACTGGTAATTTATTGTCAAAATTACTGCAGATTAATTTTCTGTTGATAGATTTTTCTTCCTTTTACTAATAAAGTGTATACATGATAAACTGTAGTTGCATAAAGAGCAGGACCTGCATGGCCATAAAACAGACTGCGATATTAATTTATAGTTCAGCGTTAAGTGGACTTAGGTTGTGGTCTTCATGGTCCAATAACGCTGAAGCAGAACACGTCCCTTCTGTCCGTCCTGCTGTCATATGAGAGGAGTTCTCATGATGTTTTCTGCAGCTCTGCTCCTCTCTGTCCAGTCAGTGTGTCTCTGCCTGCCTGGCCTCTGGCCTGCTAATTATCAGCCAGCTTGATAAAGTCATTAATGACCCGGCCAAGCCTGCTGGGCCTGGCGCTGGCACACACATATCAAAGAGAGAGTCAGTCAGACAGACAGTGTGTGAGGCCAGTGTTGGATGGAGGGCGAGGAAACCTTTTTATTTAGGACAGGACGGTGTGTTTCTGGGCTGTGTCAGTTAGTATTAATAACTCTTAATGAGTGCCGCTCTAAAAACAGCTGCTTAAGGAACAGGAGCGTAATGTCGAAGAAAGAGAAAAGAAAACATGAGGCACATTTGTTAAGATATTTTTCTCCATGATCGTCATGAGAGGTGGATTTTAAGCCTTCTATCACCACTACTTCAGTTTCATCTCCTGTGTCTCAGGACACTCTTAGAAATAAAAGAGTTCTTCTACACTGAACCATTTGGTTCTGAAGAAACCTTTTTTGAAGTAGGGGCTTCAAGGGTTCTTTGTAAGACTAAGAGCCTTTTCATCTAAAGAAAGAGTTCTACAAGGATTGTTGAAATCCTTGAAGAACCCTTTTGTCAAGGATTCACCAAGGGTTCTTTGTAGGATAAGATAAGATAAAATAGAACTTTATTAATGCTGAGTGAAATCTAGTGCCAGATTGCTCCAGAAATTACAGTAACATAAAAAAAACAACAACACTAGAGTATCAAATATAAAGTGAAATATAAAAATATAAAGTATATAAGGAGTAAATGCAAATAAACAGCACCTAATAGAATAACAATGCAAGTAAGATAAGTACAAAAGAAATCTAAAATAGAAAAAATAATAAGTAACATTGGCAGTGATACAGAGAAGTAATAAATAATAATAAATGTAAAAATAGCAGATGATATTAAACATACCATAATGTAAAAGGGTTCTTGGTAGGACATCTTGGAGTATAAAATGGTTCTGTGTAGAGGTGGGTGGGTTCTTGCTAGCACCACTGAAGGTGAAAAGGTTCCGGATCAGGTGTGTGCCATATCATATTGTTTGTGATATATTAATATTATTTTTTGTGGTACAAAAAATTTATATCATAATTGTGCTAATGGCAATTATACAAATTGTTGACATAACAACGTCATACCGTTACGCACAGCAACAACAAGCAGGGCTGAAAGTGAAAATAGATGGCTCAGTGGTGGAGGAGTTAGTTCCTAAAAGGGGAACAACTTCAGTTGTGTGGAAGTGGTTTGGTTACAAAAGATCAGATGTACAATAAACCACAGTAACATGTAAGAAGTGGAAGAAAACGGTCACAGCTAAAGGAGCAATACAACAAACTAATTTTACCATCTAAAGCAGAAGTACAGAAGTTTAGTGTGAGGAGAGTTCAGCAGCTATTTTGAGTTCTAAACTGACAATATTTTTAAGTATTTTTTCATATCATCAAGATTACCCTAAAATATTATAGGGCCTTGTTGCTATTCTGAAGAGGACCTCCAGAGAGGGTTCTGGGTGAAACCTTCATAGACGGTTCTAGGTATAACCCATTATGTTGGCTTTTAGGTAGAACTGAACCTTTTTAAAAGGTTCTACCAGCAACCAAAAAGGGTTCTCGTGTGGGGATAACCTTTATTTCTAAGTGTGTAGCTACAGAGGGATCAGGAGTCTCATATATATGATTTAAAAAGGTTTGTATGGGAGGAACACATTACCTCCCACTGTCTCACACGGTTTCACAACAACAACAACACAGAGATATTAGATTTGAGGATAATATCACTCTGTTTGGACTGAAATGTTTCGTTTGTGAGTTTCTGTTGGCAGTTTTATCTTTTCCCCTGAGGAGATGGTGCATAAATTGCACAGTTTGATGGATGTAAATATGTATGTTTGATGATGATGATGATGTTGAGTGTTTGATCTTCGGTGTTTGTACCTTTAGTGAGGTTTGAAAGAATTAATTTAATTCATATAAATGAATTTTTAATTTTTAATTTGAGAGGTATTCCCTGTGATGGCTGCTGCTTTCTCATTCTGAGTTCCACCAATCTTAGAACAATGTGTGTGTGTGTGTGTGTGTGTGTGGGTGAATGTGTGTATGTAAGAGACAGAGACATCGCTAAATCTAGGTCTCTTATGAAATCTGGCTCTGCAAGATGCAGCATAAAAACAGGGAGGGGTTGTGGTTTGTGAGTGTGTGTGTGTGTGTGTGTGTGTGTGAGTGTGTGTGTGTGTGTGTGTGTGTGTGTGTGTGTGTGTGTGTTTTGTGTGTTTGCATGGACGTCTTTGTCCATTTGCCTTCCTGCATGCTAATTTAATCATCGTGAAGCAGAGAGCAGACATGGTCGGGGAACAGGAGAGGGAGATGGAAGAGATGAGCGAAGAAAGATGAAAGAAACGAGGAGTTTTCTGGTGTGGAAAAAAAAAAGAGGAAGACAATCCCTGCTCGGTGGTTTCCATGACAACAGTGACATCACTGATGGAGTGCTACCTCCTGAGCTGTTTGTTTGGGGTGTCTGTGAAAAATGTTTGTCCTCAAAGGAGTAGATTTGAGTTTATCTATACACAATATGTGTGTGTGTGTTTGTGTGTGTGTGCGAATATAGAGGCGCATCTACATCTACACATGTGAATTGTTTATGAAAGAGATCATCATGACAAACCTCTGGTTCAGTCAGTCCGTGGTTACCCTCTGTTGCCAGGCAACAGCAGTCATGGCAACAAGTTGAAGCATGATCCAGCGTTGCTAAGCAAGAGGACAGGATGGAGTGAAATTGTGTGAGACACAAATGCATACAAATACTAAAGATGTTCCACATGGTTTTAGGACATTAAAGGGATAGTTCGGATTATTTGAAGTGGGGTTGTATGAGGTATTTATCACCGGTCTGTGTGTTAGCTAGAGTAGATGATGGTCTGCATGCTCCTCGAAGCAGAGAGGAGTACCAGTAATGTACTGCTGTGGACAGGGTGAGCAGCAAAACAAAAGGTCCACCTAAAAGAATCAATATCAGTTTAAGTGTACGCTATATTTAGAATATTTTCACCGCTTTAACTTGCTGTCATACAGCCTTCTCTGATGGGAAAATGCCATTATAAAAGCCAAATGTCAAGTTGCTGGTCTACCGCTGCCACCATCAGTTAGTATGTTTGTGTGATTGTGTGGCTTCTGTGTTTTAAAAGGGGTCACACAATAACACAGACGAACTCACTGATTGAGGCAGCAGTAGAGCAGCAGCTCCCATGATCTGCAAAGTTAAACTGCAGATTTCACAAATGGAGTTTGGTTAGTTAGTTAGAGTGATGTTTGGCTTGTATAATGGCTGTTTCCCATCAGAAAAGGCTGTCTGACGGCAGGTAAATGGTGAAATTATTCTAAATACACCATACACTTAATCTGATATCGATTTTTTCAGGTGGACCTTTTTTTTTGCTGACCCTGTCTACAGCAGTATGCTACTACACTTCCATGCTGACGTGATTGTCCGCTTCTCCAGAATGGGGCCGTGCTGTGCCATCTATTGTAGGTAATTCACCGACGATCAGTAAGTACATAATACAACCCCCCCATCAAATAGTCTGATCTGTCCCTTTAAGAAGAAAAAGTGTTTAAAAATTGACTAAATTAAACACTTATGATTCATGATTTTATTGTATTAATTTTTTTTAAACTGATTTGTTATTCAACTTATACAATATAAAGAACATACAACCTGGAGATGCATATACACTTACACTAATTTTTAACCCCCTTTCTTTCATCTCTTTCTGAGCATTGTTATTGAATTATTCTTCTTTACTGGCAATAATAATTTTCCTGATGCACAGACCTTGACATTATGCAATAATTATAGTATTTGCAGAACATTCTTTGTGGCTTATACATGTGGAATAAAACAACACATGAACAAAAAAACAAGTGCACCTGGGATAAAAATAAAAATTAAAACAATGATATTAAAAAAAAAACAAAACAAAACATAAGAATGGAGAAAAAAGAGGTGACTAGAGATCTGGCATTGCCTGTGATAAAGGTGACCATCTTCCAACAAACCTGTTTGTTTTCAACTGTATACTTGTAATTTTCTCCATGATAGACCTTTTTACCCTGTCTCTCCATTGCATTATCATTTTCTTTGCTATTAAGAGCAGAGTTCTCAATTAACAAGTCAAATCTCTATCCGTCATATTCCAAATCCTGCTTTTAATGAAAGAAGTCTATAATATTGTTGTACATGTGTGTTTTTTTATTCTGATTTTTATTTTCAGATCTGTTAGGATGTACAGCATGTCTCAATGTTGCTTATAGCTAAAACTAATGTCTCATTGCAGATTTTTAGCTGAGAGTCAGACGTTAAAAATTGTTAGAAATCTATGAAGTTAATCTGTTCATTTGTGATGCTTCCAGGTTTATGAACAACCGCGTTCCTCCCAACAAGAGATACCAGCCCACAGAATATGAGCATGCTGCCAACTGTGCCACGCATGCGGTGAATGCACACTCACACAAGCACTCACAGACCACAGAAGTGATCATTAACATGAACAACACACAGATTAAATGACACACTCAGTGAAAGCAGGAAAAAAGATCCAGCAGTATTACATAACAGATTAATGAGAGACACCTCCAGATTCATTCTTGGTTTTTTTTAAAACTACACCTACATCAGGCGCTTGATGTCAGTTTGTATCCTGCGTGTTTGTCTGTTTGTGTCTCATGTTTCATTTATGTGATGAATTCATTTAGTTATGGATAATCCCCAGCCTGCTGGGCAGCTCGGTGTTGCACTTCCAGTCGGAGGACCAATGGGAGCGGCTGTCGGCCTGGGTGTACGGGGCGGGGCTCAGCTCGCTCTTCATCATCTCTACCCTGTTCCACACTGTGGCCTGGAAGAAGAGCCACCTACGGTACACACACACACACACACACACACACATTTCAACACACTATTTGGACTTAATTGTAACATTGCAGATGATGAATATGGTTAGAGCCTCTGGAAACCCAACAATCCACAACAGCCTTCCATCATGTAATTTAGGATCTTAACAATAAGCAGGAGGCGATTTGAGGGATGAAGAGGGGGAATGCTGTCTCCTGTTTTAGCAAATGACCAAAATTAATCCCCTCGTTCCATCCTTTTGTAACAGAGAGAGTGCAGGGGCAGTCTGCCTGACTCATTGATCCTTTATTGGACTGAGGTCTGTGTTGATTAGAATCTATGGCCCTGATCATGGCTCTGAAATATCAGTAGTCTAACCGTGTTGTGTATTGATAACTCCATGGCGCTGTCCGTGGTGCTGAAATAGCAGAAAGGGTTTGTAATTGTGACTTTTTCTCTCAGTCCCACCCTTCTGTCCGTTTCATCTTAAAAAATACTGAACCAAAATAGTCATTCATGTGTTGGTTCACTACTCTTGGGTTGTCTACTAATAATAATCGATAATAATCGTCTAAAAAGTACTAAAAATGAGTTTTAATCCAGATTCAAAATATTGTCACTTAAGTCCCCTTTCAGTCATTTTGCAACCTTGTGAGATCAACCTGAAGAAACTTTTTCAACACGCCTGTCAAAGCCATTGAGACTGTTGCAGGCAGGGGAAGCCCCGCCTTCCCCTCAGGCTGTAAAACACCCTGCACAGAATCATCTCCTCAGTCTTTTTCTCCCCAATCCTTTCTTCTTTTTTTATATCAAGCCTCGGCCCACATGCATCTTCCAACCTCTAGATTTACCATTACCAGAACCACTGTCTCCTCAATCTTTTCACACTTCACAATGCTTAACCTCACCTCAGCAGAACCCTTGCTGGCGACTGAACCGTCTGTCAGTAGGTGAACTCACTCCCTAACCTGGATGTCACTATCAAAACTTGTTTCTGAGCTGTGCTTGTTTAGCTTGCTAACAGAGTATTTGTTCAGCCTTGCAAACAAATACCCCATTCCCACACCCATTTAGCACTTGCTAACGACTTGCCTGTTAAAGATGCTAACTTGCAAAATAGGAATAGCTCCAGAAAATAAGAAATGCTCTCTTAGCGGGTCTAATAATGCTAATGTAGCTCGGAAGGAAGCCCAAATATCGCCCATGCCTGTTTTTATACACTGATATTGGTTTGGAATAGGGTGGGGTTATGCTTGGACATTTATTAAGAAAATTACGCAATTAATTTCACAAAGAAATCATAAAAAATGCCATTGTCAGTTGCTTCACTCAAAAGGGTGCAATAAAAATCTGTCTGCTCCTGCTTAATCTGTTTCTTTGAGTCTGAGCCAGTTCATCAACGGGGAACTGAAACCATCATATCACTCCAGACTATTTTGACAAAAACAGTCATTTTATTTCACAGACGAACAGGTGTTGCTGGTCTACAGCTGCCTTGAACAAGCAAGTAACATTATTTAGGAGACATCTAACATGTTGAAACATCAAAAGTCATACAATAACGCTAATGAGGGCAAAAATAATTAAAATATTCTACATGTACCATGCACTGAAAGTGATGCTGATTTTTTAAAGTGTCTAAAATACATTTTGTTGTTGCCTCTGTCTACAGCAGTACATTGCTTAGCTTCCTACACCAGTACCCCTGAGAGAGATGTCAATCAAAATGAGACCTGCCACACCCACACAGTCTGAGAAATGGTCCAAACAGCAAAAATTAGCTGTTGTTTGAAGTGGGTTTTCTAATAGTTATGATAATTTATTTTCACTCACATTTTTGCATATGCTTCATGAGACACTCAACTTTGATGTCATATATATTTTTTTTACTATTTCGAGCCAAATTTCCAGAGGCATTAAAGGATTTAAGAGGAGTGCATGTTACCTTTTCACTGCAGAGAGTGAGCAGAAGTTCTGTCCGTCCTCTCACAGAGTCACACTGGAACAAATGTAGATCCCCTCCAGTCCAGATTTGTTTATGTGATCTGAAACACACTGATGTTACATGTATAAACAGTGTCAGTCAGTTGTCATGAGGCTGTTTGGTCTCTCTCTGCAGGTCTGTGGAGCACTGTTTCCACATGTGTGACAGGATGGTGATCTATTTCTTCATCGCTGCCTCCTACGCCCCATGGTAAACAAACTAGCCTGCTATGTGTATGTGTGTGTGTGTGTGTGTATATATATATGTGTGGTGAGTGTGTATATACAGTGTTAGCAGTTATTTGCTCCTGTTTGTGCTTCACCAGGCTGAACCTGCGGGAGCTGGGTCCCTGGGCGTGTCACATGCGCTGGTTGGTGTGGGTCATGGCCTCTTTTGGAACCACCTATGTCTTCTTCTTCCATGAGAGGTCAGTTCATACATACAGTACATGCATTTAATCTAATTCATTATTTCACTGGTGTGACAAAATAATCTCAACTCAAAGCACTACTTACAAACTTTTTCTGATCTTACAACTGCATCCCATGATCCTCTTGGAGCTGGGTCAGGTGTGACCTAAGTGTAGGAATACATCAGTGTGAGGTTCTCTCCCAGAAATAGCTAATAAGCTAGTGCTGATCTGATATTAATGCCCTTTTCTCAAAAAAATAAAAGGGACAGTCCACCCCAAAATCAAAAAACCATATTTTTCTTCTTACCTGTAGTGCTGTTTATCCATCTAGATAGTTTTGGAGTGAGTTGCCAGCTTTTAGAGACGTCAGCTATAGAGATGTCTCCCTTCTCTCAAATATGACGGAACTAGATGGCACTCAGCTTGTGGTGTTCAAAGCACACACACATACAGAAAAACACAAACCTCTCACCCATGAGTAGATGCACACTTTCTTCTGCACGGTGATTTGGTTGGTGGGTGTAATGCAATAGGAAGTATGTAGTTTTTACATGAGACTACTCAAGACAAGGTTTGTAAATTATCTTGAGAGTTTTTCAGTTTTTGAAAGAAAAAAAAAGATTGGCACTTTGAGCACCACAAGCTGAGTGCCATCTAGTTCCATCTATCTACAAAACTGGGCAACTCAGACCAAAACAATCTGAACTGATAAATAGCACAGGTAAGAATATGTGTTTTGGATTTTTGGGTGAACTGTACCTTTGAAATCTTTAAACCTCTCTGTGTGGAAATAGTGATGAGGTGCGGAATAAAATGCACGTCTTTCATGCAAAGTTTCAAAACAACCTTTGGACATAAAGTGCAGAAAATGTCTAAATCTACAGTTTTGGTACCATTATCTGACCACTAAAGTCATTGTCAAGACTTCCAGCTCCACAGTAAAGTCCTCTGTAAAGGCTATTGCCTTCACAGATTTTGATCATTTTCAGCATTTTTAACGAAACACGATAATACTGATAACTGTGATAATTTTAGTCATTTTAATCATGATACGGAATTTTCCATTTACCGTTTCATCTCTGTTCTGTAGTTTCCCAGTACTGTTCCTTATATAGTTTCATCCGAACGTTCACATTTTAGTTTAAGTATGTATGTTTTACTATCAAAATGCTATTTTCCCAAGCCTTTCTAAAATATTATCCCACATGACCTGATGTAGGTTTCTGCATGGGGATGTAGCTGCATATATACCCCCTAGTTTGAGAGAGGGGAGAGCATCATCGTCACTGCTTTTCACTGCCGGCTGAGTATCCACCTGCAGAAATACTGGAAAAGAACACAGAAGGAGTCACCTTTGATGTGGATCTGTGGCGTTTGATATTACAGTCTACTTACCATGGCCAGTTTAATTGCCAATACAACCAAAGTGTAAAAAGTCAGTCCACAAACATTAGTAGTCTGAACATTAACTGCTATTTAAAACATAAAAGATCAATGGTGAGAGCCCACCTACACAGAGCATAACACTGTATCAGTGAGTGGAGGATAGAGAAAGGCAGGTGCAGCAGCACACTTCAACATCAGACCAGAATAGACGATGCTGAAACCCACAGTGGCCATGCGGTCAGAACTTCTCACAAGTGTCATCCTGGAAGAAAACTCAGAAAAAGCTAAGCGGACTCATGAGTTGACATTATTTTGTCCCAAGATTAAGAATAATTTTCCATGCTGAAATCTCCCTTCTGTATCAGGTATAAGATCATGGAGTTGATCTGCTACACGGTAATGGGAGTTTTTCCTGC
This sequence comes from Lutjanus argentimaculatus, assembly GCA_034769285.1. Lineage (NCBI taxonomy): Eukaryota > Metazoa > Chordata > Actinopteri > Lutjaniformes > Lutjanidae > Lutjanus > Lutjanus argentimaculatus. Next base: position 1,514,085 of record JAWZSL010000026.1, read on the forward strand.
CTTGGTCATCCTCTCAATGGTGAGCACGCTCATTCAGTCTCATCTGTAGTCTCTGAGGTTCTGTCATTCCCTTGTTGTAACATCTTTAAAACTTCTGCTTCTTCCCAGCCGGAGCAGTCGGGGCTGTACGAGCTGCTGGTGGGCGGAGCCTGCTACTGTCTGGGGATGGTCTTTTTCAAAAGTGATGGCATCGTCCCATTCGCTCACGCCATTTGGCACCTGTTCGTGGCCATGGGAGCAGCCATACACTACTACGCCATCTGGAAATACCTCTATGCCCAGCCACCCAATCAGGTCCAGACCTCCAGATGACATCAGCACTGACCTCACAAGGAAGTGGCTCCTGTGTTTGAGCAACTTCAAGGGGAAGATGTGAGCTGTGTCCTGATTCAGATGCTGCCTCCTTTGGAAAGCAAGTAGGCTGAACCTCCTGCCAAAATAAGACAGTGTAGCCTCACAGTAACAAAAACTAACTAATGGTGCGTTCAGGTGATCCTTGTCAACTCAATTATTAATGTCTGAATGGACCTAATATCATGGAAATCGATCCACCAGTTGTGGAAGCATTTAATTTAAAAACACAGATGTGAAGCTTATGGTGGTGCTAATGGCTTGGGGTTTAACCCAAGTCACTGAGATACATCATCTGGGAACCATCCATCCAGTATTTTTCAGTGGATAAGTAAAAATGCTGTTGGCCCAAGAGGGATTTCATCGCAATCCATCCAATAGCTCTTGAGATATTTCAGTCCGGAGCAAAGTGGTAGACCACCGGACTGGCCGACACTGCTATGTCTAGCATGAGACCATTAGCATGGGTAAAGAGCCAGGGATCAAACTCAGGCAGGTTTAATGGTAACTGAGTTTAGAGTACCAGTTGTAATGTTTCGCAAAGTCCACCTCCAGTCATGTTTTAAACAATATGAAATGCTCTGCAAGAAGCAATAAATTGTGTCTAATTCAATTACCTTGTTAAAGTGGCTAACACACCTTGATGCCACACCGGTTTGCTACATTCACTAACATTAGCTAACTTAAGATGTGACTATATGTCGCTTTTACAGGTACCCCGGCAACATCTTTTAACCATCTTCAAAATGTGGTTTTCTCTCCAACATAGATGAGCCTAGCACAAAGCGCATCTAAGAAGAGGAAACAGAAAAGTAGAAAGTTGACTGACGTTACAAAAGAGGCAGGTTTTTGGCAACAGATCAGTTCACAGTCCAATTAAAAAAACAAAAACAAGCCAAACCTAAATCAAAACCTGAGATTACAAATTCAATATGCAACAACAAATACACAGCTGGTCCAGTAAGTTTACAGCTACTGGGCATGCACAAGCTGCGTTGCTATGGATACGTGTATTATATGTGCACTGTTGGGGTAAATGCCCGTTTGAAAGTATGACAAAATTTTCAGGGACAAACACAGATTGAACATGTCAACTCTGACCAAACATCTCCAAAGAATTTCAAAAAAGGACAGACAGCCATGGTCAACCAAACAAATTCATTAATATCATTTAGATGTATCTTAAATATGCTGTGATTATCACCATATCAGGGCAGTTAGGTTGTAACACTGGCTTTTGTGTGACTAATAACAGCCTGACCTCAAACACCTGGTAAATATAGTGTGATATTTTCTGACTTTGTGAGAAGATGAGGGCATTTGAACGCACAATTAAGCAACTGTAGGATACTGTGGTGGATACTGGAAATAACACACCAAATGGGTCAAAAGTGGAGGCTGCGTTTGGGACCTTCCGGCCCGTTGTGATAACCCTGCACTTCAAAGGAGGCAGCCTGTTAACTGGGACCGGCTTTTGGTTTTCGCCGGTCCGGTTTAGTTCAGTTTCAAGTTATTTGTTCAGGAATTTTGCTTTCATTCCAACGATCAGGGGTTCAATTACTATTCTTGGAGATTTCTCTCCCTGTGGTGCACGTCCAGATTCAGTGATCAGAAGCTGAATTGGAGGCATTGTCTTATTGTCAAGAGGAGGACAATGTTTACAATTAGCTGACTCGACTATCATAATTATTTTTAGGGTATTATTTAAAGTATTGTTATCATCATTAACAGGAAGTGCCGTTTTGGTTTAAATATATTTAGGAGGTTGCAACATCAGTAATTTACTATTCCAATTCAGAGCTTTAGATAGTATTATTACTGTTATTGTTATTATTAGTTGTGCTATCTACACTGTAGGACACTATATGGTTTAACAGCGGTTGCTTCAGTCGGTGATTTACTGTGATTTCCAAGTCACGCATGACTTAGAATGATCTTTTTATGTTGAACATACAGATATTCATGGTTTTAGTCTCGGAGACTTTACCTGTGTGCTTCCACATTTATTAATCAGGCTCAACACAGTAGATTATCAAGCATAATTACTGAATTCTAATAGTTTACTGTTGTTGATTAGGTTTAGTAAGTGAAGATGTCATCAGTACGATTTATACAGTATATATTTATCAATGACGTACAGTATATGTTTATTTCATCTATATTTTCTTCTAATGTATTTATAGTGTCAGCTGATTATCTACGTCATCTTCAACCTAACGAATGGACCCATTTGATAGAGTTTGTTATATGGTTGAACCTCAGAAGAAAAAAACCACTGTCTGACTCAGCACTGCCAGAACTGACTGACTTACTGCCGTAACCGATAGCACACTACTACCATATATACATCTCACACTTGAAAGGAAACTGAAGCTATAGTATTGTTGAACAATCCGGCCCAATATTAAGGCATCTCAGGTGTGTGTGAGTGTGTGCATGTGTGTGTGTGTGTGTGTGTGCGCTTGTGTGTGTGTTTTGTGTGTATGTATCCTATAATATCTGACTCCCATGAATCCAAAGCCTCTAATCGGCTGAGTCTATGTTTACACGTCAACGCATGTACCTTGAACACATAAAAAGTATATTTGAAATATGTATGTACTCTTAGTGTTAAGCTGTATGTGGTGGCACACGGTTTATTGGACGAGCTCGTGATAAATGTGGCTGAAGGACCAAAAGGTCACACGGTCTAATATTCAAAGGTGTAAAGTACTTTTTTGAAACCTCTGCTCCTGTTCGATGTGTTTTCACTGCTGTCTGTCTCTCAGGATTTGGATCATTTGGGCTTAAATGCCTGTGAAGCCACATTCAAGGACCACTAAAGCTGCGGCAACGAAAATCTGCATACAGAATCAAATAGTTGTGAAGCTGCTTTCTTTAATGCTGGCACCGCTCCACACAGCTTCGCTTGCTTACTCACAGCCCCAAGTAGGGCAGCAGCCCCAAAACTTTTCTCCTTTACATATGAGTGATATTTTCAAAGTGACCGAACGGGAGAACACTTTAAATAGATAGTTCGGATTTTCCGTAGCGGTGAGGTAATTATGCAGAGTCAGTAGATGGAGGTCGTCACGCCTCCGGTTTGGGGAAGCAGCAGTAGTACCGGTGTAGGAAGCTAAGCTGCTGTGGACATGGTCGGCAGCAAGATTTATTTTAGCCACCTAAAAAAATTCAGTATCAGTTTAGTGGTATGCCATATTAGAATATTTTCACTGCTTTACTTTGCTGTCAGACGTCCCTTTCTAATGGGAAACCGCTGTTATATAAGCCAAATACTGTATCACTCTCACCAAACCAACCAAACTCCATAGGCGAAATCGGTAATTTTACCTCGCAGAGTGCGGTGTTGTTGGTCTACTGTTGCCTTGATCTGTTAGTGTTTGTGTTATTGTGTGACTTCAGCGTTTTAAAAGGTGAGTTTGGATTCATCTAAGTTACAAAATAACACAAACTCACTAACAGAACAAAGCAGCAGTATACCAACAACTCACATTTTCTGCAAGGTAAAATTACTGTTTTTGTCACAGGAGTCTGGTGGCTTTGGAGAGAGCGATATTTGGCTTATATAACAGCTGTCTGACATCAAGGTAGAGATGAAAAGGTAAAAATATTCTAGATATAGTGTTTGTAGATAATAAAAAATGAACTATAAATGAGAGCTTTGCCCACAAAATTTGCATTTAATTTTGCATTAAAATACACTGTGATAAACCCATTTAAAAGAATTTATTTTCATTCAAGCAAGTGTAGTTCTAGAATAAATGAGGAAGGCAAAATTCCTTTATTTTACAATGATAAGAGGTGATTAGTGGAGCCACACCAAAAACAAACCGTTTGTTCCTCAGCCTGTGGCCGAAACTTTAAGCTTTTTTAAAGATATCCTGCTCAATTGCAGACAAACAAAGAATCAGCTGTGCAGGACTCGTCTCATTTGCTGCATAACTGCCCCTGAACATACACTTTCATTTCAAAACTTCATAATGTTCATTCCTCACTAACTAAAGATTTTTGTAGGGACAACTTACCAACCAGCACATAAATGCATCACTGTGCTCTAGGGTCCAAAACGAACACCATCTAGTGACAAAAAAACCCACCAGAATTCAAATAAATGTATTCACAATTTCACATATCTGACCAACAAACACACCAGGGTTAAAAAATATACATATTTTGTTTTTTAATCATTAGGGAGGAGTAATTTATTAAATACAATTTATTGTGGGGGTTGCATTAATGCCACTGTGGATATCTCAGCTTGGAATGAAACTCTTCAGATATATTCTAGATTTAAAAATACCTTTTAGTATTTGTACTCTAAAAGTGTTTACTTGAGCCTCTGAGAAACACCAAATGATCGAGCGTTTACTGGGTTGGAGTTCTCCGGGGGTTGTTATAACCTATCATAGCCAGTATTTTGACTCCACATGCGGGTTTGATGACGGTGAGATGAAGTATTTGAGGATTTGCCGTGTGTCTGTCTCGTCTTGGTTATTATTATATCTGTCTCATTCAGACATACAGTGCCCACCTGACTTTGTATAGAGTTTTATAAAGTCTCCGTGAAGCCTTCATGGACCCTCTGTACATTGTTTATAGACGCTCTGTGATTGTGGAGCTGCTGACTCTGTTCTCAGTGCTGCTGGTGTTTTCTTTACGGTCGTACGGGACTGATTATATTATCTCTCATGTTCTTTTTCTCTCTAGTTTTCATATTGGTTTATTGTGTCAGTGGTGCTTTTGTGCTGTGATAAGCCTATATGATGCCAACAATGCTTTTATCTTTTCTATTTCTCTTGTAATAAAAAAGTTTTTTTCATGCAGTATACTCCTGGACTCCACATTTTATATTAATACACCTCTTTGGTAAGACAACTTTTTGTCTACAGACACTGTTGAAGATAAAATTGCAGCAGTATTATGCCAGTTTTTTTTTTTTTTTAAATCATACAGTGAAATATAAAGAATTTTCAGCCTATTTTGATTCAACCAAGCTTTCATGTCAAAGAAACTGAAGTGAACCTTATTTGAGAAGAAATTAGTGGTTGTTAAATATGAGAAAAAACATAAAAATTAGGAGATTTAAGTTAATCATTCTTATACATTTAACCGTGTTCCCATTTACTGAATGAAACTGAAATTTGACTACTATGAATGAAAACAAAGAAAGAAACAAAGAAACAAAAAAAAAAAAAAAACTAAAGGTAGGTCCTAATTATGAATGATGAAGGCCTGATGTACCTATTTGTGAATAAGCACACAGACCACACGTGTGTTAGTGAGCATTTTTGTCCTCTTAAAGTGACACTGTGTAACTTCTGCAGTAGTTCAGTTTTGTGTCAACGATTGTCCAAATAATGGCTCCTCCTTTCATCAGCCCGTTTCCATCACAAATGTTTATGAGGACTTCCTCAGTGCAACACCACAGAAAAGTTTTATTTATCCATTTATTTTTATTCTGTAGCAGTTTGCAAATTTGATTCTTTCAAAATTGCTGTTGATGCAAATGCACTTGCATGGTTTAAACACATCAAGGGTCCTTTGATTTTTTTCTCATTCATTAATTTATTTATAAAAAAGATAACATTACTTTCATTTAGGATAATGAGTAGCAGCATTTAAATAGTAAATGAACAAATGGACATCTATAAGGAATACAAATAAATGAATATTTTTGGACACACTCTCCCTGCAACTGGATTAGATTTCTGTATAAACTCTAATAGAAGATCCCAGATTTTTTATGGAGATTCAAAGTTTTCAACATGAATGACACTATGAAATAAGTCATATGAATAAATACCGACAAAATACAGGCATATTAACATGAAATTAATCAAATAACGCAATAGGTGTTTAAATCTCAGGTCATTATTATAAATGTTTTGGATTTTGGAATAAAAACTGCTGTAAATAAATCAGAATAACCTGCAATAAACTTTATAATAATATACACCTGATTAGATTATTTTATTTTCATGGTTATAGCTTGATATATTTTATTTTATTTATTTATTTATTTCAAACTTAATATATGTTAAAAAAAATATATAAAAAATAAATAAATAAATAAACGATGTATATATTAAACCGTCACTAAGCAACATAAATTAACATTTCATGTCCGAAATGGAGTAGGAAGAACCAACATGCATGAATTTAATCACGCTCCCGACTCAAGACTATTAACAAATTCGGATCCTCATTATTCCACCGCCACCATGCTGTGCAGTACCGCCGGTGTCCGCCAGGCGGAGACCTCTCCGTTCTCTCGGGTGCCAGAGCAGGTGCGCCGAGGTGAGGCAGCGCCGGAGCTCGGCTGTTTCCGTCGAGGCTCGGCACTGAACCGCTGTGGATGTGGGAATGCGGTTGCCGGAGGCAGCGGGCATTGCTGGACACTCGGCGGAGATGTGCGCACAGACACCGGAGCCCTCAGCGGTTGGCTGTGGTCCAAGTTAACGGGCTGTTTTTTTGGGGGGGATGTGGGTGGGAGCCCCGGACGGCTGGGTGGAACAGGGCAGCTGGAGGATTTTTTTTTTTTCCTACCTTTTTTTTTTTTTTTTTTGCTTGGGATTTTCTGTGTTGTAAAGGGAGACGGAATGAGAGAGAAGCCAAGAAGGATTCCCCAGCACTATGGAGCCACGCATTGCAGGCAGCGTGAGTACTAACGCAACAGACAGCCAGGAGAGCCCTCGGGGGACTGGGCTTGTCACTGCTGGAATCACACCTCAACTTTTCCAGGATCTATTTTATTCACGAGCAGACGCGCCGCGGCTCGTAGTTAAAAAGCAGCTAATTAATTTTTTATTGTTGGTGAGTGTTGTTCACGTGTCGAAACAGTGTTTGCGCTAATTGATTGATTAACGCGTGAGAGACGAGCTCGACTACAATCATTAGACACACCTGCGGACCGTCAGCGGCCGGGCTGTTTGCTTTTAGTGCCGCGCCTGACGACTCATCAGCGGATTAATTTCTGAGGATTTTCTCCTGCCTTTTGTTGCTACGGCGGTTGCCACTGACGACCACGGAGCCCAAAGTCGTAAACAGACGGACGGTCACTAAAATAAAGGGCAGACCCGTAGCGCTCACAAGTTCTGCTCAGTATTATGCAGCCTGTTATGGGTGTCTTTATTTTTTTGACCTTCTCGTGGTCGAGACAAGGACAGACAGTGAGTCAAAAGGTGCTGGAGAAGTTGTAGTGTGTGTGACATGATTGCCAAATGTAACACTACCTCCTGGGTCACAAAACACAACCTACCAATGCAAAATTTAGGCCCCTCTGTCTCTGTTTCTTGCCGTGTGTGTGTGTGTGTGTGTGTGTGTGTGTGTGTGGACGCAGGAGGGGTTTGTTGGCCCAGGATTGAGTTAACTGCGGCCAAGTAGCCAGATTACTGTGGATTAGCAGGCATTTAAAATAGTCACGTTATCCCACCAGTGCCTGCAGAGTCAGCTACAACAACACCTTTTAGGCTGCATGCCAAATATTTACTGAAAAGAGGTGATATACTCTGTAAGTGGATAACAGCACAAGTTGCGATCAAAACAGACTGCATGAGGTGCTGCTTTCATTTGCTGGCGGATCTGATGCTACACTGCCTGTAAAATGTGTAAAAAAAAAATCCTGATGTAACCTGCATGAAAGGTCTTGATCGGTCAGAAGAGTTCATCCAAAGCCAAGAGTGAGGCGTGACTCACCTTCTGCAGGGACATGGGCTGGATACAGAGCAGTTTATTGAGTTAAAATGCATGACCTGGATGCAGGCAGACATAATAGTGTGTTATGATTTTTCATTTATGCTTTATTGTGTCAGCTGCATCAAGTTCAAGATCACGGCAGGGAGGAAAAAAACAGTCAGTAGACTTGCTAGAGAAAAAATAAGATGAAAAATGTAAAAATATAAAATATTAAAGCTTAAATGAGTCATTGTTTTGCAATTAACAGTAAAATTAATATGCAGTTAATAACTGAAATCATTTATTAACCAGAAATGGCAAATAGTTGGTTGGTTCCAGCTTTTTAAATGCGATGATTTCCTTTCTCTAAACAAAAATGCTTTTTGCTGTTTCTCGAAATTGATTTATTTTTAGATTAGGTGTTTTTTTGGACTGTTGGTCAGACTAAATAATCTGAAGTGATCTTGGGCTCTGGTAGCATTTGATGGATGTTTTCAATTCCTGTTTTCAAGAAATAATAAATTGGTTTAGAGCTGCAACGATAAATTGAATAATCGATTATTAACAGATTATTAATTAATTGACAACTGTTTTTAACGGTTTGAGTCATTTCTAAGAAAAAAAGTTGAAATTCTCTGATTCTAGCTTCTTGAATGTGAATATTTTCTTTCTGGTTTCTAAGGATGTCATCTTGAGCTTTGGGAAACACTGAGAATTAATCAAGAAACTGAAATGAAATGAAAATAATCATTACAGGAAAGAATTAAAGAATATTTTTTAATCGACAATCAAAATAATCATTAGTTGCAGCTCTGAATTAGTTAATAGAAAATATGTGAAGAAAATAGTGGTTAGTTTGTCAAAAAATACATTTGGAAAACTGTAATATAGCTTTTGATTTTCTAAAGAATTTAAATTGAACCCATTAATGTTAGAATACAGATACCAGAACCGGAAATGCCACCGATGCAGCATTTTAGCTGGATCTGGTATTTGCAAGTATGCATGTCAGAGATGAAACAGTATGAAAATTTCATATCATGATTATAGTGACCAAAATTATCACAGTTATTAGTGTTGTTGTGATATTGTTAAAATGTGCTGAAAATGTTAAAAAATTACTGATACACACACTTAAACCATTTCACCAAGTTTTATATTAAAGATAATGAGAAGAACTCCTGCACACTGTTTCGCTTACTGCTGAAATGTTTTATTTGATTATGATGTTTCAGTCTGTCTGACCTTCATCACATATATTTTGTATATATGATATGTATATGATCTACTGTATATCTAAAAGTCGGACAAGACCGAAACGTCCTAATCAAATAAAATGTTTCATCAGTCAGCAAACGGTGTGCTGGAGTTCATCTCATTATCTTCAAGTTGCACATTCCCTGACACTCGGCATGCAGAAACCTTTTATATTGATCATAGGTTTTACATTGGATTCTCTCGGTGATTTGAAATATCATTGTATCCTTCACGATGTCGATGTTTTTATTGATGCAAAACAATGGAAAAGCATTTACCATGAGTTTTTAAAGCGCGGTAATCAAACACTTTTTTAATGATAAATAAAATTCAGAAATTTGAAACTTTAATACTAGCGTGGAATTCTGTAACTTTCACCCTAGAGTCTATGTGCCGATCTGATATCACATAGTCGGCCCCAAAACGGGACCCTGCTACTTCTCAGTAGCATCTCGTATCCAAATTTTTTAACCTGAGCCAGGCCATACAATATATGTATGTACATATTGTGGTGTGTGTGTGTATTTTTTAACACAATGGTATCAGATCGGTACTCGTTATTGGCTGACACACAAAGTTCAGGTATCGGACTCAGTATCAGGAAGGGAAAAATTGTATTGAAACATCTCTAGAACCAATCCTGTTATATGCTGTATGAAACACTGAATTCCTATTTCCCATTGTTGGAAATGATCAACCAAATTTTTGATTTTAAAAATTTAGTGGTGACTTCATAAGTCCTACAAGATAGAGAAGTCACTGTGGTTAAATGCATCCAGGGAACTCAAAGTCTGAAGTCAGTAACTGAATATACAGTATATTATATTGGTAACTACAGATGCAAATTGACTTTTTAAAAGAGCAGCGCAGTTGGTTTCTGTACAAAAACACACTTTTTATGTCTAGATTTTTGCCCTGATCGAAGCTGTGCACTGTCTCTGCAGATGGTTCCCAAGTCAAAGATGTCTTTGGCAGGCAATGTGATGTTGATTTGCAGTTTTGACTCTGGCGTGAAAACAGCTTAGTTCTGTTAAGAAATCTTTAAAAAGCTGAAAGCCGCAGCAATAATACCTGAATCCCCGTGGACTTGGAAAAGAAGTTAACACCAGTGATTCAGAACACAGCAGGAACTCCTCAAACTCCAAACTGACATTAATGTTGTCCTTTTTTTCCGCCTCTCCAGTGTGAAAGATGATGGTGAAATGAAATGCAAACCATCTGACTCTAAACTATAAACTTTGACCTGGTGCTGCTGCACATAGGAGTGATAATACAGAACAGCATCAAGGTACGTGCACACATACACACAAACACACACCACATAGTTCTTGTCATTTTTCATTGTGTGTTTATGGTGGATACATTTTTCATGATAGATTTAGAGTAGATTTTCTTTACCTTCCAGATCTGCAATGTTCAACAAGTAAGTGTGAGATGTAACTGTGTGTCCATCATCACCTTTTATGCATGGACTTTTTCATACGAGTGTGTGTGTGTGTTTAAATTTTTGAAATCTTTACAATGGGTTAAATAAAGCGTTTAAAACGTATTTCCTTGCTCACCAGTTGTGGAGGTTGTGAAGCCAACAGCAGCATCATGTTCTACGGTTCTTCCTCGGGGGCCAGTATGTCCCTGCCGTCCAAGAGCCGCCTGAAACGCCAGAGCAGGACGTTCACACAGGTACACACATGCACACAAACATACACTCAGCCATTGTTGTGTAAACCAATCTCAAGAGACCATTTTAGATAAATAAAGGTCAAATTAAATGATGACAACAAGCACGCTAGCAAATATTAATAGTGTTTAGTGAAGAACTTGGCTGTGCACTAGACATATCTAACATCACTTTCTCTAATGGTATCTAAGCATGCAGATATTTTTGTTTTATTTGCTGATGTTTTACAATGTCTTAAATGGTGTAACGGTTTCTAGAATTTTTTTGCCACACTAACAGAATGACTCCATGGATGACAATGTTGGTCAGCTCTGACTGAAATAGCTGAGCATCTACTTGATGGATTGGCACTTAATTTTGTATGGACATTCATTATCTCCAGAGGATGAATCCTCTTTTGTGATCCTCTGCCTTTTCATTAGCACTACCATGAGGTTGGCATTGTGGTTTTGAGATAAAATTTGTTACAGACAATCATATTCCCCTCAGGATGAACTGTAACATTACGTAACTGCTTTTAATCGAGCATCGTCACCAGTGTCATAATTTAAATGTGTCTAATACTTTGGACAGCTGTACTTGTACTGTGTTCAGGGCTGTAGTTAGCAAATGGTAGCATGCTAACACGCCAAACTAAGATGGCAAACTTACTGCTGCAAAATATCAGTGTTGGCATTGTCTTTTTAAAAAAATTATTATGCTGATGTTAGCATTTACATCCTCACATAGCTGCTAGCATTATCTTCCAATGCTTTTAGCACAAAATTCTGTTCACCTCCAGTGTACTGGGATGGCAACAGAAATCTTTAAAGCTCCAGTGCATAAGATTTCAGGGGATTTATTGGCAGAATATGGGAGACATGGAATATAATATTATAATAAATATGTGTTCATATTATGTGTTAGTGTATGATAACCTGAAAATAAGAATAGTTGCGTTTTCATTACCTTAGAATTTATATCTACAGAGGGTGTGGGTCCTCTTCCACAGAGGCTGGCATGTAATGCACTGCCATGTTTTTATTGCAGAGTTTCATGGCCACCGTAGGTTCTTCTATATGCTTGGAAGGGGAGGGTGAGGCGAGTTGGTTGCGATATGAAACCTCACTGCTAGATGTGACTAATCCTACATACTTGTCCTTTCAACCTTGGCAAATAAAACCAAAACAATCAAGATGCAAATACTGTCCATACTGTGTGTGGTAAAGTGGCCCCGCAGTACGTTGAGTATTTTTTGTCTCTTCACCAGGTCCTGTATCGGACCCTGAGCTACAGAGACAGAGTCCCAGTAGAAACTGGAACAAACACTCGTGGGGACCGGCGCTCGACGACTGAACCACCAGAGCGACCGGCGGACGACCCAGCTGAACTCTCCACACAGAGCTCGGCCCCCGGGGTCCTGAAGATTTTTGGGGATGAAATTTGTGCTGGTGCCAACTACAAAAGCGTCCTGGCCACGCCGCGCTCCAGCGCGCAGGAGCTGGTCAAAGAGGCGCTTGAGCGTTACTCCCTCAACAAGAATGCTGCCCACTCTACGTCCTGTGCGACGTGATCGGGCGATTGGAGGGGGGAGGCGGGATAGGAGGAGGGGGATGGAGAACTGAATGCTTACGTGCGCTGGGGGACAACGAAAAGCCGCTGTTGCTCCAGGAGCTGTGGAAACCCAGAGAAGGACACGCTCGCAGGTTTGAGCTGCGCAGGAGAGCAGAGGTGGAGGAACTCAACGCTAAGGAGAAGGATACCATCACTGCTGGTGAGGAAACACACCACACACACACACACACACACACAATACATAGTGTAGATAGACTGGTACACACACACATACACACAGACACAGACACACACACACACACACACAGCAGCTGGTCTAATTCCCTTCCTTTCTTGACATGTCAAACTCAGCAGAAAAGCACAGCTCGTTACCTCCTCTGCATGTGGTGTGTGTGTGTGTGTGTGTGTGTGTGTGTGTGTGTGTGTGTGTGTGTGTGTGTGTGTGGATGCAGAACAAGAGCTTTCTTCACAGTTATTATCCTCTGTAGCAGATATTGTTCCTGGGTGATTACCAGTGTATTTTTTTATGTGAAAGTGCTGTCCTGTGAAGACAGTTTAATTTCTATTGGAGACACACACACTTTCATGTTCAATTGAGCACTTAAAGGAACACACACACACAAATGTACACACACATGCACACTAACAGACCTGTGGAAATGCATGGACAGCTGGTCGATTGATTGAGTGAAAGCTGAATCCTTCGCACCGGAGGTGTGGATGGGTGTGGGCACTCCAGTGTTTTTATGAATGACACATTTCTACTACAGCGCGGTGATATCATTTTCCTACTGAAGTACCTGCACAAGACTGTAGTGGGTTATACCTGAACTGCGTACACTCAGAGATTCACTAATCTGAAGATAGATCTCAACAGATAATGTGAAAACAAACTCACAAACTCATTAAAACTCCTGTTGTGACTTTACATCTGCAATGCAGTAATATGAATCAATGTCTGTGTGAGTGTGTGTGTCTTTTGGAGCCATGAAGTGACCTTTGCGCAGATTGGTGTACTGATTGATGATTGATGAAGTTTGCCATTTACACACACACAAGCACACACTCTCCCCTGAAGACATTTATAAACACACAGTCGGTGTACAACAGTGTTCAGAGAGACAGAGGAACTATTTTCAGCCTCGCAGTCACACATTGCTCTTTGCAGCCACAGTAACATTTCTCATGCAGCATGCCAGGGTTTACTGGTTGCCATGCCAACTTCTGTGGTAGCCAGACAGTCAGTCAACAGTCCTTTTTTTTTAAATTTATATATTGTTGCACAGCAGAGTTGGTTGATATTGTGCTGTGTACAAATTTTGAATAGTACACAAGACAATATTAATCAATCTGTAAAAGCCATGGAAAAAGGTCAAGTTTTGTGTTATTCTATATTTTTCAACAAATACATGAAAAGACCAAAACCACAATATGTTAGACCATCTCTCAATGCTGTCTGACTTCTCTGCACTGTCACAAATATCTAGTTTTATTCTTTTAAAAAAGTTTTTAAAAGTTATTTGTGCAAATATTTGGCATATTAAATGCTCTTATTTTTCTTGTGTGCGACAGGTCCATGCTTTTTTGTGTGTATTATTGCATATTGCGCCTTTAAACAAGACTTGGTAATTTTGTACGCTGCATTTTTTAGCAAACATGACCAACATCTAGTCAATAGTACATTTGTTGGGGGCTTTTTGCAACCAGGATTAATACACAGCAGGATTATCTGTGGTAGGATGACTCAAAATAAACTGCAGTGTTCATTGTAGTAAAGGAACATGTTGCCCAGTGCTCACTGATGTGTTTTTAACAGTGTATGAACAACAGTGGAGCTCTATGCAGGGCTCAACAATAAAGCTTGCCCACTTGCACAGGGCAAGTAAAATGCCACTTTGGGCTAGTAAATCTGGCAACTCACTTGCCTGACCAGCAACTGGTAAAAGGAATTAAACTATTAAACTATTTTGATAAGTAATGCTCTTTTTAGCAAGATTTTCTTCATTTATTATGATATTAAACTGAATATGTTTTGGTTTTAGACTGACAAAACAAGAAATTTAAAGAAATCACTTTGGACTTTGAAAAACTGCGATTGAGATTTTCACTATTTTCTGACATTTTATAGATGTTGGAGCCCTAGATTAAACATGACAATTAACTCTAGTCTTTGTTGTTATTTGGTTGCCTCTGATAAATAAAACAATTTGTGTGACAGCGAGTAAAAAATGACTTCAGGCAAGTAGATTTCTGATCCACAAATGTAAGAAAATGCTCTGGTACAGAGGAATAAACTGTATAAGGCTTTGGTAACACCAACACAGACAATATTTGTTTGTGGTATCAGTTTATTGTTGGTTTTGGTCTTTTGTTGGATTTGTTTGCAGTAAGAAACATAAACATTGCCACCAACCTTCTCATTTAAATGCATTCCTTACTGTGCTTAGAGACGTTTCAGTTACAACTACAACTTGAACCACTTTTTTTTTTTTATAGCGTCTGAAAAAATAAACAAAAATAATCACAGCAGAGAATACCTTCTGGGATGAAACTGGTTTATCAACATACATATTAATACACATATTTTTATTTTCGCACTAACCTTTTCTCTTTTGTGTTGTAGTGTTTATAAAACTCACAAACCCTGGAGTCTCTTTCTCTTTACTTCTTGCTTTTCACTTGTTGTCTTTTTTTCCTCCCCTGGTGTATGTGTGAGCATGCATGCACATGTGTGAATAGTTACACACATTTTTCACAATGAGATAGCATTTTAAGGGTACGGTAGGATTTTCATTAATTACATGAACACATCACAACCAAATTAAATTGTATTATCAGCCTCCAGTGATACAATCTGCTTTCCCAATTCTGCCTTGTTCTGTTTCAATGTCACCTGCCAACCCACTGGGAAAACAAATTGGATTTATCATAATATCAAAGACAGAAACACCCAAATTGAGCCAAAAGAAAGCACCAATCAGGCCAGAGTTTTTTGTTTTTGAACAATATCTTATTTCTAATTTGACAGTGATATGTTAGAGGGAAAATCCTGTACCTCATACCTTTAACTGTGTATCTCTCCTTACTAACTGCTGATGTGACTCACTAGAAGCACCACAGACTCTTCTTTGCTCCACACTGCATGCATGTCTCGTGGTGTGCGGTTGGTATATGTGTGTATTGGGGTTATTCAGTGCTTGGTGTTTTCGACGAGGGGGTGTTTTTCTTTCGTAACCCCTCCCACCCTGCTGTAGGGCCCAAAACCTCCCAATTCCTGGCGGCTCTAATGGGTCGGTCTGGGCTGGGCAAACACAGGAGCTCCCCCCTGCGGTGCGGTCGAGCAGTACAGTCCAGCTCTAAAGGTGGGGACTGGTCTCAGGTAGGGTGGCTGTCAGTCATTGCCATGGAGACCACCTCTACCTGCGTCGTCACCAGCACCACCCCCATTGCCAGTGATTCAACCAGTGAGAGTGTATGTGTGTGTTTAAATCTGTGTGAGCCATCGCATGGCCTCAAATTCAACTCATGAAGAGCTGCTCAGTCCACCTCTCATCAGGTTCACTGTTGTCAGCCACATGTGCTGCTCCATCCAGCACCATCTACTGCATCTGACTGATTTTGTTTTATGTAGTTTCCACTCAGCTCACACATGACTGTTATGTCACTACAGCCTGAGATGTTGCTTCAATCATGAGTCAAACACATATGCTAACAATGCACATGTCACATGTTTGTTCCGATTATTTGAAGTGGGGTTGCATGATGTACTTCTCCATAGTCGGTGTATTACCTACAGTAGATGGCGATCAGCACGCCCCCAGTTTGGAGAGCAAGACAGGATACCAGCACATAAGCTTAGCAATGCGCTGTAGACAATAAAATGTACTTTAACAATTTCAAAACAGCCCACCTAAGAAAATCAGTGTAAGTGTACACTACATTTAGAATATTTTCACTGCTTTACCTGGCTGTCAGACATCTTTTTTTGACACAAAATCACCGTTATATAGGCCACACTTACAGTATCTCTCTCTCGCTAAACCAGACTCCTTTGTTAGTCTGGTGGCATTGGATAGAGCGATATTTGGCTTGTATAACAGTGTTCCCCTTGGAAAAGACTGATGTAGGACTGGGCAACATAGCTGAAAAGTTTATCACAATAATGAAGTTTTTTATGGATCGGTATCAAAAATTATTGATCGTGTAGGTCATGATTCATGACACGTTGTGTACTTAGAAGGGCGGAAGCGACTAAGGGGGGTGTCTCTTAAATTATTGGCTGTTTGTGTGCCATACGTAGCGCACTCCATTATTTTATGATTAGCTGTTCATAAGCCAAGGTGTAGTCATTATGTGTTTTCATGGCAGTTTGCATTTAAGGCATTTAAGTAAAACTATTAAACATTTTGTTGAACTAATTTCCTATTGCTATTTATGATGGGGCTATCGTCAATACACATTGCTATCATTTTATCAACCAGGTCTAGTTTGAAAACTGCAATAGATAAAGTGAGGAAAATATTCTAAATATAGCATACACTTGAACTGATATTGCTTTTTTTAAGATGGCTAAAATACGTTTTGCTGCTGACCCTGTCCACAGCAGTTTATTGCTTAACTTCCTACACTGGCACTTCTTCTAAACTGGGGGCGTGCCAGCTGCCGTCTGAGTATGGATAAATACTTCATACAAACCCACTTCAGAAAATCTAAACTATTCCTTTAAGTACTTGCCTTTTATTTTCCACTCTTTACCTTTCTTTTCTTCTGTCCTCGACTTCTCTCCCTCCTTGTTCTGCCTCTGCCTTTTTGTTCCTTTTTATTATTCTCCACCTGTTCTCCCTCTTGCCCTTCTCTTTATCCCTCCTCGTTCTCTCTCTCTCTCTCTCGCTCCTGCTCTCTGCCTCGCTGTAGATATTAATGCTCAGGCTCGAAAGCTCCAGAGGAACAGGGCGAAGGGGACGCTGACCCTGCCCCGCTCCAGCAACTCATCCTTCTGCCGCAGCCTCAGCGAGACCAGCCTCAACCAGGTGGGGCCTCACACTGAAGCCTAGTCAGGATGGTTGTTATTATTCATGGACTGTAAATCCTGAGTGCCTGTGTGTTTCTGTGTGTGTGTGTCTGCAGCTGGGAGTGGGAGATGAGCCCAAGCGTTATTACTCCACTCTGCCAGGGCCCTTAAGGGCTCGAGAACGTGAGGCGGCCTCCAGCGGCCGGAGGAAAGAGGAGGGGAGTCAGGGAGGAGGAGGAGTGAGACACTCCCTTTACCAGTCCCCACACCTCCTGCTGCTACAGGGATACAATCGGCAGGTGAGGATAATGAGGAAGTGTAATAGTAAGTGGAATCAGATTTGGCTGTTCAATACGAATATTCTACTATTCGTTCCTTTTTTTCATACAGAATATCAAGCAATGCTTTATTGAATTCCAGGTTTTTTTGAGCGAAGTTTGGCAGGATGTTCTGGGTGACACTGACATTCATGTAATATAGTAAATAAGCCAAGTTAAAGCCTGGATTAGCCTCCAAAACGGATGCCTCCCAAGCTAATGTGATGTGTGCTACATTATGATGCTAACGATGGAATGGAAATGTGCTTTTTTTTTTTTTTTTTGTTGACACTAGATTTCAAACAAAAGCCAGAGACTATATCGTATTACAAACCCCACGCTGTGTTAAATGTAAATAAAAACAGAGTAGAATGATTTGCAAATCATTTTTGACAAGATATTTAATATTTAAACTAATACATTTTATTATTTTTGTAAATATACACTCATTCTGAATGTGTTTCCTGCAACACGTTCCAAAAAAGTTGGAACAGGGGCAACAAAAGACTGGGAGAGTTGTGGTATGCTCAAAACACCTGTTTGGAACATTGAAAAGGTAAACAGGTGAACTGGTAACAGGTGACAGAATCATGATTGGGTATGAAAGGGACATCCTCGAAAAAGGTTGTTCACAAGCATGGATGGGGCAAGGTTCATCACTTTGTTAAAAACTGCGTGGGCAAATAGTCCAACAGTTTTAGAACAATTCTTCTCACAATGTCAAGCAATTTATGGATTTCACCATCTAGAATCCACAGTTTCATCTCTGCACATAAGGGGCAAGGCTGCAAACCAGTATGGGAGTGTTTTAGTGCTCAATGCATCATGGGCACTGACGTACCACTCATACATTTGAAGGCACTGAAAGGTACATACAGGTTTTGGAGCAGCATATGCTGCCATCCAGACATTGTCTTTTTCATGGACGTCCCTGCTTATTACAGCGAGACAAAGCCAAGGCACATTCTGCACATTTTACAACAGTGTAGCTTTGTAGTAAAAGAGTTCAGGTTGACTCAGCCTCCTGCAGTCCAGACCTGTCTCCCTTTGAAAAAGTGTGGTGCATTATAAGTGCAAAATTAGACAACAGAGGTCCCGGACTGTTGAACACCTTAAGTCGTATATCACACCAAAACGGGAAAGAATTTCACTTTCAAAACTTAAAAAATAAATGTCCTCAGTTCCCAAACACTTACTGAGTGCTGTTATAAAAAGGTGATGTATCACAGAGGTAAACTGCTGCTGTCCCAACTTTTTTACAATGTTTTGCAAGAATTAAATTTGGTATGAGTGTATACTTAAAAAAACAATAATGTTCATCAGTTTGAACATCAAATATATTGTCTTTGTATTATATTCAATTGAATATAGGTCAAAAATGATTTGTAAATCATTGCATTATGTTTTTATGTAAGATTACAGAGATTACAAGATTACAATACCTCTGAGCCTGACGGGGCAAGGCCTCTTTTCCTCTGGGCAGCTGCCTCGGTCTCAGTCTATATGTCTGTGGTGTCTGCAGCTTTTCACAGCTGTCCACTACCCCAGACCACAGCTGTCAATGTATGGATCCATTTGGGAGTTTATTCAGGTCTTCTCACCCTGGGTCTGGGTGCAGACATATTCATGGCTAGGAGACCTGACATATTGCAATGATTTTACCCTGGAGGAAAAATGTCAATCAGCTAAGGGTTCTCCAACAGACTTCCAATATTTCTGATTATGTGGTGTTTGTTGTGCCGTGTGTTGCAGGACTGTTTGGTGTACTTGCTGAACAGAGAGCAGCACACAGTCGGTCAGGAGACTCCATCAGCTCGCCCAAACATCTGCCTTTTCTCTCCTGACATCCTGCCTCTCCACTGCCGCCTGCGGCGAGTCCCCGCACCCCGTCGTCATGCCAACAACAACAACAAGGGCGAAGAGCTGGCAGAGAGTCAGCGGTTCTGCGTTGCCGTCGAGCCGGTGCTCCATGCCACAGTCCTGGTGAACTTTTCCCGCTGCGAGCGCTCCACCACTCTGCGACACGGTGACCTCCTCTCCTTCGGAGCGCATTACATCTTCCTGTACAAGGACCCCACGGGCGCTAAGCCTTTGCCTGCTCAGACCTTGGCACGCCTTCGCTCCCTTGGGCAGCTTTATGATGCAGGGGTGGAGGAGGGAGAGGGCGGGGCTCAGACTTGTAAGATGTGTGGTTCTGTGCTTAAGGACAGAACAGGGCAGGTGTCGAGTGCTCCAGCAGTTAGACGCAGCTTCAAACCTCACCTGGTGAAACCCCGCAGCGGGGGGACGGCAGTGGGAGGACCCCTTAGTTTGTCTGGAGGGGAAGGTGGCGGAGGAGGAGGAGGAGGAAGAGGAGGAGGAGGTCAGAAAAGAAGGCTACAGCTGGAGTTTGACCAGGCGCATGAAGACCAGCTGTTGAACAGGATTGTGTCTCTCATAGAACCTGGAGGTCTGTGCTCTGATTTACTATATAATAGACCATATAAGACATCATTTACACTAATATAAAGCAATGTTTTTATCTTAGTGGATGTATTATGTTGCATTTAAAGGATTATTTCACCAAAATTACTCACCTCCAATGGTATCGAATAGGGTTTTGCAGAATAGTTCAAAGCTTCATTGACGTTCGAATTTTAAATCAACATTTGAATGCTGTGCTGCTTTTTTTGGCATGTGTATTAGTTTTGTTTAAACCTGGTATTTCTGCACAGTTGCAGAAAAAGATTAGGCTGCACTAATATTAGTAGTATTACACTATTTGTACCGTTTGATTTGTGTAGGATTGTTTCCGACTCGTGTGATCCAAACATTTCCAATAGCTCTAGAGCATCGTAAAGTCCAAAAGTCAAAATTTACTTAAGAAAAAAATGTGGTGTTCTAACAGCAATCTAACAGCACTGTAAATTACATTTGTGTGTATGAAGCTGACGTCTTAAATTCATTAAAGAAATTTGAGTTAATAAAAAAGACTAATTTAATCTGATGAATCACTTCATCAAATTTATTATTTTGTTGATTTTTCTTTAGGCTGCTGATTCCTTAAAATATGACATACAGCCCTAGTGTCTGTCTGTGCTGATAGTTTTCATTTATTTGTCCAGGTTTTAAGCAATCCCTCTCTGAGATTTCTGCTGTTACTCAAATAGAGTGGAGATGAATAAAATTTAATTTGTGGTGCTCAAAGCATTAGAGAATTGTAGAGTAATTGTAGATTTAGTTTTGATAATATTTTAAATTTAGCAGGAAGAATGAAATACAGAACAAGTAGACTAGAATGAGTTTGTCAGTAAACGGAGACACAAGACAAATACGCAAATACAGTTAATGACAAGACGATTTGGTTTTATTGAAACAAAATGTTACACTGTTACAGAGAAATAACCCCATTTCAAGTATTTTTCACTCTGTTCTTCTGTAGCTGAAAGGTTGTGCGTGTATATATAGCCGTGTCCATGAAAAGCAACATCTTTTCCTAGAATCAGTGTCCCTGTTACTCTGGATAATCCTCAGACCTCACTGTCAGCTGTTGTCATAGGAACTGTACTCAGTTGCATAAAACCACTTAAGCTAAGGCTGCCCTTAGATTTCTATCTAAGGATGCCTTAGGGAAAAAAATGAATTGTATAAAATCACCATAAGGATTTTCTGTGGATGTTTAAGGGGAAAAAAAAAAATCTCTGAAGTGTTTCCCCTTAGCTTCTTAGTATTCCCTTGTTCCCATGTGTTGCTAGAAGGCCCTGAGTGACCATCTTTCTCAGAAAAATTTGAGGGACCCAAACAGATGTTTTACAATGAAATAATTTGTGAAACATAAGATAATGGCTAGATTTATGGTGATTGAAGAAGAGGAACCATGTCACATTTTTCAGAACAGAGAAAACCCTCTGTGCAACTTATTAGCAGGTTTAGCTTTGCCAGCCAAACATACACATAATTCTGTCTCATATATTTATTTTAACTATTGTTTTATTGAAACTCTACAGTTTTTGTGGCCTGCTGTCGATGCTTGGCTCACCTTTTCTGCTGTCACAGTTAGATTTTCATATTTTCTCCTGACTTCATCTACAGTTTGTTTCTCAGCAGATTTCTCACGTTGATTTGCTGGTTAAATTTACTTTGCATTATATGCTTGTTCTTTCAATATGCAACACTTGAACAACACTATCATCTTCTTTTTCTTTTTCAGTTCTCTTTGTTGTCAGTTTTGGAAAAGCTAGCTAATCTAGCTAGCTAGCTCAATAATGCTACCTAGATGCTCTCATGTTGAAGTGAAGTGTAACCATGACAACTGAAGTGCACATGTGCTGTATTATGACAACTGTGACCATGAAAGCTCTTATCTAAACACTTAGGCAAGGAGACAAACTAAGAGTTTGTCCTAAGTGAACCCCTTATCTTAGGAAAATATTTTGTTTTAAAGGACAAACTTCATGTAACTGGGTGCTGTGTCCTAGGCTGAAAGTAGGTCAAGGTTTTTTTTCTTTTTGGTTGGGTGAACTAACCCTTTAAACTCCCCTCACAGGAGACGACCATAAGCTGACGCCTGCCTACCTGCTGTGTCTGTGCATACAACACTCTGCCTCAAGCTTCCCACCTGGAAGTTTTGGAAAACTGCTGCTCAAGATTGTCCGACGAATCCAAACCATTGCATGGGTCAGTGTCTACCTGTCTGTCTGTCTGTCTGTCTGTCTGTCTGTTTCTGTGGTACTTTGGTCTCTGCTTAAGATGACCCCATGTGGAGAGAAACTGGTCAGCCATGTCAGGTCAGGTGAATAGTTAAACAGATATCACATGTTTTGTACTGTATTACACACACAAGCAGAGACACACACTCTCACACACAATATTTTGTTCCACCATAGACACAGTTAGAGGATGAAGACCAAAGTCAATCATAAGTACAGTTAAAACTATTAGTCAATGGACAGAATGTTAATTGGCAACAGTTATATAAATGAAGTTCTTTAATCAGGCAAAAATGCTAAATTGCTGGCTCCAGATTCTCAAATGTGAGGATTTGCTGTTTTTTTTATGTCATAAATCATTTTAAATTTAATTTCTTGTACAAAACAAGCCATGACAGAAGATGACACATTATGTCTCAAAAGTTTTTTTTTTTTTTTGACATTTCATAAGACTAAATAATTAATCATCAACTCAATGAACAACAGATTGATTAATAATGAAATTCCATCCTTATCTATTTTGTACACAGTGTTTCATGTTTCCCTTTAATAAAAGTTAAGGCTTCAAAGATGAGGACCTCCAGACAGGGCTGAGTATCTAAAATTTATCATACCACATCAGTACTTTTCAGGAAGTTTGGGAAATATTTATTTATTTTTTTTTATTAAGAAACTATTTTTTATGTTCATAAAAGATGGCAAACTGTTAGGAAACTTTTCCGATTTAGATTGAGAAATGTCTAATCAAATTGCGAATCTCACCAAGCTTTTGCTGCAAACTTATTTCCACTTGGTATGGCTTGACTCGACTTTTGGTACTTCTACTTCCACTGCAGATAGTGATCCCTCAAAGTGAGCGAAACTGATCATCATAAGAACACTATTCTAGCAGTTGGGAAAAGTTGGTGCTTTGGTCTTGAGAAACTGCAGCTTTTATTCACTGACAAACTGACCCACACTGTACGTTTACTGCCAGATTGACATCCTCACTGCCCACCTTTTCCTCCGCTCTGCTACGTTCACCATCACTCTCTGCCCCTATCTTATAACTCTTTATATGTCTGGTTGCCATTTTTGATTGAATAAAAAGCTTGTGGTTGCTATTGACGATAGCTTGGCTACGATTGACTTGATTCTGTTTTTGCCCCACTAACTTATGAGTTTGCTGAATGTATCTCTTAGTCAGTAGATGACAGCCTGTACGGCAGTCACTCTCTTTAAAGGACCAGTGTGTAGGATTTGGTGGCATCTAGGGTTGAGCTTGCAGATGGCAACCAACTCTCCTCACCTTCCCCTTCCAAACATATTGGAGAACCTACGATGGCTACGAAACTCATGAAAGGTGCTATCTAGAGCCAGTGTTTGTTTTTTCCATTCTAGGCTACTGTAGAAACATGGCAGTTCAAGATCTTACTTTCAGGAGATTATACAGTAATGAAAACATACACATGAATATTATATTTCATTCCTGCCATATTCTGCCAATTGGTCCCCCAAAATGTTACACTGGGCCTTTAAATAATTTATATGGAATTTGTTTCAATTACATCTCTTCTCACTTCCCTGAAGGTTTATGTTTTATTATTTTTTTTTATTTTAAGTCTTTATAATTATTTTTATGTCAGCAGAAGTGGTTTCCAATGAGGTGGTCAGTTTACCTTGTTTCATTCAAGGATTTATATGTTTTATCCAGAAAAGTGGGGGTCAGAGTCATCTTATAATTAGAGTAAGCTTATATTCAGTTCAGTGGGTCACCATGTAATTATCAACATACAGTACGTCAGTGTGGGTGTGTGAGGTTTTGTAAATATGATAGTGCTATTTCTTTCTGCAGGTTAGTGATAGCGTCATGAAGTGTGGCTCTCCTGCGCACATCCTAAAAGTTTAATGAGCACTTAATTGCTGTGTGTGTATGTGTGTGTGTGTGTGTGCTTCTTGCAGGAGAAGACAAAGGAGCTGGCTCAGAAGCAAGCTCAGCAGTGAGTATCACTTTCCGACAGAAAGAGAGCATGTGTGCTCATGTACCGTTTGCATGTCACTGTGTCCAGTGTGTCAGTATGTCTACCTAAATATGTTTAAAGGGCTAACTTGGATTATTTCAAGTGGGGCTGTATGAGGTACTCTTTGATAGTCCGTATGTTACCTACAGTAGGTGTGGCTCGTCCCCAGTTAGAGAAGCAGAGAGGAGTACCAGCTCTGAAGTTGTGCAATGTACTGCCGTGGACAGGGTCAGCAACAAAAATATTTTACAGGGTTCACTTTGGTGCTGGAAATCCTTGAAACCACTTGAATTTAAATGCAGTGTTTTCAAGGTTTGAAAAGTGCTTGGATTTTGGAGAAAGTGATTGAAACTGCTCAAAATTATAATCGCATTACTTTGGAAAAGGTGTAGGAACCCTGATTTTAGCCACCTAAAAATAGCCTTACTGAAAAATAAATTTCAGTTTAAGCGTACACAATATTTAGAATATTTTCACTGCCAGACATCCTTTCCTGATGGGAAACCACCATTACACAAGTTAAATATTGCTCTCTTCAAACCAGACTCCTTATGCAAAATCAGTAATTTTACCTCACAGAACACAGGAGTTTGCTGGACTACCGCTGCCTTAATCTGTTTTTGTGTCTGTTGTGTTATTGTTTGACTTCTGTGTTTTAAAATGACAGTTCGGATTCACTGAAGTCACACAAGAACACAAACAAACTAACAGAACGAGGCAGTGGTTGACCAGCAACTTCTATGTTCTGTGAGGTAAAATTACTGATTTCACATATGGAGTCTGGTTGGTTTGGAGAGAGCAATGTTTGGCTCATATAATTGAGGTTTCCTGTTGAAAAAAGGCCAAGTAAAGCGTTCAAAATATTCTAAATATAGCATAAACTTAGGTTGTGTGGCTACAGTACTTTTCGCTGCCGCGGTAGGTCATCTTTCATGCCGGTACTCCTCTTTGCTTCTTCAAACTGGTTGCATCTCAACCAACATTTACTGCAGATAATACACGGAATATAGATGAGTATATCATACAACCCCATTTCAAATAACAAGAACCGCTCCTTTAACCCTCCTCTCTCTTTGTGCGCGTGTGTGCGTCCATGTAGCCAGGACCCGGCCTCCCTGTCCCTGCTCAGTATCTCAGACTTGATCCCAGACCTGCAGACCATCTTCTTCTGGATGTCCAACTCCATCGAGATTCTCTACTTTATACAGCAAAGAGCACCAGCGTACACACACAGCATAGAGACACTGCAAGGTACACACACACACACACACAGTCTGAATGATGAGTGTAGAAACAACTTGGCTGAAGAGTCATTACTCACTGTGACATACAGTAGATAGTGATACAGCTATATCATCCCTCCCTCTCAGTGTATATCTTTTAATGACGCCTCTATCTCTGCTGTCATCTGTGTCTAGGGTCAAAGGAGTCATTGCTATCGGCAACCATATCAGCCAATGAGGAGGCAATGACCATCTTGGAAGAAGTGATCATGTACACTTTCCAACAATGTGTCTACTATATCACCAAGGTAATCTGTCACCGCGGCAACGGTGCCATCCAGTTAATGAGCGAAACATTCTTTTTTTTTTTTTTAATCTTGCTTTTAAAACTGGGCTGCATGAATAATAACATCACAACTCATTCACACAGTTGTGACTCGCGCACACACGCACGCACGCACACACAAAATGACTAGATGACATAAGAATATGAATAAGCTGGAAATTAATCAGCAATTTCAGATCACTTCCATCATCCTCACGTGTGTGTTTATGTGTGTTTGTGTGTGTGTCTCCAGGCTCTTTATGTAGTGTTACCAGGTTTGTTAGACTGTAATCCATTCCCGGTCGACAGCTCTGAGCCCTGCTGGAAAGGAGGTGTCGGGTTTCCTGAACCTGTACGAAGGGTCCTGCAGGTAAGCACGTGTTTTATATCATATTGTAGTACAGTTATAGTTCTGAAAGATCCCAAAAAACATTCTGCTTTGAATGATTATTTGTGGTTAATGTAGTTTTTCCTCAAAAAGTTCAATCAACTATTTAGAAACTTTAACAATTGCGTCTAATCCTTCTCCCTAATTTGAAAATCCAGCATCTAGGATTATACAAATATTGTTCACTACTACTAGATGCAAATTTCATTGTACAACCCTGTGTTGTATAATGATAATAAATGTCCTTGAATCCTTGAAAATGTTTTCCACTTAACTGAAAAGTCTGTTAGTGCATCGCAGGCTTCAGGTTTCCACATCACACTTGTGTAAGCTGCATACTACATCATGATTGGCTTTCAAACTTGTTGTGATGTCACAAAATCCTCCTCATGCACGTCTTACTGTGAACTCATATTTAAAGTTCTGATTACATTCGATGTTTCTTACCAAACACACTGTTATGCCTGAGGTCCAGAAAATATGATGAATGCATTTGTTTCCTCATAAGATTGATTTTGTGAAACATAAATAAAACAGAATGTAAATCATTTATTTTAGCTTTTTCACAATAAAACAAATACACACACGATAGACAAGAAACACCCAAAGCTATTATATAAAATGACAGAAAAAAGGGGGGGATCACAGAGCTCCCAATATTGGCCCAAGGATGCCAGTCCACAACAATTTTGGCAAAATGGGAGACTGTCCCTTCCACCAGGGAGGTCAAGGGTGTGAAAGAAGCCAAAAAGAAATCAAAACAAACAACCAATAAAAAAACACACAACAAGAAACATACACAAACGGGTGGAGGATTGTCTGTCAGAGGAGCCAAATATTGCCAAGTTGCAGTCTGACTGAATGTTAATTTTATATTGTTTAGAAAACCCTGTAGTGATATTGTTTACACAGTCATGTGTTTCACAAAGCGGTGAACCTCATCAAATTCATTGATTTTTGTAAATAGATGCTTAATCTGAATTTAATGCCTGCAACACATTTCAAACAAGTTGTGACAGGAGCAACAAAAGTCTGGAAGAATAGTGGAAAGCCCAGAAAACACCTGTTTGGAACATTCCACAGGAAAACAGGTTATTAAATATATTGTCTTTGTACTGTTTTCACTTGAGTAAATGTCAAAAAGGATTAGAAAATGATCACATTCTGTTTTACTCAGCGTCACAACTTTTGGAATCGGGGTTGTAGCTTGCGTCTTCTTCTTACTGCCTTTGCCAACGCATTGCTGTATATCTTGGCACATTATTGCCACCTGTTGATCAGTGGAATAGTGTGAAACTATAAGCAGGGATTCATATTCTATCATACATGTGCACAGGACAAACAACTGGGAGACACTCAAAAAACTAAAAACATAACACCTTTAGAGGTCAGAAACTCTGCACAGTAAAGGTCAAATGTCCAAGTGAAGTAATAATAAAGAAAAACACATTTTTGAGCGGAGGGAGACTTTATGTAATGGACAATGAGAACTGAGCTGAGAAACAAAAGCTTTACCCTCAGCATTGAGTATAGAAGCGACTTTGGGACATTAAGAATTTGGGTATTTACTTCAAAACAAAAATATTATGTAGTATTTCTGACAAGAAACTGAAGAATTTTGACTCTTCTGGAAGAGGCAAATGTTTTGATTTAATCTGCAGCATTGTAGTAATACTTGCAAGTACAAAAGCTGAATAATGATATGAAGAATATAACATGACAGACTCTGTTTCTAAACTGGGTTATAACTTGCTGAAATTAATCAGCTAATTATCAGCAGCATGTCTATAAATTATTATACTGTCAAATTCACTGATGCACCTGAAGGGGAGACTTTCTGCTATAAATGAGACACACTGGTCCCCAGGTCAGAGTGGACTGTTGACACCTTTCTTTATTTTGCTTCATGCAGCAAGGTTAAACTTCTGCTGTATTTTCCACATATTGCCTACTTTTTATTCTGAAAGAATTTGTTTTGGCCTTTCTGAAATTTGATTAACCCTTAAAACCTGAATGACCCGCTAGTGGGATGTTGATTAATACAGGTTCATGCTCTGCAGGTAAACTTTGTTCAAACCCACATTTGGGCCTTTGTTGTGGCTCAAAATCATCCAAAAATGTTGTTTCTTCTTAGATCGGAACATCTGTAGATTAATTCCATACACAATATCTTATGATCCACTAAAGTTTTGCATGATACGAGATGAATTTTGTTAGCTTAACGGCCATCTTCTCTCTGTGCCTGCATCATCACCATAATGGAGTGTTCAAGTTCCATTACTAAACAAATGACGATGCAGACTTCACTACAGAATTGACTGCGACTCAGTTAATTCTGAACTGGCTTTAATTAAAAGTTACTGAGGGCGATCAAATCACCTTTATGCCGAAACATAAACCTTAGCAACAACTTCCACTGAGACATGCAGGCTCTGACCCACGTCCACTGTAAATTATTTAGAATTTCAGCTTTTGTGAGTCTCTCCAAAGATGTATGTTTATTTTGTAATATATTGTTATAAAGCTGCCTGGTTGCTTGTGATGTTCTAAATAAACAACACTTTGATAATTAAACTCTTCATACATCTATAAAAGAAATCTAACTCTATACTACACAACAAACTTTATTCAAAACTTTGCACATCTCTGCTGGTTGCATCTGGCAATTTTGGTGACATTGCAGTAGGTGCTTCACCATCTGTTGCCTGGCAAAGACCTGCACCCCACTGAATGCGCTCTTCTTATTTTAAATTCACACAGAGATTGCAGAGTTTCCAAAGATACTATATTAGACTAAATTTTGTGGAATCCTGATGCAGTTTTACATGGAAAATGTTGCTCTGTGTAAACAATATATATAAAAAGGTGAAAACTGCTGATGCAGAATGATAATGACATGATATGATAAGGCAGTTTTTGTACATATTTGATAGACATAAGCTTAAGCTTTTGATAACAATATTTAACAATATTTCTATGCTCATTTGTATGTTTGTATGTGTGTGTGTGTGCAGGTGTTTCAGAATGCCCAGGAGCTTTTGCAGGGCTACCAGGTCCACCCGGAGATCCAGGCTCAGATGTTTGCTTATCTCTTCTTCTTCTCCAACGTGTCACTTTTTAACCAGCTTATGGACAAAGGTAGGGCCAGCATCATGTACACTCACACTCTGTCTTCCATTAGACCTCCCTCAGGGTTTGTACAGTTGTTACTGTGCGTGAGAGAGACAGCGAGAGTGTCCTTGTGTCCTTGTCAGCATTTTGACAGTGACTAACCCAGATTTGTCCTCAATGCCCTTCTCCTATCTGCATTCTGTTTCTCCCCCCTCTTACTCCTCCTCCTCTCCTCCTCCTCCTCCTTGCCTTCCTTCCTTCCATCTGGCCATCAGGGGGTGAGACAAAGAAGAGTAGAGGTGGGATTGGATGGAGGCGAGAGAGAAGAGGTTGAGGAGGGGTGGAGGAAGGAGGGGAAAAAGGGCAGAGTGAAGGGTAAAAGGCTGGAAGGGCGCTCAGTTGTTGTGATGACCTTGCTAATAGACTGTTACCTCGTCTAAATACAGAAAATAGTCATTTACTGCCGGCGACATCGATACGTATCCATCCAACCTCTCCACGCCCTCCCTTTGTATCTTTAGCCACACGTATACACACTCACACACACGCCATATGTCTTCATTAGCCGGTGGAGACAGCAGAGATCACATGTCTGGCAGAGGCAGAAGGAGAAATACCTTTATATTCATGCGGAGGCTCTCCCTATACCCCACCTCCTCCTCCACCTCCTCCTCCTCTCCGTGCGTCTGTCTGGCTTTCTCTTTCTCTGCCTTGCTCCGCTTTTTGTCGCTCATTTATATTTCTCCACTGATGGTGTCCATGGTAACAGTGAAGTGAGTTTATAGCAGGTAACGCTGACGTTTGCACTGAGCGCTCTGCAACTCACTCACACAAACACTCACACTGTTTGCCTGATATTACAGCAACTCAGGAAGAAAACCTGATCGGGGGGAATTCAAGATTAAGATTAAGAGCTGTAATATGGCGCAGATGCTCTGCTCCGTTATGGATTTGTGTGATTGTGTGTTTTGACATCTTTCACTCTGCAGACAGGTGATAAAGGATCCCTCTTTGTTGTTTGTTTGAGAGCGGATGTTGGCTTTTCTGAATTAAAAATGTGAGTGTGTGTTTGTAAATGAGCTGCTGTGAAGCATTATGACACCTTTCCTAAGAGGTTAGGTGATGTCTCGTCTGTTTGCGATGCCTCACACATAGATTACTGTATGCCTAGACATAAGCCTATTATAGAGGGGAGTGTGTGCATATGTGTGTGTGTGCACATCCAGAACATATGGCAGAATTTTTGAACGGTTGTGTGTGTATGTGTTGTCTGCACAGTTTATGGTCTTCCTGAAGTGTCCTGTCATGCCTAACTTACAGGGTGGAGCTGCAGCGATAAGTCGATTAATTGATTAGTCAATCGAAAGAAAAGTAACCGCCAGCTGTTTTGATAATTGATTAATCGTTTCAGTCAATTTTCAAGCAAAAATGGCAAACATTTTCTGTTTTTTGCTTTTCTTTGTCATTTATGATCGTAAGTGAAGAGTCTTTGGGTTTTGGACCGTTGGTTGGATAAAAGAAGCAGTTTGAAGACGAGGAGTGAAGAGTATTTTTCACAATATTTTCTTATTTAATAGACTGAAAGATTATCGATTAATGGTGACAATAAATAGCAGATTAAATGAAAATGGAAATATTAGTCACAGCCCTATTGTAAGGAGAGAAATTTTGTGGGGACCCATTAAGTTTTTGGCACCGACCAAAATGCATCTGTATCTCCAAGTTTTGAAAACTGTCAAGTGCCAAAAACTGGCATTGATTGTCTGATCAGATTCATAATCTTCTTTACCTATTCTGTGATTTTAATGAAAATATTTTGTTGTGCTGATGATAGTCTGTTTTTGGAAACATTCATTTTTTGTCAGACTTTTTACACATGGAAAAAATTGATTCTGTTTGTATCTGAAGAGTCCTCTCGATACTTTCTCATCAATTTATAGGCAATTTTTCTATGAAATGGGGCGGTTGATTTTGGCTACACGAACCTCAAACTACCTTTAGAAAATCCTGGCTTGAAGAGTGAAAAACCCTCATAATTCTTAAAGGTCGCTTTGCCTGAATAAAATAGCTGGCGAGATATTTATTAACATTTGGCTTGTTTTGTTTAATGAAAAAGGGTGCTAATTATGTTATAAAAATTATTTATATCTCTCAAAGTAATGGAGAGATATATATTGATGAAGAAGGTCCTGTCAGGGTTAATTTAAGGCAGTCTTAAGCAAAAATGCCAAATCTCCCTTTGTTCTAGCTTCTATGAGAGGATTTGCTGCTTTGTCTTGTGTTGTTACATCTGAATATCCAAAGTTTTTCAACTGTTATTCAAACAAAGCAAGCAATTTGATGATGCACTGTGGGCTCTAACAGTACAGGCATTTTCACTATTTTCTGACATTTTATGGACCAAAAGATTAATCAATTAAAGGAGAAAATAACTGACAGATTAATCAATAATGAAAATAGTTAGCTGCAGCCCTACATGAAGTGGATGACAGTTATTGTGTGGGTATGGACGTTAAGTGTTCATATAGCAAAGTTTGTATTTACTGTGATTGGAAATTGTATTTTTATTAATTATATGTTATGCTGTTCGAGCCTACTTACTGAATGCAGATGGAAAGAAGCTTTTCTGGTACATCTGTTCTCTGTATGTGAGATTATTCATTTGTACATAGTCCCAGATTATATATTAAAAAATAACTTTAAAAATACCTAAAATGTATTTATCAAAAAAAAAGTATTGCTTTGTCATCTGCACAGAAACTCGGGTATCATTAGGAGTGAAAAATCTGAAATGATACCCAGCACTAGTCCAGTTGTTTGTCATTGTTTGTACCTAACCCCAGCAGAGGCCTGCGCTCACATTGGGGGGTATTTCAGAAAGCTTAAACAGGAATTATAGCTGCAGTGAGGTAATAGAACGACAGATTGACAAACTATGGGATGCCAGCTTGACAAATGCTAGAATTAAAGTTATCGCCTGCTTAACTTGCCACAAAACTTCCTTTCAGTTCTTTGATGTGATCCAGAGAAAGAAAGGATTAAGACAGAGCGAAGAATGCATGCAGGCTGTGTGCTGGTTTGTTGTGCAGTAAAACACAAACCCAGTCAGCTGAGCCCCTCTGCAGCAGTCCATTTGTATTCTGCAAGGAGCTGCAGGCTGTTGCTATTGTTTCACTGACTTCAATATCAACTTATTTAAAAATAAAATGACCGAATAGTCATTCAACGCACACACACATGCATAGAAACACACACAGCCTCTATTTTAGTCTGCCTTTCTCTCAGGCATGAACGCATCCAAGAATAGAAATCTACTGCAGTGTCTCTGATGAAATATCCAAACACTCACTTGTGTGTGTGTTGTGGTGTGTGTGTGTGTGTGTGTGTGTGTGTGTTGTGTGTTGTTGCAGGTCCATCTCGGGTGGTTCCAGCGTTCCAAGGTGTTGCAGATTCAGGCCTGTTTGCGGATGGTCATGGAGTGGGCGAGCAAGTCCGGTCTGGGACATCTGGCCGACAAATTCTTCACCAAACTCAACAGTATTGTGTCCATCCTGGCCACACCACCACAACAACTCACACAGGTACAACACAAAAACACACACGCAATTTTGTGCAGTATTGCTAGCTAGCACTAACTGGGGGGCAATACTTTAAAATAAACAGAAAAGCTTACCGTGACTTTGTTTTTTTAAAATAACACAATAACACAAACAACTGAACAGATTGAGGCAGGGTTTGATCAGCAACTCGCCTGTTTTTCAAGGTAAAATGACTGATTTTGCCAATAAAGGTTGATTGATTTGGAGAGAGCAATATTTGGTTTATGTGACTGTAGTGTCCAGGCGTAAAAAACTGTCTGACAGCAAAGTAAAGCAGTGAAAATATTCCCAATATAGTGAACTTTGAAACTTATATTAATATTTTAGGTTAAAATTACCTCTTGTTGTTGACCCTGTCCACAGCCGTACATTGCTTAGCTTCTGTGCTTATACTCCTCTCTGCTTCTACAAACTGGGGACGAGGTGACAGGCATCTAATGTACCTCATACAACCCCACATTAAATAATCTAAACTATCCCTTTAAAATAAGTTTCAAGTTTAATTTCAACCTAAACAATAGAGACCATCAATTACAAAGCATCACTGTTGACATGCTCAGTCTTGCAGTCTTTCAAATAGATGCATAAGATAATAGGAAAGCTCCGATTGGCTGATTGATTGACTGTTATACATACATCTGACAGAACTGTTGCTCATGGAGCGAGTCACTCTAATCTTGATTGATACTCTCTTTGAAAAGAGATTAATTTCTCCTCTTCTTCTTTTCTCCTTTTCTGTTTACAGCTGAGTTGGCGAGCTTTGTCCAGTGAGCACCCGACTCTGAAACCTGTTCAGCTGCACAGGATTCTCACCCAGTACCAGCTCACAGCAGAGTTAGGCCCTGTCCCAACATGGCAGCCCAGCAGCGAGGACGAGGCGTATATATACAGAACAGGTACATGTATGAATTTGTGAGCGTGAGAGTTTATTTTCATGGCCAGCAGATTTAACCAAATTATGGGAACATAAAGGCCTCGTGTTGAGTTCAGAGTGACAGTTTAGGCTGTATTACAGTCATATTTAAAGTCCCCTCCATTCAGAAAGTATGTATTCATGAAGTTTGAGCTTCACTGTATAGAATGATGAATGTCTGACATGTTTAAATACTCTGCAGAAGGAGCAGGTGTAATTTAAAACATGTTTAACAAAGCAAGTAAAGTGAAGAAAAAATATATCAGACAAATGAAGCAGAGTATGTCTTAAAATGAGTGGAGGGGATCTTTAAGCTAAAGGTCATCCGTTGTGGTTCTTCCTCAAGGCTGTCAGTGAAGACTGAACACAGACAATCACAAATGAATGAGAATGAGCTCATTCACAGCAGTCAGTGTCAGTCTGCATTAGGTTACATTCTGAAGGGAGTTTGTGGTTTGTAATAAACAGATCAAATACAGGATCAATATGTTTACATGCACAGTGTCCTGTTTTATAGTCATCACTCAGGATATCACATTTTCAGTAAACAGGACATAAAGAAACCTGGTGGTTCATATCATTGTAAACTGCACCTAAATCCTCTTACACACTCTTACCGAGTTTCCTCAACAGTTGAAGATGAACCTACTTTGGTTTCTGACTGTCTGAACTTTGTTGTTTTTATGACTCTGTTGGACTTGGTGCCTCCATCCGTCCTCCACATAACCAGTGTCATTCACTTTCATTTTAGTGTATGTGGTAGATCAGTTGTATCAAATTACTCTTGTGCCAAAGGGCCAGACGTTTACATTTCCTATGTCTGACCTATAAAGTTAAGCTTGTATTATTTCAAATTAAAATGAATAAGTTCAGTGACCAGTTATGCTTTAATATCACCACGCCAATCACGATACATCATCAGACACAAACATGTTTAGCTGGCTGTTAGATACCTAATGTTCCAGGAATGCAGTGACACCAAATTGATCGCTTTTTGAAAATAGAAAGTGATGTAGGAGACAACACTGCGGCAGTAAAAGCTCCAAAGTGTGTGGTGAGGAAATGTGACTCTGAATGCACTAAATCTGGTTTCATAATGGCAGGCAGTGGTGCTGAGTCAAAGGCACAATGTAATGAAATCCTGTCAAACGAGGCACTAAAAACATCAAAGCTCCAGAGACGTTTAACACAGAGCCAAAATAATATTTCCTGAAGAAAATGGACAGGCCTCACTCTGCAGACCATTACATTAGCAAAATAAAATGACAAGTATCGCTGCAAAACTCAGCCGAAAAGAACAACCAGCGATTGACTCAGCCAGTCGCCAATCATTCGTCCAATCACCCAAACCTAATATCCACGTCTCTCATAATGTTTAAAAGTAGACGTGTTTTTTCTTCCAACCAGAAATGTGGGGTCTTTAGTGCACGCATCTCTACACCAGCCTTGCAGACTTTTGGTCACTTAGTTTGTTCACAACCTACAGAGGTGACCATAAACAGGCAAAACACTGTGTATTGCAAATTGCAGTAAAAAACACATATTACAATTGCGCTGTTATACATGTCCAAAGAATGTTGCTAAAACCTCAATAATATCTGCGTATCCCACATGTCTTCATAGGAAAATGCTGCATTCGAAATGATGCCTAATTAGGAATAACCAAGCTGAATTTGCTGTTTACATGACCCCTATCAAATTGGGAATATTCTCATATTTGGAACAATGGTGGAAAATTAGTGTGTCGTCACTGTGATACTCCAAAACCTGATCATAACCAGGATATAGTGTACATGTAAACACGCACACTGCCAGAGAAGAAATTTGTCCTATCTAAAATTGCATGTCCCACCAACAAGCAGTCCTCTTGGAGTTTTGGGTGTGAAAGTTGCAAAACAGAACAAGTGACAGGGGAGCTGTGCAGCAATCCTTGACCAGGCCTTTAATGGTGTACATGTGCACAGATGAGTTAATTTCTGTGTGTGTGTATGTGTGTGCATGTGTGTGTTCAGTGGACCTCCTGGAGAGCTTCGAGAACCACCCTCCCATTGTGCTGCCCAGCGCCGGCTTCAGAGTGGACCTGGACAGCGAGTGTATAGAAGACAGCATCTACAGACAGCTGCTCTACATCCGACACTACCTGTGGGGGCTCCGCACCAAGACGCAAACACACACCAGCGCTCCCAGCGTGCACACACACTCCAACGGAACCAACACAGCCGACTGGCCCGACGTTCAGGTCAGAGAAACGCGCACACACACACGAACACATTCTGTCAAATGCACACACCTAGCAGTAATCCCGGCCATGTGCCTCAGCAGCTGTGGTTGTTGAGGAGTTCCTCATAATCCCATAAATGAAAGACAAAAACCCTCTACTCCAGCCAAGCCGCACACACAGACACATACTCACTCACAGAAACCTAGACATGGTTAAATCATGGTTAATCTGATTAGTCTTTAGGCTGTCTAATTAGTGGGAACGGCTGACTAGACCATAATCCCCAGTGTTACTGCACCCTCATATGTACACATCCATCGCGCACACAGGAACACGTATACATTCACAAATATGTTAAATCTGTCTCTGAAATAATTATGCATCTCTTTAATCACCTTTAATTGGACGTTATCTCAGAACAAAGCTGTTTGAGTACAGAACAAGAACGCTTTTCACAGGTGAAAGATAACAGGAATATTTTCATCATTGCATCCTCAGTTCACACCTCATTCTGTCTTCTAAAGTGTTTCTTTTCTGTCTGCTGTCTGATCCCGACACAGAGGGAGTTGTTGCCGCCAGCCCACAGCAGCCCCCGCTCAGGCGGTCCGGGGGACGAGGTGACGGCAGAGACAGGAGAGGAGAGAGGACGGGACAGACCCTCGGGCCAGTCCCACACACACAGCCTCAGAAGGAACGGCACGATCCACCACCCCCGGACAGCAAATCCAGATCCGTCCTGCCTCTTGACCCCACCCAACACCCCGCTGTACCCGGAAGGAGGAGGAGGAGGGACGATCATAGGCCCCAGCACCCAGACTAACGGCTGCAGCAGCAGAACTGTGGCAGAATGTAAAAAGGCCAACGGACTCATCACTAATGGACTGGAGGGTAGGCTGAAAAACATGCAGGAGGTGGACAAAATAACAGGAACATATGAGCAGTATAATGGAACACCACCACAGATTAAACACTACAATCTATGGCCTTAAAAATCACTACCATGCAATCAGCATGTTTGACAGTCCTCGCATAAGTGGTATTTTTGTAGTGCTATGGTAGTAAATCACATACTGCGCAACGTTTTTGTAGTTTTGTCCACCTCAAATGTGCACTTTAAATTTTAATGGGACAAGTCACCCCAAAATCAAAAATACACATGGCCTGTAGTGCTATTTATCCAGCTACACGTTTTAGTGTGAGTTTCTGGGTTTTGGGGAAATTAGCCATAGAGATGTCTGCTGTCTCTCTAATATAAGAGAACTAGATGGCACTCAGCTTGTAATCCTCAAAGCGCCAAAAATATATCTGAAACCCAACAGAAATGTCTCTTTCTGGAAATTACGACCCAGTTACTCAAGATAATGCAAAGACCTTGTGAGCAGTTTCATATTGGATTTTCTTAAACGAAAGTAAAAAATATGTATTTCTAATTTTGAAGTGAAGTGTCCCTTGCTAATATCGTGCAGTTTATTATGCACAATATTAGTGATTCACCAATCCAACTTTTTCCTCTCCTAATACTGATTTGGATCCTGAGATACTGAGCGTTGAGTAATACCAAAGATCTTTTCTCAAATCAGTGCATCTCACTGCTGAGAACTAATTGGATACATTTTTTTGTACAGTAATCCCTAATTGGACATAACCCTTGAGGCCAGTGTTTCAAAATCAAAAGAATACATTTATTAATCAGAGCGCTAAGTATTTGAACTGTGAACAATTCTCTGTCAGGATAAGCAGGAGGCAGTGCATAGAAACATTTGTTTGCAGCTTGTAGCGCGCTCTCTTTCAGCGCTGTCCATGGTTCTGAAACAACAGCGGTGCAAACAAGGTCACTCAAATATTGGTAGAACAGTTCTGTCCTGTCCCTACTGTCCATATGCATACCTATGCCCCTCTGTGGAACTGGGACTGAATCTGATATGAATTAAACTGTCATTGCATTCTGCTAAATAATTTCATTAGTGTTTTGTATCCTGACACAGATATATTAGCACACAGTACACAGTATGTAGACTGCTTAAAAACAGTGTTGCAAGTTATGCAGCACATGCATGCTATCATCGAGATAAAGTTTCTGGTGTCACAGTCACATTACGACTGGAATCGACCAATGTGAAAAATGTTTACACAAAACAACGCTCTATGAAAGACAACAGGACATTTTGCTAATAACAACTGCCCATAATTGTTGCCATTCTAAAGTCACTTAAAGCTGCATTCATTGATATTATTTATATTAATGGGTTGAACAATTAGAAGTAATGTTAACGAGGTATCAGTGAATCCACTAAGAATTATCACCAGCTCTGCACCAACAAGATTTTTTGCATCTTATAGCTCATGTATTTGGTTTTAACAGTTGTAAACGGTTGTTTTCTGCATTAAGTTCTCATAAACCCCCTGTACGCCACCTGCCAAGCACCAAAGGGCAGGAAAACAAATTTAGCAACTAGCCGTTGAAGAACGTTGAATCGTGTGCTGAAGTCCTGGATAAAATGTTCTCAGGAGCTGGATGTCTCAGCTCCCATGATAACATTGGACTTACATTAACCACATCAAATCCAAATAAATAATGTTGCTCTCTGCCCACTGGCTGTGTAAAAGGCAGTTGTTTGCCAGCGTGTTGATCATAAAAACTTTAAAAGCTGATAACACTGTTAGTTTTTGTATTCTCCTGATTGTTTTGGAGTTCTTCTGTACCCCCTGTGGCCTAGAATCGATGAAAGCAGCTTTCACTCTGTACTTGTTGTGTGTGTGTAGTCCTGTAGTTGAAAAGCTGTAGCTCGTCAGTCTCTCTGTGCCTCACACGACAGCACGATCTCTCCTCTGTGTCGTCTTCACAGTGTATTGAGTCAGTGTGACATCTGCAGGCTCTTGTCAGAAGCACATGTTCGTGTGTCAGATTAGCTCCATAGTTGCATGTGTCTCAGTATCTGTGTGTCTTCTACACAGCAAGACCTCTGATGTTTGTCCAACCCCATAGCGAGACCCTGTCTGTGTGTGTGTGTTTGTGTGTGTGTGTTTTTTGTGTATTTGGGTGTCCGTGTCCTCTGCAGGGTGTATTAGTGGGTGTGAGTTTCCTTTCCCTGTATCCTCCCCTGGCGCCCCTCCCCTTCCTGATGACTTGTGTGTGGTGTTTGTAGTGGAACTGGACAAGGGACCCTACGGACTGGGCATGGGACTCATAGACGGCCTGGTGAGTAGACAGACGGCTGAAAACAGATTTTGCTTTTTATCTTTCCTTTTGGTCAGCCTTTTGTCTCAGTGATTCAGTTTGTTTACTACATTTGTAGTAGAATAAGGGGAAAAAAACAACACATGAGCATGTTAATGGGACAGTTTGGATTTTTTTGAAGTGGGATTATATGAGGCAGTGGTTCCCAAACTTTTTCATGTCAAAAAATAGATGCACATTAGACCACGGATCCCAAATAGAGTATTTTGTCTTTTATTTTTAGGTTTGTAAATTTTCATAATCAATCAATGATCAAACACCAATCACTATAAACATCCAACCTTATTTTCTTTTCTTGTTGCTCCAACGTCCAAAAAATGTCATGAAAATTCTTTTGCTGGGGACCCCTTGAACCCCACCTGAGGACCCCTGTTGGTCCCCAGAGCCCAGTTTGAAAACCACTGATATGTATGATGTACTTATCCATAGTCAGCGTATTACCTACAGTAGATGGCGGTCAGCACGCCCTCAATTTCAAGAAGCAGCAGGAGTGCCACTGTAAGAAGCTTAGCAATGTACCTCTGTGAGCAGGGTCAGCAGCAAAACATATTTTAGCCACCTAAAAAAAAAAAAAATCAATACCAGTTTAAGTGTACGCTGTATTTACAAAATACACCAGACTGCCCTTTCTGACCAGAAACAGTCATTATATAAGCTAAGCGTCCCTCTCTCCAGCAAATTCTTTTGGAAAAATCAGTAATTAAATTTGCATAACACTGAAATTGTCTGTTGCTGCCTCAATCTGTTAGTTTGTTTCTGTTGTTGTGTGACTTTGGTGAATCCAGTCTAACATAAAAAAAACAAAGTCACACAGTAACACAAAGAAACTAAACCAACTAAGACCAAACCAAAATCTACTTTAGGTAATACACTGACTATGGATAAGTACCTCATTCAACTCCACTTCAAAAGATCCAAACTATCCCTTTAAAGCTACACTGACACTGAGACCAGATTCTAGTCTGCGTATTGACAAAATTATTTTTTACCTTAATATGTGACAATGTTTTGGGAATTGCTAATGAAATATTATAGTTAAAAGACCAGTTCACCCCAAAACATATATTTCCCCCCTGACCTGTAGTGCTGTTTATCCATCTTTCTGTTTTGGTTTGAGTTGCAGAGTTTTGGAGATACCAGCTGCAGAGAGGTCTGCCTTGTCTTCAGTGTAATGGGACTAAATGGCACTCTGCTTGTGGTGCTCAAACAGCCAAAAATACATTTGAAAAACTCAAAACCAGTGTCTCTTTCCAAAAATCATGACCACAAGATGATCCACAGACCTTGTTGTGGGCAGTTTGATTTAGAAATGATTTTGTTTCTGGTAGGAAAGAAAGTAGCTCAAGTAGATTCTACTACAGGTCGGGGGAAAAGTATTTATTTTTGATTTTGGGATGAACTGTCTATTTAAAGTTAACGGAGTCACAGGAGTTAAAGTTGTTGACATTACATCGATAAACACTTAAAAGACCGTATATTGGCTACATTATATTGTGTTACAAACCATTTATTACATTTTAATAGCATATTTGTGCGCCACAGCCATCAAAAGTTATTGGCTGTTGTTCTTTTTAGTTAGCAAGAACAATTAAATAATGTGAAAATGTGTCATTTAACAAAGCTCAGAGCACACCAAAATCAAAAATACATATTTTACCTCTTACTTCCAGTGCAAAAAAATACCCTAGACTCCTCTTTTACCAGCAGGAGTTCAGTGGTAACACAGCACAACAGACAGACAGACATACTGTTGCTATGGTTACCTGCAGTTTATTATAACTTACAGACTTGTGTTATGTTAAATTGTTTATCATGATGTTTAAAGTGTCCTGTAGAAGTTTTAATGAACATCTGCCAGCTATCATAAAACAAAAAACGGAGGCATTTTCATTTGACGTGATATAAATTGACGCGTCAATCAGATCGACCAGATGTTCGCCTGAATGATTGACACACACGTACTCTTAAAACTTGTCCCTCCTGCAGCACACTCCGCTCAACGCTCCGGGCATTTACATCCGGACTCTGATCCCCGACGGTCCCGCGGCCTCAGACGGCAGACTGAGGATCGGAGATCGCATCCTGGCTGTGAATGGGACCAGTCTGATTGGAGCAGACTACCAGAGGTACAGACAGTGTTCCACTGCTGCAATTTGTGATCAGAACAAAGAGCTGGTGGAATTAATGATACAAGTGGATGATACTGACATTATCAGCAGTCTTCACACTATGTTAAAGGAGAAATCTGACATATATTTTCTGTTCTTTATCACAAAATGATATGCCAGAGGTTTCAGGAAACATGCTAAGTTGAAATACTCGCCTCCCTCTTTGATAGGTCTATTCTAGGCAGGAGTAACTTTTAGTTTGCCTGTTTCACGTTAATTAGGGTTCAAATTAATGCCGAATGTTTGCAGAAAGAGTGAGTGTCTTTTTATGAGTCGTAAGAAATAATTTATAATCTTTTAGAAGGAGTAGATGTTTGGTTAAATTGGGCAAAATGTAAATGGAGTCTGGCAGGCAATCACTAAGTCCAACTCCAGACAATTGACAGTTATATACAGCTGATCAACTCACAGTCACTTCTTGTCAATTAAAAATGTTGGCTCATCTGGTGCTCCTGCAGCCTGCTGAGCTTCTTTGTGTCTGGAGAGGAGAGGGCTGGAGAAACAGCTCGCTTCAACCATTTATCATAAATTAAATAGGGATTCATCCTATTTAATATGCAGTTTGTGGCTCCAATCCACTATTTGGACTGCAGTACTCATCTGGATGTGCATCTGCTACGTATTGTTCCTTTAACCACATCGGCCAGCCTCTTAAACCAATTGATTGCTTTGATTGATTGATGCTCGCTCAGACACTGATGCTCCTTCAGCCTCACTCTTGTCTCTGCTGAGCTTCATGTAACTGGACTCTGTGTTTCTCTCCCTACTTCCTCCTCGCAGCGCGGTGGATCTGATCCGTCTGGGCGGAGGTCGCCTACGTTTCCTGGTAGCCAAGTCCGACCCCGACGTCTCCGAGAAGATCAGCGCCTCCTCCTGCTGACCATGACGAGGAGGGATACAGATGTGTGCACCGATGGAACAGGGTACACACACAGACACACACAGCCCATACGTACATCCTGAAATATGAATGTGAAAACTATCGTCAGCACAGCACAAAGCCAAGCAATCAAACTGGAGATAACGCTCCATGACTCCACTCCACAGCTGCCAGACCTGCTCCCCTCACGCTGACTCCTGCTGGGTTTGTGTGACAGACAGAAGCCGTAACCCACGGCGACATCAAAGGAATGCGCTGCGAGGAAAAGTTGCCTAATTAATCAGCGTTGGAGGTGGGCGAGGTCTAAGCAGCCAGTATGCAGTCTGATGTGGTTTAAAGCACAGTAGGTCGTAGGGTTTAAATTTCTCTCCTGTCAGCCCGCGGAGCGTGAGCGCACACTGGACTTTTTCCACCTGTTTTTAGAATCGTTTGTATTAGTAACTCAGACATTAAGTAGCATGGTGAAATAGCTACCCAGCTCTCGACAAAGAGACTCGAACTGAAACTGTACTTTACAATTCTAAAAGCATTTGCAGACAGACAACTTAAGACTTCCTCAGTGGACGCCGGATGTCTTACACGGAGCTTTTAGAGCGGGATGTTTTATAAACCTGTTTGTTAGCAGCTCCCAAAGCACCATCACCGTCTGCTGAACAGACCAAACGATTGTGTATGAACGTTGAATTTTGTACTGGAGAGAGTGGGAGGAAGCAACCTGAAGAATGTCGGAACACACAGCCCAGCTTCTCCCATCAAACACTGAACCTCATCACTGGACTTTACCCCCGCTGGAAAAGAGATGAACTCTTGATGCTTGACATGCACAGAGGATGTGCAGCTGTTGTTTATCAATTACCGGATCATGAAGGCAGAACGCGTCGCTCCAGTTTCTGATGCACTGTCCTGGTGTGTATAAACCAGTTTTGTCGTGAATAATATGCTGGATGTATCTGGTTATCAAGAGGTGTAAATATTTGTTTGTAAATATTTAACACTTGGTCACGTATTGTTTGGACTTTCAAAAGAGAAACTGGGGAACTACTCAATCTTTTTTTTTTTTTTCTTCTTCCAGAAATATGTTGGTCAGTAAACACTGAAACCCACTGATGGAAAAAAAGAAACATGTTTCCTAGATCGAGAGAAATATCATGGGTTGTGGGTTTTTTTTTTTTTCTAAATGTTATTAATTTGTTTCAAGGTTATTAACTTCCTGCATATAACTGATCACGGTAACACTGACTGTTACCTACACTTTGGCTGAAAGGGTAACTACACCCAAATTACCAAAAAAATGTTATTTTACTTGTGGTATCTAGCCTGTGGCAGACGGTTGTTTCGTTTAGGCTTGACAGGGTTCCTGCAGGTTTCAACAAGTTAAATTATAAAACCATTAAAGCTGCAGCAATGATATTAATCAACTATGAAAGTAATCGGCAGCTACTTTGATAATCGATCAATCGTTTAGAGGCATTTTTTTTTTTAAGAGAAAAAATGTC
This sequence comes from Lutjanus argentimaculatus, assembly GCA_034769285.1. NCBI lineage: Eukaryota > Metazoa > Chordata > Actinopteri > Lutjaniformes > Lutjanidae > Lutjanus > Lutjanus argentimaculatus. Next base: position 1,558,177 of record JAWZSL010000026.1, read on the forward strand.
CGAGGTCTCTGATTCCAGCTTTTCAGTTGTGAATATTTTATGGTTTATTTATTCCTCTGAGAGTAAACTGAATAACTTTTGGTTGTGGACAAAATTGAGGAACATTTGAGGAGGTCACCTTTGGCTTTGGAAAATGGTCAACATTTTTTATTTTTCTGACATGTTATTGCCTAGTTGATAAAAAGATCGCAAGATTAATTGATAATGAAAATAAGTTGCAGCCCTAAAGACCACATTGAATGGAATTTGAGTCCTATTTCACATCTCATGATGTCAAATCCAGAGCACCGCCACCTTTAATGTTGGTCTTGATCCAAACACTGTTCGCAAGTTGCTAACCGGAGTTGCAGCAATAAATGTTACCGTAACAGTAGTGCAGAGTGGGTCACACTGGAGCTGGAATTTGGTGATGCTCTGATACACAGAACATTATTGGGTGGCGGCAGGTGTTTGCTTGTGGTATTTTCAGCGGTTTTATGTTTTTCTGACTTCCCATGTGGCTCAAGTTCATAATTTGGGTTTTCTTCCTCACTATTTTCAACAGGTTTTTGTGTCAGATCTTGCTGAACTTGTACTTACCCATATTCATATTATTCTGCCCCGCCTATTTTTTGTTTTCTAGTTTGAACACGTTCGTCTTTGTTTGAGCATTAAGCAGCAACACTGCAGCCATCGTACAGAGTTTAACTGCACTTTTACTGTGATTACAAGCAAAATAGCAGCGACAGAAACAGTTTTAGAACTTTTTTTGACATGAGGAGATGCCACATTTGCCTATACATCACATTGACACACTAGCTATTGTTTCTCTTAATGCAGCATTATAAAAGTAACGTTAAATTCATAATTCAATCATGTATCAGACATTTTAAGGCCTAAAATTCAGATTATTGGATTCACAGACCTTTTAAAAGGACCTTGTAAAATTTCTCCTCATTGTATCGGGTTGGAAGACGAATTTGGTTTGTGGTTATTCACAGCATTGACAAATTACATTTGAAAAACAGCAGTTGTCTTACTAAATGTAGCACCTGAGTTGCTCTTGATGATCCACTTTGCGTTTTACTCTCTTTGACAGAAAAGGTTAACTTGTTAATCTTAACATTTCAAGTGAAGACAGTTCATCGTGAATTATCCAGAGCAACAGGGTTATTTTTAAAGCAATTTTTCAAAGCTGTGACCACAAAACAAAAAAATTCCCACTCACCACCTGCGTGGCTCGATACCAGAAAGAACTTTTTTTTTTTTTAATGTGGCTGTACGGATCCTTTAAAAGGAGGTCCAGCTAGAATAATAACAGGTCACCTTTCATAAAGTCCTTAATTCAAAGCCGAGGTCACAACAAGAAAGCAAAAAGCCACGCTGAGTCAGTTCTTTGCTGCTGACCTCAGCTCCGTTCAGCTCCCCAGAGACACTCACTGGATCAGCACCTCAGGGGCAGTGACCCTCTGCCACCTGAGACCAGCCCCTCTGCAGAGAGAACAAAACCTTACACAGCTGCAACCACACTTATTTTCATTATTTATTGCTCTGTCGTTATTTAGTCTGTAAAATGTTTGAACTGAAACACTGAATTCAGGAGTATATTTATTCAAACCCACGTACTGAATTTGAGAAAGCTGAACTTGTGAATATTTTTACCTGATAAAAGACCAAAATAATCGACTCATTTATTAATTGTTTAAGCACTAATGTTTTTTTCTTATTATTGTTGCACTGTTGGTTATTTTAATTTATGATTATTTACACGATGGCTAAAATTTAAGTCTGCATGTTTCTTTTTTTCCATCAGCTTTGTTTCCCGCTCCACATTTGATTCTGTTAATTTCTTAATGGTAACATTTTATTTTTGTGCATTTCAAAGTGATCTCATGCATGTCTATTCTTCTCTGTTCATTATTTATACTGTTAAAAAAAAAGTGATGGCACTTACGAATAAAGATTGTTGGATACTTGCATTTTCCTGCTTAGAAACCAAATGTAAACAACAACATGGCTGTGACACCCGGTCACACCGAGAGAAGACAATGAAATTGTTTAAGTCAATGAGGAATTTTAATTTGTGCTACACATTTTAACAAATCACAAAAACAGGAACATTTAAAAATACTTATACTTCTCTATTTCCAGAATGTTTACGTATTGATGACAGCTGTTTTTTTTTTTTTTTACATATAGCAAAATATTTTTTCTTTTTTCCAAAATAAGAAAAAAATACCTTCTAAATAGCTTTGTCATTTAGCAGATAGAGCAGCATACAATCATTACGCAACTTTTTTTGTTTTTTTTCCTAATAATGTGCAACAACAATCACTGAAACCTTGCGCAAATTGTGCCTGATTGCCAGCTAAAAAAAAAAAAAAAAAATGAGGCGTGTGCGAGGACATTGGGAAAAGCTAAAGGCAGAGTGAGAATGAGAGAACAGAGAGGTGGGGGGAGGAGAAAGTGCTGGAGAATATCTAATTAAGGCAGTGTCTGTGACAGCTTGATGCCTCTGGAGAGACAGCAAAGATAGAGACTGCTCGCTGAAGAGGGGGACAGAGGTAGACTGGGAGAAAGAGGGAAAGATTTAAGGGAAACTGAAAGCAAAAAGTGGAGAGCAAAGAAGTAGAAAAGATTTCAAAAGTACCATACAGACAGAAAGAAGGGAAAAAAAAAAAAAAAAGACAAGAGAGCAGTTGAAATTTGTGGTCATGTGTTGGTCCCGCCCTTCCCCTGATAAAACTGATACAAGTCTACTGATGCAACATTAACTGTCACCATTGTAGTGTTGCTGATCATGTACTGTTAAAGAAGCGCCGTGTTAATCTAAAAAGGTAAAGCTGTCTAAAGGTTAAAATAAAATGACAAAAAAAAAAAAAAAAAAATTGTAGAAATATTTAAGGCTTTAAGGATTATTACAATAATGCTTTTCTGTGCTAAGACAAACAAAACTGTACGCACAGGCTGTTCCATTTCTCCTTTTACCTCTACTGAAACAAGAAAAAAAAAAATTAAAACAACAATCAGTTTGTCTACATTAGGTTAGCTCCACTTCAATCAACTCCAAAAAGTTGCCTCTTTTTTCTTTTTTCTTTTTTTTTTTTTTTTTTGCCCTTCTCTGCTGTCCAATCGCCCAGATCATCTTGAATCTGAGGAGCTTCACACTGATAAACCAAACTGAAAAGTCCTGGTTTGTTATTCTTCTGATCTCTTCTTCCAAAACAATACCATTTTCTTTTTGTGCTTTACAGAGAAGGCAAGAAGAAGAGACGCCTCACATTCTGGTCTGGGCCTTAATATTAACATCTTTCTTTTCTAAGAGAGACAACCTGTTTTTTGTTGTTTTTTTTTTGCCTCAAAAGAAAAGATTACAATCATAATTAATTAACAGTCTCCCAAGCCCCATCAACCTGGTCTGGGTATATGCAGCTAAGTTCTCTCTCTTTCTGTCCTCGACTGTGTGGAAAAACACACAATATATCGACTCTGATCATCACAGTTTCTTCTGTAAATGCCAAATATCTGAACGCACACATTCCCTGGTTTTAAATCAGGCAGTGACTCGAATCAGAAGTGCAGGAGAGGTGAGTTCTTTGGCCTGAGAGTGACTGATGCGTCTGATCCATCAACTAGAGGAAAGGTTCTCCAACATTCACGTAGTAAAAGTAGTGCTGAAATGATTTTAATATGCATAATGCTCTCACAAGCTTGACTTCCTGACTAGTTTGTGTCGTCAGTGAATGATGGATTACATTAAAAAGACTGTAAAGCTGAAAAAGTCCTGAAGGATTTTTTTTTTTTTTTTTTTTTGCTTTTTTCACATTCAGAATGTATTTGATAGTTTTCATCTTATTTTTGACCAAAATATGTTTCTTAAGAATTGAATTCCCTTCTGTTGAGAGAGAGGCTGCCTGTACATTTTTTGGCCATGTCGGCTGCAGTCATATCAAATGAGTATAAAAGGCGAAGCAGTCGGGGGACGATAACGAGGCTGTCCGTTGGGTACCTGGTAAGAGGGCCTGGGTTTTACTTCCTAGGGTCGTGGGTTTGTGACGTCATGGCAACGATGACGGGCTGCTGGGCAGGCGTGACTTGATGCTGAGCGGGTTCAGTCCCTCCCTCGTCCTCCATCTTTGGCCGCTTGGCCTGGGGCTCGCCTGGCTGCTCAGCTAAAGTTTCTGCACTGGGCACTCTGCTCACCAGCACCGGAGGGGAGCTGGACGCCTGCGCAGCCAAGATCTGGAGAGGACTGCTCAGTCCTGCAGAGGGACATGAAAAGAAAAAGAAAAGTTAGTGTAAGAAGCAAATATAGAATAGTCACTGACAGCCCTATTATTGCACCTCTTTCTAAAGTCAAATTCAAGCACTGTCCAAGTATTTTTGAGGTGTCTTCTCAAGGTGCACTTTCAAGCTTGTCATGCACCTTACAGCTGTGGTAAATTAAATATTTATATACATATATTTAAAATGATTATTTCACTTCATCACATTAAATCAGATGGTTGTTTACATCAGATCAGATGTGAACAACCAAGCGAGCGGCCCAAGTGGAATCGTAATTTTGCGCAAAAGCAATTAGGCTCTCTGACTTATTTTATTTCTTAGCTAAAAAGTGAATTATTCAGTCAGGTAGCAATTTATTAAGCAGGTAATGCAATTAAAAATTTAAAGCAGGACAGACAAAGACGGATCAAAATGAGTTGGAGAATCAAACTGAAGAGTCGGCGCAATCTGCTGAGGTTTCTAGCACAGAGAGAGAGGCTACATTCCTGTTTTTATTTTGAAACGTTAATTACTTCTATCCTGTCAAGTGTTTTAGCACAGTTTCAGAAATAATACGCAACATGAAAGAGTCACAACATCAATGACTGAAAATAAATTGCAGGTCAAGTTGAATGTATATATAATCCCTAGAATTTCATTTAGCAGATGCTTTTATCCAAAGCAACGACGCACATCTGAGAGCTGATACAACACAAGGAAGGATCCAGTCAGGAGAGAACAACTATGCAGTAATGACGGTAGAGAACTCGGCTGCAGAGAGAGTGATTTGCGCTCTGAGCGGGCTAAGAAAACATGTTTGGAAATGGTGGGGATTTTAGTCAGACAGCAAAATTGTAGAACCTTGAGATAAAGTTGTATGCAACCTATTGGCTATATAATAATAGTAGTGAATAATTCATTTGATGTTGCCTGTAAGAAGTCTGTGGTCTTTTTACGGAGTAGGACATTATTTTATTAGTTTACTTTGTAATGTGCAGGTATGTAGATTTTTAAAAAGACGTTTATTTTGAAACAAATATGCCTATACAGGTTTACCCTCTTATGGATGACTCAAAGTCATTTTTGGCCCATTTTTACAGCCTTATAAGTAGCTACATGCCTTAAAGGATAACTTTGGTATTTTTCAACCTGGGCCCTATTTCCCCATGTGTATGTGTGTGTATGATTGATAGCTACAACTCGTTTTAAAATTGGTGCGGTATTGAGGGACGCGGATGCAGCCGGCAGCCGCGAAACGAGTTATAACGGTAGATATCGGGGCAAATACGTCCTGTAAAACCGGATCAGATCGCCAGTGTAATCTCTGTCAACAGCATGCTTCACTTACTGCTTGCTGTGTGTGACGACATCTCACGGGATCTTTGTTTGTTGCCGGAAGAAAAGAGGGTCATGCTGAGAGCCGGTCAGAGCGGAGTTAGCTGTCCCGGAGTTCAGTTGAAAGTTTTACTGCAACTATTGAAAACAATGGTTCGTGTTTTTGCTTCGCCGAAGTGCAAGAACAGGATGTCGTGCAACACCCCGTACAGCTTTCATAGGCTGACTTTGTCGGACAGCAACATGCTGAAGTTGTGGCTAATTGTGCTACAACTGGATGCTAACACTCCTGTCCAGACACTGTGCCTTGCAGACCATCGGGTCTGCAGTGCACACTTTTCCCAAGATGACTACTGCCAGCCCAAGAAGAGAAGACATCCAATCCTGAAACACTTCACCAAACACACCTCAAGAAAACAGCTGTCCCACTCACTGCAACGAAGACAGTCTTCAACAAGCAAAGATCCTGTGAGATGTCGTCACAGAGTGAACGGTAAGAGAGACGCTTTGCATGCTGTTGACAGAGATTACACTGGCGATCTGATCCAGACTGTGGCGAAAAAAAGCACGTTTAATGCACAAACTTTTACGGACGACTTTGCCCCGATATCTACCGTTATAACTTGTTTCGCGGCTGCCGGCTGCATCCGCGTCCTCAATATTGAACCAATTTTAAAACGAGTTGTAGCTATCAATCATACACACACATACACATGGGGAAATAGGGCCCAGGTTGAAAAATACCAAAGTTATCCTTTAACCTACTGTATGTAAATAACCACTTGTATGAAGACTGTATGCCACTGTTGTGTTTTCTATCCAGATCTGTTTAAGCAAAAACATAAATCTGTACTCATCACCATGTTCATCAATGTGTGAGGCAGTCGCTGCTGAAGAATCTTACCAGATGCATTAGCAAGGCTGGTTGCCGTGGCAACAGCTGCAGTGTTGTGTTTGCCGTTCTGGGTAACAGGACGAACAGGAAGTTGATGTAAACCTGGTGTGAGGTTCCTGCCCTCCCCGCCCTGCACCGCGCTGTCCACAGTCTGAATCACTCGCTCTCTGTTCTGCTGGGCATCTGGTACAAACGCAAACACAAACACACAATTCAAACATGTAAAAGAAAAATAACTAAATCTGTGGAAGTGTAAAGTATGATCAGTCTCTTATTTATCTGAAATTCTGGGTAGATTATATATCATATACGCTCAAATTCCCAGCCTGTGTGGACTTGAAGACACAAAAGACAATGCAGTGGTGAAATATTTGTCAGACATTAACATAACTTTATAACATTTCATATAACATGGTAAATGAAAAACTTTGCCCTCTTCCCCAAATTTGACAAACAAAATCTCCACAAAATTTTCCCTTCCTAAAACTCAGTTTACATTTATTTTAATCATTCAGAAGACAAACTTATCGAAAATGAAGGACATTTTATTAAAAGGTGTGGCTCTTAAATCACTATAAATGTAACAACAATTGACTTCATCTTCAGTCTGAAGTGTTTTTGCTTCCTGGACACCTGCCTGTCTCTAAAGCTAATGGTTAAGTATCTGAACATTAACTGTGCACAGAGAACGTTTAGTTCAATTCTGCTTCACATAAGGCTCTACACCAGGGCTGCTCAACTATTAGTAAATGTTCTGTAACAATGTTCCTTTGCTGTTGCTTGGGAAGTTGCATTTTAGCCTCCACACACTAAAAGAGCTTCTGCTATTAATTCATTCATTCAGGAGGAGTTTGTTTATGAATCATTCCAAGAGGAATGAGGTTCAGAAACAGGTTCTAGCTACGCTAAATCTCATATCAACGCTTTCAAATGTAACTAAAGCATTTACCACTGAAATTCAGAGTGCAGCTATTAGATGCAGTAAAATATCTGATTTATCTGTCATACAGGCCAAGTGTTAATTCCTTGTACCAAGTTAATTTAGTTAATAAGTCATTTAATTTGAAAATACAGGATGTCAACAAATGCTTGTTGATTAACTGGCCTGTTGTAATTTTGCAATAGTGGCCCCCGGGCGAAGCAAGTTGAATATCTCTGCTCTACACTGCAGTTGTTTTTCATGAGACGTCAATTATTTACATCTGTACTAAAAGGTACCTGATAAGCTATTTAAGTACGGCTTAAATCACGAGTACTCAAACGTTTATGTCCACACAGACCATTATAAAATACAACTTAACTCAAACTACATACATTCGACATGAGTGACTTGAACTATAAACCTGGACACAAAGAGAGCAGGTGCAGGAGTGACGGTATGAGCACACAGATTTCATGCTGAACTATAGAACAATTAATTAATTTATGTCTTTATTCTTCTTAAATTCCCTGTTCTTTTGACCAAAGGATCAAAAGTGCTCGCTAAATTCAAGAACAATCCCTTGCTCCTGCATAAGGAATAACCAGCTCAAATCACTGATCGACCGTAGCAACTTGTAATTAATACATGTGTCAGCATGTTCAATCACGCTAGGAACATTTAAACTGAAGGAAATATGTTGTTTTGTAAATAATTGGTGACACATGGTCCGCTCCATAATGATCTGCAGTTACATTTGGATCTGGACCTTAGCTCCGACTTTGAGAAGCCTCAACTTTGATCTATTATCAATAGCTGTCACAAGTACGAAACTGACAGAGAGCAGTCATTCATCAGTCAAAAACACTCATCCAACACGCTGCCAATGAAATACACGAGCGTTAAAAGCAAATCAACACAGTTCAAAACGTCTTCACAACACTGCAGAAAAAGCAAAGCTATAATGTAGCATTACAAGCACTTCTTAAGAGATTCCCATTGTTGTACCTCTGAGCTCACTGTTGCCCTCTGGTCCTCCACCAGAGAGGGTGCTGTACCCATTGGGAGGGTTGGAAGTTAGAGGGCCGCTGGTGACCACCCGCACCATGGTGACGGAGGACTGAGGGGCGTTCTGGAGCAAGTGGATGGGCTGGACTTGGCCGCCGCCGCCTGGAACTAAAGCGAGGGATTTCCCCGGGCCTGTGGGCAGGACTGTTGGGTGCGGGGGTGCAGCCATGATGACGTGCTGACCGCTGACTGGAGATCCTGCACAGAGACACACACGAGCGACAGTTTCACCTGTTTTATACTGTACACGAAACCTTCATGTGTGCATCTGTGGATGTATTTCATGTGCATTTATGTGCACCAGGGCTGTTCCTGACTGATAAACTTTCACTCAAATCAGATTTGGCCATATAATACAAATATTATTATGTTTCAGTCAGAAAATCAGCGCACTGGGGGAGCTTTTCTCTCCAGTTGCAGCAGCATCATCTGCCCCGCAGGCTCCATACTTTTGCACACCATGAATTAAGGATTTATCTATACAGGACTTACTGATATAGATTTATTTTGACCAAACCAACCAGCTGGTGACTGTTGGAACAGTGAAAAGATGAACCAAAATGTTTTTGGCGAGTTTGATTTTGTTGATGATGTTTGTTTGGTCTTGTACCCGTTTCTGGTTAAACAAAATGTATCTTAATCTTTAATAAAAGGTCTACCACTGTCACAGTCCTTTCCATAATGTTGTCCCAACAGTGACAAAAACAACCAAACAAGCAAGCGTTGCCCGTCTTAGGCACTCTGTTGGTGCTCTCTGGTGAAGTGGCTAAAGGTGTGTTATAACTCTGTTCCATTTCCATCACTCTTCTTCGCTTCCATCACTAATATTTGTGATGATTTTTAAGACTCTGTTTTTAAGTAAAGTGTAAAGTTTATTGCCTGTCATGATGTAACATTGCTCTATGTATGAGTCAGCTAAAAAACGAGCTGAAACTTTTACCAACTACTCGTTTTACCTTCTCTTCCGGCGTGTGTTGTCACAAGGAAGTGTGACAGCTAATATATTAATGATTCCACTCGCCCCTATAAATTTTGTATGCTTCTGTTTTATCTTGTTATTATCATGCACACTGACTGACAAAAGGGAAAAAAATGTGGAAGAATCTCAGTCGACTGAACGGTCTCCGACTAATCATCAACTTTCAGGGGGCAGCTCTAATATGCACCTGTGTGCAGGCTCACCTGGGGCACTCTGAGAGTACCTGTACTCAGGTACAGATGCCAGTTTGTTGGCCAGCTGTTCATGGTGGTCGTGGGAGATCGGAGAGCCCTCCCTGCTCAGACATTCAGGAGTCTGCAGCCCGCTGGATGGAGGAGAAAGAAGCCCCTGGTGGGTCGGGGATGCAGGGGCACTCCTGAAAAAGAAAGAATGAAGAAAGAGAGAAAGACCAAAGAATTCAATGAATACATCAAGAGACTTCAAGCAGCACACAGAGCTCCTTCACTGTCAGCACCAACTGCTGAATATATTAACCTAGAAGTTAGACTTACTTTGTTCTATCCAATCAAATGATAGCCAGGAGCAGAAGCAGAGAGAACGGAGAAAGGGTTAACTGAGTTACATCAGTAGCGACCGAGCATGTGTCTGACAGTTTTGTCTATGTGCATGTACACACGCCCGTGCCACTGAAAGCCACAGGTGACCCGCTTACCTTGAAGAGAGGGGTCCGAACGGCGTCCTGAAGCAAGCCACCCCTCTCTGCCGTCTTTTCCTGAAGGCTTGCTCCACCAACTTGCTCTCAGAAGCAGAATCCACACGCCAGAAACTCCCTTTCCCGGGCTCGTCCTGAGAGCGCGCCACTTTCAGAAAGTAGCGGTTGAGAGACAAGTTGTGTCTGATTGAGTTCTGCAGGGAGATCAAATAAGTATTTTGTCACTGGACACAAATATTAATTTAAAACAAAGTATGGTAACACTTCCTATGATGCCCATGTCTATAATGTGATATAAATCATTACAAACATACTTATGTGTTATACTGTGTGTAATTATTAGCTATGAGCAGTCCTAAATATTCATTATGCTTTATAGCAATAATAACACATTATAAAGCATCTTATAATGACAATGAAAAAACAATGTAACAGGTCAAAAATGATAGAAAAGACATGACAAGACGAAAACGGTGTAAAAGATGTAACAACACTAGGGCTGCAGCTAACAATTATTTTCATTGTGGATTAATGTAGTGATTATTTTTTCGATTAATCAATTAGTTGTTTGTTCTATAAAATGTCAGAAAGTGGTTAAAAAAAATGTTCATGTCATTAATGACGTCCTAAAAGGTCTTGTTTTAACCGCAACTCAAAGATATTCAGTTTACTGTCATAAAGGAGTAAAGAAACAAGAAAATATCCACATTTAAAAAGGTGTGATAAAAGAATTTTGACTTTTTTGCTTAAAAAATTACTCAAACCACTTAATCTATGAAGAAAATAGTTTACTGTAATAATCGATTAATAATCTATTACTTGATTAACCATTGCAGCTCTAAACAAGACAAAAATGACGCAACAAGGCGAAAACAGTGTAACAAGCTGAATATATATATGTATGCATATATATACGTATACATATGTACATGCACACACACACACACACACATAAGACGAAAACTACATAATAAGACACAACAAGCTGAAAACGGTGCAACAACAAAAAGACTTGCAGAAACAGCTGGTAGAAATGTCCTCCTTCTCCTTTTTTCTTTTATACTTTGAGGACATTTCAGACTCGGGACTTTTTCACTTTAACTTGAGTAAAGAAGTTGACTTGGTGCTTCTTACCAAAATCGTTTTTACACAAGTATCTGTACGTCTACTTGAGTAAAGGGTATGTGTACTTTCACGACCTCTGGTTACCATGATAACCTTCCCATACTGTGGCTGTGAAGTTTGGATTATCATGACCAACCATAGAAGGCCACTACCATCCAGTCCAAGACAGAAAGACCATCTTACCTGCCAGCCCTTGTCCGCAGTGCGATAGTAGGGGTAGTGTTTGGTGATGTGGGCGTAGATGCCACTGAGAGTCAGCTGTTTGTCCGGGGCAGACGAGATGGCCTGGACGATCAGCTGTGCATAGGAATAAGGTGGCTTGGACTCATCCTGGACAAACAGGAAAACAGTGTTAAAACATCCATACACCCTAAAGCACAAAACGATGGGGAAATGAACCCATTTTGATGTTACGAGGTCTTCACCTTGGGGCTGTCTCCACCAGCCGACTCCCGCTGCTCACTTCCCCCGCTTCTGTGCTCAGCAATGCTTCGTCTCTGCTCAGAAACAGCCTTGGCAGCATATTCAGCTGCTAACTGGAGGTCAGAGGTCACATTGCGTCCATAGCGATACCCTGATGACCCTGCCCCACGTGGACTAGCCGGACAGGAGTTAGGAACACTGGAGAAGAGAAGAAAAGAGTCAATGGTGTTAATGGCTTTAAGTGATGTTTTAAGACTACTTCTAAAAACAATACAGCCGCCAGTATAAATATAACATAATCATTTAATCTCCTTATTGATGAATGAGCAATCAGTGATACTAGCCATAGCTGCTATGGTCACTACACAGCAAAAAGAACAACTGAATTTTTAGCTCTTGGGACAACAGGTCTACACAGTCTCACTGGGGTATCTGGAGAAAGATTTTCGAGTCTCATTCCCAAAACGTCAGCATTTCACAACCTCAGAACCTCAGACTCAACAATCAATTATCTTAATACTTGTGATCGGCTTAAGTCTCTCGTCACAGGCTAGATTTTCTAAAGCCTGAAAAAAGGAGGAAGAGCAGAAGTCTAAATACCTCTTAGACCACTTGAATTACATCACTGACCAAGTAAAATGCCACAACAGGCTGGTAAATCTAGATGGTCACTTTCCTGACTGGGCAAGTGGTAAAAAACAATTCAACTATTTAATGATTAATCAATAATCAAAATAGTTTACGGAATTTTTCATGCAAAACTGGCAGAAACTTCTGTTTTCAGCCTGTCAAATATGGTGATTTCTTGCTTTTCTCCATTTAATATCATATTAAACCTCAAATCTCTGGTTATGGACTAACAAAACAAGACATCTGAAGAGGTGACGTTGTACTTTTAAAAACCAGGATGGACATTTTTAACTATTTTCTGACATGTAATAGACATTGCAGCCCTAGATTAAATATGACAAATAACTTTAGTCTTCGTTGTTGTTTGATAACCTCTAATAAACGAGACACTTTGTACAGGGCCAAGTAAAAATTGACTTTGGGCAAGCATATTTCTGACCCACTTGCCTAACTGGACAAGTCAAAAAAACAAAAAACAAACTCTGGATAATTATGGAACTTTTTCCCCAACAACGGCAAAAATAAAATGCCTACTCCAACTTAAATTTAACAACAAGTTAAGTGATAATGAGTCCAGATAAAACTGATTCCCACAGGTGTGTATTATAAATGTCATCTAAAGCCTCTAAATGCATAAAAAACACCCCAAAACAAAGCCAAACTTAATGATTAAACTTCCTAGAATCACTAACAAACCATTGAACAAATATACATAAGTTTTCGTCAGGTGAGGCTACTGCAAGTGTGTAAAAGAAAGGAAAACTGGTGATGAAGGCCTAATAATGGCACAGGAAACCAATCAGCAAGTAAAGCTTTGCTATTTCCTGTCCCACATTTAAATTTCAACCTTTTACTAAATATGCATATAATTTCAAAATACTGTAATACTGTAGCCTGCCAGGGCCAGACTCATTCACAAATATGAATGCAAATGTACCGGAGCAAATGAAAACATGAGCTTGACAGATTTGTCTGGTTCCCAGGCTAAAAATGCTAAAAGAAAACAGAAAAAAATGACAACCCCTTATTCATAATTCTCAGGAAATCTTAACAAGATTGTAAGAAAAAAATAAATACAGATGAAAGTTCATATAATCCTTATGGTTTTTGCAATGTAAAACATGCATTATTAAAATATTGTGATATTTTGAATACTATCCTTTAAAAAAAAAAGCACAAAGACAATTTCCCCTACACACACGAACTAAGTTTGGAAAAATGATTACAGCTCAGATCCAGGATGTTCTAAACACATATAGTGATCAATGAGCAAAAATACTCAAAACTATGTTAATTATTAACTGGGTTTTATCAGGTCCTGTTGGGAGACAGAACGCAGGGAAAACCCAACAAGTTACGTAACACACACCTGCTTCTGTTAGTAAAGTAAACACTGGTTTCTGGGAGAGTCAGTGTGCTTTGATTTGCCTTTAGCAACAGAGAGCCATAGATAGAGATTAACACACACACACACATACATACATACACAGGCTCTCACTCACACACACACACACACACACACACACACACACACACACACACACACACACACACACACACACACACACACACACACACACACACACACACACACACACACACACACACACACACACACACACACACACACAACACACACACACACACACACACACACACACACGCGGAGGGAGAGAGAGAGAGAGAGAGAATATGTTTGTATTTCTTGGCTGGGGAAAGTAGGCTGCAGGCTCTGTTTTGAAAGTGGCTTTGTAAGCTCAGCATTATAAAATGAATGAAGACGAACAAAAACTGCTATTGTTGCTCAGGGACATCTTAAGTATAAAAACATAATTATATCTGTAACTCTACTTACTTAAACTTCATTAAAAGTCACACCATGTGGGTTTTCTTTTCTTTTCTCTAACACTGTTATAACAATCGTTTCGCCCTCTCTGCATGTGTACAAAGGGCCAACAGCACAAGTGTGAATGCTGGTCGGGGTAGAAGAATGTTATTATACACAATTCATTTATGTTGCCAAACAGGAAAAGTGACTCTTTGCACCCTGTAAAGAGACACTGTTGGTATTTTGAGTGGCAGCACGTGCTTTTACATAATACTCTTCCGTTGTATGTTCTGTATGTGAGCACTGGTATGAAAGGTGGCCCAACAATCTGCCCGAAAAAGGCCACAGTGAAAGTGGTGGAGAGATGTATGACCAAGTGTCTTTACTGTGTGTGTGTGTGTGTGTGTTGTGTGTTGTGTGTGTGTGTGTGTCCACGTGCGAGAGAACAGGAGCTGAGGGCTGACAGGGGAGGGTAGGGGGCTCTGAAAAAAGGAAACCACGAATGGACGGAAAAACGGCCTACAGGCAAAACAATCTGCCCGCTAGCCAATCACACGCCTCGAAGCTGCAGCCATTCCATATAAGGCAGGCAAACACAAGCCGACATTGGTGGGGATGTAGGATGCAGGCGCCAACACAGACCACCAGAGGACGCACTCAGCAGCGCCACACTGGCCGGACGCACATGCTGTATACATTTATAGAGCAGTGATTTTCAAACATGTGCTCATCAGAGTGCAGGTTATCATCTCAACAGAAACACCGCAGCAGCTGATGAGCACAGACATCCAGAGAGGATATTATTGGTGAAAATGAGCTGAAATAGTATGTGGTTGAAAAAAAAAAAAAAAAAGAGTGGAGGCCTTTGGGTCAAAATTGGACACGAGTAAAACCAAAAGAAACTAATCCTCACATGTTTGCAAATCCAAACGGATGACTGCATAAACATAAGCAAACATGCACAAACTTGAGACAAAGTGGGAGGGTAAACAGCTCATATCTCTAACAGACATGAAATATATTCTGTTAGAGGACAAGCAAAGACACAACTGAGTTATTAACTGCTGGTTCAGTCAGTGTCAGGCCTACTGTCTGTCTGACCTATAAAGTTACAAATTTAAATGTGTAATGCATTTTATTTTATTCTCCACTTTTCAACAGTACAGGAAAAACAAAGGACGTGTGTAATCCTACATTAGAAGAAGCTTGTTGTTTTGACAGTGTTGCATTTAAAATATTTTTCCCATTCAGTCTGACTCCCCTAAATTCCCACTGCTTAAAAAGCCTGAGTCAAAACTTTTTAATAAAATAAGTGTTGCTGTGTTTAACAACAATCAAAAAACGAATGGGATAATTACCCTCTCATTTGAGGACTGTTTTTACGTTTTGTTTTTTTTTTTCTTCCATATTTATAAAAGATCAGAAGGCTGGATTGAGGTAATTAAAGGGCTGGATGTAGCCCACAGGCCACCAACTGAACAGGTGGATGTCTCTGCATCATCATTGAGAGACATTTTAAAAAACAAGCAACCTCCTTCGTGGCCAAAAAAAAAAAAAAAAAAAAAAAGAAGACAAGAACTTGTATAAAAGTGCAAAATGTAATATTCTAAGGTTTAAGTGATAGTGTAAGTATTTCTATCGGGGCTGCAACGCGGAGTTATTTTCATCCTTGCCTTATCAAACAATTACGTTGTAAATGAATGACTTAGTCTGTGTATAAAAAGTCAAAGACATGCTGACTCCAAAGGTGATTTCAACAGATGCCTTGTTTCATGAGATCAATAGGGCTGTAACTAACAGTAATTTTCATAATCAATTAATCTGCCAATTATTTTCACGATTAATCGTTTAGTTTATAAAATGTCAAAAATTTGTTAAAAGTGCTCATCACAATTTCCCAAAGTGACGCCTTCAAATAGTTTTTTTTTTTTCCTCCAACCAAGAAAACCCAAAGACTCCTCATTTACTATAATAAATGACAAAGAGAAGCAAAAGCTTAAATTTTAACATAACCTATCATACGACACGTGAAGCCACAACTGAGTTATAAAGTGCTGTTTTGTAAAAAGGTTTTCAGTCTGGGTGTATTTCCACGCATCAGTGATATCCGTGTTAAATAAAATCTAACCTACCTTCCCAAAACGAGAAGAGAAAAACTTAAATATCAAATGCAATATACTGCTGTTTAACTGATAGTACAAATCTTCATAAAGAGCATAAACAGATTGAATTTATATCAAAGCTGCGACAAGCATTTCTTCTCATTATGGCTTATTCTGCCAATAATTTTGTAAATCAATCACTCAGTCTACATATAAAAAGTCAAAGAAAATGCTGATTATGTTTTTTCTAAATCCCAGCGTCAGACTTCTTGTTTCATGAGACCAACAGGGCTGCAACTAACAATTATTTTCAGTATTGTTTAATCATTCAGTCTATAAAATGCCAAAAAATAGTTAAAAATGCTCATCACAATTTCCCAGAGCCCAAAGTGACGTCTTCAAATTGCCTCTTTTATCCAAAAACCATTCATGTACTATCATAAATGACAACTAAAAGCAGCAAATCCGTAAATATGAGAAGCTGGAACCAGCGAATGTTTTACATTTCTGCTTGGAAAATGACTGAAATGATTAACTGAGTATCAAAATAGCTGGCAACTAGTTTTCTTTCTTTTCAACAAATAGATCAATCAACTAATTGTTTACTTTCTTTATCTTCTTTTCAACTAAAAGATTAATCAAATAATTTTTTTGACCAACAGTCAAAAAAAAAAAAAAAAAAAAAAAATCAACAGTCAAAATAAACACTGTTGGATGTTTTTGCTAATAAAATTACAATTAGTAATAGTCTAATTTTTCCTGGCTGACACAGGCAGCAGGGTTGTATATTCAGTGTAGTTAAGTCTTTGTGACTGTATCGGTCCTATCTGCACAAATATGATGATTGTGTCTTTGAGCAAGAAACCAAATCTTCACTTATTCTAGGAGTGTTTTTGCTAATAAAATTACAGCCCATCAATTATTAAAATTGTCGTTAAATACTTTTCTGTCAGTATATTAAGTTACTGATTTATGCAGCAATATTATTTATTTAAACTAAAAGAGACTCAATCAAAACCTACATTAAAGCTCAGAAAACATAGCATGGCGTTTAAGAACTGAAAATTTGTAAGAAACAGCACCCAAATACTTCTCTGCTCCTGCCAAATCTGCTCTACATTTATATGAAGTGTGTATATTACGTGCCGTGTTGACTGTGTGTGTCTGTGGGTCTCTTCTTACCTGATGGTGCCTGTAGGCGAGGGCAGCGGAGAGCCAAATGCCCTGATGTGCTCTTCATGCTGCTGCATTGTGGGAATGCTGATTTTGAGGGGGGAAATGTGGGGCATAAGCGGTCGAGTGGGAAGGGAGGGCTGCTCCCTCTCTCTGTGCTCCTCGGGCTCCAGAAGCGACATGAACTGGATCTTGATTACCGTACTGGGAAAACGAAACACACACCTGGAGAGCGGGACGGCAGGAGGGAGAAGAAGCCGCAGGACAGGAGAAAATAAAGACAGATACAAAAAAAGTTTGATTAGTGCCATGACATATTATTCTATAGTGACTGTTCTGGAGTAAATTTCTCCAAATTCTGGAGCAATTTTTTGTTTTATTTATTAGCGGCTATCAAATAACAACAAAGACTAAAGTTAATTGCCATGTTTAATCTACAGCTACAACTTCTATAAAATGTCAGAAAATAATAAAAGAAAATTGCCATGATCACTGAGGGGTCGAATAGGGGGTTATAAAATCCCCAAATGTTGACATTTAGATGTGTATGTGCATGTGTAGATATGTGTGCATGCAATGTATATTGGATGTATGTGGATTTGTACACGGGTGTAGGTGTATATTACCAACACGTAGGTACTTTTGTGTACATGCAAGATATAATATGAATTAATTTCACTTTAATTATTAAAAAAAATCTATATATGTACACTTGTTTTTTTGTTGTTCCGGCAACATGAACTAATAAAAAGTTGTGCACAAAAAAATATCCATCCCAGTTTTTCAAGTCCAAGGTGAAGCCTTTAAATGTCTCGATTTGTCCGTCTAAAACCAAAAGATATTCAGTTCAGTATGATAACTGACAAAGAAAAGAGTGAAATTTCCATATCTGTGTCACTGAAAACAGCATTTTCTGCCATTTTTGCACGAAAAATTACTTTAGCGGTTAACAATCATCAAAACAGTTTAACAGTTTAATTCTTTTCTTTCCACTAGTTGCAATTTTTTGATAAAGGAAAAATGTGTGACAAAACAACATTATAATGGAAGTGTTGCAGTGCTGCAGAGACGCCCTGGACTACAGATCTTGTTCTGCAGATGTAAGAAAACATTTTGTTTGGTACAGACCCCAAGAAAGGTCACATCATTATGATTTTAATGAATTTTTTGTGTGTGTGTGTGTGTGTGTGTGTGTAAAAATGAACATTTATTTATGTCAAAATAATTTCCCCTCATCTTCCTTAGCAAGTGGAGTTTGCCCCTTTGTCACCGAAACGGACATGTTCATGTTTCCACTTTTCTGACTGCACTTCTTTTAATAAGACTCAAACCTTTAATCGTGCTCAGTGCCAGTATTTTTATTTACTTATTTATTTGCTGATGTCTTTGTTCTTACTTGTGTTTATTTGTTGTTGTGCCGTTTGTTTTTGTCTTGGATTTGCCCTGCTTGAATTGCTGCTCATATCTGTGTTTTGCTTATATCTGACTGTGTTCTGCTTTTACTGTAATTAACATGTCTCACATCATGATTATTGTTGGGGTTTTTTTTTCACTGATTGATTTTAGGCTGCCAGCTTCACATCTGGCACAGGACAACAGCTGAAAACTAACCTTTTAGGTAATTCTGGTGTATTTACAGTAATGTTTATTATTATGCAACCTATGTGCCCCTGAGAAATAACTAGACTATACTAAACCATGACAACTGGGCATCTGCTGAGGAAGATCATGTGCTACAATTAAAACCTAGAGAAGAGCTACTAAAATTGACCTTTGAACTAGTGAACTCTCGTTTCCAATGTCAAGAATGAACACAAAATCTCAATGTTGTTATATGTTTTATGTCACAAGCAACACTATGCCAACACTTGGCCAGTGTCTTTCACTTAGAAATATGAATTAAGCAATGACATTTCCCTCTGGACTATATGGGTTTGTTTACAATATACACAACGTCTCTAGTCATGGACAAAAAACCAGGGTGGTGTGAACTGAACACAACACCCGTTAGCCTGCATTTCCTTTTCTCTTAGCAGGTCTGGACAACTGCCTCAATAAAAGCAAGGATAAGTCCGGGCCCAGCTTAGTTCAAGCCTAAACAAAACCTTTGAAAATAATTATGTGTGTGGGGGACTGAGTAAATGTTTTACAATGGAACCTTAATGACTAATGTAAATAGTTTCAATTCTTCCTGGCAGGCACAGGCAGCAAGGTTGTATATTCAGTGTAGTTCAGTCTTTGTGATGTCTTCAGCCATCCTATCTGCCCAAATATGATGACTGAGTCTTTGAGCACAAAACTGAATCCCCACTAATTCTAGCGGTGCTGAGCTCAGGCTCAGACCTCCCTGCAGAGACGTACAAATAAAAAAAATAAAGATCCACACAGGACTACAAACGCAGTTTCAGACAGCTATACCAGTCTATAATAAAAATTTGAAAGAAATGTTCCATCTTTTCTCTATAATTTGTCTCCTGACAAATTGCAGCAGACAACCCAATGCTGGATCTATGGACAGTCCGCTCACAGCTGTCTCTGCCTATAGCAGCAGGCCATCCTCAACCACTGAGCGTCCATGTAAGAAGAGCACTAACGAGGGAGGATAAAGGCCTGTGGTAACTGCAGGAGCTTCAAGGTTCCTTTGCTGAAATGGAAGAGACTGTGCATACAACAACTATTGCTTTTTTTTTGCCTTCATCAGTCCCAGCTGTACGGTAGAGCAGCAAAAAGAAAGCCACTGTTCAAAGAACTCACATGACTGTTTGAATAATGTTTGCTAGAGGGCATGTGAGAGACTCCGAGACAAGTGGAAGAAGGTTCAGTAATTTAATGGGAACAAAAATCAAACTCCTGTCTTTGCCATCATACCGAGCCCTGAACATCACGCCCAACATTATACTGTGTGATGCTTCACCGCTGCAGGCCGCTGAAGGCTTGAAAAGGTAGAGGCAGAGGTGACAAAAGTACACAAATTCTTTACTCAAATAGAAGTACAGATACTTGAGTAAAAAAATAACTATGGTAAAAGTACTGATTCAACTTCTTTACTCGAGTAAAAGTGAAGAAGTACAAGCTCTGAAATGTACTCAACATATAAAAGTAAAAAATATAAAATAATAACCCTCTGAAGGACATTTCTGCTGGCTGTTTCTGTGCAAAGCTTACTGAAGCTCACCTTTTCTCTGCAGTCGAGTCGCCCTCTCTGGTCGGTTTCATTTTCATTATTTTACGTCTTTTTCATCTTGTGATGTTGTTTTCATCTTTTACGTCTTGTCACGTCTTTTTCATCTTGTTACGTTTTGCTAACATCTTTTACGTCTTATTTGGCCTTTATGTCTTTTTTTGTCTAACGGATTTCTCATCTTGTTTTCATCTTTTATGTCTTGTTACTTCCTTTTCATCTTTTACGTTATTACTTATTTTTTGTCTTCCTACGTCTTCTTCATCTTCTTACGTCTGTTTCTTCTTGTCTTATGTCTTATCTATGTTTTTGTCTTGCTTCGTCTTTTAGGTCCTTTTACATTGTATTATTCCTTCACGTCTTGTTACATCTTTTATATCTTATTATGCCCGTCTTTCACATCTTGTTAGGTCTCTTTCGTTTTCTTACATCTCTTTCATTTTGTTATGTAGTTTTGTCTTATGTCTTTTACATTATTATACCTTTTTTGTCTTGTTATGTCCATAAAGTTTTTTTTATCTTATGTCTTTTACATCTTTCTTGTCTTCCCATCCACTGAGGTTGAAATCTGCCTTGATGTTGGCAAGGCAGCGCACAGTGATGCAAAACAAAAATTGATAATTCCCCTCAAACGCTTTAAAACTAAAGTAGAAGCAAGAAGTAAGAAGTAGAAGAGTAGAAGCAAAAGGTTGCCAGAAGTACAGATACCTGACAACTCTACTTAAGTACAGTAATTGATAATCTGTACTTTGTTACTTCCCACCTCTTGGTAGTGGGTTCATAAAATGCAATAAAAACACAAAGTCATGAAGAAAATCTGCTGCAGCCTGCAAGATAACTATGACTTGTGAGAAGATGAATTTTATGACGGGACAATGACCTCAAACATGAAGACAAACCAACACAGGAATATCTTAGAAAGCACAATGTTTATGTCCTGAAGCATCAACGTCAGAGTCAAGACCACAGTCCAAACCGAAATTTGAAGCAGGAACTGAAAATTGTTGCTCACACAGGATCCCAGTGAAACTTGACAGAGCTAGAGCAGTTATGTAAAGAAAACTGGGAATAATTGGCAGTCTCCTGGAGATTCAGGATGATACAGACTAAACCACACAGATCCAGAGCTATAATTTTAACCAAAGGTGCCTCAACCAAAGTTTGACTTAAAAGAGGTGAATACCAGCAACTGTGTTGTGCGTTGTGCTGTATTTGTAGTCAAATTAGATCAATGTTCCTAGATTTGTTGATATTAGGAAGGCACCATAAATACTGGGGCTGATTAATTGTCAGTTGATAATGGGATATTTATATCATAACATAAATAACAGATAACAATGTAGGGTTGTCACCATTCTCCAAATCCTCAATATGATCTGACTTTTGATTTTAAGGTCTGGATTCAATTAGATTTAAACATTTTTCATACTAGTGGCTCTCTGAAGTCTGGATCTGTAAAGATCAAAAGATCTTTGGTTTTATGCCCTGACAACTGTCATTTACATTTTCAAATTGTTCTTTACAAAGATAGTCGTATGGTATCAAATAACTCCTGGTAAGGTACGCTGTGTCGTCATTTAAGTGTTTTTTTTTTTTTTTTTGTCCGGAGACATGCCAGATTCTGCAAGTAGGTAGGGGTGGAAAAAAAAACAACTAAGAGAATCGCTGATTCTGCCGTTTATTTCAATTAATGAAATTGAAAACTCATTTCAATCATTTTCAATTTAATATTGAAATTGTGATGCCCCTATAATAAAGTGCCAAAGCATTTCGTTTGAACTGTTAGGCAAAATGCTCTACAAAAGACAAAGTATGTTTCTTGAGTTTTCTTTTTTTAAAATACTTTATTAGAAAAAAATAGAGCTGGAATGATCAATTGCCAACTATTTTGATAATTGATTAATTATTTTTAATAAATTTTAAGGAAAAAAATGTCCAAATTCTCTGATTTTCATCTTCTGATATATTAATATTTTCTGGTTTCTTTACTCTTCTACAACAGTAAACGGAATATTTTGGGGTTGTGGACATAACAAGACATTTGAGGACATCATCTTAGGCTTCAGGAAACTGAACAACATTTTTCACCATTTTCTGACATTTTATGGACCAAACAACTAATTGATTAATCCAAAAAATAATCAACAGATTAACCGATAATGAAAATAACAATTATTTGCAACCCTAGAAAAAAAAGAACATTTGAAGAGTCAGAAGAACTGTCCTTTGTTTTTGTTGTAGGTTAACAGCGATGCCAGTTAATCTTGGTTGGGTCAGAGCCGTGGAATATTAAATCAGCCATCTTTGATCACTACATCTTAGCCTTTCTTACTCTCAGGTCTGCATTAACTACAGGTTACATTAACTTTTTTTTTAAAACACAAGAATATGAAATCATATGTCATCTTATCAGTATCTGCCATGAGAAGCAAGTTATTACTGGTTATTGTATCAGATTGAAAAAAAAAAGTAATATTGCACATCCCTAGTTGATACTGAAGTGTCTTTCTGATAAACCTAAGCAGCGTCGAAATCACCTAATTAGTCCAAGGTGATTCATAGCCATAAAGTGACATAATGTATAAATACTGTAGTTGTACCTGGATAAAATGACTAATTAACTTCCCTCTTCCACATTTGAGGCGGTTTCAGGTGTAACTCAGCACAGCTTTTCCAGCTAACTTTGTAGTTCTGCGGCAGGCTCTGCCATAACAACACATGCAAACATGGCTGTGTTGGATGTGGCCTTGGTTTGAAAGTCTTGTGTTTACTCCATGTGCTCCTGCAATGAGGATGTCATTTCAGCCTGCACTTCCTGTTCACAGCCTGACACGCCCCCAAACAGTCCTGACAGCCAATCAGAGAGGACAAGGGAACACCCCCCCTCCCCGCACCTCACCCCCCCACCTCCTCCTCCCGCTCCACCCTGTGATTGACACACACACAAAGTCAAAGCTTTCCGTTTTAAAAAAAACTGACATTATATAGAAGAAAGGAACCAGTGAAGGTAAATTATTTATTATTAAACCACGTTTAAACACCAGATGGTCCCTCTTGACACAAAGAAACGCATTTCCATGTTTCACTACAAACCAAACACACCTCTTTTCACAAAACTCGCGAGCTGAGCTGTCAGGGGTGCGTTTGTTTACATTAATGTTTACATGACGGCGACACGCTTCTCTCCCAGCTAACATCATCGCTAGCATAATCCAAGCAGCAGTTATAAGACTTAAATGTGGGAAAAATGTTTAAGTCTTGTATTTTATAAGCCAAGTTCTACCACATTCTTATGACACGCCTCTGTGTGAAAAATCAGCAAACGGCACTTTTTTTTTTAACATTTGTTAGCTAGCTCATGCTGTGGCTTGTCGGCAGGCCAAATGAAGCTAAGTTTGCTAGCGGCTAACACTAGCTTAGGTTAATTCACTCGTTTACAAAGTGGGGTGACGTTACCCTGAAGGGGGTCCCTCGGGCCTCCAGACAAACTATTATCAATAATAATTTTTGCAAAGTGGAGAGATATTGACTTATTATGTTATAGCTTTACTGTCCAAACCAGTGTTGCAGTAACGTCACACTTATACAACCGAATCGAACTACCGTGTCTGGAAGAGAACCTAAAACCCGCGAAAGATCTCGCGAGACTGATCATTTTAACCCACACCATGATTTTTCCCTAACCGTAACCGACTGTTTTTTGTCACTATATTTAACAAGATATCAACCACGGCGTTGTGATATTGTAAAACGTGATCAGTTTGTACAAACCGCACAATAAAGTCCAACTCTCGCGAGAGTTTGGCAAATCAAGGGTTCCCCTTGTAAACACGACCGAATCAAACGGCTCTGATTAGAGGTGTCATGACAAACTTTGTATACCCGTCACAATCTGTCTCCCGTCGCGACTATAATTCCCCCCACTCGAAATGTTTAGAAAGCTACCACCACCAAAACTGTTAAGAGTTATTTAGTTGTGTGTTTCATAGTTCATTCAAATTTTATAATATTGTTTTACAGTTTGATTCAATCGTTAAGTGTCCATTCAGCGGGGGAGAACACATTTAAAAGAGGATACAAAATATATCGTGACATCGGCTCCAGCGCCGTCCATCACTAAGTCAATGCATACAATGAGCATTAAAGTTTGGGGAAAGCCCTGTGCAACAACCAACCACCGTGTTACCATAATTAGCCTGCATGCTAACTGGCTGCACTCACTCTCTGGGTAGCGGCAGCGGCTGCGCCCCTCTCCGCTGGAACACCCCGTCAACGAACACGCCATTCTTGCCCAAGCAGCGCAGGGTGAAACCGTTCGCCTCGTCGTAGGTGAGCTGCAGGTGTCGCCGTGAAATGAAGCTCGAGTGACCCATGTTGATGTCCACGGAGCCGTGAGACGAGTTCCGGCCTATGGTGACCGTCCTCTGCCGCATGACAAACTCAAAGTCCCGGCCCTCGAGTCTGGCTAGGGCCTGCGGAGGAGGACAAGCGAGGCGCACGGGAAGAATCCCGGCGTCCGCGCGGGCTTCCATCACCGGAGGACCCAGCAGCGCGAGCGAGGGCTGGTGATAGGCGTGCGAGGTCAC
This sequence comes from Lutjanus argentimaculatus, assembly GCA_034769285.1. Taxonomy (NCBI): domain Eukaryota; kingdom Metazoa; phylum Chordata; class Actinopteri; order Lutjaniformes; family Lutjanidae; genus Lutjanus; species Lutjanus argentimaculatus. The sequence continues at coordinate 1,583,339 of JAWZSL010000026.1, forward strand.
CGCCACACGCACGGGGCTGCATGGTGCCGACTGTAAAGCAAGCAGGGCTCGAGCTCCGGTGTCGTCCCGGTAGTCTGCCATCTTCTTTCGGAGGGTCAACACACTCACGCACACACACACACACTTTACTTCTCGCACACACAGAGTTGCAACGTGAGAGTTTTCGGCCAGGGCACTTGTTCGCTCCGTGGCTGCCTGAACAACATGGAGTCCGGGGCGCCGCAAGAACAGGATCGGAGTTTCCGCAGGGACGGGACTGGTGCTGCGTTCAGGGCCTCTACGTAAACTGCTGCTACAAAGACTACAATACAATACACAACAATGTAATACAATACTGCTACTGTAAAAGCAGCAGTGGTGAAAAGAGTGCTAAAAATATTTACTTCTTAAATTTTACTCAATTACAAGTACAATTACTGATGTTAAAATACTTTAGTACAAGTAGAACGTATTCTTCTGAAAAAAATTAGAAAAAAATATGTTTCATGCATTATGAATAGCTTAGTGATCACAGTCACTTCTCCATCATCATCATCATCATCATCTTTTTTTTTTTGCATCAGCATTTCATGTTCAATTCAACAAAATCACGTTTAGATTACTTCTCCTAGCTTCAATGTTTACATTTAGAATAAGAGCAGCATCCATTTTTCATTAAACATTATTTCTGGACAGTCAAACTCCACCCCTATTCTACTGGGGTTTCTGTCAGCAGCCTCCAGTGTGGGATCCAACACGACATGTTGATTTTTTTTTTTTTTTTTTATATGTCAACATGGTTTTTCTGTTCTTAATTTAATAACAAAAACATGACACACCTCAACAAACAAACAAACAAACACAAATACAAGGCTAGAATCACACTGAAACAAGCCCAACTACAAAATCACACTTATACATCATAATAAACACAAACACGCAACATATGTCATTACAACTGGTATCATCAACCAGAGTAAGTAAGTAAGAAAATTTAAATAAAAACACCTCCATTATTCTATGGAAAAAGATGAAAAAAAAGATATATTGAATTCTTACTTAATAAGATTTAAGACTTAATTGTGCTGTTACAGTGCAGTAATAAGTTCCCTAAAAGTTAATAACAGAAATAAAACAGCAGAGAAGATAAATCAATAAGCTGATTTATATCAAATTAATTGTCAACTATTCTGACAATCATTTAATTCAAATTTCATGTAAAAAAAAAAAAAGTTTCATCTTCACAAATGAGAGAGATTTGCAGTTTTTTCCCTTTTATAATATGAATACTTTTGTAATAGGACTGCAACTATCAATATTTTCATTGTCTACTGATTTGTTGATTATTTTCTCAGTGAATCAATTAGTTGTTTAGTCTTATAGATGTCAGAAAATGATGAATAAATGTCAGTGACTGTTTCCCGGAGCTCAAGATGACGTCCTCAAATGTCTTGTCTTACCTTGTCCCTTAAAACATCACTCAAGCCGATGAATCGATTATGAAAATAGTTAGCGATTGATTTTCTAATCGGTTAAAATAATATAAATAACCAATAACTGGTTAATTGTTGCAGCTCTAGTTTTTATATATATATATATATATATATAATATATATATATATATATATATATATATATATAATTTTGAGGTTTGGACTGTTGTTTGGACAAAACAAGCATTGTGACGGTGTCACTTTTGGGTCATTGTGTCTGCATTTCTCACTAATTTCAGAATTTATGCAAATCAAATGATCATATTATTATTAGTGAAAAGAATCAGCAGATTAATCAATAAGGAAAACAGTCATTAGTTGCTGTCCTACACAGAATAGTTCAAAATGAGCTCCACCACAGCCAACTACAACAACAAAATCCTGCTTTTATATCAATGCATGAGTGGAAGAGCAAAAGAGAAAGTAATGGTGCACAGAGCAGCACATTAAGTTGCAGTTGCAGAAGAAGGAAATCCCTGACGAGCAATGACACCTCAAAAATGTGTTGCTGACAGCAGAGACAGAAACACGCAGTGACCTACATAGATGACAAAACATTTTAAAAAAAAAGAGTCTGTCTAACATTATGGCTGCAGGTTCTGTTCCCTGAACGCCACATCTGGGCACCTCGATCGATAGGCTACAGTTCATACCGTCACACCAGGAAACAAGGCTGAGTTCAGTAGTGTGTCCAGATTTGTGCTCTGCTGTTGTCCGAGCAGATCATTTACTACAATTTTTCACTTTAAGTCTTTGCAGATCTACATAAGTTTTAATCAGTGCAAATGTTTTTAACAACCAAATTTATATAAATCACACAAGTTACAGCAACTAAAAACATATTAATAGGAATTATAGTTTAGTATCTTGTTCTTTAAACTACAGTTTGGGCAGAGATAATAAGAAAATGGTGCATTTAATTGACACGTTTGATGTAATATTACAGATTTCAGCTATTTCCAGCAGATCCAATCTCAGTCCCAGTCTCAGGAACATGTGGTGTCTGCAGTGTAGCTGGTTTGCCCACCTCACATTTTTTTCTTTCCTTTTTTTATCTCTACCCTCTGTTTATAAACATGGAAAGAACAAGGTGGTTGGAAAACTCGGATTATGGATGAGTCTGTGAAGGAGCAGGAGCACACGGGCAATAAACGATCAAACCAATGAAAAACAGACCGTCCACAGGAGGGCGCTGTGGTGATAGAAAACATTCAGAGAGATGGAGCTGATACGAGCACAGGCGGTAATAACAGTGTAATCACAGCTGTGCACTTAATGCACTCAATTATTATTCGGAATATCTGGTGAAAAATTAACTCAAAATCCCCTTTCACTTTTTTTCAGAGGTGTAATTGCACTAAGTACTTTCAAATATTATACTTTACAAACTACAAATTTGAGACACTGGAGTCTTTAATTCTTATGTCACTTTATCCTTCTACACCACTATGATACAGAGGGAAATATTATTCCACTACAATTATTAGATAACTTTAGTTATTTACTTCTAGAATCAGCATCAGAAATACTTAAATGATCCCCAGGGCAGGATCTCAAGGAGAGAAACAGGTTAGAGAATGAGGACTTTTTAAGATATTTACAGCTGAGGGATTATTTTCTGAAGGATAAACAAAACTCAAAAACGCTAAATGGAATAGTTGATATAATGGTTCGGACATACAATGGGACACGATTCAAACAAAACCTTCCTCAACGATGTGCATCAAGGCTAAATGGGAGAGAGAACTGAATATTGAATTTTCAAGAAAAGAGTGGCTCAACGTGTGTGAAGCACAACACAACATGACAAGTTCAAGGACATGGAGGAGTTTGGGTGGAAAAAAGTAACGCACTATTTCATCACACCTAAAATAAAGAGCAAACAAAGTGGGAATAGAGAGGCCATAAACTACACTTATTTTGGGATAATGTACATATTATAATTAAAGATATTCTGGGATATCCAGTACCAAAGGAATGCAAAGTTATGTAACTGGGTAATATAAATGATTATGTCACTGATAATGATTGGTATTTGACCAGGATATTGACCAAGAATTGGTATAAGACGGATCCCCCTACCATAGAGCACTGGTTAGAAATTGTGAGAAAGTTTTATAACATGGAAATTTATGTGTAAACGGAACAAATGGATGATCTATGACAAAATGGAAAATGTAGATGGACTTACTGATATTTAAACCTGGACTTGTGTATGCCCTTCTTTGACAACGGACACTCCTAACCATGGCTGTTATGTTTTTGTTTCTATTTATTGTGTTTTTATTTTCTCTTATGTGTTGTTTATGTGTTGTTTATGTGAATTAGTCAGAAGTTAACATGCCCAATGCCTGGGGTTCAATGTTCAAGCAAAAACCCAATAAACATTTGAGTTAAAAAAGGGGAAACTGGGTTTTGTTGCAGATGCTCACATTAAATAATAGAAATATCAGCATACAGATGTTAAAAGAAAGATATAAGCTATAGATATAGATATAACAATATACAGGGAAAAAATAGATGTATAATAATATGATAACTACAATATATACAACACATAAACAATAAACATAAAACAATAATTCTGAAATAAGTGTGTTAAGATGCAAGAATAGGAATAAGAGTATTGTTTGGTTGAATATGAATGTACAGTGTAAATAAACCATTGTTTGCACTGTTGAATTATTACTGCACACAATTACTGTACAGTGAGGTCAGTATTGCACAGTTAGATTAATCAATACAGTAAATCAATTGACAGAAAATTATTTGCCAACTATTTTGACGATCATCAAGCAATTTTTCATGCAAAAGCATTTCCTTCTTAAATCATCACAAATGTAATAACTTGCTGCTTTTTTTTTTTTGTTTTTATAATCTGAATAATTTTAATTTGTTTTTAATCATTTGAGGTTTGGACTGTTGGTTGGGAAAAATAAATATTGTGGATAACTGTGTCAGCATTTCTCACTATTTTCAGAATTTTTACAAACCAAATAATCAGTCGATTTTTGGAGAAAATAATCAGCAGATTAATTCATCATGAAAAAAACAAACAAAAAACAATAGATGCGGCCCTATATAAATAGTTCAAAATTAGCTCCACCTCAACCAACTACAACAATAAAATCCCGCTTTTATATTAATGCATGAGTGAAAATAATTTAATTTTATATTTTAACACATGATAGTATAATTTAGTGTAATTCTGTATTTAACACTTTTTCTTTCAGTAGTCTAAGTACATTTTTCTAATTATACGTACATACTTCTAAATAAAGCTCCTGTGGACAAAGCAGTAGGGTTTCCCACCACCATAACCACAAAATAATAACATCAAAAATAAAATGATCTAAATAAAAAATCTCCCTTTTTAAAACTGAAAATGTAAACACAGGCTCTTGTCATCTGATTTCGAGGAGTATCCGACCCTGTGGCAGGCATTAAAGAGACCTACATAGAAATAGTCGATCCTTTGGTGGATGTTTAATTTTTTTGTGACAGTCACTTAGAGGCATCTGTAATAAATTGAGACTGTTCCCTAACCAGTCAAAAACTCCTTGTAGTGGCTTCAAGTGAGATTTTAAATGCAGGATTTTTACTTGTGACAGTATTTTACATTGCGACATTAGTACTTTTACTTAAATAAATGCTCCGAATACTTCTGACTGACTGACTTTTTTTAATTTCAGACCCATATTTTTCACAGTGTGGAAATAAATAAATGAACACCTGCAAAATATAATGAAAGTCTGTGCAAGTAAATATGATGACGTCCTTTGGTAAAGCTTTTGTTATCAGAGAAGTGTTGATTAAAGTTTACAGTTAAACACTGAGACAATAGTGGGTGTATAAAACAGTATATTGGTATTGCACAGCCACATTTTAAACATTTGTAGCACCTACAAATTGCATGTTGCTTTAACAGTGATCATATCACATATAAGAAGAGAGTATGTATGAGAAAAATGCAAACAATCCTTTTTTATCACAAGATTTACAAATCATCTCCTTGTCACTCAGCTGAGGATGAATATTGATAAAAGCTTTGACAGAAACAAAGAATAGAAGTAATTCACACAGGTGTACACATGACTATACCACAGGTTTACAAAAGAGTTAAAATGATGATCCTGTATCTTGGTTTTTAGCTTTAGGTTTCAGACCGTGGCACCAGCTTCAGTTTGATTGGTCGTTTTGGCATCAGCAGGCCCTGGATGTCCATCTCAAAGGGCACCTGGCAGGAAATTACACATGAAGAGAAAATAAATGTGAACAAAGGCGAACAATGCATCGAACTCAGCCTTGTTATGTCAAAGCGGGCAGTATGACAGAGGGCAGAAACCTCATGCAAACAGCAGATAGCTTACTCAGTGTCCTATTTATCATTTTAGCACAAGTAGTAAATCAATCAATCAATCAATCAATCGTATCTTGTTCAAAGTCTCAGGTGGCGCCTTTTGATCTTTGAACAGACAGATAATTATAAAACTGATAACTGGCTACTTTTAGCATTATATAACCCTCCATTATATAATAACATTTGGACAGGATTCCTCACACCCATAAAAAAAGCAATAACAGGCAGAGTAAATATGAACGTGTGTGGACTCACCTCAGTCTCCTGACACACAGAGAAGCTGTACCTCTGCAGGATCTCCACCACGGCAAGTTTCATCATCACCAGAGCAAATCTCATCCCTATGCAGTTCCTCGGCCCTGCCCCGAAAGGCATGTACGTGTATGGATCAATACTCTCCTTGTTTTCCTTGCTGAACCTGAGGGTACACAAACACACAATAATGTATTAATAACCAAAGGTGGTAAGTAACTAAATACAAATACTTCATTACTGTACTCATGTTTTGTTTTCAGGTACAACTTTTTGCTTTTGTTCCGAACATTTTAACACAAATATCTGTACTTTCTGCTTCTTACATTTTCAAAACATGTGTGTTACTTTAGTTTTAATGCATTTGAGGGGAATTATTGATTATTTTTATTCTCCATCACTGCACACCGCCAACATCAAGACTGATTTCAACCTAAATGGATGGTACAGTAACACGATAGACATTAACATGACAAAAGCGAAATAAAAGAAGTAATAACACAAAAACTAGGTTACAAGATGTAACAAGACGAAAGTGACATAAGACATAACAAGACGAAAATTACGTAACATGTAACAGGGCAAAAATAACATTAAGGACAAGACGAAAATTATGTGAAAGACATAACGAGACAACATAAAAGACAAAACAAGATAACAATGTAACAAGATGAAAAAGACGTAAAAGATGTAACAAGATGAAAACAACACAAAGTTAACAGGACAAAAACAACATATGAGACATAAAAGACGAAAATGACTTAAGACGTACGAAGACAAAAACAACGTTAAAGATGTAAAAGTAACATAACTATGTAACAACAGAAAAACAACATAACAACATGTAACAGGATGAAAATAACACAAAAGACTCAACAAGACAAAAATTACGTAAAAGATGTAACAACCCAAAAAACAAAAAATAAAAATAACAATGTAACAACGCGAAAAGACGTAACAAGATGTAACAGGACAAAAACAACATAAAAAACATAACAAGATAATGATGTTACAACACAAAAACAACGCAATAAGACAACGAGATGAAAACAACATAAGATGTGATAAGACAAAAATGACGTAACAAGACATAACAGGACAAAAACAATAAAAAAGACAAAGATGAAAACTATGTAAATGATGTAACAAAATATAACAACAAAAAGACATAACAAGATAACAACTATGCAACAAGACAAACTAGACATAAAAGTGTAGCAGGACAAAAACATTGTTAAAGACATATTAGGACAAAAATTATGTGAAAGACATAAAACGAAACACAACTTAAAAGATGTAACAAGACAGAAAAAACAATGTCACAAGACAAAAATGAGGTAACAAAACGAAACAGACAAGAGAGGGAGACTCGACTGAGATGTGTTCAGTTAGATTTGCACAAAAAACAGCCAGTAAAAATGTCCTTCAGAGGGTTACTTTTCACTTTTATACTTTGAGTTACATCACGTTTTTCTCTTTTGCTTGAGTATCTGGACTTTTACTCGAGTGAAGAATGTGTGCCCTTTTGCCACCTCTGTTAATAACAGAGGCAATAACCTGCAGAACCGGTTAACCTAAACACGGAAATGCTTTCCCTACCTCTCAGGTTTGAACTCCTCTGGCTCGGACCAGATAGCAGGGTCCCGGTGCAGGGGCCATGTGGGTACCATGACGACCATATCTTTTGGAATCACGATGCCATTAATCTCCACAGTCATCTTGGCCACGCGCTCCAGACGTGGAGCGATGGGGTACAACCGAAGAGACTCGTTGATGACGCTGTCAAGATACTCCATCTGCATCAGATTCTGGTAGTCAACTGGAGCCTGCACAAAGACACAGACACACAAATAGATGACTCATGTCACTCAGAAGAAGGCCACCACCACTCTAAATCTGGAGTACTCCCCTAATGGATGTGTCCACATGTTCCCTTCTTCAAAAGGTAAAAAATCCATTAAATAAACATCTACATAAAATGTGATGCACAGAATCCTGAACGCTGTGGCCCACTGGCCTGGAGGGTGAGGGGCACCCCGAACAGAGAAACCTGTCCAATGATGCTCCTATCAGCTCCTCCATGTCCATTTAAAAGTTCAGGGTTTTTTTGTTTTGTTTTGTTTTGCTGTCTTTCAGCGTTATTTCCTTTCCTTTTCCTGTGTTTTTATTCTTTTTTTCCTGATGAAAAAAGAGTTAAACGTCACCTGTCAGACATCAGCTCCTTGGTGATTTTTTGTTTGCACACAGCACTTTAGTCTGTTGCCCTTATATGGATTAACTGGTGTGTTTCTTTATGCTAACTGCAAACTTCCTGGCATGCACATCCAAGTTAAGATCAAACATGATTCATTAACATACTCGTGTGGGTGAGAACAGATTCGGCTGTCAACATGTTCACAGCTCAACAAAATATACAACACATGACTAGAATTCTTCAACATTTCGATATGGAAAAGTTACATATTATAGCTTTAAGCATCTTAGCCATAATTGCTGCATAAGGCGATTCTGGGAGTAGCTTCCTTCAAGACAACAAAAGAATTTAGAGTGTATTTTCTTTTCGATTAGGCATTTCTCTGCATGGCCGTGCTCTGTCTGAATGTGGCACTTGAGGCAGTTCAGTGTATTTGATGAAGGTGATGTACCAGCTTGATTATTGCAAATCCTGGGTTGTATCCACATGGTTGAATGCACTTATTGTAAGTTGTTTTGGATAAAAAAACATCAGCTAAATAAATGCATGTAATGTGACAATATGTCAGATCTATGAGGATGTCTACTTTATGTGGAGTTTCTATGCCTCAAGGTGACCATGAGTCAATTAAAGAAAGTCTAAATTAATTATTCTGAAACCTCAACAATCCTCTCCCTGCTCTCAATGTACCTTCTTAGGGAAGGTGGAGTCGATCTCCTCCTGCAGCCGTTTCATGATATCAGGGTTTGTCGCCAGATTGTAAGCCAAGAAGGTGAGAGTGCTGCTGCTTGTTTCGTAGCCAGCAAACAGGAAAATCATGGCTTGAGAAAGGATCTCATGATCACTTAGACCTGGGGAGACATCGAGGAGATACGATTTAGAATGGCTTTTTAGGTGTGCTTTTATGTGTGTATTTTATGCGATACAATATGAGTCTGTGTGTGTTACCTTTGTCCAGTTCTTCTCCACTGAGGCCATTTTGTTTCTGGGAGTCAATCATCAGCTGAAGGAAATCTACTCGACTCTGAAAGATTTAACAAAGCAAAAATGATGGAAAAGACGCAACAGGACAAAAACTCTGTAAAAGACGTAACAAGATGAGAACTACATGAATCACTGGCTACAGTCTCTGTTGGACATTGCATATATGGAGTTGTCAGTGAACGCATTATGCAAAACAATCAACCACCAGTGACAAAGACATTCTTTTATGATAAAGTGAAAGAGCTTTTGGAGTCACAGACCATATATGATTATTGGTGTGAAAATAATACCATTACATAATTTTTAGTTATTCTTTTCTTTTTAATTAGTTAATTACTTGTTTTTCTTTTCTTTTTTCTCCTTCATAAGTTATTTTCTTTTCAGTTTTGATTTGCTAAGGCCAAAGTGGCAGGTGATTGGGTTGCCGCCAGAGGTGGTTGTGGGGTTAATTGTTGATTGTTGTGTATTGTTTTTTGTTTGTTAATCACATTATTCAATAAAAAGTTGATTACAAAAAAAGAGAACTACGTAAAAAAAACGTAACAAGGCAAAAATAATGTGAAAGATACAATGCGAAAATCAGACAAGAGAGAGAGAAATGTCCTCCAGGGTAGTACATTCCCAAGTCATTTTTTTACACAAGTATCTGTACTTTTATTTCAGTAAAGAATGTGTGTACTTTTGGCACCTCTGGTACACACACACATGCACAGACAGCCGTACCTTTTGCTTGCTGGACTCTCGATTAGACTTGATCTTCTGCAGCGCAGCAGTAAAAGAAGTCAGTGACAGACGAAGGGAAAAAGGAAAACTCCAACTTCTCAAATACAGGACCCATAAAGGGGAAGAAAGCTGGAATTAAGCAGAGAACAACACATTTATCGTGGACACAGAAAAAAGTAAAGTATAACTGTATTGATTATGAACATTAACAGCCAGTTACTTAGTGTAACAGCCAAGTGAAAGACTCAATTATAAGTAGCTGCATTTTACATTAGTAAAATGAATCATGTACCAACAAGGAGGAAGAGGGGGTTGAAAAGGTCAAACTTGAGCATCTTCTTGATGTTACTGACAAAGGGGTCTGTGGGGTTGTTGAGTGAGTCTATGTCTACACTGAAGGCTGTGCTGGTTACGACGTCCATGCTGTAGGGTCCAAAGAACCTAAAGAGCACACAAACACATCAGAGATGTCCTTTCATGCTCAAAAATAGATGACTATGTGCATTTTCCAGAATATGTTGGAGTTTAACTGATCTTACTCCTTCAGTTCCAAGGCCTCATCCTTGTCTGCCTTCTTTTTCATGCTGCTGATCAGGTTAGCAGAGTGGTGCTTCATGATGTCAAACATCTGAGGCACAAACAGGGACAAATGGACAAAAGACAACTTTTATACACTGCTCATTCAATTTAAAACTTAATTGTACACAAAACTTTGAATGTGCACTGTAAATAATTTTGAGGTCAGGTTGAATAATTAGTTTAATATTAGAAGAGCCAAATTTTCAAATTTATATGTGCAATAACTTTGTTGAATTGAATATACAATGCTGCTGGTACCTGACTTCACCTTAGAGTGTCTGGATTTTAATTTAAAACATTTTTTTTAATGTAAATTACACAAAAGGCACAGAAATTAGATAATTTTAACCTATTTTGGCCATATGGTCACATCGAGGACATAGAAATTGGCACTGTTACATTCTTATTTTTTGCACAGTTGAAGATGCATCTTGGTTGCTTAGCAACTATCATTGTCTCTGCCAATAAAACTTCACAAGTGGTCTCACATCACAACATAAAAACATTAAAAAATATATATTAATTAATTTCAATAAAAAAAAAATAAAGTGGGGGAGAACCAGGGATGGTTGTAACACTTTTTGTCTCACCACCTATAACTCACTGAATTTTTGTGTTAAAGCTCTCAAATTTTGAAACAAAGGACCCTTACTACTCTTAGGAGCTTTAAGTCTGCTAATATCCTGCGCCTGCACTCTAAAAATAAATGTTGATCATTTTTCTAAATTGTGTTTACAAGAAAATAAAATAAGTAGATAAAAACACCAGAAATCACAGCAGTTTTACATTTTTTGTGTTCTTGTGTCTTTTTGTTATGTTTAGTGAACACAATTAATTTGTTTTATTGAACAAGACATTGATGACATGCCATATGAACATAAAAAACACTGATTTTTTTTCCACAAACATTTTGTAGTTCATTCAGTTATTTAAATAAATGCTAAGTGCACAGTGTATGTGCTGTCCGTTGATCTTGAACTATTTAGGCTATATCAGCTTTATAAAGTTTAGTAAAATTAACTCACTATCAAAACTTGTTGATGTAACAATAAAAATATGCCAGTCTCAAGAACGATAAGTTTTTGTCATTTTGAGTCCTGAATATTTATGTCGACTTAAATTTTGTGTCATGGATAAACTGAAGTTTCACAGCATCTGGAAAAAGAATACATTGTAAAGTTCCAAAAAAGGGGTTAACGATAAGTCTGAAGGGCCACAAAATGATAAAAGGGATAAAGAAAAAAAGAACATTTCTGTTACACATAATTATGCTCTGACTTTTCTCTAATATTTGCATTTTTCTTGTGAAATACTGAAGACATTTATCCCTTCAGGCATCTAAGATACTTTCAATTTAACCGTTACACGAGGGAAAAATCACTTTCTGAGAGACCATAATTTGTATAGTTAGATTTTTGTAGTGGAGTTGTCAGGCGGTACTTGTCTAAAGTCAGTGTATTACCTACAGAAGATGGCAGTCAACATGTCCCCACTTTGTAGAAGCAGTGATCAGCAGCAAAATGAATTGTAAAAAAACCTGTCAGTTTAAGTGAGTGCTATATTCAGAATATTTTCAACACTTAACTTTGCTGTCAGACAGACTTTTTCAACAAGAAACGGCCAATATATAAGCCAAGTATCACTCTCTCCAAACCAACCAAACTCCACTAACTCTGCCTCACAGAACACAAGAGCTGCTGGTCTGCTGCTGCCTCCATGGGTCAGTTTGTTGTTTGTGTTATTGTGTGGTGACACCAAACTGACTCTTTAAAGCACCAAAGTCACACAATATCACAAACAAACTAACTGACTGAGGCAGTGGTAACAACTAACAACCTCTGTGACCTGCAAGGTAAAATTACTGTTTTTGATGCTGGAGTCCGGTGGCTTTGGAGAGAGAGCGATGATATATGGTGAAAATATTCTAAACATAACATACACTTATGATATAGATTTTTTTAGGTGGCTAAAGTACATTTTGCAGCTAACCTTGTCCACAGCAGTTCATTGCTTAGCTTCCTACACAGGTACTCCTGCTGCTTCTCCAAACTGGGTCTGTGCCGACCGCCATCTACACAACACTGACTATGGATAAGTACCTCATACAACCCCACATAAAAAAAAATCAACTATCCCTTTATGGGGTCACGAACAGTTTGGATCAAGTCAAGTCACTGTAAAACATTCTGCTCAACAAAAAGGGTAAAGGGTGGAGGATATAGAGAGCAGGAGACGGCTGTACCTCTTTCAGTCTTCCTGAGGTGAAGGAGGGAGAGAGGACACTGCGGATTCTCCTCCACTGATCATCCTCAGCGACGGACACGGCATCGTACAGCGGCCCGTTCAGATGGAAGTTCTGCAACAGGGTTAGGAAACGTCAGCCAAATGATGAGGAGCGATCAACGAAAATGCACCAACAATGAGTGATTGAATGTGTAAGAACGGTAAGAGTGCATACTCTGCGATTAGTGAAGACAGAGTAACACTCCTTAATCAGAATAGTTTTTATCATGGCAGGATCTGTGATGCACAGCACGGGCTGACGGCCGTCAAAAATGCTAAATATGAAGAGAACAGAGGAGAATATGATTAGAAAAAAATATGCAGTCTCATACAAATCTACCCCTGTAAAACATGTACACAATAATATAAACACAGATGCATTATGCTGACAGACAAGCAGCAGAAACACACACACAGACTGTACAACGTGCAGACTTACCCCCATGTTTTCCCATATTTCTTGAAGCAATCCATGTCGAAGTCAGTGAACCCCTGGGTACAAGAAAAACAATATGCAGATCATGAATTGAACGCACTTCTTCAGTCCACTTCAACATGGTGGAGAGAAACGGACAGTCCCTCCAAAATAAAACAAAAACATTGTCTTACCTGGGGTGCAATGCATCAAAATATCTTCAGTGCGAGTTGACGAATTTGGAGATATCGGCCTTCTCTCGAATATAATGGGACTAAATGGCACTCAGGTTGTGGTGCTGAAAAACTCAACAGAAAAATATTTTTTTCCAGCAATCATGACCCAGTTCTTTCTAGTAAAAAGAAAGTAGTTCCAGGAGATTCTACCTTAGAAAAAAAAATAGTTCAGGGTCTGTGGATTATCTTATCTTATATAAACCGGGTCATGATTTCTGGAAAGAGACATTACCGCTGAGTTTGTCTTTTTTAGGCATTTTGAACACCACAAGCTGAGTGCCATTTAGTCCCATTACACTGGAGAGAAGGCAGACGTCTCTACATGAGGGTGAGTAGATAATGACTGAATTTTCATTTTTGGTGAACTATCCCTTTAAGAGGAAAAATATGTATTTTGGACTGTGGGGTGAACTGTTCCTTTAAATGTGTAAACTATTAACAACAGCAGATTTAAATTCTGGTGCATGTTAACATGATACATCTTTTGTTTCACTCAATCAGCCTCTGTAATGTTAGTAGATTATCCTGAGTGAACAGGACATTTCAAAAGTCATTTTTCATGACCGCTCCTCCGTTCAGCTGTCGGTTTCAATAAGGGACTGATGAAACAGCGCTTCAGAAGCTGTAAAACGGTGACACATTATTCACTGTCAGAGAGCTAAACTCTTCAACTGCGTGACGTAATATGATACGTACGCCGTCAACACCCAACGGGACATTTTTGAACTTTGTTACAAATAACTATAGAGGCATTTTGTTTTGTCAGGAAGCAGAGCTGACAGCACAAACCAAGAGAAAAGATTAGTTTTACACCTCAACTTTTCACTTTTCACAGCTCTTCAGACAGATGGGTTCACATACGCATGGATGAAACACATTGATGTGACTAACACACTTTTATAGATGATGAATATTTAAAGAAGTCTCTGCACAGCTGGATGGAGGAAGGTGCAACTTAAAGACCACGAGGAAAAACTCCTGACATATTTATCTAATAACACACATTTTGGTCCAACAGACCTTCATCAGGTATGTGTGTATGGATATTGATTGCAAATGTTTTTTGTTTTGTTTTGTTTTGTTACCCCAGTATTAATATTAAATTACGTAACAATGAGCATGGAGATGCATTTTTCATTTATTTTTTACACAAAAAAGATAGAGATAGAGTTAGTGATTACCTGCTAAAATAATTTAGTCAGTAACCTTATCCAAGTATCACAGTGATAAAGTAATATCACTTGATTACTTTTGGATTACCTCAAGTGAAACTGATTAGCATAATCTAATGTTTTATGTAGGATTGTATGTTGGGAAGAATCTGGCAATATGATACATATCATGATACTGGAGTTACAATTCAATATATTACGATATATTGCGATATAATAAGCTAAGTGATATTTTTTATTTTTTAAATCTAATTTTAAGGAAACTGTAATGTACAGTATAAAGAACACAGTCTTAGTTAATAAAGTTTACTTTTTTATGCAATCAGAATAATCTAGTGGTCGGGGTTTTAAACACAACAGGAAATGAACCACTGCCATGTATCATAATATCACAATACAGTGTTCTGAGAATCAATACAATATCCAAAAACCTAATATCACAATACTTATGTGTATCAATATTCCTTCCTGTGTTAAGCACAAATGCACGTCTAGATTAACAGCGGTAATTCTGCACACTTAAATGTACTTTAAGTACGGTAATCACACTCAAACTTTAAGTAACCTGCAATAAATTATTGAATTATTCCAGTCTGGGTTTTGTGTATATTGTACTTTATTTTAAAATTGTAATCTTGATGAATACTCCCCATTTTTACTAAATGTAACTGTGGTCTGGTTAATTTTTTTTCTGTAACTGTAATGTGATTCAGTCACAATTTTTTTGTATATGTAATCCCATTACATGTAATGTGATTACATAATCAGGATACAAATTAATGACCTGACTTATCCGAGGTCCCAAAAAATGCCAATCAATGGACAGGGCTGTTTATGTATTTCCACTGTGGTAAACATTATATAAAACTAGCTGTACCAAAATTATGTAACTGCAGACTGAATAAAAACATACAACTACAAATGTTTTTTTCTCACACTTTGTCGGGTGTTTCTTGATTTATTTAATATTATATAATATTTACCTGCTAAGCTTGAACATATTGATATAAGTCTGGTATAAATCTTTGGTGTTTTGCCTCTGAAATGTTATATTTACCAACCTTTCTATAAGCCAGCATAGTGCCGAAGAACGGGACAGGTTTGGGACCAGGGATGCCCATTTTCTTGAATGTTCCATATGGCCAGTAAACATACCTGTGCAAATCAAAACAAACAACAGAGCCAAAACAGAAGAGATCTTTTTAATACATACAGGCAACACACATACAACACAGTACAAACACCTGGGAAACATATTCTCAAACACTTACACACAGAACAGTGTGATGAGAGCAACCAGGAGGGTCCATGTCTCAGCGGAGAAGTAGAAGAAGTAGCCCATCTCTGCACGTTTTTCCTCTCCTCGAGCAAAGGTAGCACAAGTTCAACTAAAGCCTCAAATCACGGCCAGCGGCTTTTATCTCCTGCTGCTCAGACCTGTTGCGTGAGTAGAGCAAGTGTGTGAGAGGTGAACCAATGGCAGCTGGGGAATGTCAGGTGAATCATTGACAGGAGGAGACCAAGTACTGTAGCAGCATTTATAATAATCATGTTTATTAGCGTCATCTGTGACGCCGCATTTTGTGACCTAAATTATTATATTGCCTGTTTGAAGAAAGTTCACTGCACACTGTAAAAGCGAAAAAGTTGAGTGTTTGAACCCAACTTTAACTCTTAAGTTTTAATTTCTACCAACTAATATTGTGGTCAGTTGTCTTGGATTTTTTTTTTTTTTTTTTTTTACAGTGTAATATTTATATACAGTGGCTTCTATTTCATTGCAAAAATATAGTTGAGAAAACTGATAAAATCACGAGATTTTTGAGTTTTGAATCAAACTCAAACCCTAAATTTTGGAAGTTTTTTTTAATCAACTATAGATCTTTTGTTGAGATAATTAACTTGAATCTTTAAGTCTTAGAAATCCAAATAAATTTGTATTTAAAAAATTGCTCACAGTGAAATTGATTTGTTATTATTTGGGTGTTTGCACATCAATTAGTTGCAAATGAAAATATTAAACTGTTAACAATTATTAACCCTCACTTCAACGAGTTCACTCAACAATTTTTGAAATACAATTTTAGGGGGTTTCCAAAACTCAAGTGCGTGTTTGTCCAATTTGTTTTGCAATCTGTGCTCACTGAAAAACATGTCCAGACATACTCTCGGATGTGTGGGTGGCAGAAACTCGTGCCTTTTTTTTCCTTTCATGGTGTTGCTGCACAGGAGGAAGGAAGTGGCCAAAGGTTTTTTTTTTCTTTTAGTTTCTCTTTCTATTTTTTTTTTTTTTTTTCAAAATGTCCATGCAAAGGAAGTGAAAAAGAAAACATCATCACAGTGGACAGACTGCTAAAACAACAAAAGTGGCAGATGTCAGAAATACATTCCCTGAAGGTTAAATAAGGTACTTGTAGATGTCGGGCTATACCAACTCTGACCACTGGGTGGAGTCGTTCTTCCACTTTGATGGAGGCAGACACTTAAAAACTAAATGTATTAAAGGAAGCTGCGCTTCAATAAGAGGATTTTAGTGGCGTGCTAGACCCAAAATCCAGTGAGCATATTCCAAAAAAATTGAAAGGGTTGCACATCTCAAGTCATAAAGTCAAGGAGGACAAAAAAAACCCTCATATTTCAGTTATATATTTATCTTACATAATAATAAACAAATGCTTGCGCGTTTGTTTAAAAGCCTTCATGAGCCTCATCAGGGCGTTTGTTTTCTTGATCCGCAAATACTCACCCAAAGTGTAACTTACCTGATGCCCACGGGTTTGGGCTAACAGCTCAAAAAGTAATGCGGTTTTCTCATTTTATGCGTTTAAACTGGCAAAGAGTGATGGTTTTCACCCAACAAGTGCGGAGGGATGACGCAGGAGCGAAAGTACCCGGATGAGTGAACTGTGGAGTCCGAGGAGGAAAGGTGAGACAGCAACGAGTGATCGAGCAAGAAGACAACCATGGACTACCTGCCTTTCTTCTCTTTAGAGACATGGATTCTGCTCATCACGTTCATATGCTTATTTGTTATGTAAGAGTCAGAGTTTTGTTTTAATACATGCATTTGTACTTTGGGTGAACTCGGTCGTGTGCGCCAAAGTTCAGCCTGACTGACGCTGTTTTAATGTTGCGCACAGGTATGGCAACTGGACTTATGGGATATTTGAGAAGATGGGGATCCCAGGTCCCAAGCCAGTGATGTACTGGGGCGCAGTTGGCAGGCACAACCCTGTATGTAAATCTACATTTAAATGATTGAAATTTTCACTGCGTTGGTAAGGACACAGACAATTATGAATTTCGGTAATTATAACGAAAATGTATTCTCCATTGCAAGGTTTACTACCTAGATGACTTGGAGTGTGCTCGGAAGTATGGAAGAGTGTGGGGGTGAGTCTGCAAAGCTTGTTGTTGTACACTTTAACACTCAATGACACATAAAATGTGAACGTGTGTTTGTGTTTGTCCAGCACGTACGAGCTCAAGAGGCCCGTCCTGGTTGTGATGGAGCCTGACATGTTGAAAACCATCCTGGTGAAGGAGTGCTTCACCTACTTCACCAACCGACGGGTGAGAACACGCAATAGCACACAGAGGCGGTCCTGGCTAGTTTTGCGCCCTGGGCGACCCCCCCCCCCAACTGGGTCCTTCACCCTGTTTTCAGAGTCAGGCACAGATTTGTGTTTTTTTTTGTTGTTGTTTTTTTTTTTACATTTTCACATAACCCAATAAATTTAATAATATCTATGTTAATTTCATGAATGAATTACAATTTATTTGGAAGCAGCAGTTTGTGTTGTGTGGCCTGGGATCATAAGAGGTCAGTCTATCCCTCGCCCCCCTCCTTGCTTTTCCTCTGAGAGTGAGACTCAACCTGCTCACAACCTCTGCAGTTGCGAGTTGATCCCCCTCCCGTCTCCCCCCTGCCTTTTCTTCAGACACACACAACCTGTATACATGACTCTCAGCAGCAAGTTGACACGATAGTAGGGGCGCCCCAGTGCCTACTCCACTAACTTGACGTGGAAATGAGCGGTATTAGTCTAGAAGTTAGTCTAGTCTGGCGATTTTTTTTTTTTTTTGAGGGCGCTTGTGCGCCCCCAAATAGATTGCGCCCTGGGCGGTCGCCCACATTGCCCATAGCAAAAACCGTCCCTGATAGCACAAAATACGGATGGAGAGTGTGCTGCACAAGACACTACAAGAACCTTTGTTCACCTGTTGCACAATCTAGTGTGACGTATATCCGCTTTATGTCTGCTTTATAGACTGTCGGTTAACCTCTGCTCTCAAAACTTGTACATAGTGTGTATTAGTTAGTATTTTTGATCATTTTGATATATAGATGACCACTAGCAACATTAGGTAGCCACAAGTTAACATTAGGTTGCCATGGCTCTTTTTTTTACACTTTTAGTTGAAACGCTAATAATCAATTAATCATTAATAATTTATAAAATACACCCCCCCCCCCCCCCCCCCATTTTCAATTTTTGGATTTTTTTTTTGTCAACTTTTCTCATTTTAAGTTTTTTATTTCCTTATTCATCAACTGTCTCTGCCAAACAAAACAAAGTCAGATGAGGTGTATCACTGCAACGACTATTGATTAAATATCCATGAATACATTTTTAAGTGGTTAAATTCTTAATGGCAATTAATCGATTAAAGATCAATGATTATCATCCTTATTTCAAACCTGCTGTTGCTGCAGTGTGGTTTTCATTGGCTCGTTTGTGATCAGATCACCTGATTGGCTACAGAAATGCAGATAAAAGGTTTGGATATTAATTCAAACTGTACTCGGTGCTCAATTCTGATTTTAAAAGTAACTAAGTAGATTACATGGTTAAATGAATACTTATTTACAAGTAAAAATACAGACTTGAAAATCTACTCATAAAAGTACAAGTACCCAAAAAACTACTTAATTGCAGTGATTTGAATACTTGTAATTAGTTACTTCCACCCCTGCTTTTAACAGCTGTTCCACATGCACAAACAGATGTGTGCTGACCATTTTGCCCCTTTAGAACCTCCGTCTGAATGGAGACCTCTATGACGCAGTGTCTATTGTTGAGAATGATGAGTGGAGACGGATACGTAACATCCTCTCTCCTTCCTTCACCACCGGGCGTATAAAAGAGGTAAAATGTCAGTTTTCTCTAATTTATTCAACTCATATTTGGGTTAACTGAAAATAAAGTCATCTACATTTGTCATGTACCTCTTTGATTTTGCACTTTTTCTTTTGTCTAAGATGTTTAACATCATGAAGCATCATTCCCGCAAACTGACAGCCTGCCTGCAGTCCAAAGTGCAAAATGAGGAAGTTATTGCTGTGAGAGAGTGAGTAATACCACAGCTTAAATGCTTACTAAATGTTACAAGAATCAAATCCAGTATTCCTTTTTTGCACCCTGTGCTTTTAAAGCGACAGTTTCACCTCAAAATCAAAAATACTTTTTTTTTTTCTAGCCTGTGGTGCTGTTTACCCATCTATACTGTTTTGGTGTGAGTTACCCGCAGAGATATCTTCCTTCTCACCAATAGGTGTCACCAGTCCTGCCAAAAAATACATTTGAAAAACTCAGCAGCCACATCTCTTTCCAGAAATCATGACCTGGTTACACTTAAATAATCCACAGACCTTGTGAGCAATTTTCATGCAGAAACTTTCTTTCTTGCAGTAGAAACTACTGGAACCACTTTAGAATATACTGGAACTAGTTCCTGCATGAAACTGCTCACAAAAAGGTTTGAATTATCTTGAGTAACCAGGTCATGATTTTTGGAAAGAGACACTGTTTTTTAATTTTTTCAAATGTATTTTCTTGTTGCTTTAATCATGACAGGACTAGTTGATTTAGTGGAGAGAAGGCAGACATGTCTACGGTCGATGTCCACAGTCACAACCTCTTTTTCCGAAGCTAAGTACGATCACCAATGACAAAACCAATAAAAGCCCATTATTCATTACTTTTAATTATTTTATTGACCACTTGATTTGTGTATTCTAGTGTGGTGGTGCCCAAACTTTTCATGTCAAGAACCCCCACAGTTGATGCACTTTAGACCATGGGCCCCCAGTTTTAGAGAACTTTGTGTTGACCCCCCCCCCCCCAAATCTTTTTTTTATAATGCTAATAAAGTCTTCAGAGACAGTCAACAGGGAATATAACAGTATTACAGCCACAAAAGCAAAGAATGTGATAAAAAAGTTCAAAATATTTTGTTCCTCCTGTTGTTGGGGACCTCCTACAATCCACTCAGGGACCCCTGTTGGTCCCTGGACCCCAGTTTGAAAACCACTCTTCTGGTGCATGCTTTTTACCATTTTTACCACCCTCATCCCAGGTTTTTATCAGGCCTAGTGGCAGACAAAATATTAGATTAGTGACAATCCATTTAATTAATAGCAGACCTTCATTACCCTATAATATAGAATGTGTAGTCTCTGGAAATGGATGTAGAGATTGCATTGACAATAAAGTTTAAAATTTTAAAAACGTGACTGAAATGTGACATGAATGTTTTTGTTTTTAAAAAAAAAAAATCTAGTTAAACCTCTGCAATGTCACTAACTAAAGACTGTGGAGCAACAATGGAGCCTTTCAGCCACTGATCAATGATTGGTATAATGCATGTATTCCAGCATCTTTGGACCCTACAGTGTAGATGTGATGGCGAGCTGTGCACTCAGTGTGGATGTGGACTCTATCAACAACCCGTCAAGTCCCTTTGTCACCCACGCCATGAAACTGTTCAGATTCTCTGCATTGCTTTTCATTTTCCAAGGTGCATCGCCAGTTTTACACGACACCTTTTTTCTTTTTTATATGAATGTAAACAGCCTTGTTTTATGACTAAAAATAATTGTCAACCCCCTTTTGCCTTCTCAGGATTTTTTCCCTTTTTTCTTCCTCTCTTGGAGCTGTTGGGTTTCTCCTTTTTCTCGAAGGCTTCTGTTAGTTTCTTCAAAACGTTTTTAGAGAAGGTCAAAGCAGAACGCAGTGGGAGCTCACACCAGGTCTGTACAAAACACAGAACAAGAGTAGTATTGTATAGATAAAATCATCTATTGCACTATAGATATGTGCCGTGTAAATAGAGAAACCAGACAGTTGGCGAAACAATCTCACCTCAAGATCCATTCTTTATCTCTTTGGAGCTTCTGCCTAGTTGTCATGGAAACATAGATGTTCAAATTTCTGTTTTTTTCTTTCTTGGAGCAATTTCTGGACCTCTTGTCTATGTTGGCTTCAGTCAAGTTTATCCTTGACATCAGAAACAGCAGTTGACCAAATACTCTCACATCAAGGTTGTAGCATTTGTGTCACTTTCTGTCAAATCACATGATCTTGAACACCAGTTAAACATTTGATCATCAGTGAAATGTCAAGACAGAGCTTTGAACTTAAAGCCAGTACAG
The DNA here is from genome assembly GCA_034769285.1 of Lutjanus argentimaculatus. Classification (NCBI taxonomy): domain Eukaryota; kingdom Metazoa; phylum Chordata; class Actinopteri; order Lutjaniformes; family Lutjanidae; genus Lutjanus; species Lutjanus argentimaculatus. The sequence continues at coordinate 1,605,444 of JAWZSL010000026.1, forward strand.
ATGAGAAGTCCATAAGGTGCTCCAAAAAACATGGAAGTGAATATCTACTTTGCCAGTTGATCAATCAACCCAGTTGACAGAATCCATTTGCTGATAAAGATCATGTGATATGACAGAACGTTTTAGATCCAGTACTAACACAGGCTTGAGGAGAGACAGTTTTATCAACATTTATTGATAAAATAACAAGTCAGGTATGACTTTTGTTGACTAATCCAGTGAATCAAATACCTGACAAATCAAAGCATTTCATCACATTTACAGAGCAGAAAAATCCTATGAATCCAAATATTCCAAAACTCAGACATCTGTGGCTGTACAGTATAACAAGCTCTCTCCTCACAAACATGGTCGGCCTGTGTAGCTAATGTTAGCAGTTGATCAGTGTAGCTAACATTATCTTTTGGTCTGGTAGCTCATGTTAATGGTTGGTCCTTATAGTCAATGTTAGCGACTGGTCTGTAGCTAATGCTAGCGTGGCATGTAGCTAATATAGCATTGGTCTGTGTAACTAACGTTAGCATTGTCTATGTAGCTAATGTTAGTAGTTGGTCTTTGAAGCTAACATTAGTGTTTGTTCTGTGTAGCTAACTTAGCAGTTGGTCTTAATAGTTGGTCTTTGTAGCCAATGTTAGCGATTGGCCTGTGTAGCTAATGTTAGCAGTTGATCGTGTAGCTAATGTTAAGTTGGTCTTGTAGTCAATGTTAGGGCTGGGCTTGTAGCTAACTTAGCAGTTGGTCTGTGTAGTCAATGTAGTAGTTGGTCTGAAGCTAACATTAGTGGTTGTTCTGTGTAGCTAATGTAGCAGTTGGTCTGTTAGTAACGTTAGTAGTTGGTCTTGAAGCTAATGTTAGTAGTTGTCTTTGAGCTACATAGTGTTTGTTCTGTGTAGCTAACGTTAGCAGTTGGTCTGTGTAGCTAATGTTAGTAGTTGGTCTTTGAAGCTAACATTAGTGGTTGTTCTGTGTAGCTAATTAGCAGTTGGTCTGTGTAACTAACGTTAGCAGTTGGTCTATGTACTATGTTAGTAGTTGTCTTGAAGCTAACATTAGTGTTGTTTGTTAGCTACGTTAGCATGGTCTATATTGGTCTTGTAGCCAATGTTAGCGTGGCCTGTGTAGCTAATGTTAGCAGTTGATCGTGTAGCTAATGTAATGTTGGTCTTTATCTGTAGCGTGTCTGTGTAGCTAACATTACGTGGTCTGTGTAGCTAACATTAGCAGTTGGTCGTGTAGCTAATGTTAGTAGTTGTCTTTGAGTACATTATGTGTTGTGTAGCTAATGTTAGCAGTTGGTCTGTGTAGCTAACTAGTTGTCTTTGAAGCTAATGTAATGGTTGATCTTGTAGCCAATGTACGTTGGTCTGTGTAGCTAATTTAGCGTTGTCTGTGTGCAATGTCGGTGGTTGTAGCTAATGTTAGCAGTTGGTCTGTGTAGCTAATGTTAGCAGTTGGTCTGTGTAGCTAATGTTAGCAGTTGGTCTGTGTAGCTAACATTAGCAGTTTGGCTTTCCTTTAAATTCAATGTTGAGTTCTTGGATGATGACATTATTTTCACAGCTGAAGGTTGTCGGTGTAGTGTGATGTTGTTTGATTTAAAGACAAAATAATGTGAAATTTCGAAACAGTGAGCCATTTTTTTTCACTTAATGCCACGATAATGAATTGGGAACAGTAAGATTAGCTGGTTTCACGCAGACCAGAGTGGTGCTGTGAAACTCTTGAAGTGTTGTGGTAGTATTGCTCTTTATTTGAAAATGTATTTTAAAATTGTAATCTTGCTAATATCCCCATTTTTACTATTATATCCACAATCTGATCACATCGTTTTTTTTATAGAACTGTTATGGGTTACAATTACCTTCTTTTGGTAAACTAATTATGTAATTTCATGTAATCCGTCGCTCCTGAAGACAGTGCATACTAATTATCTGACCTCTTTTCAGAATTCAGGAGATATGTTTCAACATATGATCAATTCTCAGACTGCCGATGAATCCAAGAACAAAAAGCAGAATAAAGGTAATTAAACATTGACACCACATACAAAAGCACAAATGTACACTCACATGTATCCACACCAAAGGTTTTGACGCCTCCTTTCATCTCACTCCCTGTTGATGCATCTCACCTCTCCTAACAGGTCTTACTGATCATGAGATCAGTTCTCAACTGGCGATATTTATGGGTGCCGGTTCCGAGACGAGCATCCTCTCTCTCGTTTTCTTGGCCTACAATTTGGCCAGAAATCCTGATGTCATGGAACGCCTGCAAGAGGAGATAGACTCCACTTTCCCTAACAAGGTAGAGCAGAAGTTTGTGGTACAGGAGTCATTTTATTTCCATGACGACACTGCAGTTTACCAAAATCTGAATTGTGTTTAATCAAACTGTGATTTGCATCAACTCTCTAGGGTCCAATCGAATATGAAGCTCTGATGCAGATGGACTACCTAGACAGTGTTGTCAATGAGTCTCTGAGGTAATGAGCATTTTTGTGTGCTAGTTGATGTCTAAACAGACTGATTCGGTGATGTCAGGTCAAAATGGTTTCATAGTGAGTGAAATGAAAATTCAAGAAGAATTGTTTTGTGATGTTAGCACTGAATTAAATTACTTTGTAATATAGAAAAGTAATTCCTAGCACCAAAAACACTAAGAATCAACAACAATCTAGGCAGCATTTAGCAGCTACAAAAAGCTTTAACTGGTTATGAAACGGCTTAATTTTAATACTGATGCCTCTGTATGACCTACATAAGTTAATGAAACCATTTGGAAGAAGAGCGGCTGTTTCTTTATATATATATATTTTTTTTTTTAAATGCTTGCCACTGGGTCAGATTCTCTGTGAAACCAGATGAAAAGAGCCTGTTTACATTTTCTGTAGGCAGATTATAGTGACTGGTACATTAGGCAGTTAAAGAGGAGCAGGATAAGATTTTTATTGAGACAGTTTTATTTTTGACATTATATTTTGTTATTTTTCTCTGGCTGTGCATTTACTATAGTTAATCCTTGTTAATTTCATCAACACCCCTAATCAAAAACTGTAGGCATTCATTTGCCAAGTGTAACCTCCCTGTCAGGCTCAATTTTATAAAAAAGAGCAGAAGTAAACAAGTGGTCTATCGGTTATGGAAAGGCTATAGTATCACATGGATTTGATGAGTGCTTTTTTGAGTCTCTCTGGGCCTAGTGGTTGACAAGTCTTGAAAATTGCTTAATGCAGTTGTAAAGGTAGTGTGCGTTCTATTTAGGGGATTAAAAAAAATCCAATGCAACTTTATGCAGTGCCACGTGCACTGCCTGTAGGCACCATGTCCTAGCAGACTTGAACTTTACTTCATTGCACTTATTCATGTTGTTCTCTCGCAGAAATTGAATATAGTATTAATCAATATGTTTCCATTAGCGTATAATCACCTGAAAATAAGAATAGTATTTTAGTTACCCTAGAATGAGCCATTTATATCCACAGAGGGTGTGGGGCCTCTTCCACGGAGGCTGCCATGTTGAACTGCCATATTTCTACAGCAGCCAAACACTGGCTCTAGATAAGGTCTTTCACGTTTTTCACAAGTTTCATGGTCACCGTAAGTTCCACTTATGCGTATTGAAGGGCAGGGTGAGGCGAGCTGGTATTCAGTTTGTTTGCAATCTGCAAGCTCACCATTAGATGCTACTAAATCCCACACACGGGTCCTTCAGGGGATCACCAAAGTTATTAAAATTCATCCTGAGGGTAATATCTTTAACATTTTGGTAATTCACAAAGCTATTTATTTACATCTATTTATATCTAAATCTGTCCAAGAATTCACATAAATTAAAAAAAAAAAAAAAAAAAAATCAAAATCACATTTCAATCCATAATTTCAATGAGCAGTTATGTTTTATATCAACATGCCATTCACGCCACATCATCAGGTAGAGACAAACGTGTTTTGTCACTGTTAGCTAACTAATGTTCCCTTGGATGAAGTGACGCAAAACGGATCAATTAATGCAAAAAAAAAAAAAAGTGAGACCACTCTGCACTAGCGTAAGCGTGTGGTGAGGAAATATGACCTGATTTGGATTCATGATGGCAAACAGTGATGCTGAGTCGAAAGCAGTGTTTTGAATGTGGTGAAATCCGTCACCCCCAGTTTATTTTTACTCCTTTTTTTTTGTCATGTTACATATTTTCTCATTTATTTAGGAAAGAGGTTATTAAACAGTCATGTCGGCTCAGAATAGAAATTTCAAATCGGGATACCGTGCCTGCAGCATTGATGTCACCATGTTTCCTTGATCGCTGATGACATATAATGGTCATTTTATGATTCATTACAGAAAATATATTAAAGATTCTCCTTTAAGTTACAAAAACTTTAGACCAAAGCATTGCCATCCCTACACCATGCCGCTAAGAGTTGCTCAAAAAGCGAGCAGTGCATCTTTCAATCTTGCCACGTTTTTTTTTTTTAGTTTAGTTTGTAGTCACCTATTCTAGGGCAACGAAAACACGGTTTCAAGAATATGTATTTTTAAGATTGGGGTAGTCAGAATTGAAGGTTTCATCTGATAAAGACAAACAGTATTTTAAAAGTATTCTCGTTTTGCGACAGGCTCTATCCTCCAGCTGCACGTCTGGAACGAATAGCCAAAGAAGCTGTCAAGATCAATGGAATCACAATCCCAAAGGACATGGTCGTTATGGTTCCAGTCTACGCTTTGCACCGCGACCCTGAGTTGTGGCCGGAGCCAGAGGAGTTCAAACCTGACAGGTAGCGTGTATATATGTGTGTGCATTGTAAAGTAGTATATTTGAAGATTCTTTAATGTATCAAAAATGTCGAAATTCTACTTTCTTTGTAACTGTATGGTTGTTTCTCAAGATTCAGTAAACAGAACAAGCAGAGCATCAACCCGTACACTTACCTGCCATTTGGTACGGGCCGAGGAACTGTATTGGGATGCGATTTGCTCTGGTGATGATTAAAGTGGGCTTGGTGGAAGTGTTGCAGAACTACAGCTTCTCAGTCTGCGAGGAGACAGAGGTGATTATATTACATGTTTAGGTTGACATGGTCTACATGATTGTTTTTATATATTTTGCACTAAGAGAGAGTTTCTGATTTAGTGAAGTTTGTCCATTCCCCAGATCCCTTTGAAGATGGACCCTGTAGGCCTTGTTGGACCCCTAAAACCACTCAAACTAAAGCTGGTGAGACGTTCGATCAAGTCCAACTAAGGAGTACTCAAGGCTGAACTATCCTGTATTTACATATATGTAATTTTAGTGACATTGTCACTTGAAAGTCATTACTATACGTTTTTTAATCTGTATTATAGATTTATCACTATTACTCTGTTGATGCAGATCAGATTACAGTTAATCACGCTGATTTTTAAGGAACACCTGGGGAACATGAGTGGAATTTCTATCTGCATCACGTTCATGAATCATGGCAATTTTATGTGAAATAGGCCACGACTACACGAATTTGGAATGGAGGAAAATAGTTGCACACTCGAGGCAACAATGCAAAAAAATGTCCAGGGTATATACCCTGAAGAAGACTGTCATGTTTATTATTAAAAGATTTTTTTTGGTTTTTTTTTTTGTTTTGTTTTTGGATTGTGGCTACAAGTGTGCGACTGTTCCCTCTACACCTGTACTTTTATTGTGGTCGGCACCTCTCCAACACTGTTTTGTGTTCCTCTTTCGTACTCATACAAAAATTTGGTAAACACAGGAAAACGATTTGGAATAAAGTATCAGTTGAATAAAAATCAGGACATTCATAAATAAACTTTTGCATAATGATCCAAACATGTTATCAACTAAATCTGGTGATGATAAGATGAAACATACTCACCCAAAACACTCAAAATGGTGGAAAACTGCAGCTGTCCAGAAGACACAAGCACACAGTTAACAAATAATATTTCTCCTGTTGAACTTAAATTGTTAAAATGATTGCATCATGGTTACATGTAGACATAATCAATGGACTGTAAAAATACTGGTAATACTTACGAAGACAATAAAAGCATATCATAAATGTTTATACTTTTTTTTTTTGGCAGATCTCTAATGTTATGGTGCATCATGTGAGACAATACTTTGTGAAGCCTATTAGTTTACATTTTGTTTAAAGGTGCAGTTCACCCCAAAATTTAAAAAGTATGTATTTTGCCCTGACCTGTGGTGCTATTTATCAAGTGAGTTGCAGAGTTTTAGAGATATCAGCAGCAGAGATGTCTACTTTCTCTCCTGAATAATGGAACTAAATGGCACTTGTGTGGCGCTCAAAGCACAAAAAAAGAAAGAAAAGAAAAATTCAAAACCAGTGTCTTTTTACAAAAATTATGACCCAGTTACTCAAGAAAATCCACAGACCTTGTTGTGAGCAGTTTCCTGTAGGAACTACTTTCTTTCAAGTAGAACAGAAAGTAGTTCCAGTAGATTCTACAGCAGAACCAAAGTAGTTCCTACATGAAACTCTGTGGATTATCTTGAGTAACCAGGTCAAAACCAAGAGACATTGGTTTTGAATTTTTCAAATGTATGTTTTGGGGTCCACAAGCTGAGCATTTTGTCCCATTATAATGGAGAGGAGGCAGACATCGGTGCAGCCGATATCTTCAAAACTCACAGCCAAAAAATTCTAAACAGATAAATAGCACTACACACCAGGGGAAAAAATGTGTATTTTTGAATTTTGGGTGAACTGTCTCCTAAAAGTGTAACCACAAGTCTAACACAAACTCATATCCACTTTGTCACATGTCTTTGAAATTTGGGAGGAAACTGGGGTACTTATAGGACACCTCCAAAAATACATGGAAACAAACCAATAATCAACCCAGAGATTCTTTTAGCTGTCAAGTACAGGTGTAAGTGTTTTCACTGCAGCCTTATCGAAACTGAAGGCTAAATACAGGTGTTACCAATCATTCAAATTAATATTAGTGAGCCAACATGAACAATAGCAGCACCTTGACTCTGTTTGGAATGGAACCACAATTAGTATCATTGATAACACCTGTGATTACTCGATTTCATGTCAAGATGGCTGCTGTGAAAGAGGCCGATTAATGAACCACATGACACTCCCATGTTTTTGAATAAAAGAGAGGGTAGAAAAAGAGGGTACCCATACCCTTAATAACCAGAAAAACATAAAAACACGTATGATGCAATGCAATGCAATATATCAACTATAAATATAAGTCATCTAAGAGATGACTCAGATGTATGGCGTGCTTTGACGCTGTACTTTGTTGTGTTGCACTGCATTACATCATAAGGATTTTCTAATATTCCATTTAATCTATGGGGAAACAAATCTCTGTAGAACAATTAAAGAAGCAACATTTAACAGCTGCATGTTGAAAAATGACACGTAGCGAGCTGGAGCCATACACAGTAGGTTGAAATCCTATTTAATATACGATCTATGGTTGAAGTGAGTTTGTTTCCCCCCCTCCTCCCCCAGACTCGGGAGGCGCAGACAGGCTGCAGGAACGCTGCAGGAGCACAAGACGAGCGCAACATTATAATTTAATTTTAACAAGCGACGGTGAGTCCTACACTGTCAGTTGATCAGTTGTTAATAATTGTCAGCGAGAGGACGCAAGAGCATGAGTAACATGCTGATATGGCAGATTTGCACAAACAAGTGACTCAGCAGTCACGCGTGCAGGTGCGGTAAATTAGGTGAGAAGGAACCTGCACTTGCTACAAAGGGAGAGTTCACTGTTTGTTTGAGTAGTTACATAATGTCGTGTTCAGACTACATGATAACTGAACTCTAGCAGCAGTAGTGCAGTTTGCTCTGGAGGGACTGGACACTTTCTAAAATATTTACATAAACTGTTTTCTCACAAATAAAGAGGTGTAAACTTTCATTAAAGTTTTATACTTTGTTACTATATAAATGATATGATCATAGCTCTGATATTAAAGGCATCTGCTTTCCTGGATCACGAACCATAATATGCATTCACAATGAAGTTTGTAAAAACCAGGAAGGCTTATGTATTTTTTAATGAATGAAAATACTTACTCTCTCTACTTTAGTGCACTGCTATGTATGTTGTGCAGGCCAATAATTCTGGAGCTTTTATCATCATGAAGTGTCAGACTTACAGTTACTGTCACTTGTTTGTTTTTTGAAATGGTAAAGCTTGTATTCAAGGCAATAATATTAATAAATTGACAATACAACAGATCAAACTTAGTGTAAATACCTCTGTTGTCCATTTTTAAAGTCATCTGGTATATTATTCCATTACTTTTCCTGGTGTTTAAGGTTTTAGCTGTGGTATCATTTCCGTATCGGTATCAAGATATTTTAGGCAGGTATCAGATCAAAGATATTGTGAAAACACTAACATAAATGGATGGTGTATATGCACACAATGTGTGAATCTCACTTTATGTGAAAGTGTTTGCTGTATGACAATAAAAAAATATATTATAAAAAGATTCTATGAAGACAAAACCCCTAACCAATCTCCTTCTCCTTCCTCTTTTATTTTATATTATTGATGTCATCATCATGTTTTTTTCTGTCTGTCCATGCTTATTGTGAATAAAAAAAGAGATCAAGAAGAGATGTAAAATATAAAATTGTAATATTTAAATAACATACAAAAACAGGTAGAACTTCTCTTCATAATACATCTATTTAATGTTTTAGAAATTTTGTTTTAGATGAGTTTGGGAAAGATGACATGTAGAAAAGTCACTGAGCAGGTGTCAAAGATAAAAAGAGGCACGAAAATCTCTTTCCCAGTTCTTATCTCTTTGTTCCTTTCTCCTGCTTTCATCCTTCCTCTGTCCTTTTCCTCCTCTGCCCTCTTTCTCCTTGGAAAGTAATTTCACTGCGTCGTGATCCCTGGCTTTGAAGTGAGTCACTTTGGCTCTTTTTGTCTCTCCATACCCCAGGCCTTTCTGGTCTCTCTTCAGCACAGTTGAGACTGGCTGTTTAGGCCCCTCACCCTCCGGCCCCAGCCCTGTCCCCGGTTTCCAGCCACAACGACCATCATCTTGTAGCTGTTGCTGGAGGGGGGGAGGCAGTAGTAGGGGGTGGGTGGAGGACGCCGCAAGCTGAACTGATGTAGAGTGGAGGACAGATGTGATGACAGGCTGCTGGTGTACTCGTTACCACACACGTCGCACCACTGAGGCCGGGCCGCACTGGGGACAAACAGAAGATGATTCAATATTAGTGAGAGGAGAAATATTGTAGGAACAGGTTCACAATTTCTCAAGTCTGTCTTAAAAAAATAGTCAGATGCACACAAGTACAGTATCATTCAAAGAGCCCTTCAGTGTAAGTGATGTAATTTACAGTCCTCATTCTGTGCAGAAATGTGTTCCAAAGTTTATCTGAAGCTAAAAGAGTCTTAAGCAGACTGAGTTAGCCAAATCAAATGTGGAACTTCCAAAATTACTTCTTTTTAATTTAAATTTCCTGGCTTACGTTGCGAGGTAGCCAGGATTCATGACAGGCTTCCAGTTATCCGTTTGTGTCCACATCAAAAGTGGCACAGCCAATCAGCATCCTAGGAGGAACTACTGGCAGCTACAGGTGTGGTTTTAGGTAAGAAGACAGAGAGAAGCTTCCGTGGAAGCAACTCATCTCAGACGCACAATGGCGGCTCTTGAAAAGGTTAGCGTAGATACTGTGACAGCATCAGTTACATTAGAACTGGAAAGTATTTCTTCACTGAAAGAAGAGCAAAGAGCGGCACTGAGGGATTTTCTTGATGGAAAAGATATTTTCGCTGATTGGTTGAAGTTAGCCCATGTTCGACATGATAGACAGGTGGCTCATTCAATCATCAGGCAAGCGTTTTTTGTTTTTTGTTTTTTAAAGGGCCTGCCCCTTTCCAAACAGTTTCTAAGAACAACTTCCTAGATGGTTCTGTGTAACAAACCATCTGGTGTGTCAGATTATTTTCCTGCTGCCGTGGAAGGACAATAACAAAAACAGGGAAACTTGTGCTTAAAGTCCAACACCGCAAATTAGCTTCTGTTAAACCACTGAATACATTTTTCAACAAAAGGAGGAGTGTGGATTTTTTTCCCCCAAATCACAAAGGACATTAGGAAGGAATCTTTTAGTGGCCAGTGTGAACAGGAGGAATGATTCAAAATCATCAGAATCCCTGACTAAAACAAATGCATGCTTTGTTTACTTAATAAAGCTGGGGGAAAAGAAAAGTGGCATCTGAATATACACTGCTCAGATCAAACTGAAACAAGGCCGTGTTGATCAAATGTGGATCAAGACTCTGTTACTGCATTGCCCATTTCTCGCCTAAAATCTTCAGAAACAAATTATGGACACAGGACGGACTTACATGCACTAACAGGCACACACAGCTGGATCAGATAAACAGAGAAACCTGGATTACAACACACACACAGGGAGTGTGGCTTCATTCTCTTTTCAGGACGCCATTACTCTGCTCTATCTTTACATAGCAAATAAACATTTGCTGACAACTTGGAGGCTAAATGTTGTGTATCGCACCTTTAAACCTATCAATTCATAGGACCAGGTTTTACATTTGGGCAAATGCACTTAAGACTGCGCAATTTATCTGTCCTACATCAGTAAATGTTCAAATATCAGATAGCACCTTGTGTTCAGCTTCTCACTTTCTTTAGTTGCTTTCAACACAAACATGTATTTGTAGACATTTAAAGGAAATTAAATGATGATATTCTGTGGAGTCTGAATAAGTAATCACAATTAATTTTCATTTGACCAGAATTTTGACTATTTGGGTGTACATATCTAGTTTGGCCAGGTATTAACTTATTTTAGCTCATCACAAGTGTATTTGTGTTCTGCTGACCAAGTCAGTTACAGTTAAACATTCTGTTGCTAGTAGCAACTAATGCAGGCACAGTTCCATTGCAGTTTAATTGACACTGTTACATCAACCTGTGTTGTCAACCTTAGCAGAGGTGTCATCAGCCGGAATAAGTGAAGGCACTTGTATGTTTATGCAAAGCCTTTAATGTTGTCGCTTCATCAGTGATTCATCATCTCTAACTGACAGTCATGTGAAGCCGGTTTCCTTGTTACTCAATCATTTTCACAACACCACTGGTTTATTTATTGTTTATGGTGCCTTTTAGTTTGAAGAAGATTGCATAATATCAAAGATATGAATACGGTAATTTAGAAAAATTGTTACAGCTGTATTGTTTTAACACCAGAGGACTGTGAAGCACATTTTTCAGCTGATAAATGTCCTGCTCAGTATATATCTTGTCACCAAATTGAAATAATTATCAAAACTGTACACATCAAGAAATATCAGCCAATATATTTTTATGTAATTTTTTTAAAATGTCAAATATTGACATTGGCATCAGAAATCCTATATTCATCTGTTTCTAATAAGTTGATTTCATTCTTTTGTTTTGAATTAGCATGTATTACTAATGGTGGAAAGAAGGTCCCCTGTTTCTCTGGTAGCTTCCAATGAATAGATGAGACTGTGGTTGGTGGTTAAACAGACAAAGTAGAAATCAGTAGCACCACACAGCCAGACTACATCTCCTGAGTAATCCCAGGGCACAACAAAACTTTGGAAATCAATCAGCCCAGTCAGATATTTACCATTCAACAAATGAATGTTTAAATGATAATGTTTACCACCTCTCTCCCCAACTCTTGCTGCATGGCCTACTTCTCACCTCAAATTATGACTTGAATTGTTGGTGTAGGAGGGGTGAATGTTTGTTTCCATTAAGGAACATACTGTTATTATTCCTTGCACAGCCTGTTTGAAACAAATTACTGTTTGGTTCACTAACCAACCTGTTATCAGATTGTGTGTCTCTGTGTGTACTTCTCCCGTAGCTCTCCAACTCTTCCAGCACCTCACTGTGGCCAGCTGGGGGAAAAACAGATGAGTGGATGGATGAGTTGAACATCACTGTACATACAAACAGAAATTTAGAGTTATTAATAAAAGCTGTGTGGTTATACCTTCCAGTGCCAGGTCTTTGGCATCCCTGCCCTGTGTATCAACCACTCCAACCCAGGCTGCTCCGTGTTGCAACAGCAGTCTCACAGCAGCTCTTTGTCCTGACCAGCTTGCACACATCATCGCCGTCCAGAAGTAAGTGTCCTGTAGGGGACGCCATCAGAACTGAATATTAATAAAAATAAATCAATTCCTAAAATGAAAAACACACCGAGTAGTTTAGTATTGTACCTGGAAGTTGATGTCGACCCCCTTTGAGAGCAGGTCTTTCAGGCCAGAGATGTCCCCATCATGGGCACAGCGCAGCAACCTGAGCCCCTGAAGCTCCATGGACCTCTCTGAGTTGCCTGTCTCTCTTCTTTGGTTGCCTTCACCTTCACCACTTGTCCCTCTTTGCACCACAGAATCAGTTTGACCCTGTCTCACCTCTGCAGCCCTGACTCTCCTCCCCACTCGTCTTCTGGACTCTCTGTTCCTCCGTTTATTCTGTTTGCTCTCTGCTATAATCCCTCTTGCTAAATGAACTCCTTGGCAAATCCTGCCCTTTATCGTCTTCCATTAAATTTCGTAGAATTCCCTCGCCTCTTTCCCACTAAGTATACTGCTTGTTGTAGAGCTGGATTTGTCGGTGGTTTCGAGGCTGAAAACATCATGCCCGCTGGCAGGAGTGAAGCCTAAGGCCGCCATCAGGACTGACTGTAGCTTCAGTTTCACCAGTTCACTGTTACAACAAAGTCATTCTGAGAAACAGACACACTGAGTCTGGTGTTACAGTGAACTCTTAATACAGCACGCTAACGTTGCTTGCTTATTTCGCTACGCAGCAGGTAAACAGAGTGTTTTCCAGTTTAGTTAATTCTTAAATACAATGTCTCACGTCATATGTAACAAAATATAATTTACAGCGTGCCCATTTATCTACCTGAATAAGACAACAGCTGAGACAAAAGCCTTTATAGCCTTACCAAAGAGGTTAGCTATAAGCTACGAGCGAGCTAACGCTAGCTAAACAGAACTACTGAGCTTTAGTCTGGGTTAGCATCGGCATTAGCTTTAAAGACACGTGAAAGTTTGTTCATTTAAGATACACGAGTCGCTTGATTCGGTAACGTTACCCGAGTCGCTTCGAAACATTATCCGTTAAGACGACATAAGATACTTTTACGAAGCTAATTCAAGCTGGCGTTATCCTCCGTCTTCCTGTTTGTTTGGTCACCATGTCGGCTAAACCACTAACGGTGAGTGCTGCCACCTTTCGGTCTGGATGTTCCCTTTGTGATAATCCACGGTGTCAGTATATGGCTTTGTTAAATACTCGATACTGATTGGTCAATTACAACATTCTAAGGTCTGTTATTTGTGCAGACCGTTGCTATGGACACAATTCTGATCGTAGACTCTGGAGGAACAATACAATCATTGTTAAATCACTAAAATAATTGTAAAATTAACATTTTGTGTCATATTATTGTTTTTTTTTTTTTTTTTTTGGCACATAACCATGTAACAAGAAGGATAATGTACAGTGAGTAGATCACTATTGCAAAATAAAGCTATAAAAGCATTTTAAAATGTAGAATTTGCGTTACATACGAAATACGAATACGAATACGAATACGAAATACTTTATTGATCCCAAGGGGAAATTCATTTGTCTGTGGTCTCATCTATTTGTATAAGAATTATAGAGTCTGATGGCAGTTGGTATGAAAGATCTTCTGTATCTCTCTGTCCTACAACGAAGAGAGAGAAGCCTTCCACCACCATTATTTCTTTGGTCCATCAAGGTGTTATGCAGTGGATGATCCATGTTGTTTAGGATGGCCTCCACCGTCCTCATTGTGTCTCTCTCCACAACTTCCTCCAGAGAGTCCATCCTTACTCCGATCACAGAGCCAGCCTTTTTCACAAGCTTATCCAGCCTCCTTGCTTGCTTTTTTCCCAAACTTCCTCCCCAGCAGACTGCAGCATAAAATAAAACACTTGCCACAATAGACTGATAGACTGATACATAAATACATAAATGTCTGCCAATTTTTTTTTTTTTTTTTGGGGGGGGGGGGGGGGAGCAGGATTTATTTCACATTATCCAATAAGCATAAGCATAAGCAATAAGCATTATCTAGCCTACTTAAACAGCAGAACAACACTGTTAAGAGTTAAATTACTAGATTTTATATTATTGGGTTATTTTAACTAATAACGTGAACAGCATTTTAAGTCTGATCTGATCATGGTGTAGGTGGAAGTTTAAATTTTTGCATGCTTTCAGGTTGTTTAATCTAAAATAATGCATCATATCAAATGTTTTATATGTAAAATCTCAATCTGCAAACTATCTAGTAACTCTAGCGGTCAAATAAATGTAGTGGAATTCAGTATTTCTCTCTGAAATGTAGTGCAGTAGTATAAAGATGAAAACGCTTACGTAGTTACTTCCACCACCTATAATTGCAATATAACCCTTCACAGCAGACTAGTATTAGTAGAACGGCACATAACATTGACCATTATTCTGCTCAATAATATCAATATTATTTTATAAGTCTATGAGTGTTCACATTGTTTATTATTAGGTTAATTTGCTCATTCATTGGTTATATCTGAGACATTATTTTAAAAAGGTTTGATTCAGACTGTTCAAAGGCAAACTGAATGAAAAAACAAAACAAGCTCCTTCTAATCTATGATCACATCGGTGCACTGTTTTTTCCTGTTCTTTTCTAGTAATATTTCTTTTCCAATTGTGAAAATTAATAAAGCAGAGAAAAAATAAAAACGTGAATTGTTTTACACATTTAAATTCCTTTATTGGTCAGACAGAAAATGCAACTGTCTGACCTGTTGACTCTTTACTTTTTTCAAATCTGGCTCTTCTAAAAAAAAAAAAAAAGTAATTTAATAATCCGGCCTGAGACTGACTGACTTAAACTTTACACAAGTTATGCGTTCACAGAAATAGTGTCCTTATGCATAGTTGTACACACTTTTTACACACAATTCTGCTTTTACCATAACTTGATTCTTACATATAATGTCCTCATTTAGAGCAGCTGTGCCTGTTTTTTCTTCTTTCTTCTGTTTTTTCTTGTTTTCAGTTGCTAACATGTGTTATTTTGTCAATCATCTATTTTGTCAATCATCTTTGTCCCTCTCATGTTTTATGTCCCCACAGCACCCTCATGTGGACAGCCTGATTTCAATCACTGGTACTATCTGTGCTCCTGCCTCTATGTTGTATATCCAGAAATTCTTAAACTAAGGTTGCGTTGCTTACATTTCAGGAGATCTGAATATTTGTCTGCATGCCAGAAATAAAGAGAAAATAATGGATAAATAGTACTACAAAATCTGTATTTTTTGATTTCGGGCTGAGCTGTCCCTTCAAGACTGATGCCAATAAAGCTCATTTGATTGGATTTAATCCTGCTTCATCATGAAACAGCCCCTGAGCAACAGCACACATCTATACAAGGTCATTTAGTATCAGTGCACTCAACCACAGAGTTAGCTTTGAGGTACTAACAGATATGATAATGGGGTTTATATGGAGACACATTAATTCAATTATTTCTATTTCCACCTGATTGATTAAAAGTCCTTACATGTGCAAGTAGAGTGAATAATAGGTTTATTTATATGGCACTTTCCTAAACACAGTTACAAAATGCTTGGTTACACAGAAGCCTAAACAAAAAGATTTCAAAAAGTGAAGCGAAGCAAACATAGTAACATGACAACACATACTGTGGTGGGGAGGACAACAAAAGTACTGAAACATGATCTCTGAAATCTTTAGTGTCATTTGAGTGACAATGACAGTTTCCCTTTTTCTTATTTAGTTTTTTTTTGTTAAAAAATGGGGAATATGCAGTCTCGTATAGTCAAATCTGAGGCCCTGTTCAGACCTGGCATTAACATATGTCCTGGGTGATCTGATCACAAGTGGACAGCTCTTAGTACAGGTGTGAAGGCACCCAGGAAGCATCTGAGATCCGATCACTCAGACCACATTCGTAGGTGATGTGGGCTGCAAGTGACCACATTCTTTTTAACAGTGTGTTCGCCTGAAGGACCGCCTACTTGTGAATTGTTGAGTGAGGAGAAACTTAAATTTTGTGAAATGCTGTCTACAACAAATTCTTAATTATTTGGGCCTTCTTGTAAATTTTGCAAATGTTATATATTAAGTTTTTTTTTTTTTTTTTATTTATATCCCAGCATATTAATGGCTTCTACTGTTGGGCCACCATAGAAAAACATTTTTGCAAATGCATTTACTTGCGGGGAAATGAAACTGCTATGGCCAATTCTTAATTCTTCGTGCCTTCTTGTAAATTCGGCATTAAATGCAACACTCTGTGGTGCACTGGGACGTCATCTAGTAGTAAAAGTGTGTCCTGTTCATAGTTTCTCCTGCTGTGCTGCTGATAGTGCAGGAGTCTGATGTAGGCTGATGTAGGGGTTTACCATGGTGCTGATCTTAAAAAAAAAAAAAAGAAGTCATGACAAAATAGCCCTTGTGTATATTGCACACAGAACTGAGATCCAATCAGATCCATCTGTGGAGATGCATTGTTAACATCAGGTGTGAATTCATGTACTCAGAGCCGTCCACTTGAGATCAGATTACCCAGGATGCACGTTAAACGCTAGGTCTGCACAAGCTCTCAGTTAATTTTTGATTTCTGCATTATCAACTGATGCAAACCAAAATGCCTCTGGATGCAACTGGGCAGACATACAACCAATCAGAGCAACGACACTTGTGATGTAGCGCTGAGCAACGCATGCAAGTTGGGGCGGTGCTTGGTCCATTTTCCAGCAGGACAAATATGGCACCCTGGTTGAAAACATTTTAATTGTAAAACAGTACATTAAAATGTGTTTCTGAAGACATCTGAGGCAACAATTAGGCAATGCAGTAACAGAATCTTGATTCATATTTGATCAGCATGGCCTGGTTTGACAGTTTTATATGAGCTTTGTGAACCCAGTGTGTTGCACTTGAAACGTGTGACTTTTCTATTCTGGTGACGCTCCTGTCAGTCATCATCTCAAACCCACCCCATATTAAATCAACAGTTCCGATTTCCCTGCCAAGAGCCAGGACTGGTGGAAATCTGTCATCTCTGCCACAGCCAATGAAACATGAGCTTGCAGATTTGTCTGGTTCCCTGGCTAGAGAGTCACTATATTATCAAAAAAAAAGAGACATAACCTCTAGGGCTGACCCAAAACTTCAAAGCTTCAGCTGCTGCCAATGATCCAAATCAGCGAGGAAGACGATGGTGGGTTGGCTGCACCAACACAAAAACAGGCAGAAGAGTGAGAAATTGAACTCTTCGAATGCTTTTAATTAGTCTCAAAACCTGCACACATAAAAACCAGGCACATGCACATGATACAAGCACACAGAACGGTATCTGTGAGTGTAAAAGCATCTTTGAGAGGAAGCATTTCTCTAGGGTTGTCAACCACGATACCAGACTTTGAAACTTTGACACTAGTACAGTCTGGTGCAACATGAAGGTGTTCCTTCACTTGCCCGGTTGGCTAAGTGGGTCAGAAATTTACGTGCTTGAAGTAAAATTTCACTTGCTCCTGTACAAATTGTTTTATTTATTAGAGGTAATCTAATAACAGCAAAGACGGTCATTGCCATTTTTAATCTAGGGCTGCAACATCTATAAAATGTCAGAAAATAGTGAAAACTGTCTAAGTCCAAGAAGTCCACGGTGATTTCTATAAATGTATTGTTTTGTCAGTCTAAGACCCAAATATATTCAGTTTAATATGACAAAAAAAAAAAAAAAAAAAGCTTGCTATCCCCATATTCCAGAGGTTTGAAAACAGCATTTTCTGCCATTTTGCATGAAATTTTTTTTAATGATTAATTGATTATCAAAATAGTTCAGTATTCTAATTATTTTGTACCATTTACCCACTTGAGCATGTGAGTTGCCAGACATAGATTTTACTTGATTTTTTCCTGGGCACACAAAATAGGATTTAAAAAAAAAAAATTAACAATCTGCAACGGTGCTGGTAGAGAAGAACTCACTGAATACTGTGGGTTTCTATGCTGTGAGCCAAATTTCAAGCCGGTCAATAAAAACTGAAATGATATCTTGAATGAGCACTTAGATCTTTCTATTACAGCTTCAGTACTTTTCAGACCATGCTTATGGATACTGTGTCGTTTTAAACACGATATGTAGTACTGAAGTATCAATATTTTTGACAACCTTAGCATGCACAAATACAGTCCTGTGCAACTGCTGAACACCTGCTTGGTCATCAAGCTGACTTTTGAGACTTTTGAGGCGAAGATGGACTAGACGGTGGCTGACGTCTCTCCTCCTGTCCTTGTCTGTCATTCAAGGAAGGTAAATAATGACCACAAATCTGAGTAAAGTATTGCTGCTTATGTTACCCTGTCGAAGCTTTGAGTATTCACATGATTCTCACTGAAGCATTGAAGCCCCAAAAATGGTCTTCGGGACAGCCCTAATTACCTCATTATTTATGACAATTTAGTGTTAACTGCAGCCTAAATCTGCCCAAGAAAGCTTTCAGCAATATCTTGATTTCTCATCATTTCCAAATAATATAAGAAAAGTCTGAGTATGAATCAAGTCCTAATGCTACCTATCTCTACATACATGCAAAACCACGGGTACGATCATTCAAAAGCAGCAACCAAAGCTTCACAATGAGTTCTGTTACAACAGTATCTAACTAGTGGTATTTACTCATGTGTCTGTTTCTGTCCCCAGTCTGTGTAAATGTCTGTCCACAGTGGGGGCAGGAGTACGGCCTCTCCCCTGTGTGTATCCTCATGTGAACGTTCAGTTTGTCTTTGCTAATAAAGCGCTTGCTGCAGCAAGTGCATGCGTATGGTTTATCCCCTGTGTGATAGCGCTGGTGCATCTTCAGCTCCGTCATGCGACCGTAAGTTCTGCCGCACTCAGGACACTCGTAGCTGGGCCGCACCTCCATGTGCTGTCTGCTGTGGAGCCGCAGCCCGCTGGATGACCTGAAAGTCTTGCTGCACTGTGAACACTGGAAGGGTTTCTCTCCGGTGTGGATGTGGACGTGTAACTTGAGGCTGGCAGCCGAGGGAAAGCCGTTGCCGCAGATGGAGCAAAGGTGAGGTCTCTCCCCCGTGTGGATGCTCAGGTGCTTTTCCAGCTTGTTCTTGTTCAGGAAAGTCCTGCCGCAGACAGGGCAGTTCAATGGCTGCTCTCCCTCATGAGTGGTCATGTGTTCTGTCAGCTCAATTAGCGTAGAGAAAGCGTAATCACACCGAGTGCACGAATATGGCCTCTCCTTCTTGAATTTCCTGTGTTTGAGGCAGTGTTGCTCTAGCTCTTCCTTCTCCTCAAAGGTCTCAATACAACACGTGCACTGGTGTGGTCTTTCTTCTGTATGAGTCCGCAGGTGGTACTTCAAAGCCGTTAACTGTAGAAAGACCTGGTCACAGTGTGGACATCTGGATTCCCGTCTGCCGTGTACCAGTAGATGTCTCTTGTAGTGAGACAGCTTAATGAAGCGTTTGCGGCACAAAGAACAATAATACTGTTCATCTTTGTGGCCTTGCTCATGCTTCTTCAGCGCATACTCTACCTTAAACTTCTTCCCACAGATCTTGCAGGTGTAAGACTTTTCATGAAGTCCCATGTGTACCTCCAGTTCTTCGGGACTGCTGAAGGTTTCGTTACATTTTGGACAAGTCCCGCTGTTTTCTTTTGCATGAATCTCCAGGTGTTTGTTGAGATCTTCTGGGAAGGCAAAATTCTTCTGACAATCAGGGCACTTGTAACACTCGCTGTTTGAACCTTTGCGATGGGTCACTATGTGCCTTTTCAAATGATACATTCGACCAAATACTTTGCCGCAATCACCACAGATGAGGCTCCGGGGGGTGGATTTGACCTTCTTGTGAACTTTGAGATGACTCACAAGTGCAGCCTTCTCCTTGAACTGTTTATCACATGCTAGACAAGTCAGACCTTCAACTGCATGAGTCTTCTTATGTGCCTTCAGTTCCAACCAGCTACCTACACTCTTCCCACATTTAGGGCAGATGTACTTGCCCAAGCTGTGCTGGTTCCTAAGGTGTCGGGTCATGTGGTAGGACTGGCTGAAGGTCACAGCACAGACTGGGCAACTGAACGGTTTCTCCTTTGTGTGCGTCCTCATGTGTCTGGCGAGTTTGTTTGGCCCTCTGAAGCGCCTGCCGACACAGATGGGACAGAAATGGCCCTTTTTTGTCTTAGAGGCGGCTTTTTCTATTTGACTGCCTGCTTCCTGAGATTCAGCTCCGTCAGTGTCCTTTTCTTCAGTCTTAACACTAACTTCAGATCCTTTATCCTGAGAATCGCTATTACCAGAGTCTGCATCATTCTCAGCAGCATTATCGCCGCAATCATCACTCTCATGATTATCCTTGCTATCTGATTCAAGGTCAACATCAAAGTTGATCTGATTATTTCTTTCTTTTACTTCTTGGTTTTTCAGTTCATCACTTTGCTGGGATCTCTGCCCCCTTGTCTGGGTAGATTTGTTATTACAATGTGACATGACATGACTAAAATACGCAGGGTTGTCAGTGAATTTTTCATCACAGTCGGGACATGACAGAACTTGTGACATGTGTATCCTCTTGTGACTTTGCAACTCTGCACCGCTTCCTAAACTTTCCCCACATGTGGAGCAGACGTAAGGGCCCGCATCGTGCTGGTTCTTCATGTGTCGGGTCATGTGATAGGACTGGCTAAAGGTCATGGCGCAGACGGGACAGCTGAACGGTTTCTCCTTTGTGTGCGTCCTCATGTGTCTGGCAAGCTTATTGGCATCTCTGAAGCGCCTACCAGTACAGATGGGGCAGTAAGGACCTCTGTGTTTAGTTGGTGGTGGGACAAAGTCTTTATCTTTTTCATCTTCCTCCTCCTCATCATCGTCGTCGTCCTCCTCAACACCATCACTAGTTTTGTCGCAGCCTTCCACTTCCATCTTCAGTGATGATGATAAGGCCCCATTTTCACCTTTGTCTGCTTTATTGCAGGATTCATCACAAGCTAGATTAGCAATCTTAGGCTTCTCTTCCTTATCACTATAATACAGTTGATCACCGACATAGTAGTAATCATCTTTGTAGGTAGATGATCTTGTTGTTTTATTTGTGCGTGGTTTTGGTTTGATTTTTGCCCTTTTCTCCCCACGCCGAGGCCGCCCTCTTTTGGCCTTTTTTTGAACAGGAGGTTCTAAATCGTCTCCAATGTCCACACTGACCTCGTGAATACCAAACAGTTCAGATTCATTTAAAGCAGATTCAACCTCTTTACCAATAACCAATGCCTTCTCCAAGGTCAGAGTTTCCCACTCTAACATCAGCCTCTCTTTCAGCTGTGAGCAGTTTGTTTTCTCAATCAGCTGATCCAGGATGAGTTTGTCTTGTAGGTCTCCATAGTTGCAAGGCCTCAGCAGTTCTTCTAACGCATACACAAACTGATCTACAGTCTCTCCGGGCATCTGAGCCCTTTGATGAAATTTTAGCCGGTACATCTGCGAGGTGTGATCAGAGCTGAAGTAAACTGCCAGCGCTGAGATGGCTTCTGCATACGTGGTTTCACTCTGGATCAGTGTTGTGAAGACACGCTGGCCCTCTGGGCCGAGACAGTTCTGTAAGAGCACACACTTGCTGGAGTCACTGAGCTGGTTTTCACCCAGCGCTTCAACGTAGTGTTCAAAAGCTCTGAGCCACTTATGCCAAAACATGGTTGGTTCACCAGGCACGGGTAAAAAAGGTGGAGGCGGGGACAGGATTATTAGTAGTGGCTCTGGGAGTGGCTCCATGATGTCCTGTTTTGTCACCTCCTCGTCTACGTCCACAGTCACATCACCCATTCTTAGTTTTTGGTGAGTGTTTTGTTTTCACTCCGGCGAATTTTATTTCTTCTCGACTCAAAAGAGTCACAGAATTTAGATGAAACCCCTCTGGTCCGTGTTAAGGGTACTGATGTTTCACCCCAGTCAGGTCAGTCCAAGAAAACTGTGAAAGAAACAAATACAAATAAGTTTCAAACTCAGGTCCTTTGTATGTAATTTCTGCTGCATTGAAATACACACTCAGTTCACAATTAATTAGGTGAACCTAAATAAAACTAATGCAGTTTAATACAAATGTCCTGAAACTCTACATATATATATGAAGGTTATAATCAATGTCAGGCAAGTTACTCAGTAAGTACATGAAGTTACTTTTTACTGATTACATCTTTTAAAAGTAACAATATTACTTCACTTACTACTTGGTATCAAAAGTAATTAGTTACGTTAATGTTATATTACTAAATTACTTTTGTAACTTGTTGGCGGCCTTGTTGCACTCTAAAGTTAAACTGTTAAGACCAAGAAAGCTTTTGTTTTTATCTGTCCAGATGTCGGCTGTGATAAAGACAAAGTCGATCTCTCTCAGTGTTGACTTCAAATTAGATTCCATCACTGCGTTCTCTCTCGAAGAGCCAAACAAACTCAAAGTAATGACAATACTTCCACCTGTGGAGAGTGTACCTCTTTCCCCCTCCCTCATTCTCCATCCTTCCTTCAGCCTTTGAGCTAGCAGCTGACGTGACCTGCCATGACCTGCCGCACATACACGTCGTCATAATATAGCCTACCTAGTTTTAAAATAAATAAATAAATACTAAAAAATAAAAATAATCCCGTACACTACTCATCACTGGATAAAGTAATATTACAGTAATATATTACTGAGTAATGTGTTATTGCCAAACACTTGTTATAGTGTTCCGTTTTTGTTGAAAGTCTTTTGTAGAATTGTTGATTTGGAGGATGTTGTTGGTTGTGCTATTGAACGGTACTGTATCGAAAAAGTACTGAAAAGTTTGAAATAGTTTCAACAAAAAATGAAAATTATAATCATGTAAGTAGGATTTACAACAGGGACTGTAGCATTTGATGGTATTTGCATTAACTGGGTGCACTTAGTAAACTGAGTGCATAAGGTTACAAAAAATTTTAAATTATGTAATGTGGTCATTTTTAAATGTGCAAGTGGACTTGAGTAATTCAAAACTGACTCTTTAAAACACACAAGTCACACAAAATTAACCAATCGAGGCAGCAGTAGATCAGCAACTCTGGTGGTCTGTGAGGTAAAATTACTGACTTTGCCATTTGCAAATTGATATTTGAGTTATTACAGCGGTTTATGGAAAAGCTGTCTAACAGCAATGTAAAGCAGTGAAAAATATTTGTTATAGCATACATTTAAACTGATATTGATATTTTAGGTGGTCCACAGCAGTACATTGCTTAGCTTCTTACCAACCAGTACTCCTCTCTGCTTCTCCAAACTAAGGGAGTGCCAATTGCCATCTACTGTTGTTGATGATGTGCACTTAAAAAAACCTAACTATCCCTGTCAACTGACAGCGGTGTTTAATCTACATCAATGCATCATATTCTATAAGATCATCTCTATTTGAGAATTTATGGTATGTTATTTTAGGAAAAATGTTTAGCATTTCTAAGCCACCTAGCCCTATGTTAACAGAGTCTGGAAACTAGTAGCAGTTTGTGTTAAGAGGCTTAGCTTTACAGACAATTGTCAGAGTTATAAAAACATCTATCCACATGAGCTCATTTGCAAACAATAAATAAATTGCAAATATATAGGCCTGCATTAGCTGTTTGAACGTACAGTGTAGGACTCGTCGTCCCTTGTCATTACCAACGTTATGCTGGTCTTGGACTTGTGTAGGTTCAGTATCCCTGATAACCCTGAGCTTTGAGTCTGGGGAGGAGGGGTCGGGGAGACACCTCTCTCTAATGTTTTGAATTTGGACTGCAGTACCCTTTTTAAACTACCCAACAGTATAGGACTGGGGGATATGGACAAAATCAAATACATGTAAACAAGCTGATGAGTTCAGAAAATGTCATCATTTTACTGTAATGCGGCCTTAAAAATCATGAACCGTAAACACTTATCATGATATAATGATATCTAAGACGATATCTAGTTTCATATCATAACAATATATCTTTATATCACCCGTTGAACATCTACTCCTTTAAAATAATAACTTTTTTAACATAAGCATACGTGCTGATGAACCCTTAACATAATTCATTATTCATTTTAACCCCATATTAAGTGAATAAATGTGAAATGAGCTGTGTGTGGAATCGCACAGGCCAAAACAAAAACAGATGGACCATTTTATGATTTAGTGCAGTAAATATATGACACATTTGTCCTCAATCTGAGTACTTCTTCCACCACTACATTTTTGAGAGATTACCATCTGAGCCTGTGGTGACTGGGGCCCTGTCTGCGGGGTTTGGTGGGGGGGGGCCTTTAGGGGGCCCCTGGGCTGGTCAGGGATTATAGATGTTTATTGTTTCACAGCGGGGGCTGAACTGTTGTCATGTTTCTAGCCCCGCCCCTGACAACTGGAATAAAAACGCCATAAAGTGTAAAAACTCACTATGTGACCACCACACACGTCATAAACCTCTGCATTAATGTGTCAACGGGTTTAACCGCCGTATTTCAAAAAAAAAAAAACAAACGAGTGTGAGACACGTCCAACGTTTCTGTCCACATCTTCAAACTGACAGCGCCTTGAAGGGGGGGGGGGGGTGTATCGATACAGCACACAACTACTGTGCAAAGACGGGGTGTTGAGTTGAGTATCGATAAGTACTGAGACGAGTGTCGAGCAGTTACAAGAGGATGAGGGCACGAAAACTCACCAAAACCAAAGTGGGTCACAAGTCACGACGCGTGTAGACAGACATGTCGTTCAGACAGCGGGTGTAACGGCTGCTGCGGCTCGAGCCGTGCGGTGTGAACACAGCCGTCAGCGTCTGAAGACACGGGTCACCGCGGCGCTACGGTTCAGACCGCCGACAGTTAATGTTACGACGTTACAACAAAACGCTGAAAAGCAAAAGCATGAAGCGAAAAATATATCCGCCATGCTGCTGACGGTCCGTTTTCCGGAAACCACAACAGTGAACGGTTCCACAGGGTCCGTTACACCGCCCGGCAGCGACCCCTGCTGGCGGGGAGACACATGACCCGTGACATGTGACAGACACTTTTTTTTTTTTTTAATCCCCCCCGACGTTTATTTATATGGTTTTACAATATAAAATACAATATTTACAACAAGATGGTTGTAACATTCAGTGTACTATCATAAGCAAGTGAAAAAAAATAATGTATATTAAAAATTCTGGCGGTAACACATCAATAATAAATAATCAGGACAGCCATTCTTCAAGTTTTTTTCCCCCCAAAGTTTTTGCATTTTACATGAGGTATATAAAAAAGAAAACAGAAAAAAAAAACTACTGAACATTATTGATGCCTTAGAAGTATTAGAAGAAGCACCCTAGCAATTTAATTAAATTAATTTAGCCTTTTGCTGATGTTGTGTCAGCTGCCATAATTTGCTGTACAATTTCCACTTTTTTTTTTTTTTAACAAACAAAAAGAAAACCTCCTTATTATTCTTTTGGGTTTTATGGCAGTTGGCAACCTGACAGTGGCCATTAAACCAAACCTCAATGATATTCAGCAGTGGAAAAAAAACTACTCAGATTCTTAAGTAAAAGCAGTATATCACAATTTAGATATACCCCGGTACAAGTAGAAGTACTGCATGTGAAATTCTGCTCTGGTAAAAAATAGGCCTACAGAAACATTAACGGCAAAATGTAGCCTGCTTAAAATATCAAAAATCATAGAAAGCCCACCCATTATGAATTATTGCATATATTACATTATTGGATTATTATTGCTGATTAGTTTACATGTGAGCAATATTTAAATGTTGTAAATGCTCAACGTGGAGCTAATTTAACTACTAAATACTGTAACAAATAACTACAACCGTCAAGTAAATGTAGTGAAGTAAAAAGTACAGCATTTGCCTGTGAAATGTAGTAAAGTAAAAGTATAAAGTAGCTTAAAGTGAAAATACTCAAGTACAAGCACCTCAGCATTGTACTTGAGTAAATGTACTTAGTTATGTTCCACTGCTGGTTATATTTCTTTACGCTTATTAATCTACAAATATTCAGATCTTTTATTTAAGTAAACAATAATACATCTAAAATACTCTATTACATGTAAAACTCAAGTCAAAGTTTTATAAACAAAATGTAAAGTATCAAAGGTTAAAAGTATTCATTACATTATTGTGAGGCAGAACGGCCCTTTTTAGTCTTTTATTTTTAAGTGTATTATATATTTGAATTATCATTACAGATGCATTTAGTTGTCAGCAGCGTTTCACGTTGCTGCTGCTTGATGCAGAGCTACTGTAATTTGAACTATCACATACACTGCTGGGTAGTTCATTGGACTGTGAAACAAATAATTGAATTTTATATAGCAACAGCCAATATAAATGTAAACATAGACTATAATATATACTATAAATGTTGAAAAAATGAACAGGCGTCCAAGAATTTCCCCCATCATCATCATCATCATCATCATCAGGGTTTCATGAGGGTAAATCTTGTTGTCTCAGTTACATGTCATACTTGTGTATCACAGGATTTAAATAGGTCGAATGAATATAATGAAATCTGATTAATATAATCACATTACATAACATTTAATTACGATTTGACTGACGACTTCCATTAGTGTCAATGATTGCTCGGCTGATTAGCGTCTCAGTTATTAAATATATTAACACAGTGTAATTTTCATTCAGCATTTGGGGGCTACATCTACTGTGAACCACTCAAACCACTATAACAGTCTTCACCAGCATGAGCTGTGTGTTTTTGATGATAGCCTTCACATTCATAATCCACATTTTAAACTTTAAAACCCCGACCCTTTAAAATTTAAAGGGTCATGCCACCTAAATGATGAACTTAAATTCTAAATAGTGTATGATTCTAAATGTTCATTCATAATTTAATGTATTTTTACACAGTTTTAAATTGGATACTCTGTTTTTTTTTTAAAATAATTTCTCTTTTGTATTTTTATGATGTATTTAAAGTGCTTCTTGTGTTTCTGTTTCACTGCTGCACAACCAGTCGCCTTGACATTTGAAGTGACTTGATTCAGGAAAGACGCTGTTGAATTTTTAAGCAAAATGTTTGAAAACTTTAAGCACCACAAACGAAAACTTCATTTAATCCCGTTGTATTGGAGTGGCCAACAGTCCGCTCTTCTATGATCTGCAAATCTGCAAGCACAAACTTCATGGTCAGTATTATTGCTTGTTCTCATGAAGCATAATTTTTTTTCCCTTAACAGCTCTGTTGGAGTTTATCGCAGACAATCTACATTTGGATGTGTATTTATGTTTCCGTAGTCCCGTCTCAGTTTGAAAAAAAAGAAAAAAGTGCTGTTCTGATTTTGGTGGTGTTACAATTATACCGGCTCTCCCACGAATCTACTGTCCCTGAGTGCTCAATAACAAGTGCTTTCTGTTCAAAAGTTTGAAAAACTTCTTCCTTGGCCCATGCTAATCTCTTCAACTAAGTTTCATATAAAAAAAAAAATCAGCCCAGTTGTTTCTACATAATCTTACTGACAAACAGACGAACGGCAGTGAAAACATAGAGAACATAACCACCTTGGCGGAGGTAAAAATCTGGAAAAATAAGTCCTAAACCTAAAACTGTCAGCATGGCTACACAACATTAAATGAGTAAATGAGAACTTTTTTTTTTTTTTT
This sequence comes from Lutjanus argentimaculatus, assembly GCA_034769285.1. Lineage (NCBI taxonomy): Eukaryota > Metazoa > Chordata > Actinopteri > Lutjaniformes > Lutjanidae > Lutjanus > Lutjanus argentimaculatus. Next base: position 1,633,202 of record JAWZSL010000026.1, read on the forward strand.
TGTATTTTTGGTGAACCAACCCTTTATTTGATGACACCACCACGGTTGGCGTGAATGCACTTTGCCTCTGCTGAATGATCTCTTACATAATTGTTTAATAATTCAACTCCCTGCTGCCATCAGTTTCCTCAAATGTACAACTTTATTCAGGGAAAAAATATCCCACAGGCCCTTCACACGCTGGAACACTGATAGATAATCATTAATAGACAACAACTGATAAAGCTGTAGTCCTTCCCTCCTGTTGCTGCTTTGATAAAAGACAGGAAGAACACTCACAGGCCTGCGTGAGAGAGTTCAGTGAGACAGTTCAGCTCAGGGTTACGGAGGCATTTACACAATGTTAAGGCACATCTTTAATTCAGTTAATGTAATGTTGGGGATGATCCAAAGAGACGTGTTCGCTGTCCCGGTGCTAAAACAGACCACGAGACACATGGTTAAACAATGACCATTTATTCACACTGTATGGGACTGAAAACAAGCGTGACAGAGTGAGGGAGGCTGGCTGGCTGGCTGAGAGGGAGGGAGGAGAATCTTTAAATTATACATGAGCAAAAAACCTTACAGATGATTCTTGTTTGCACTTGAAGAGAGGTACGAAGTACGTGTGAGCGTGAGCCCGGCTGCTGGAGGTGAGGCCCGGGCACAGACAGTGTGAGCTTATGATTCAAAGTTCAGCCACACTCAGTTTGAACAAGAATGATTCTCTCAAATATCCTGTAATCTTGTTCCACACTCATTCTCTGCAGCTTCTTCTTTTTTTTTTTTTTATGATTCTCATTAAACGATCTCGTCTCCTCGTTTTCCCTCTTGTCGGATTCGCTTGAGTCCTGCTTCACTATTTGCTATGAATAACACAAACATGGCCGAACTACATACAACAGCACACAAGTAAAAAGGGCTTCCCTGTACAAAATCCATCTTAAAAATACAAACATACATACAATGGCACGCTTTGCTTAGCAGTGAACAACAGAGACGGATGAACAGGCTTCTAAACTCAGCATTTATTGTGTGTCACACTCAAACACACACACTCAAACTTGTAAAAAATTAAGCTTCAACAGAAGTCAGATGAAATGTGTGGGGTTCGGCTCAGTGCAAGCATTATGGCTTGGGAGGCTGCGGTAGAAGGAGCGTTGACAACAGGCAGTAGACGGTAAAAAACATGGTTTTCATTTATCCCAACCCCAAAACCCCCACAAACTTCACATATCGCTCTCAGAAACCACACAAGCCTCACTCTGAAGAAGCCCTCGCCCACACTCGCTCTCTGTCTTTTATCATGTTTAAAAACTGTGATTATTGATTGTTATTTTTTTTTCTTTTCCTCTGGTGGTATTTTAAAGCTGACAGCTCCATGTTTGTGTACATGAACCAGTCTGTCAACAAAAGCTGCTCCCCTCTGTGCCGTCTTTTAATGATTATTCCTCCTCAACCTTGAAGTTTCTCTCTCCCGACGGGAGATGCTGAAATGGCGCATCAGCGAGTGCACGTGTGTCTTTTTGTGCACTTATGTGTAAATACAGAAAACAAGAGAAGAAGCGTTGTGCAGAAATTCCAGGTTCCACCACTCCGATGTTGATTTCTCTCCTCGACGTTTACATAAACTCATGTAGCCGTTGCTCACAGCTCTCGTCGAGAGTCTCTGGAATAGGTATGAATATCTGGTGGTACACGCCGGTGTGAATGTGTGTGTGTGTGGAAACGGGGAACAGTAACTGTGTGTGTGAGCACAGTGACACAGAGGAGTAAAAGAGTAGGAGAGCAACACACACACACACACACTCGTCGCACAGTGAGGATCTTTGTGAACAAGGGGAGAAGGCGAGTGAGAAGTGTAGGTTTAGTTCTTTGGGGCATGAAGGGCTGTTTCATCACCAGTCTGTCCCACGTCTCCTCATCCCGTCCTCCTCTCTCCTCCGAAAGCCGCCGGCTCTGTGTCCTTTAGTCCAAACACACACCGGCCCCCCCTCCTTCATTTTGTGTACGTGTGTGTGTATTGTCTTGTGCAGATTTTGTCTCTAGAGTCAAACGAATGAGGAGAATCCCGTCACAGGGGTGCGTGACCCTGGCGGGTTGGTGTTGGGGTTGACGTGTGTGTGCGCGGGCTGCCCCGTGGGCGTGTACGCACCGCCCGCGCTGTGCTGGGTGACCACGGTCTGGTAGTAGGGCTCCGTGTCTGCGGTGGCGCACTCCTCGTAGCCGAAAGGAGTGCCGATCCCTTTAAGGCCTTTGGGCTGCCGCTTCCAGGAGTTGTAGTAGGTGGGGTCGCTCATGTAGTGGTTGACGAAGGAGTGCTTGGGCTGCTCGTCCTCGTAGTCGCTGTCTGTCAACTGGAAACAAACACAAGCACACAGCAGGGTTTAGGTTGTGACCTTTTATCAGATACCCTCTTTACACCAAAATAGCATATATATGGAGGTTTTTTAAATGTGGATAAACCCGGTAAAATTGGCAAGTGACCCATTTCACATCTGCCTTTCAATTTTTTTTCCAAAGTCTGTGCAGTAGAGCAACGTAGTGGTTTGAAGTTGTTTCTCTCCTGCATCACCACTATCTGCTTTACTGTACTGTGTCTTGTTGTTTTCAGCTTGTTGGGGTTGTCTTAAGTTACTACTGATGAAAACCCAACATTTCCAGATTTTGCTGCTTCATAATAAAAGTTTTTAGATAATTAAATACTGGGAGCTCTTATTGTGAAAGATTTATAGGAAATTAAATGTTTATCCACTGTTCAGACGCTTGAAGACGAGCACTTCGCTAGTAAATACACACCTTCAAGCAGCTGCAAACTCTTTTGTGCTGGGCTGCTACGCCGAGTCAAACCGAGTCAAACCAAGAAGCACGTGTGTATAAAAAAGCAGCAAAGAGTCGCAGAAGTTACAGACGGAGGCGGCAAACTTTCATAGTCTGCTTGAAAAGGGGCAATAATTAGCATGTCCACCTGGGCGTCATGAGATCCAATAAATACCCGTGACTACTGCAGAGTCATCAGACCCAGGAATGAAAGCTGATTGTACTTTTGTACCCTTCCTCACTGAAGACAAAAGCCAGATGTTAGTGGGGTTTTTGTTCAGGGTAAAAGGGGCTAGAGAGTAACACGACACATGACAGAGGGAGAGAATTTTAGTGGTGTCATGAAGCCTCTGTCGATGACCACCGCTCTTAATTTTAGTCATTTTTGTCTTGTGGAAAATGCTGAGGTTACATAGTATACTTCTTAGATGGCCAATTCAGCAAGTTGTAGAGAGTTCAGCGATTTTAGCCTTTTAATGTAGTTTCTCTTTAGTTTTCATCTCTACCTTTTCTTTTCTTCTTCTAGCAGCTACACCACAGGCTGACAACACAAGTACAAAGAACTCAATTTCTTCTTTCAAAGGACTTCCTATCAAACATATTCCCAATTCATACTCCAAGAGTATGACAAGATTGTTTAATCAGTTTTGACAATGGTGTGAAAATGGTAGGCTGGTTTGACTTTCATTTTTTTATTCAAAACTTCAACAAATCAGCAGCCGCTTGGTGGCCTGAGGGTTACGGCGCTGACTGACTGTTTGAATCCTCTGTTGAATATTGCATATAGGAGTGAGGGAACTATGGATGTGGTCATGTTCCAGGGAGAGAACAATTTAATGCTACCTAATCAGTATGCAAAAGATCGCAATGTGCTTCTGCACATGGTAAAGACATATTTCTGTGATAACAGCAAGATATTTAAGAATGGTAGACAAGAGAAAGAAATCATGTTTTGGGTAAAAACTAGATTTGCCACCTCACTGTTGTTTGGCTTCGCAAACCAGTCAAGTTAGGTATTTGTGTAAAATTTTGTCATAATTAGGGGCCGGGCAGCCTAAGCTGCCAGGACCCTATTGTAATCCTGCATGTTTCTTCTTTCTTTCTTTTCTTTCTTTCTTTCTTTCTTTCTTCTTCCGAGGAAATCCTACTTCCCATGCACGAAAAATGACCAAACTTTGCACAAAGGTCCAGTCCCATGTCAGATTGCCTCAGCTGCAAAAACAGGCCAATAGTCCTGATGGTGGCGCTACAGCAAGCCTCTAAAGTTCAAAATTTTGAAAATTCATAATAAATCAACCATATGTGCTACAGATTTACAACTTTCACCACAATGTAGCCCCAATACTCAAGAAACGTTTGTACATTTAAACCTATTGCAAATTATGAAGTCCATCACTCTGTTTTTTTCAAAAACTGTAAAACTTATTAAACCTATCTCCTCCCACAATTTTTGCTCAATTGACACCAAACTTGCTACAGAGCATCTTCAGACTGTCCTACACAAACGATCCACACAGATTTTTGATTTATCAAAAATTGAGCCTACAGTGCATCAAAATGTTTGACTGTAAACGGTATTATAAACATATACTTGCAAATTCTTGCTAAATACATTTTCAATGTTCATGAAAAAAAAAATGACAAAATTTTGGAGTCATGGTAGATGATGTTTGGAAAATATCTGAATTTTATCTCAAAAACTGAATTTTTTGACAGCATTTTGAATTTCACTCTCATGCGAACAATTGGAGTCAATGAAAAAATGTCATTTTTAAACATCAGTTTTTCACTTTTGGAGCCAATAAATCATTGTTAAAAACAAATTACCAACATCTCCATGCTGTCTAGATGCAATTTGTGTATTTTGGGATTTTTGTCTCAATAACTGAATTTTTGACAGCCATTTGAAATCTGCCTTTACATGCTAACAGCTGCTGTCTTGCACACAGGTGACTGGCTTAGTCAATTTGTGAAGCTACAAGTGGTGTTTCAATTTGCCAATTAGCTCAGTGAGATAGAGGATGGTTTTTGGTGTTGAAGGTTGTGAGTTCAAGTCTCAGCTTGTACAACATTTCCATATGAGAAATCTACCCAAACTTTTCACAAAGGTCCAGTCCCATGCCAGATGTCCTCAACCGGAAACACAAGACAATAGTCCTGATGGTGGCACTACAGCAAGCCTCTAAATTTCAAAACTTTGAAAATTCACAACAAATCAACCATATGTGCTATAGCTTTGGAACTTTCACTTTGAAATTTGCTTTTCCATGGCATGGATGGCTGCTGCCTGGCACCCTGATCCTTGGCTTAGTCAATTTGTGAAGCCACACATGAACTATCACTTGTCAATTAGCTCAGTGAAATAAAAAACGGACTTCAGTGTCAGAAGTTGTGAGTTCGAGCCTCAGCTAAGGCAGGATGGACTTTTGAATGTGAAAGCCTTATGTTCAGGTATCATGCTATGTGGATTAGAGACTACTAAGATTAAAATAATTATGATTCAGGGAGTTTTGGGAAGAGACAAATACTCTTTATCAACACGTTTCCCTGTTATCCCTTGTCTCTTTTCCCTGTTTATTTGGCTTAGCTATCAGTCAATATGCAGAGTCTCTTGTGCCAGAAATTGTGAGTTCAAGCCTCAACTGATGTAAAATGCACATTAGAATGCCACCTTTTTTTCATCTTCCTACACTCTGCTTGTTGCTCAGAATTGCCTAATTTTGCCTAAAATTGCCCGGCCCCGACCATTGCTGCGTAGCAGGTATAATTGAATTTGAGTTATGGCCCAAAATGTGTTTTCTGAAGTCAAACTGACCTCGATCTTTGACCACCAAATTTTAATCAGTTCAGCCTTGAATCTAAATGGACGTTTATACCAAGTTTGAGGAAATTCTTGATATATCGCATTCACGAGAACGGGATGGACCAAAATCTAATCACTTCATCCTTGAGTCCAAGTGGACATCTGAGGCATGTTTGAAGAGAATCCCTCCACGTTTCTGAGATACTACATTCACAAAAATGGGTTGTACATATGTATGCCTGCATGTTGCTATGTGGAACGGTCACAGTTTGGTTGGGTTTAGGCACCAAAAATACTTGGTTAAGTTTCTGTATGTACACACAGACAGACGGACAGCATGAAAACATACTGCATGGCATGGCAGTCCCAGCAACAGTATTTTTGGTGCCTGAAACTAAACAAACTGCAACTGTTTACACAGCGATATGCAGACGCAGGCGGTGCACCAATAAAGGAGCTATGTTCTTATTGTGTTCATAGCATTGTGGTCTAAGAGGCAGATATACCTTGATATACTCAGTTTATTGATTAATAAACCAAGTAAAATCCACAAACACAAGATATGTGAACGAGATATGACAAGAGCTGTTGATGCTGCTAATATTTGTGGTGTGTGTGTGTGTGTGTTTAGCTTTTTTACTTTTATTCAATAGCAAACAGTAGAGAAATGGCAGGAAATAAGGGGAGAGATGAGGGACGACAAGCAACAAAGGATTCTGGCCTCAAACCCTGGATATTGAGATTACATAGTCAACTTTTTTAGGCTACATTCAGACAGTCAAGTGTTGTGGTGATTAGCCACAGGGTTGTGGAGCGGTGTGGGTGGTGGCAGGGATGTTTATTTGTGCTTAGAACATAACTACTGTGAAGCAATCAGGAAATAATGTTTTATTTTTCTAATTCAGTGGCTTTTTTGCTACCAGCTCCGTCTCCTCATTCAGTCTCTACTTTGCATGACCACCACTGTGCTCTTTTTTCTCTCACAAAACAGATACGAGCCAAAGGAAGCTTCTTGGTGTCTCTGTTTTGCAGAATTAACTGCAGCCAGGCGCAGATGCTGAAACAAAAAACAAAGCGAGGGCACAACTCAGAGAGTATCGTCTTTGGTCCTTGAACTCTGTCTGAGTAGCGTCTGATTTCAGAGATATTTCAGGCTGACTATGGAGCAGTTTGATCATGACTGGCCACAGCGGCATGACATCAGGTTGCGTTTCTCCAAAAGCTGACTCTGTTTCAACTTCTCTGCTGCACGCCGCTGCATTTTTTATTCTGCCTCCCCTGTGTCCCCCCCATAAGGAACATACAGTATGTTTCTTTTTAATGTCACGTTTCTTTCCTTTCAGGCCAGTAAAGAACTTGAGAGAGAGGGAGACAGAGGCAGAGACAGATAGAGAGAGAGGTACCTCTGACTCAGAGACCTCAGTGGGTTTCTCTGTGAGCGTGGTGCTCTCAGTGAGCACAGCTCCATTGTAGTTGTTACATATGTCCTCGTCAGAGTAGTGAAGACCACCTGGACTGGGCCTCGGAGGGGACCTGGACGAACACACACATTAACAATATATATAACATCTATAAAAAAATCGAATAACATGGGAAGAAAGTGTGTGTGTGTGTTTGTGTGAATGAGTGAGTGCACACCTGGTCCCGTTCTTTTTCAGAAAGGAGTTCTTGGTGTTGAGCGTTCTGCTGTTCAGCTCCAGAGCAGTGAATCCTCCGTTGTCCAGCGTTACTGACTCCTCCGCTGTGGACATGTGCTTCCCTGCAGAAAAATCAAATGGAACTGGTTCAGACAAATACTAAAATTCAAAGCAGTTCGGTCACTCACATGGGGCAGTGGCTGAGAATTTTGTGTCCTCTGTACACTGACACTGAGTTTATGTTCAGTCTCTTGTTTTATTCATTGTGTGTTCAGCTGCCTCTCAGGCCAGAGAATAAGAAGCAAATGAAACCTGGACACATAATTTGGTGCTCAGGGAACAACCACACAGAATATCCTCATCATTTATCCACCAATAACCACAAAAAAAATGAAACAATAAAGAAAAATGTGCCCGCTAACCCTCGTTCAGTCTTGTTTATCTTTGTGTGCTTATCCTGTCTGCACCCTCTCCCCTCATATAACACCTCCCCTCACACTGTCTGATCGCTCCACTGCCCAGAGGTTGTGCCAACGTTTCTGTAGCAACTCAGATTAACAATTGTCCTGATGTAACCTGCGCTTGTCAGGGCAAACTTTGTATTACAGCTGTTGGCATGTACAACTTAGTTTCCCTAAGTCCACATTTCTGCAGACTTCGCCTGAGGGAATTACCCACAGTTCATAGCGTAACGTTAAACAAGGGAATACCCTGAAGCATTTTTTAAAAATTATAAACAAATACAGGATCACCAACTATGACTGTACAAGAAAAAAGAAGTTTACAAGTAAGTGTGTGATGCTGTTTTGACAAAATCGAGTAAATTGATTATTTGAGTGTTTTACATGGTTGACCAGGATTAAAACATCCAAAGACTGAGGCAAACAAATCAGGAAATCAAAATAATATGGACATAAAATGAAGTAAAATCTAAAATAATAAAGATAAATACTAATAATATCAAATGAGACATGTTGGCAACAAAATGTGTGCTAGAAATATGATGTCACTGATATGTCACAAAGTGCTGTCCCATTCCTATTTATACCATTTCAAGTCCTTGTAGCCTCTTCTACTCAAACACCACCTGGTGACATAAGTTAAAGTATGTGACGGTTCAGGGTTTAAGTCTTTAGGAACAGACTTGTGTTACTATATCCGTGGGGACCTGTCGTTGACGTAATGCGTCCCTTCACCCCTTCCCCCACCCATTACAATCAAGTACCTGTGAACAGTGCAATGAGTGTATCCTTGTAATCACAAAAAATACAAAATCATCTCTGCCTGAGGTTACAGTTAGGCGTGAGAGCTCATCTATATTCAATCTTTTGTTTAAGAAACAAGTTTAAGTTAATAAACAGCCTTTTAGGTTATGTTTAATTTGCTTATCCAGAAACTGACCACGAGATGACCTAAACTGAGCTGACAAGAATGCGCATGCATGAATCAGACATACAACAGTCTGACGTAAGGCACCACACCTCCACGAAATATGTTTTTAAGGAGTCCCAGAAACATCTTTTAACCATCTTCAATTTAGGTTTTCTTTTCAACACAGACAAGTCTAGCACATAGCATAACTAAGTACAGGAAAGAAGAAAGTTGACTGAGGTTCTGAATGGGAGGACTTAAGAGGGGTCAATTCTAAAACCAAGTCTTAACCCTAAAACAGGCCTTTAAACTTGTGGGGTCCAGCATTTTGGCCCCTCAAAGCTGGTTAGCCCCCATAAGGACAGTGGGCTCAAGTTTTTAGACTCCACTAATATAGTGAAACAAGCCTCCACACAAACACAGACACTGTAAAAGCACTACTGCGCCCACAACTGAGAGCATCACAGGAAGCCTGAGAGGAGAAGAAACTCAGATAAAAACAGGAAGAAAAGCCACAACATGAAGTACCAAAGCTTTAGAAGAGTAACTCGGCAACACATCAGACAAACAACGTTGTTTTTTTTTTTTTTGTCAAAGTGAGGACGGAGTTTGTCCTTCAAATCCATGTTAGTGAGCATCCTTGAGTAAGACTGTGATTCCTCCTGCTCCGGGCTGCTGAGCTCCCTGGCTGACCTTGTGGAGGTGGTGCGAGCTAAGATGTAATAGAGCAGTTCAGGTTTGCGTATGAAACACTGGGAGGAGAGAGTTTTTTTATCCTGTGGGATCCCTCGATGGAGGAGAGAGCTTGATCTGAACTGGGCTTCAGTTGAAATGCCAGAAATAAGAACCGTTTCATGTTAATTTTGGAGCTTTTATGAGGCCTAATACAGTAAGTTGCTGATAAATGGAGAATTAAAGTCTTGGAAATTAAACTCAAACTTCTTACAACACGTTACAGCGTTTAAGCAGTCACTCTCGTTCCAGTTTGGATTAGCCAGTCTAGCGTTATGTAACTTACAGTTGCAAGTTGTGATTTTTTAATTAGCTAGCATAACCTAAATTAATACTAAAAACTGGTGTTAATTAAAAAGCTTATTTTCAGAATTAACCTAAAGCAATATTGAAAAACTTACAGAAATTAGAATGGGGCTTCAGGGAGATAATTTTTGCTGAGATGCTTCAGGGAGCTGTTTGCCCTGAATCACACTGGTGAAGGAACAAGGCTGACCTTGTTTTCCTCTCTCATACGGCCTCACAGGTGGAGTTGGTCCGGTAGGAAAAAGACTGCTACAGGCAATTTTTGCTCTACAAACAGTGCAAGTGAACTGATGCATGTCTCAACTCTTCAGAATCACAAAAAAGTGGAGTACACTGTGATAAATCAGTGGAGGGTATGTGTGTTGCACCTGTTGACGGTGAGTGGAACAATATAAGTGTGACTGAGGAGAGAAAAATACATCCAAAAACAATCCTCGAAAAAGTATCACATGTCAGCACAACTGTATGTTTCCCTGTAAAACATTGCCTTAGAGGGATCACTGGAGCCACAGACCTGTGCCGCAGGCCTTGTACTTGGTGCTGTGTCCATGCAGCAGCAGTGTGAAAACCAGGACCAGAATGAGGATGAGTCCCACCAGAGCCATGACCAGCAGGAACCACCACTCCTCATAGAACGGACGTTCCGACAGCGCTGCAGGCAGGGAGAGGACCGGACAGGAGGGAGAGAGAAGGAGGGACACGTATGAGGGAGACAGAAACTTTTCTGAGCTGTGGTTTGTCCCATGGGACCAGAGAACAACCTTCAAAGTCTGTGCCTGTAGGTCGGGTATTTTTAGAAGACTGAGGCCCTGTTTACATCTGGCATCAACACGGGTTCACGCTGGGTGATCTGATCACATGTGGACAACTTTGAGTATGTCAGTTCACGCCTGGCATTAGAATGTGTCTCCACATGTGTCCCGACTGAACCCCCGTCTCCACATGTGTATCCGATTGAACACCCGTCTCCACATGTGTCCCGATTGAACCCCCGTCTCCACATGTGTCTCGACTGAACCCCCGTCTCCACATGTGTCCCGACTGAACCCCCTGTGACTGTATCTCTCTTCCCCACTTTACATGCAAACACCTATGTACCTACATCATAGTATCCATTTGCAAAGGACCAAATGTGTTGTTGTGTTTTTAACCAGCGGCCCCACATTAATAGCCAACATGCTGGGACAAATGGACTTTGTTTGTTTGTCCCAGTGTGTTGGCTAATGTGTTGGCAGACACAATGCTTGTTACAGAAATACAGAAAGAAAAATTTCCAGAATTTCCAAGAAGGCCCAATTAAAAAAGAATTTGCTGGAAACACCTTTTCACAAAATGCATAAAGTTTCTCCTATCTCAGCAGCTCTTAAAATAGTGTGTTTTTAAGGGGGTCTGGGCACTCTCTCCATGGCTGACAAAGAAGCAGACTATATTGGTTACTGTTTAATGTATCTGTAAAATTTGACACATTGTCTCTCAAGAAAAATTTGTCTTCTTCTGTGTAAATGGTGAAAATAGTTGAAACTGTGTGTTCAAACACCCAGATGATAAATGTTGGCAGGCAGACGCACTTCAGGCACGGAGTAGCCACTGTGTACTGACACAATGTTTTAATAAGGAAAGAAACAACTTAATGTATTGCATTTAATTCCGTTTCGCCGTTTAGCCGCTTCGCAAAGTTTAAGTTTCTCCACACTAGTTCAGTGGTGAAGTCAGCTGGAACAGACAGGGTGTTCACAAACAGACCCCTACACATGAGTTTTGCATGACGGCGCATCCCAGATCACCTCTGAATGTAGTCTGAGCGATCAATGTGCCTTCAATACCTCTATGGTGCATTCACACTTGTTTTTAGTAGGAGTGTCAGGATTCTCTAAATTCACAGTTCTGATTAGACTTTGATTTTAAGGTCAATTCAATTTGATTTTTTGATTTAAACATCGTTTTTTCCATTGACGGCTCTGCCATCGTTAGACTATTGAGTCTTGATATGTAAACATTAACAGATCATTGGTTTTATGTCCTGACAACTGTTCAAATTCAATTTTAAAAGGACCGTCTGTATGGTATCAAGTGTGATATAACGGTCAGTAAGCTATGCTGTGTTTCTTTGGACACGCACTGGACGCTACAAGTGGGCAGTTATGGAGAAAAAAAATATTGGGAGAATCAACAATTCTGCCATTTGACTTGATTATTGAAATTGAAACCTCATTTCAATAGATTTCTAATTAAATATTGAAATTGTGACACCCCCCAGTACTTGGAGCCGTCCACTTGTGATCAAATCACATAGGGCGCACGTTAATGAGTCACTGCGTTGTCATAAAACTCTGTTAATTCTTAGAACAATCTGTTACAAACGGATCAGATCAGTTTGTTAGTTAAGAGAGACAAAGTTGAATAAATGTCTGGATTTTAGACTTTTTCATTTAAATATGTGAATTTGGTGTCATTCTACAGATGGAAAACAAGACATGGAGCGATGCTTTCAGGCTGTCTTCTGTTTGCTCAGTAAACACAGCTGTAGTTGCATGACTCTGCCTCTAGATGGCAGCAGAGTCAAAAGCTACTCACAGTAAGTTCCTTCAGTATTTCCAACTGATTCAGTCAAACCCAAATCACACAAGTTGGATCACCCCGGATTTGCCTGATCTCCCCAGTGTGTGTGTGTGTCTGTGAGTGTGTGTGTGTGTGTGTGTGTTTACCAGCGAGAGCGGCAGAGGGTGTGCTCGGCTGTCCGTAACCATAACGATTAACGGCAATGACTCTGAACTCATAGCTGATCCCCGACCTCAGGCGCTCCAGCGGCACTGAGACAGACCTGCTGGTGGGAGGGAGGAGTCGGATGAAGGAATCCCACACTCCTTCATCTGCAGAGAGGGACAGAGAGATGCACACATAGTGAGAGAGAGGGGGAGACAGAGACAGAGAGAGAGGGAGGGTTGCGTCACAGTTTGACAGGCGGACAAAGACGAGAGAGAGGCTGCTTCATTTGGGAATTAGTCCCTTTCAAACGTTAGAATGTGATGAAAGAAAATTATAAATTGTCAAATTACATTTAAAATAATAATGATGATGTGATGAGGATGATGATTACTGTTATTACTAAGAATAAAATGGGGATTACCGTTATTATCGGTTGTAGAATAATAGTAGAGTCTACAGTCTGTCCTGCAGAGTGTTCAAACAGACACTCCCTTTCTGTATTACACCTCTGGTGATGTTTATTAGGAAATTGCCGGTGGCTTGATTTGCTCAGCAGGTCTTAATGAATCTGGTGAAAGCTGCACTCACTGAGGTTTAGTGCAGAGCCGCACTTAATCTCCGTCTTGATGAAAGAAGAGAACTAATGAAAAGGTAAAGTTAATGGTTGAGCTGTGTGTGGCGTTTGTGTGTGAGCTGACCTGAAGCACGAGCCTCAATTACGTATCCAGTGACAGGTGCTGCACCGGTGGTCTCCCTCTGACCAGTGGATAGCGAGCGCAGACGACGTCTTGGTGATGGACATTTCCATAGGCGACCCAGGGGAGCCTGCAGTGTCAGAGAGGGACACACACACACAATTGTTTTTGTCGCTTAAGAGGACACTGCACTGCAGGGGCGGGAATCACCACGATACCCCACGATACAATATTATCACAATACTATTACTCACAGTACAAAACATTTTTCATCACAACATGATTAATATGGTTAGAGACATTAACACACACACACACACACATTCACAGACTTACAGCCACACCTACCTTGTACAGGCTGAGCAGTGATGTTTGCTTGTATCGGCGGTCCATAGCTGACTGTGAGAGCCTGAAGACTGAACTCGTACGTCGCTCCTTTGACCAGGTCTCGAACCTTCAGCCATCGCTGCCAGCTGCCCCTCACGTCCACTGTCACCACTTTAGTCACTCCTGCTCTCACACAGACCATTTGAAACGAATGTCAGCATCCTCCTCAGCATGTGTTTGTGCGTGTTTCTGTCTAAAGCCCGTGGGTGTATACCTTGTACAGGAGCAGTGGGTTTGTAGATGACCCTGTAGCCCTCCAGCTGTCCGTTGGGAGTGAGTGGAGCTCCCCAGGACACATTGACACTTCCCTCTGTGACCTCTGAGAAGGACAGGTAGCTGGGCTGGCCGGGAGCTGCGGGACACATGGAGGAGGTCAAATGAAATAAGCCGAATAAAGGAAATCAAACAGACTATAATACGATGCTCCACCCCGTACCAGACTGCAGGGTGCGGGCCCCGCGTGGGTCACTGGGTGGCCCGTCTCCAGCCGTGTTGAAGGCGGTCAGAGTGACCAGGTAAGGCGTGTAGCTGGTCAGGTTGGTGAGATGCACACGGGTGTCTGGGACAAAAATCACCTTGACCTTCTCACTCTGATTTTGCTTGTCCCTCTCCCAGTAGTGGATCTGCAACACAGGAGAACGCTATCAACAACACTGGATCTGTTTTACCTCAAACAACTTCCTGCTCCTACTTTCTCCTCTCCCTCACTTCAATTCTTCCAACTATATATATTATTTACTTTCTCCTTTCCTCCTGAGGTCTCTTAATCGATCTATATAATATTATGAGTGCTCATGTATTGTTTTACAGGAGGAGAAGTTGGTTATAGAGAGATTTGTTTGGTGCTGACAGTTTAACAGAAGGGTAAAGAAGGTGTAATTTCTTATGGCAGAAACCACTGGTCTGGTCTAGACGTACAAAGGAAACTCAGCACTCCAGTTCAGGCCAAATCAGGGCTCTATTATAGTCCCGACTGAACACGTACACGGACAGCTGTGGACCCCACAGATGCCTAATAGTTCTGTTTATACTACTTTCTGGAGTGGGCATGCTCCACACTTGTGCAGTAGATCAGTGCTTGAAGTGGCCGAATGAAAAGGTCTGTGCGGTCACAACAAACTGGAGGTACATGGAGGGCCGCACAGAGCCTACACATATACCTGCTGATGACGAAATTTAGTCATGCACTCGCAGATGTAGACAGCATAATACCAGATTTACACTGACTCCCCATCCGTTATCTAATTAATTTTAAGATTCTTTTGGTTACTTTATAACATGGTCCAACTCTGCTTAACTCCTCATTCAGCTCTGAGACCCCACAGATCAGAGAATCATGCTGTTAAAAGTTCCTTGGTCCAGGCTTAAAACAAAAGGGAATCATGCTTTTTGAAATCCATTTTTTATTGCATTCTGTCTGCAATGCTCTTTTAAATTTTTGTTTTACTCCTCTATGATTCAGTATCTTCTACACCTACATTGTGTGGTGTTTTATCTTGTGAAATAAAGCTCACTACTATTATATTCTTTTTTTAATCTTAAACATCTTAAATTATCTTTAATATTTTATCATAGCTAAGGACAATATAACTTTCCCTTCTTCCTCACACACCTACTTTAATTTTAACAGTACTGATGTAGAGATGCATTGATAGATCTCAAATACACTGCACAGTTCAGTAACATGAGACTGACCCTTCAAAATAAAAGGTGGTTATCACGGTTATCATCAAAGCCCTACTTTAGACAACTTTGTAGTAATTAACACTTTCCAGCTTGTAAATAGCATTAACATCATTTGCTCATTTAACCAATTCAAGTAATCAAACAATCAAAAATACAGAATGTAGAATGTATAATAGCCTTGATGCTTTTCCCTGCCTTTTTCTGCACACCGCCCATGCTCACGTGGAACCACAGACCTTATAAGACAAGTGGATGTAGCCACTGTGACATTACTCATTGGTTTGTGGACTACCATTTTGGCATTATGGCCATTGACATCTTGCTTTTTTGGAGCCAGAAGTGACCATATTTGGATGAGAGGATGGAACTAGGGAGGTTCCTGTGGTAGCCATAGAGGCCATAGACATATATACACAGACGGCGCTTTGACCGCTTTGGCCTGTTGGTGCGAACGTCGTCAGTGTATTGGTCTGGGCAAGACCGGCCTGAGAGCTGCCATTTTCCTGTGTAAAGAACATTATAATGTTTACATTTCTCAACCAATTTTAAGAAGTTATGTTACATTTTTAACTTAATCCAAGTAGATCATGAACCCTTGAATGAACAACTCATTGAAATTGGTTAAGAAATGTAGACGTTATAGTGTTTTCAAGAAAAAGAAATGCAGCTTACTGGTTTACTTGTAATTGTTTATCGGCCAGTCTTGCCCGGACCACATGGGGGCAACCCTCACATATGATCCAAAGGTCAATTCGGCATTAAATAAATTAAGAGTAAAGTAAACTCAGTGTGCAGTAGGTTGTGTTGATATTTTGTGCCCGACCAGCACCTTCTGGTTCAGTTCTGTTTATGGAACATCATGTTGTACTGAAGAAGACAAGGAGCTAGTAATTGACTCATTAGGAAATTGTTTGCTGAAGTCATAAATCGAGTGAGTAGTATGGCCATTTTCTCATAGACTTACATACTATCAGGAGCTGCCCCCTGCTGGCCATTAGAAAGAATTCAGGTTTAAGGCACTTCCACATTGGCTCAGTTTTTCAGACTGTAAAGCTATGTGCATGCTTATATAGTCTGTGTGTGGACCCAATAATCATGGACATGGCCATTAACTTTCATGACATCGGCCAGTAATGAAGACACACGGACTACTTTGGTTATTCCCTGTAAGCTTAACTAGAACAAAGGTCACCTAATTATTGTACCCACTATGATGAGATCAGTATTAAGACCTTGTAGCTTGTGAATGTCACAATTTAATGACACCAAAAATTGCTTTTCTCAATGAAACATATTCAAAGCTATGATGGAGTAGGTCTATAGTTCAGACTCATTGAGGAACATTATTTCTGTGGCTTTCTGTCACATAAGACAGACCGATTTATCACTCTTGGTTAAGTTTCATATAACTCTGGTGATTTGAGAAATGTGTTACTTAAATGACTTTGAAAAAATTGAGTATTTAGAAATCTTGAATGACTTTTATATTGCAGCCTAGGTCACATACTTTTAATGAAACAGGCTGCATATAATGAGTGAAGAAAAGGATAAGCAATTTGCTTGATATCTTATTGCCAGTAAACAGCCTATATAAATGCATATCCAGTAACAAAATCTGTTTGATGCAATAAAACAGCTTGCCTCCTGCTCTTAACGGTACTGGACAGGTGCATATCATCTGTAATATTCTTAAAACCTTCAGCTACTTGCTTTAAATCAGTACTTTTACAAATCACTGCGTGTCGTTTAATCCCAGCTGAATGTAGAAAAAATATTTTTATCTATTAATGTCTTAGAAAACAGCGTAGAGCCCAGCGAAAAAAAAAAAAAAAGGATTGGTTTGACATGCGAAAAGCCTTGGCTTTCTCCACACATACAGTCATATCAGGTATACACTAACAGCAAGGTTACAGAGGTGGTTGAGCCTCATGCATTAGAAATGAAGCAGAGTAAGTATCTTGTGTATACAGGAGCACTTACAGTGAACAAACAGCCACAAACAGCTGTTACTATACCTACTCTCATGATGGTTAATTCACTGAAAATGTTTTAGTGACAAGAAAAGCAAAAACACCAGAGGAGCGTCTGTTCTAGATTTGAAAGTGTTCATTCACATCTCAAGGAGGTTTTCACGTATCTGGGTACCTAATCACACCACACACGGCTCCTCAGCTCATTTAAACTCTAATCAAATCATGAAACTCTGGCTTTTATGAGCACAGACAGGCTGGACATTTTGTCTGCTGTATGTCAGTCAATCTGTGGAGCATCAACATGGATAGAAAGTGAGAAACCGACAGATATTGATATAATTGATTTAATATCAGTGTCGTCCATGTCACATCAGCCAACAACAACATGCAGCATAATGATGCCACTTAGTTTTCTTGCAATGGATGAGAACAACCCATCTGGGCACTATGCTCCCGTGTCACGTCCAACTGTACAATACCAATAATTCTGAGGTCTTTGCCAGTTTAAATGCATCCTTTCAGTCTGTGTCAGTGAAAGTGGATGAACCTGACATTCAACAACCTTATTGAATCTTCAGATAATGTATTTCAGACATCTGTCTCTTTTTTTTCAATA
Organism: Lutjanus argentimaculatus; assembly: GCA_034769285.1. NCBI lineage: Eukaryota > Metazoa > Chordata > Actinopteri > Lutjaniformes > Lutjanidae > Lutjanus > Lutjanus argentimaculatus. The sequence continues at coordinate 1,650,916 of JAWZSL010000026.1, forward strand.
ATTAAGACACAGACAATTAAGATTATTTTGCTGTTGAACCAAACTCCATCCTAAAAGCAGGTGATTTATGGTACGGCCATATTTTTTCACAGTAAAAACTTACTCATCACTTAGACTCTTTTCTGATTCACTTTGATCCACAGACACAATCAGCACACGTCATTTACTCAATAATATTATTAACTACCCTGTGATGTGTCTGACTCAGGCACACATATTGACTTGTAGTTTTTACAGCGCTTGTTTTCACCAAAAGGGAGGCGACTGTGATGGTGACTGTGGGACGTGACGTACGGCTGCTCTCATTCATTGCTGGATGCAGTCCTCTATGAAATATCATAATAAATGTGGGTTCAGTGTGCACTAATAAGTAAGGCTGTGCTGAAAGTCTTCTTTTAACATTCATTTCTGAGATTTTTGAATAAAGCTTCGAATGTCATATTTTATGATGCCATCACCCTAAAAAAATAAATAAAATAATCAAAATATCAAACAAAATCCTCAATTTGAATGAAGTGATTCATTGGATTAAATGAGCTTGTCTTTTTATTTTAGAGCCAGAGTAGATTTTTTTGTTATTGTAGTTACATAAATGTAATTTGAGGCGCTGTTAGATTGCTGCTAGACCGCCACGCCAATACAGGTGCACGCCTCCCTTTGTGTGCGGCGAATGAGACAGCAAGCGCTTTTTTTGACCACAGTGAAATGTTGTTTTTGAAAGCCTTAACTCCAACAAATATGGATTGAGGCAGAATATTCTTTTTTTTTAGATAAAAACATGTTCTGAATTTTGAAAATGATTACATCTATTTTCTTCAATAAATTTTGATTTTTGGTCTTTTTTCTGCAACTGTGCAGAAATTTCAGGCTTAAACAGAATGAGTAGACAGGCAAAAAAAAAAAAAAAACTTTGCAGGATTCAAATGTTGATTGAGAATCCCCTCCGGCAAGACAGTAAATGCAGTGATACCTAATGAATGATAATGATGCCTAACATAATATTGTTGTAGTATTCAGATCTGTGATAGCTATTGATGGCCAAAGTAATTTTATGTTAATAATTTTATTTGGAAATTCAAGTAAATAGTACTCAATGTAATGTTTTTATTTGTATTAGTGTTATCTGCTACATACTGTACATTCAGCAGTGTTTTTCTGCACCATAAACTGTCCCTGTGCAGTCTGGTTCAAAAAGTAAAACAGCAGCCCGGAGCTACTTTTTGTAAAGAGGTTCATTTTGTTATTATTCCTAAAAGGAGGCACAGCACAGCATCGCAAGTTATATTTACACCTTCCAAACCTGGAAGCAGCAGCTTATGAGTAGCACTTGAGGGCAGCATTATACCATCTCTGTCCTTCCACAAGCTCTCACATAAATGAGATACAGACTAACTCATCCATATACTCAATTCAAAATCAAAATGTATTACTTTCTTATGCGTATTTCCATTAAGGCAACATCACTTGAAAAACCTGGTTTAGTAAAAAAGTCCAGGCCATTTTGTAATCCACCCCACTGTTGTTCACAGGATCTATTTTGGGATTTGGTAAGAGTGTGAGACCATTAGGATTAGTCTACAAAAAACAATCTGAAGCTGTCATGAAAATGATTACTATGTGATTTTTGATGAGATCAGGAACGTTAAATGGATTTTTCCAACAATCTCTTTGGTTAAATAGTTGATCTAAGTCTTGATGAAAAACAGCGACAGGATGTTTGTTTTGCAAAGGAGGAGACGTTTTATCAATTTCAGGTTTTTTGTTTGTGTCGTAGCTGCTTCTATTAGAAATGACTGACCTATTTTGGAAGGAGAAGCAGGATGGATGCTGCTAGTGCCGTCAAGTTGGAAATGATCTCATTAGTATAAAGAAAAATACATTTCTTAAAGGTTCAGTTCGCCCCCCAAGTCGAATTGACAGACCTTTCCTCCCACCTGTAGTTCTATTTATCCATCTAAATTGTTTTGGTGAGTTGATGACTTTTGGAGATACCGGTCGTAGAGATGTCTGCCTTCTCTTCAACATAATTGGACTGGTGGCACAAGCTTGTGGTGCTCAAGTCGCTAAACAAGTACACTGGAAAACTCTACAGCAATGTCTCCTTCCAGAAATACAAACTTTGAGAGCTGTTTCATGTAGGACCTGTTTTCTTTCTCCTAAACTACATCCACCAACCATACCACTGTGTAGAAAGAAACGTGCATCCGCTCATTAATGAGAGGTTCATGCTTGTGTTCATGCAGCGTAGGATGTAAACATTAATAGCGTCCTCCTCAGCTGACCTGTAACCTCTCATGTATGAGAAGATGCACGCTTTCTGCTGCACAGTGAGGGTGTAGTTTGGTGCTCACAACATGGTGTGTGGATTATTTTGACTAAGCAGGTCATGATTTCTTAAAAAGAGACAGTGCAGTTGAGTTTGTATTTTTTTGGTGCTTTGAGCAACACCAATTGAGTGCCGTGCACATTAGTTCCATTGTACTAGTTCTATGTGACTGTATTTTGCAATACTTCCATATTCATCCCATTCAAACTTCATAAATGACTGTGTTTTTGCACCACTGCCATATTCATCCCATCTGAATGTCACTGATGACTGTATTTTTGCACTACTGCCATATCCATCTGACTTGAGCTTCATAAATGACTGTATTTTGGCACTCCTGCAATATTCATGTCATTTATACGGTTCTATTACAGCTCCCTCTTTGCACTACTGCCACCTCTACAATGTCTTTTGCACAATGATAATACATGATTCAGACACATATTAACTCATTCAATTCAGGTTTGTAAATATGTTACTATTTGTACATATCATATGTCACCTCTTTGACATATGTTGCTGCTCTTTGTCTTTATCTTTCATTTTATTTCATCTTATATTTATACATGCATGTCCCCCTATGTGGGTGTCCCTCCTTGTCTTCGTGAAGCCGCAACACTCCTTTTCATTTACACATGTGCCTGAACATTGTGTTAATGACGATAAAGTTGAATTGAACAGAACAGAGAGAAGGCAGACATCTCTATTGCCAATATCTCCAATCTAGACAATCTAGATGGATAAGCAGCACTACAGATAGGAGGAAAATATGTCTCTTGTTGATTTTGGGGTGAACTGTCCCTTTAAATGTTGATACCACAAGGAAAATCTGCAGTGGTGGGGTGCTTCACTCAAAAGATGAATAACCTTTTACATCTGATGTGTATGGAAAACTACTCTTGACAGGACTAGCATTGTTTAGTATTACCTGTAACCCCGCACTCATCATGTTCAGTGTGTTTAACAAGCCCTCCAGAGCATTTCAGTAAACCTCAACTGTCGAAAAATACACTTGCAATGAAGTTTGCCTTCAGTCCTACCTGCCGTCTGTGCTGCTCATCTAACAGAGTAGGAAAGTTAACAGAAGTCAGAACCTATAAATTCATTAAACATTCTTTCTTTGCTCTATTTCTCTCGTCTTAATCTCGTTAACCCCCTCTGCCTCGCGCTCCGCATCCCCGTGTCCATCCCTCTCTGGTAGCTTAAATGTATTCCCCCGATCCTCTTCTCTAATCAGGATTCTACAGGGATCACTTGCTCATCTCATTCCTCCAGTCTGCAAATATTACATTCCCTTCTTTCTTCTCCATTCCCCCCTCTACTCCAGCAGAAATCAATGTGTCTAAAGCAGGACAGATAACCTTGTGTTTGAAGTACTAAGAGCGAGGGGGTGGGACAGGGGAGTTGAGAGGGAAAGACAGGCAGAGGAGTGATATTGAAACCATTAAAGGATATTCAGATTCTTCCTCTAACTTAATTCTCTCCCTTTCTCTATCTCTATAGGACACTTGAAGGTGCAGCAGAGCAAAACCCCTCCAAGACAAGACAAGAGGAGAGGAGAGGCAGACAGAGATGGTGCTGTGAGCTTTTTTTTTTCTCACAGGGACACCATGACTGGGTTGGATCAACAAAGATCAATTTAATCTGTGATTAGTTCTCATCAGAGTTTAGCGAAAGTAGGTTCAAATGACTAAATGCAGATTTAAAATTAAGCAGAGCTCTGTCTACACAATTAAAAACTCATCTCAGTGTAGTAAATCCAAATTTAGTGATGTAAACCAAAATTAAAGAGTATAGGTAATATGAAGATGCTTTCTTTCCCAAATTAAAATAAATAAATGAAAAGTGTGACAAAAAAATGTTATATTGTTTGTTAACTAGGTAGCCAAGGTGAACAAAATGTTACATCATTTGCTAGCTAACTAAAAAAGAAAAAAGTAAGGCCTATACTGTCACTTTGCCTACTCGTGATGGCTCAGCAGAGAAGCTCTAATTTCTCCTTTGAGAAATTTTTCAGCTGAATTATCAACTGGAGTGAAATAAAGAGACTGTCTTCAAGGACCTTTTGGATCATTTTGCTCAATCCATCTCAAAAAGGCAGCCATTTCAAAAGCAAAAACTCCTCAAGTGTAAATTTGAAATTAATACTGGATCACAGTTTAAATTGGATTTTAAAGTTTTGGTGCAACAGCTCATATATAAGCATCAGCTTATAGAGTGAAAACTAAGGGTTTAAGGATGGGTTTAAATGTAATCTTTCTTAATTTGAAGCTAGTTTAAAAGTTTATTGCAGCATAATTTAGTTAAACCATGATTTAGTTGGGTTTAAAAATTAATCCTTGTTGATGCAACACAGACTGTGAGTACTCGTCTTTTTTCGTCTCGTGTGTGCCTGCCACAAGGAATTCTTCCTTTATATTTGTGTTAGTGTGTTTGTCTCTTGCGTGTCACCTTATATCCTTGGATGAGTCCATTCTGGGTCTCGAGGGGGGGTGTGTCCCAGGTCACTTCCAGGATGGACGGAGACACAGCTGACACTCTGATAGACTGAGGGGCCACCGATGGAGCTGCAGGAGAGGAGGCGTTTCGTTAGACTGGTGCTCAGTGGGTGTGTCTGTGTGTGTGCGCAGCTGGGTGTTAGAGTGGGAAGAAGGGAAGATGTGTTCTACCTTTCCAATTAGAATGGCCCTAAGGCAGTACCTTGTTACTCCACTGTGCCACACATATGCATGAACACTTGGCAGCGTGCACTTGAGGCTAGAGAAAAGGCCATATCACCCCATTTCATCATCCCCTTCCAGCCTTTTCTGCCTCCCCCTCCTGCTCCCCCGCTTATCCTCACCTCTCACTCCTCTGCATGTGATATGTATGGCCTACACGCACACACACCACACACACCCCTCTGAATATGAATGCATCGTGGATCTGATGGAGGGAGTGTGAGATTGTGAGAGAAATTGCAAAATTTTTGCGTGGGGGTGTTACGAACATAACGTGCAAATCTGTTCACCTGCACACTTGTTTGTGTGTTCGGCTGCCTTGCAGTAGTGATGTGTCTGTGTGTGTTGTGTGTGTGTGTGTGTGTGTATGTGTGTATGTGAGATATATTTGCACTACTGTCTGTCTAATGGATCCACCGTTTGACTCTCAAATGAAAGTTAAACAGGGGTTGGGCCATTGCTACAAAATAGATGACCTTGTGCAGCTCTTGACAATATTCAGATGTGTCCACAGCCCCTCTCTCCTCTCTCTCTCTCTCTCTCTCCTCTCTCTCACACACACACACACACACATACAAACACACACACACACACTGTTATGAAACACCAGTGAGCTTCTCAAAGGCATTGTCACTCAAGGGGTGAGAGCAAGACAGGAGGCGTGAACAGGACAAAGCAAGAAAGAGAAGAGAAGGAGAGAACGACAAGAGTGACAGAAAGCAGACAAACCAGGTTTCAACCATATCACACAGTCTTCAAAATCAGACGATGTGCTACGGATGAAATCATGACAGCTACCGGGCTGTATGCATATAACAACCGAGCAAACTTCCTGATTAGCAGTACTATGAACTTCCTGGAAAAATGCTGTATAAAGTTACTGCTAATGCAAACGGAACATTTTCTACTGCTGCAGCTTCGCCTTAAAACATTTAACTGGCAAAACACAGGAAGTAATGAATTATTGTCAGTGAGCTTGACACTGACTGTGATTGTTCATCAAAAGTGCATCTACAAAAGGGACAACGATCATTGTCGGTATTTTGCGACAGCTGGTCAGTTTGAAATAATGCAGAAGAAATAGAACAAGAAGGAGCAGCCACAGTGAGCTGTTAGATGAAGAGCTGCAGCCAACAGGCTGCACAAACTTCTCAGTGAGCTGAGGTAACCAACACTTTTCACTTTCGCTGTTCACAAACTGATGCCATGTGCAGCATAAAATCATGAAAAAAAAGGCCAATTATTGGCCGACTTTTTTATTAAAACAATGTTTATTTTGCTGCCTTCAGAATTCTGTAACCTGTAGTATTAAATCGAATTTGCTATGATCACCAGGAACTACAGGTGTCACGTGCACAGTAACAGTGCAACTGCCTATAGCATCAAAACTGGTTAACGCTGATTAATATTTCCTGCCAATCAGACTGCAGTCTGCAAATATGATTCCTGTATTACATTATCTGAATCATCACTTCTCAGTGAACTGCCTCTGAGAGTACTTTCTAGTTAAGTATCCAGTTATCATCATGATCTTTTCACACTGATATAGATTAAAATAAATAACAAAATAACATTTATTAACTGAGAAAGCCCTGGAAGAAGTAGTGAGGACATTGAGATTGGGATTGATCTGCTTTATCTGCATTATAAGTCTAAATTCGAGATTGGTTTCCTCATACCTGTCAGACAGAAATGTTCTCAACACTGTAGCTGAATCTTAATCTTGGTGTTCCCAATTCTGTGCCGTTCATTGTACTTTAAAAGAATTCCCTTTAGCAGCTAATAAGTAATCCTGCCATTGTTATGCAGATGACATTCCATTATACATTTCATATAAGCCTCAAAATGTTTTGAAACTGTCAGTTCTACTAAATTGCCTCAACAGATTGGATGGTAGATCATTTTCTACAGTTAAATACTGACAAAACAGAAGTTCTTATTTCTTCCCTGAAGATGATGGAAAGCCTTGATTCTTTATCCTTCTCTGTAAAACTTAACCTTCGTATCTCGGCATCTCCACGGGCCAGGCTCTGACTCTTAACCAGCATGTAAACTGTTTGTTTCGCTCCTGTTTCGACTAGCTGAGAAACATTGCTCAAACTCAGGCCCATTTAGTCCATATATGAGATGAAGATGATTATTCATGTGTTTATTTCCTCCCTTCCTTTCCCTTTTCACCTGACTTAGTGAGACATTCTTAAACTGCTTACAAGTAGTCCAAAAAAGCTGCTGCCAAGGAATGTAAGGTCTTCTGATGAAGGTCTGTTGGTTGTTCCTCGCTTCAGGCTCAAGACAAAAGGAGGCTATTTTTAAAGTTGTAGCTCTAAACTTTAGAACTCCCTCCCATTAGACCTGATGATCTGTGGACATTACTGACACCTTTAAAAAGCAACGCAAGACCCAGTTGCTTAGACTTTTTTTTGCTTAATCTGTTCTGTTTATTTTTGTTTTTAGTTGGCTGTCTGCTTTTAATGTTCAATGACTCTTGCTCTGTCTCTTATCTGTTTTTTTGTTTATGTGAGGCACTTTGTGACATCTGCCCTCGAAATGTGCTATATAAATGTTATTATTGTTATTATTAAACGTGCATAAGAGGATGTGTTTCTCGCACACTGAAATTGTGACCAATCTAACAGTTTCCCCAAGTTTCCACCTACCTGCCTCTCCAACAGACACCTCGAATGGAGTGGAAGGCGGGCTCTCTCCAATGATATTGTAGCTGGTCATAAAAATCTGGTAGCGTTTGAACTTCTTCAGTTCTACAAAGAAATAAAAATACATTTTCATTTATAAAACATGCGTACAAAGCACATATGTTAGCTGTTGTTAACTCTTGTTCTTGTTATTCTACATGCAGGTTGCTTATCAAGTTTATTAAAACAAAATGTAAACCATAAAGATCCCAAGAGCTTTACTTCCAATTCCATCTTAAATTACTTACGTGTCAACTCAAACTCTGTTAGCGAGGCACTGCTAACTGTCTTAAAGGTGCTCTTGGCTTGGGAAGAGTGAGAGAAAGATGGAGAGAGAGTAAATCAATACTTTTCAAGTTCAACAATAGAGTGTGCAATTACAATGCCATTCAAAAAAATGACTGCATTCAAGAGGAACCTGTTCAATACCGTGGTCAGACTGAATGCTGGATGGAAAGAGACTTGTCCAATCTAGTTGAACATACTCAATCTAATACATGTATGAAGCACTTCAGGCTGAACAGTGAATAAGAATATTTTAATACTGCAGAACTGTAGTGCAACACAGGTGACCTCAGAAGAAAACGACGGTCTGACCTGGGCCATTTGGTCAGTCTCTCATCATGGCTATACAGTTCACTCTTGGTCGCTGCTCTGACATGAGTGCATTTTAAAACATCTTTTTCTTCTTTTTTTATAATCAGACCTCTCAACACCAATCTTTTCCAATCCACTGCAAACTGGGTTACATGAGAAATGAAACTTTACATTGTAGAATCAACCACTAAAAAGACCTTTAAAGTAATAAACACAAAATTATGATGGTTGAGTTATAAACCCTCTACTTCTTCGTCAATGTACTTAGTGCTACAAAAACCTTTTTCCACCTCTGACCTTCGCTATTAAACTGTTCTTTTTGGGATTTTACATAATACAGGCACTTTCATTGACATATTTTCTCTTTACATCAATGATTTCAATGTAGCCAGCCTTGGTAATGATGTGGAATTCATGGTGCAGTCACTATTTTTTCTGTTATACTTTGTCACAATTTACATATATCATAATACTTATTGTACTGACTGTAGTAACAGTCAGCTCCCTAAAATCCTAAAACAGTTAACCTTTTGCTAAACCCCTCCCCTCTGGCTAACTACCAACAGTAGTAGTCGTGCTATTTCCAAGGCCAAGATGCATATTGTAAAATAACTTAATTAGTTTGTGGGGTTGTAATTTACATAAAAAAGCCCCACTATGTAGTACATTAACACAATGTGAAATCTGGCCTTGAGTGCTATCAGAGTTTAGGCTAATGTTAACTGTTCTGTAAATCCAGCCAGTGTTACCTGAGATAGCATAATGTTTGCCAGATACACTGGTGAGCCTTCATCCTAAAAGCCTTTCCCTTGTAATGTTAAAAGTAGAACAAGTGAAAATAATGATGTAAGCTGCGAACAGCCAAACATGGTTTGATTAAAATGAAACAACAGTCTGAATTTACATTTATATTTTTTCCTTATCATACTAAGAGTACCCAGACTATCTAGCTCTGCACACACACAGACAATGCAAGAACATTGCTGCTTTTTAATTTTTAATTTCCATTTTATTTCTTCATGGATCAACACCTGTGAGGATGATTACTTTTTGCCTGGGACGAGCAACTTTAGCCTCAGTCTTTTAGCACAATATGTATATAGATATTAAAATCTCATTTAAGATCTTTTCACAGTGTACTTCTTAGTCAGCTGGAAACATTAAAATGTGAACCAGAGAATGCGTTTTTAATCCACTCTGGGAGCTAATGTTAGCTTAATTAGCTAGCTGTCAACAGCTGAAAAAAAACTGAAAAACAAACAAACAAAAAAAAACACACAACAGTTTTGTTGTAACAGCTGTAATTACCAAGAATTTAAAGTGATAAAAGTGACACTTTTTCACTGTGAACTGCATATGTGCTGTGGGAGGTCCAAAGACTACATAAAACATGGACGTAGTCTTCGTGACATCACTCATATATTTCTAAAGAACCGTTGTGAAGTTAAATGTACGTTGACTCTGGCTGTCGCCATCTTGGAAGTGCCCGACTCCATCTACCTGGCTAATTCGAAAAACGGACAAAGAGGTGGAGAGAGGGTGTAGCTGAGGCGGTCCAAATTAAGTGGCTACCTATCTGTGACATCACCCACCTGCCACTCAAAGCGGACCTGTCCTCAATTATGTGCAAATTTAAGCCTTAATATGATTTAAATGGGTGAGTTATGCAAAAAATTCACTCCCTGTACAGTTGTCATGAACGAAGAAATTAGCTATGGAGCCCAAAACTTCCCTGTTGGCTTCATTCTTCAAAGCAGGGCCTGGGATGGGGTGTAGCAAACAGTTAACATTGGTATCAGTACTACTCACCTGTAATGATGGCACTTGTGGTGTTGTTTTTGGTTGCCTGAACTTCTGTGTCAGTGACAGTGGAGGTGTTTACTTGAAGCTCTCTATAATACAGCCGGTATCCAGTCAACATCCCGTTAACAGTGCTGTCATTGGGACGCTGAAAACATGCAAACAAGCACACAGAGGCACATGTAAAGAAGTATTAGTGCTCCATTTTTCACAAAGAAACTTCTGAGAATTCTGCACTGAGCTCATTTTCATTTTCCTGGCGCAGCGAGGTGACTGACAGGACACAGGCAGGCTGGAAGAGCAGCATTTTATCAGCAGAGTCCACTTTAAAGGGCTGGTGGATTGGACTGGCTGTAACCCGCGCAGACAAAGTGATGCTTCAGTGGGTTTGGCACTCTTGTAAAGGATGATGAAATTGCTGGTGACTTTGTTTTTCATTGCCTCCTTCTGCTTTGACATAAGGCTAGAAGGAGTGAGAGACGACACTTCCAAACAGTAGAGGCAGAGTGACACGCAGCGAAGTAGCCAGGCTCTATTTACCGTCTATTCACATGTCACTGTTGCTCCAAACCACCTCTATTTTACCGTTTCTCTCTTCTTTTTCCTCTCTGTTGTTGTACGCTGCTGATGTTTGCTTCTCTCGCCCTCTAATATCTGTCCTGCTGGTATATCCTCATTAAGATTTTGATCATTTCTCTCCCCCAGCCAGGACTGTCTGTCCCTCCGTCTGTCCGTGCCTCCCTCATGCCATCCCTCCAATCTGTCGGTGCTGCCCTCTGACCTTTGCTGGTTCAATAAATAATGATAATTGCATCCACAGACACAAACACACACGAAGCACAAACACACGTACAATCATTGCCTATCTATCTATGTCTATGGGGTCTCGTTCTCCAAGTAGGTGATTAAGCTGCACTCAAAGTTTTGTTGTGCGAGTCTGTGTGTATATAATGCATGTGTATCTCTGGGATCACTGCTCTGTTAGAAGTCTGAAAAAATACCTTCCACTGCACAAGGACTGAGGTAGTGGTTGTTGGTTTCACGGTGAGGATCACTGGAGGCTCATCAGGCACTGGACAGAAAACACAGAGAAAAAGAGTGAGGGAGAAAAAGACACAAAGACAGAGATGCTTCTGTTCATTCTATTACAGTCCTCTGTTACGTTTCCAAATCCAGATATTTTTTGTCTTTCCTCCCCTACTCCACCAGTGTTCCCAGTCTCTTACCATCCTGTAGAGTCGTAACAGCCTCCGTCTCTTTGCTGAGGAGACTGTCTCCTACATCGTTGGTGGCCAGCATCCGAAACTTGTATGATGTAAAGGGCTTCAGCCTGTAGACACAAACAGATACAGATGGTTGTGCCTCAGATACACTACATATAATGTGGTGTGCCACAAGGATCTATTCTGGGACCCTTGTTGTTTCTGATTTATGATTTTTAATTGGTTTGTACATTTTCTTTCCCTATTTTGTTTGCTGATGATAACAATATGATTTTTGGCACTAAAATTCCACAATAAATGTGGTCAGAAGTGCAAGTTTCAACTCAGTAAGCTCTCGTTAAATATTAGAAAGTCAAATTTCATAATATTTGTGGTAAGAGGCAGTCAGTTTGAAAGGGATTATGTCAGCAGAGGGAAAATAAATTTCTCCAACACTCTTTTTTTTGTGCATCTTGGTTGATGAGAAACTAAATTGGAAAAAAAACCAACATATTAATTTTATTCATAACAAAACAGTGAAGTCACTGGGGATCATCAGACTACAAAGTTTAATAAACGCCTCTTGTTTATTAACTTTATATCATTCCATGATTTATCCCTATTTCATTTATGGTAATATTGTTTGGGCAAATACATACTCCTCCAATTTTCATTAACTTTATTTGCTGCAAAAACAAATTATAAGATTGGCAGCTCTCTCAAACTCTTACAAGGCCTCTGTCCCCAATTCAGAAAACCAAACAGCCTTTATATGACAAAAGTATTCATCGGATATGTGCGTTAATAAACTCATATATGTCCTTGCCTTTTTCTTTACCATCATCGTTTGGCATCTTCTTCAAATTTAGTTGTCAAATTCATTCTTATAACACCACACAGGTTGATCATTTTCACCTTCCCTCTAATAAAATGAAACACGGCCAGAACTCCCTCAGGTAATGTGTTGTACAGATATGAAACACAAAAGTACATGTTATTAAGGGTCATGTTTAGAATTTTTTAAAAGGAAATTGCCATCTCATTTAATTCATGATGTCTAATTATTTTTTTGTGTATGTATAAATATATACTGTATATTTTTTCTGTTTTCTTTCTGTATTTCTTTGTTTGGATTGTTGCTTACTGATTGGTTATTTTTACTGCTCATTGTGTGTGTTTCTTGTGGTCTTTTTTTGTTGCATTTTCCTGGCTTAGTTTTACCTTTATTAATCTTTGTTATTGTTTGTTTTTCTTCTAAAAGGAGGGCAGGCCTGTTGTATAAGCCTGCAGCTTCATGGCCTCTCCTGACACATCTCTTATTTTTTCATTGTCTAGATTTTGCAGTTTAATTTAATTCAAAATTATAGTAATAAAAAAAATAAAATACACATGTTCAAATGGGCGCTGGGAGAAAATATGCATCTATCCATCCATTCTTGTGTGCATAGGAAGTCCTGCTAATGTTTTTTTTTTTTTTTTTTTTTAATATCTGCATTCATTAATCATTAAAATGATAATTCCTCCTAACTCGGACAATGTGGGACTTGATCCTCATGCAAGATTTACAATATTTTTTCAGTGTGATTTTATTACTAAAACAATTGAGGCATGCATTGCATTTGTAAAACGACTTCTTAGCCACTCAAGGTTTCCAGACAAAGAGCATTGAGAGTCTCTGTAGGACCTCACAAACAAAAGACTTTTGTAAAGCCTTCCTCTGAATGTTTTATCTCTGCATTGTCTACATCAAGTTTCTTCTCCTCCTCTTACTTCACCACAAAAACACACAAAAAATGCACACTGAAGTTACAGACAATACAATAGCCCGCTCATTAAACAATACTCTACAGCACCACAAGTGGTAAAAAACTCCACTGGGTAGCTTTAACACTTGGGAATAACTTATCCCCCTTGCACAGACATGTTTTGCACTCTCAGTGGCCTTTGAAGAGCAGGCAAGGACTTGAATAAAAATCGTCCTACACCTTTCTTAATTGTCTCCACTGCCAAAGTATTTTTACTGCCATACTACAGTACCACAACATCTTATCTGCATTTCTCCTCTGTGCAAGGTGAATGCATTACTAAGCACAGAATAACAATTTACATCAGTCATTTTGAAAACACTTTACTCTAGGGCCACTTACAATCAGCCCAATGAACACGCACCCATTGTTAGAGACTAGCTGAACAAGTCTGCGCTATAGTGCCTTACAGCATGCTAATAGTTTAAATGTACTCACTCCTGCACACCGTGGGAAATTGATTAAAATTTAAAAAGGACAGTCTGGAGCAAAACAGTCATTTCTCCCTCATTTTTTATTGATCTAACCTATTATTAACAGGAGTTAACAAGAGCAATTTAATAATTTGTATCAAGAAGTCATTCCGTTCCCCTTTCTTCCACTGCTCACATATATTCTTACTTTAGAAGGTCCATCTCTTGAATTTATTTACAGAGTGCCTCACAGACTACAGACAACCAGTTAGAAATTCAGCAGGCGACAGGAGAACTGCTCAAGTGTCTTCTTGTATAATAATAAGCCGGGCCCAATGAGGGACAAGAAAAGGCCCTATGGGGTTGTGGGTTTCGTAGGAGTGGAACATCAAAGGCACCAGGCTCAAAGAGGGTGGGGTACCAACAGCAGTGGGAGGATGTTAAGGACAGTGTTTGGAAGTGTGTGTCTACTGTATGTGTGTGTCTGTGTGTGCATCAGCCTGGGACTTCGATGTTTTGGTTCCAAAGATGTCTCGGTGGAAAACAACAATTAAGGATAGATAACAAGTAAGTATGAGTGTGAGCATGTGGAGATGTAAGCTAATTCCTCCATCCGGCACTGTAATGAGAGCATTCAGTGATAGAATGAGCTCGAAAATGGCATCAAAACAACAACAGCAGCAGCACCACCATCATGGCAGATAGACTCTCCCCGAGGCAGGTGGAAACAGGCTGATGCAGACACTCTTCAGCATCTCAAATAGCCCTGTGATAGCTCACGATGGAGTGCTCACAAACAGTCACGAAGCAGAAGATACACATGGGGAACACACACACTTTACACAACACTAGTGAAGCCTCATCATAGATCTGCTACTCAGGCTGTCAGGGATGCTGGAGTAGCCATCCAGTCTGACCACCATCACCCACTGCCATTATGACAGCTTCACCAGGGAGAAGAGGATGCAGGGATAAAAATAGAGGGATACAAAAGGAAGACATGCAATGGGAATGATGCCCTCTTCCAGTGGATGAGTGGACGTGATGCTTGAGGATGGATGAAGGAAACACATGCCTCATGGTTGTTGAAAGCACGGGCTGGCTTGATGGGTGGATGGAGGGAGGAAGGGAGGTGGCGACAACAAGAGGGATGGCAGTTGAAAAGGTAAAAATGGTTGTAGAGAGAGACAATGGACAAACGGCACACACAAACTTGAAAGCACAAAGGCAGAATGAGAAAATAAAGGTATTAGGAGAAAAAGACAGAGAGCTGCTCCTGCTGTGTCTGTGTGATTAGGTGACTGAGATCCTCCACATTTCTGCACTGATTTGATTACTCTCCTCTCCCTGGTGTTTTTTTTGTGGTTAATGTCTGTTTTTGCTCCACAAACCTTTTCAGTATGTCATGTGCTAAATAAATAAAACTTTTCCTTCTGTGTTCTAATTCTCTGTTGTTTGCTTTGTCAATTCACAGCACACCCCCCCGTCCACTCTTCTCCCTAAGGATGCATAAACATTACACAATTTTTTTTACAGATTGCTTTAACTGATTCAAGTCCAGCACGTCATGCTGCACAAAATGTTCAGGCTAGGGTTCCGTAATGGAGGCAAAAAACAGTAATGAGGAATTCTTATTCCTGTTTTCTCCGAGGAAGCTTGAGATGGCCTAATTGACTGTTCTTAGATACCGTTGCTATGCCTGTCAAGTTCTCGCACAGCACATATGCAGTTTACGTTGATAAGGGTGGCAGCTTTACCACTTGAAATTCTTTGTAATTTTTGAAACAGTGGGATTTCAGATGACTGTCGACCATTGATTGTCTTGGCTGAAATGACGACTGTCCCTGCAGGTTTTATTAGCTATAACTCCCCAGCTAATCAAGCTAATCTTAGCTTGAAAAGTTACTTGAAAACACTGTCTCCGCTGACTAGTTATAGAATTTCAAGAATCTTGTAAGAGTCTTAAATATGTTCTTGGCTCCTGTTATGTTCCCCAATGGTGGTTCAGGGGATTAGGGAAGTAACAATATTTAAAACTAACCCAGGAAAAGTCAAAATTCTCCATCATATGTAAAATCTGTTAGGTGTTAGGAGTTGTTAGATTTAGATTTTGAAAACTTTTAGCACATTTTTTAATTGTTTGAGGTTGTGAATTCTTGTCTGGGCTGAGGGTGTTTTCTGAAACAAAGCAAGTTAGAAAAAAAATAAAATCATAAATTGCATATATTTCATATATATAAATCCTTAATGAATAAATTTTCACCAAAGAATTGGAATTAGAGTCTTGGTATTAGTAATATTAAGGTTTTTTTGGTAGCATGTCATTTGTCTCATGTTCTCATGAATGAGTGAAATACAAGTACTGGCAATTTGGGGTTTCCGGCAAACGGCTGTTACCAGCAGTAAATATCGGACAGGTATGTGTTTTATATGATTTATGTGTCAGAAACTTTCCTTCTCTTGGTTTTCCTCTTAGTTGTTGTCATGGATTGTAAGGAACCATTGATCAGCAGCTCAGCTGAGCAGCTCATTTCTATCCATCAGTCATCATGAGGTGCTTTGCATTGACCATTTATGGCTGAATTTGGGAATGTGGAGGACGAGATATGTGGCCGCTCCACGTGTCCACATTTCCAGGTGGACTGTGAGTTATAAATGGAACATTGCCTGCAGGTTTGCATACGCATGGTTTTATAAGTCTGATGATTTTTTTGTGCCAGCCATTTTCAGCTTTTGTGCGCACGTATACTTTAAGTCTGGATCCTACGCACTGTTTTATAAATGAGACCTCAGGACACAGATGCCAACATTAATCTACACTGTGATCCAGGACTGGCTTCGACATAGTGGGGAAATGCAAAGTGGATGTTGCGAATGGAGCTTTTTACAATGTAACCCTCAAAATATGACTGAAGTATGACTAAGGCTTCATGGAAGTAATGCTGGTTATTATCATGCTAATTAGCTAGTCATGCTAAGGTACACAGCTTACGTTAGAGCACACTCTTTAATCCATCATACATTTTGGCTTGTGCGTTTTTGGTTTTGGAAACACTAAAAAACTCTTGGCTGCCGCACATAATTATGGTCGCCATGATTTGACAATCACCCGTTTGGGGGGAGAGGTTTAGTGAACAGTCAGCTAGCATTGAAAAATTACTGCACTGTCACCACACAAGCAGATATGTGTGTGTGTGTGTGTGTGTGTGTGTGTGACTGTACATATGTGCACATGTGTACCTTTCAACAGTCCAGGTGGTCACGTTGTACGGGATGTCAGCGGTGTGTGTGTTCCAGTCCCCACTGGGCAGCTCTTTGACCTGCAGAGTGAAGTACCTCAGCGGGGAGGAGCCTGAGCCGCCTGTCACCCAGTGGAGGCGGAGACGGCGAGATTCTACCCCATCCTGAGGAGCAGACAACTTCCTGGGTGGCTGAGGACGCTCTATGGATGCGGTAATGAGGGCGAAAGAGGGAAGATAAAAAGAAGAGAGTGGGAGGAGACAAAAGAGGCAGAGGGGAGATGAAACGGGGAACAAAGAGAGAAGGCAAAAAAAGTGATGTGAAAAGGGGAATTGAAGTGGAAGCAGGAGAGGGAAAAAAGAGCAACAAATTACTTGACTACTAGAGCCATTTCAATTTGATTAAAAACTGATTGATCAGTTGATATTCTGATACATTCTAAACATTAATTCATACACCAAATTTTGTCATTCAATAGTCATTTGTGTAATGTGTTACACCAAAGGTAAATTGTATCAAATATTGTATTAAAATTACAAATTCCAGTATCGTGTAAACACTACAGAGCACCACACATTAACATGAGTCAAGGAGGTGCTGGATGCAAAAAAGAGAAAATGAAAAAAAGGTCACAACACGTACACATTTATCTCCGTTACATTTTGCAATGGAGATAAGTGCAAGCACACACCTCCTGAACAACTTCAATGCTATTATTTTAAATGTGGTAATGATATGATACCTGTTTTTTGTGTGTTTCCATTTCAGTTGGACTTTGGATGAAATTATTCTGAACAAAGGATGCATTTCTACCTATAATAACCTGTCGTGTCAGTTATACAGTGAATCTTTTGCTGTCTTAAGTCTTTGTTATACTTTTTATAAGTAAAAAGCTGATGAGAGACTGGCTACTTAGATACAGGACATTTAAAGGACCAGCGTGTAGGATTTAGTGGCATCCCTTCCAAGCGGCTAGAGCCAGAACATAGATCTCTGAAAAAACAATGGATACTTATTGTGGTCATAAGGTAAGAAGGTAAAAGGATATTGAACACTGTGTAAAATGTCGTCACTCAGCAGTTTCAGTACATTATAATCTGTTTTTCAGTTAAAAATCAGTGGACCTGCAGAGCTTCTCTCCCGAGGATGCAGCCACTGTCCAGCATCACCTGCACTGCATGCTCGTGCTCCTTTATGCCGTGAATTAAGGATTTATTCAAACCAAACCAGCGTTGGTGATTGTTGGCAAACCAAGACATTTTTGGTGAGTTTTGTTTAGCTTCTGTTAAGTTTAAATGAAGCTGACAATGACGAAGAAAGAGTCTGGTGAGTTTGTTGAGAGCAACTAAACAGCTGTTTCTGGTTAAACAAAACACATCTTACTCTTTAAAATAACAATATCAATCTGAGTCTGTCAGTGGCGAAAACAAGCACAAACAGACAAGCGTCCCCTGCTCTGCTTCTCTATCACTCTTCTCCTCTTTCATCACAGTTTTGTGGTTTGCAGTAATTTTGAGACTCGGTTTGTAAAGTTTACAGCCTGTCACGATGTTAAACTGCTCTGTGTACAATAACACACATTTAAAAAAAAAAAAAAAACAGAGCTGAAACTTATTTACCAACTACTCCTTTCACCCTCTCTCATTAGTCAACAGACAGCGCATGTGGTCTCAAGGATATTTTTTAATAAGTGCACAAGCTAACATAAAAATATATTTATGATTAATTCCTCATTGAAATGTTCTCCCTCTGCATTTTTGTAAGTTTCTGTTTTTATCCTGTAACTGTAATGCACACTGACTGACAAAGGAAAAAAAACAACAAATGCTTGCCTGGAAGAATCTCAGTCAACTACGGGGACTCCGACTAATGATTCAAACCTTCGACTATCAGGGACAGCCCTAAAAGCCTGTCATCATCTGTTTAATGATGTATTATAAGGCGTCAGGTGTATTGGCAGTATATTTTTATATGCAGGCTTATGAAGTCACTGTCCAGCAGAACATCCTCATTTATTCTGTCCTCTGTCTCCGTGATGGAAGTTTCCCCTTGACCCCCTCCTCCTGTTGCTGTCATCAACATCCTGCAGTGAGGCTTTTTTTCTTTTTTCTTTGAAGCCATTTTCATATTGAGCTGTTTCTTTATTTCAGTGACTATTCGACCCTCCGGTAACACAGCAATAAAAGAACTTGTTTTTTTTCCCGTTCTTTGCTTTAGCAGGTTTCTTAATTCCACTGCTGATGCTGTTAAGATGACAGACTTTCCTTTAAAAATCTCTTAAAGCAGGACTAAAATGTCCAAGCTCGTAAAGTTGTCCTTTTTTTCTTTTTGATGCTGATTTCATGAACAAACACTTCCTGACATATAGGGCAAGAAGTGTAGCCTTATATGGTATTGTTGGGGCGTTAATCATGCTAATTTACAAGCCTCATGCTCGTGCACTCAAATGCACACAGGCAGATTTACACAGTTATCTGAGGTTAGCAGAATCTGACATGGCACGTTCATACGAGCCCTTTGAACGAAAAAAAGTAAGAGAAACTTAAGACAAGAATACAAAAATGTTCTTGCATGAGGACCATTTATTCTTATGTTCAGGTGTTTATACACTAACGACAACATACTCATGAATATTTCATTTCATTTCTGCCATATTCTGCCAATAGATCCCTGTAAATTTTACACACTGGACCTTTAAGGAAATATATCGCAGAGAGACGACTATAACTGGTACTTGTGCATGCGTGTCAGCAAGTTGAATTCCCAGTGTGGAAACATCTGCAGTCAGTATGTTTCTTCACTCATTCATTCATGTTTCTCCTTTAATTTACTTCCCATCTGCAGCCATACATGTTGAAATGAATTGTCACCTGGACAAATGGAGACTATCATGGTCCATATGCCGCAAATACCTTGTAAGACGGGGCAAGAGCAGTCCACATTTACATCACATATGCATCAGTGTGACGGTTGCGCTGCATACATACTGTATGTTCAAATGAAACAAGACATCTAACCACTGCGGCATCAAAGAAACAATTTCTCAACAGATTGTGTGTGTGTGTGTGTGTGTGTGTGTGTGTGTGTATGTATTTGTCTTCGCTATTCAATTAGAAGATGAAAGATGGCTCTGGGAGTCAGTGTCTTTGTACAACTGTGTTGGCAGTAGCTGTGCGATTAGTAGACGTGCCTCCACACATGCTGACATGCATACACACACACACACACACACACACACACACAAACAAAAACACACGGCCGGGGGGCATAACTGTTTAATTTCAGGGGCATCACGTTATCGATTAAGTCCAGAAATAAAAGCATTATCGATTCTCTCTGAAGTTTAATTAATCTGCACTTATGTTCTCAAACATGCGCACAAGCAGAATCTCTCCCAGACACACACTGACACACACACATACACAGAGAGGCTTGCCTTCCTTCATTCATCCTTATCACAAGTAATTTAAGTCAAATCTGTTTGCCTCCCTTCTTCCCTCACGCCCTTATTCTTCAGTCCCTTCAAGATTTGACTATTATCTCCCTCTTTCGTTTTCCTGATACCATCTGCGTCTCCCTGTCTGTTCTCCTCTTGTTCTGTTCCACAGTTAAGATCATGTTCTGATAATAAACTCATAATTGTCAGAACAAGTGCTGCCCTTTCAGCACTTAGATGACTGTTTACTGCCACACGAGGGAGAGGAGAGGGGAGGAGAGGAGAAGAGCGGAAAGGGGTGTGGTAGAAGTGCAGAAGAAGAGAGAAGAAATGGTACTAGAGGAAAGAAAAGATATGGTTGTTGGGGGATGAATTCGGCAAAATGTACTACTGTATGTTGTCCATTACCTTATCAGTTATCACCCTCTTGGAGCCCAAAAAAATCAGCATAAATAAATCTCTCAAGAGGGAGTTGTGGTTTTCTCTAATGCATTCATGCACACGCACACAGCCTCACACACACACACACGCACACCCACGCGCACACTCAAAAAGCCAATTTTCTTTTTCGAGGGATTAAGTTGGTCTCTTCAGCATCATCAGAAAGAAATCTCTATTAGGCAATTCTGTCTATCTCGCAGTGAGAATGGGCCATTATGTTACTGAAGTGGAACAGAGAACCACTGAATTCTATTCTAAAGAAATCCTGATAATGATGCCGCCTATGTTATGATATCTGATCCAATTAAAATGCACTACACAAGCTGATAGCTCCGAACAGAATATCTGACATCATGATTCCAGGTTTTCATAGAAATTCACTTCACTGTCATATTTTAATATAGGGACTTTTGTAGCATTTCAATGCTTTACTAGACATACATGGTGCTGGCTGACAGAGAAAATTGGAGAGAGAGATCAGGGATGACATATACCAAAGGCTGCGAGCTACGTTCAAACCAAAGTCATTCATGCATTAGCCTACTGAGACACCACTGTAAATTCATTTTTAAAGTGATATTTCACTTTGGTGGGGTAGCTCTACTCAGCTCAGAAGTGGTCAAACTTCAACACCACTTGGCATTTAGACTTTTCCTTTTTGTCTCTTTATCAGCAGATTGTATTGCCGAAATACTGATTGTAACACCTGATACTGGCCTATTACAGCTAAATCAGTCTACACTGGTGTTGACATACCTGCTGTCCCATATGTGCCTATATATTTTTTTAAAGACAACATAATGCAGATAGTTTTTATCTAGCTTTATAGGGAGTGTGCTGTGTATATTTGATCCTTTTCATATATTTAGGTTTGATAAAAATATATTTGCTCTATTTGTGTTTTTTTTTATTTAGAATTATACAGTTGTGGTGTCCTGATATGATTTTTGGACAATAAATCTATCGTTCAACTGTAAAATATCTTGCTTCCATAACATATCTTCGTCACAAATGTTAATTACTTTTGAGGGATCAGTGCAAAACATGTGCACTTATGTATATATTCTGTTATGTTCTGTGTATTATACTTTGTATAAAAGTTATTGGCTGATATATCGAAGTCAGAATTTTTTACTCCAGCATCAGCCCCAAAAATCCAGTACTGGTCAGGTCCTAGTGCAGTTAGTACTCTCAGTAAATGGCAGGCACTGAGAATGCTCCGAGTCAATTAGTAATTTTTTTGCCAGAATTTCTTTCTTGCCTTGTCATAACTTCATTATAACAACCTGTCCCACTTGACTAAAGTAGGGGGCACACAGTCCATTTCTGCAGAAGTCAAGAAGAAGTCAAATGATGTGTCAAACAGTGCCTTTTATGAGAGCCTGAAGAAGGAAGCCTGGGTTAGAAAGGAAAGTTGATAACCACTGTTGGGATGTCAATTATCTCTGAACGCAAAGAAAGCCTTGCTATGTCGAGCTTGCTTCGTACAACATCCCTCAGTACTGAACAGAAGAACAGAAGTTATAACAGTTCAGAATATCAAGATGGTAAATCTATATATCTGGCTTTAAAGCAGCTTTAATCAATATGTTCAAATGGCCACAGAATCAAACTGTAATGTAATTTAGTGACTTTCAGAGAATTATCACTGGGCTCTGCAGTTTCCCTCAGCCTACACAGAATGTTTTAGCATCTTTCAGCTTACTGTTTTGGTGTAACAGCCCTCCATTTTTGTTCTGTTTCATTCTCACTCCTCTCATCACCGTAGTTTTCAGCAAAAAAAGCTCTAAAAACCTACTGTGCACTACCTCCCCAGCACCAAACTGCAGTAAAGCAAGCTTACCAACTAGCTGGTGAACACAGCAGAGCATTTAGCAGTTAAAGAGTGAGATATTTCCCTCAGGATTTCATGGAGATGAAAAACAGAGCTAAAAGAGAGTAAATATTGAACTTACATTCATCAGGCGGACACAAACACCACTCCATATGAATGCTAATGCTCCATAACTGCTGCATGTGTAAACATGCAACTGTTTGCTAACAGGTTTGCCACATCAACATTTTGAGGTGATGATATATCAGTGTTGTGTTTTTCAGCTGCCCCCCAAGTGGCCATAAAAAAATATTGTTTCAAAGCAGCATCTACAGATGAAACTGTAATTCTCTTTATTCCTGAGTCCACAGTGGAAACAGTCAGGCGTCTCAGGCTGTGCTCTGGCTCAGAGAGGACAAACACTGCAGAATAACACTGGGGAACGTGTTGTCATGTAACAACGCTGACTCACTGACTGTAGCTCTAACACTTGTAGGGATCAACATTCTTTGTATGTATGATAGAATATACATGATGATGATTTTTAGGATATCCTAATAAGTTCTCTAATGAAGTTATAATTATGTAAACTGGATAGTAACTCTATGTATATTATGTTTCTTTGAAAAATGTAATTTTGTGTATTATTGTTGTCATGTTTTTTGATAAAAGATGAAACATTTGGAAAAAGTGAAGATAATTGGTCATGGTGATAATTAGTCATGTGATCTATATGTATTTACCACATCTGTGAGTGTTCACATAATTCTGCCGAGAGGACCTTGAAGAAGTCATAGTGAAGTCATTTCATTGTGCCGTGGTTAATTTGATCATCGCCCAACTCATCACTACCGACCAGCACCTGATCGTGAAGACTGGCTGTGCAGGGAGGGGAATTTATGTTCAATGTAATTTCCATTATTTGGAGGGAACAAAATCTCATGCATACATTGTTGAATGAAGGCAAACAGGACAACATGACATACGATCATCTGTAACACATTCTTAGTTGTTAGTGTCTTCTGGTTAATTTAGTATAAAAACTAATTCACCAAGTTTCAGTCATTTTAAGAAACATCCATCTTTACTTTTTGATTCCTGCTGTTTGTCTCCTGCTGTTTCTTGCCTTGCTGTCATTGATGTAACACCAGGCCATTTGTGCCTTGACATCCTGTGTCAGTTTGTTCCTGCACAAACTGCACTGTGTTATCTTCTCTTGTCATTGTTCAGTGTCTCAAGACATATAACCAAAAATAGCACCTGTACTACCTGGTCCATCAGTGGCTTATGGCAGATTAGCCTCTGAAATGCTTTTTTTTATTGATCATCGTGATTATGATCAGTAAATTATGATCCAGATTATGATCAGTTCATTTCTAATAATGTGCAAATATGTTCATTATGACCACTAAAGTAATTTTAAGTATGAGATGTACTAAATCTTCATTTGGCAGCAGTTAAATGCACACTATGTAAAATCTGCTGTAAGGTGGCTCTCACCTTAAAACAATAAAAGATGTAGTTTGATGACTTTGTGAAGTAGCGTGGGATGATGGGAGTTATCATCATTTTTAAACAACCACCCGATGAAAATCTATCTGATGTGACTAACAGAAATCATGTTCATACTCATGTTATGTATGAAATGCACCGCTGCCTTGAATAAATTACCGACGTCTCTGCATTTGAACATTGCTGGAAACATTTGGGATGATGTAAGTAAGTACACAACTCAACAAAAAATATAACATTTGTCTCGCGTTTTTATACATTTTCATGCAGAAATGTAACATAATATGGCTTTAAAATCCTGGCTGCAACACTCTGAATGAGGCAAAGACATGAAAGCAGTTGTCTGAAGCGGGAAGACAGAGCGGTGCAGAATTCTCGACAAGATGAGATAAAAGCATCACGATCTCTGAATATGAGGAGGATAAAAACTCGACTTTTTATTTGTTTTTAAATTGGAGGGAAAAGAACCGCACTCCTTTACCTCTTTAAAAGTCAAGTCACTGTTAAAACCTCTCCTTCCTTTTTGGCTACAGACTGTGTGTTGGAGGATGTACTTCTTCTGTTGGAGGTTTTTGGAGACAAAACTGTCTTAGGAGAGTTTCTGTCACTGCTCAGCCTCCTACACCTCGCCATAGGCAGGGGCTGTCACACTCACTGTTTGAGAGTGCAAAAAATTCCTGCTACTTTCACAGTTTATACCCTATGATGAGGCCAGCAGCTGCTAAAATTAGATGAAATGTTAAAGGGAAATTGGCAACATTTTAGCTGCCCTGTAAGAGAAAATTACCATGACTGCAGAGTGCTGATTGAACTATTGATTGATAATTATTACTTTGGTTTTGAAATTTAAGATTTATGGCTTTTTGCTCTCTCCTTTGGCAAAAAATAACAAAAAAAAAAAAACACTTCCCAGCCACTGCCATTTCAACACATTGCCAGTCTCATTCTCTTTCTCACCTACTAACTGTGCATTTTTCACCCCCCACAACAGAGCATGGTGCTGTGAGAAAGACGCCAGCGCCGCAATGTTGTTGAGTGAGGAAGGCTAATAATCCTTGCTGTCTCACTCAACAAGTCAATTAAGTTTGGCATGTTCAGTGGATGGTATCAACAAACTGAATGCCATAATTGTCTTTGGCAGGGGTGGAGGCGACTAATTCCAAATACTCAAGTTACTGTAATTAAGTAGTTTTTTTGGGTACTTTTGGGTGAATAGATTTTCAAGTCTGTCCATTACATTATGTCAGTGTTTCTCAATCCTGGTCCTCAGGCCCCCCTGCCCTGCATGTTTTAGGTGTTTCCCTGCTCCAACACACCTGATTCAAATGATCAGCTCATCATCAAGCCTCCACAGAAGCCTGATAATGACCTGATCATTTGAATCAGATGTGTTGTAGCAGGGAAACATCTAAAACATGCAGGGCTAGGGATAAGTAGTTTACGGTATTGGTGAATAATCACTGCATCATTATGTAATCTACTTAGTTACTTTTAAAATCATAATTGAGTACAATTTGAATTAACATCCAACCACTCATCTGCATTTTTGGAGCCAATAAGGTTATGTGATCGCAAACAGGCCAATGAAAACAATGATTTATGGACAAAAAAACTAAACACTGCAGCAGCACAGGTTCAGAGTAAGGACGTTAATGATTAATCATTATTTGATTAATTGCCATTGAGAATTTAACCAATTTAATTCATTCATTCATTTAATTAGTAGTCTAGAAACGGCAGTAATTGTACCTCATTTGACATTGTTTTATCTGGTGGAGCCATTTGTTGAATAAATTTAAACTTTAAATGAGAAAAAAAAGACAAAACAAAACAGAAAAAAATGAGAATGAGTAAGATAATATATGTTTTGTATCTCATAAATTATTAATGATATTAATGATTAAAGTAGGGTTGGCAACATTGCTTTGGTATCATTAAGAAATAATTTCATAATAACTTTTCAGCATATTGTAAATCAAGTGGTCTGAGACAGAACTAGACTTCTGTACCTCCTCTCGGCTCTGTTTTCAGCCTTTAGGGAATCTGGGCCGTGACGGTAGACTTGAAGCAGTCACAGGTGTTCTCAGGCTGGGGGCTGCTATTAGTTGTTCTACTAGTGCAGCTGCGTGTGCACGTTCCTTTGGTGAGACCCTGAATCAATTGCTGAAACTCCTGCAGGAAAAGCTGCTATAAAATGGAATTATCAGACAGAGAGTCTTAAAAAGACTCCAGCTAATGAGCAACATGCTCAGCCCAGGAGTTTGTCAGCTCACTCGGTTACTTTTGACAGTTGTGTTCATTCACATCTATTGCGGGGCTTTGCTAAGGGCTGAGAGGACCGGGCGAGCTGAGACACAGAGCTGCTCAGACCTGGAGAGGTCTTCAGGAGAAGGTCACTACTGCAGCTTTAATTGATTGTCAGCATTTTCAGCTATCAGTTAAGGAAAATGTGCAAACTTTGCACATCAGTTCATTGCTTACCTTCTGTGCTAGTACTCCTCTGCTTCTCCTAGCTTGGGGCATGCTGAACAGCATCTACTGTAGGTAATACACTGACTGTCGATAAGTATCTCATACTACCTCACATCAAATAATCTAATCTATCCCTTAAACACACCTGGCTAGGCTCCCACCATGTTTTAATAGACTACTGTTGCTGGCATTTTTGTGGAACTCTTGACTCACATTAGGCCCCTGCAGGAGGGCTAATGCCTACAATTTTTGATGTCTATATTTACTGCTGAGCAGATCTTCATCCACCTGAGTTTCCAAATGTCATTTAGTCTTGTTCTGTATGTAAAATGTCCCACACACGGAAAAGGTCATACTTTTTTCTGCATGTCCAACCTCAAACTACTTGTTGTTGAAGAACCGAAAACCTGTCTGAGCTCCACGCCTGAAGCTCCTGCTTGCCTTTTTACCTCTAACTTTATCTCTGCGAGGACTTCAGATTGCCCACAACTCATTACACCTCTGAGTAGGGCTGCAGAGATCATAACATTTTAAAATGATAAAACTTTCACCTAACCTTTCCACACTGTGCACTGGCATTACTGTAGAAAATAGCATAATGGGTGACATAATATAATCTCTGACCGATTGAAAGTTAATATGAAAAGCGAGGACAAAATAAGCATAAAATAATTGTAGTTGTCTCCTGCAATAAACCTTCTCAACGGCAAACCGTTTGAAAAGCACAGGTAAAATTAATTACATTAATCAAGTCACTCCTGCTCAAAATTGGCTCATTTACAGAATTTATTTAACACATCTAATTTCCTTATGCATTATTATAATTGAATGTGAATTTCATTACAGATTATTACATTGCTTTGGTGCAAAAGCCACATGAGATGCATGATTCTTATACAGTGGGAGTGCATGAAAAAAAAATGCAAATTTTACTCGTCATTAGTCAAAGCTTCCTGGCTTACACCCCATTATTCTTGTTGAATTATCCAGCAACGTAGAGAAGTAATTTTTATACGAACAAAATGAACACATTTGTTATACTGGTTCCATTAGTGTGTGGTTCAATACTGTTTCAGAATTAAGTCAGACTGTTAACATTTCTACCTCTTTCAATATAAAGAAACAGAAGAACGAGAAACCGATATTTCACAATAGGTTTTTAATCTTCAGCACCTCCGTGCATGCACACGTGGCGGCTTTTGTAAAGTTTTTTCATTGTCCCCAAACAACCTCCAACCACACACTGCTCATTCCTGTAGTTCTTTTTCACAGCTGACATTTGGAATCAGCATAGCAGGAAAAGCACAAGCCCAACGTAAAACATTTATGACGACTGTTCAATTTAGTCATTCATACCTGCTGCTGCTGTGATGTGCCAAAATGTTACTGACCTATTAAAGGTCTTAAAGCCCCTGAAAACTTGGTCTCAACTTTTAAGCATTTCTCTACAACATTAAATAATCATAAGCAGTGTTAATTACCGAGACTGTGACAGCCCACCACAGTCTAATTTGTCCCACCACAGTTTCATTATGAACCCAAAATATTTTTACACTTCTCACGACAATCTGCGCCTAGCCATAGGCAGGGGCTGTCATACTCAGTGTTTGAGTGTGTAAAAGTTCTTGTTATTTTTTCAGTTTATACCCCGTGATGAGGCTGGTGACTGCTAAAATTAGATGAAATAACGAGAAATTAGCAGCATTTTTGCCGCTCCAAAAGAGAAAATTACCTCTGCACAAAGCACACTGGAACATTCCTGACTGTATCCAAGACACCAAGGCATTTTGAGGACACATTTGAAGCTGATAACATTAACTAACCGTACAGTATCCACTGCAGTTATCCACTGCTCTGAACCCAATTTTACCATAATAAATGTACAAGAAGAGATAATGTTACTGCAGAACTTATCATTGATAGTTAAGTTAATGTTAGCTTAACTGCTCATTTACTATGCTTTGAAGGTGTGAGTTTTTTGTGTGTCATCACCATTCATATCTATGCGTTTATGATTAAATTCTTTACAAGAGCAGCAACTGCTTCATCAGGACTGTGTGGGTGTGGTTTGATCAGATTTGATTTATAGTGTTGGCAAACAGGCAAACAAACCCACGCTGTCATCAGATTTTGAATCCAACGTTGCTGCATTATGAATGGTTCATAAAAGTATGTGACACTGCCTTTTTCCAATGTTGCCCCACCCACTTCAAACCAGTAAAAAGGGCACAGATAGAAACATAAAAACAAAATCTCTCATGTGAAGGAAAACCAAAAGGTTCTGTCTTTGGCAGAAAATGTGTTTTCATATAGAACCAACACATCCTTCACAGTAAGAATCTGATCGGCCGACTTTTCAAGAGCTTTAATTGTAATGAACTAAATATCTGAAAGCAGTGTTTGATACAGGTGTTTAGATAGAGGCTGGGGGACCTTTATTGCATTTTGCCACCTGTTTCTTTCTCCATGTTTTCTGTCACTCTGCACTGTACTATCAATATTAAAATATGACCACAATACAATTTAACTGCTCAAATACATTGAGCACCTCATGTTTTTGAGACAGCTCGAGAGCTCATTCAGGTCAGGGGCCTCATTACAGAAACTCCTTAACCCTGAAATCCTTTCATTTAGGATGTCATTTAGGATTTTTGGTATTACAGAAACATGTTTCCTAAGTGCAGTTAGGAAATTATCCTAACTTATATTAAGATAGGAGTTTAGCTATTACAGAGCTTTTAGGAATTCTTAGTTAGGATGGCATAGACCCTGTCCTAAATTCAAAATAACTACCAAAAATGGCAGCACCATTGTTTTTAGGTCTGTATGGCAATGACAATGAAGATGGGGAACACCATGAACACAAAAATATTATGATTGAAAGGCTACTCAAACCGTATGATGAAGCTTTGCATTTCTTGGACCAGGTTTTAATGGATATATATCAACTGCCATGACGATTAATTTTAAATCTGACATGCTACATCAATCAAATCTTTATCCGGGACCAATAACTTTGAGGAAAAACCTTTCTTGTCCACTTCAGAATGCAAGCTGACATTGTCAGGCATACAGGCAGTCTAATGCACATTACAAACACAAGTCCCTTTTACACAACCTCTTCAAGGCGGGAATACTGCGCCTTTAGTCTGCCTCGCTGTCTGTGTAAAAGGAATAGACACGGACTGGGGGGGTGGTTAAGTTTGTTCCGTCTCTGATCCACTGAGATCAGAGCTGCGTGCACTAAGCAGACACACACACACACACACAAACAGGAGGAGAGAAATCCTCCCCACAGATCATCACACAAGGTGATCTTTTTAACTCAACTGTTGCACAAGAAGCAACAGTCTGTTACCCAGGAACACATTAAAAAGCTTCATGTTATAAATCCAAGAGGTTATCAGCTCTGTGTGAGATTTTAAATGAGTAGATGAGCAGAATCACTTGTTGACTGGTGCGCTGTTGTGTTATATCATGCCTCTCTTGGTTCTATGATACCAGGACGCACTGTGGCGGTTTTATGCCAGCAAGTCCTATCTTTGAAACGTTAGGAGTTAGGAAAGGACAATCAGTTAGAATTTGTTTTCTGTCGTGAGGTTCCTGTTTCTTATTGATCCTCTTAAAATTGGGGTCTGATTATTCCTTCAAAATAAAATTAAATAAAAAACATATATTTTCAAATATCTATTTCTGCACATTATATCCATCAGAGGAAAACTAATACAGCAAGAGACATAACTTCTTGTATAGTAAGTAAACTGACCAAAATTTGAAGTATTTCCAATAGGGGCTTTTTAGAGTGCAAAGCACTCCCTTTGCGGCCGAGCTGGGTTGTGAACGCTGCCATCATTACCACACGGTTACTGTTGAATTCATCGCTCATTTCAGCTCCACCTACATTACATTTTCAGTCAGTGAAGGTGGCGTTGTGTGACTCCTGTCCATCACGCAGTTTACAATGCCATCCAAACCTCCTGTTACTAACTTTGCGAGCTCCCAGTCTGAGTCAATGTCAGCTGATAGGACCACTAATATACGCTGCACAGTTAACTGCTTCAGCAACAAGTAGGTTTTAAAGTTATCTGAATATCAGAAACTCTGTAAATCACAGAGCAGCTGAAGGACATCAAGGAAAACAGAAAACATTCTCTTCATAAAATATGATCCTGATCTCTGCTTCTGTTGAGTTTTATAACAGTTGGCAGAGAAATCTGAACCATCTCTGCATCAGATCTCAAGTTAACTGCGGAGGCGCCTCTTGCATGTGCTCTTGCTGAGATGCCTCAGATATGTATGTTCACAATCGAATGTCTTTGTTTAAAATAATCTGATTACATAAGTGAATTTGGAATATTCAGTGAAGGCCCTCATTCCTATTAGGGTCGAATAGGAGTGGTTAGTATCTGCCTCCCTAGAAAAAAAGGATATGATAGCAAACCTGATACCACATAAAGCTTAAGTGTATGTATGTGTCCTTTACCTCTACGTTCAGTGGTAACAACCAGGGCTTGCTGTTCTTCGCCCCAGCCCACGGCGGTGCGAGCAATGAGTTGGAACACGTAGGTCTGCTCAGGAGAAAGTCCGGTGACGGTGAACTGCCGAGCGTTGGAGCCCACCTCCACTGTGGTCCAGCGCTGAGGATCCCTGCTGTCTAAGCGGTAGGAGATCTGGTAGCCTAGTGGGGAACAGCAGGAAAGACAGACGGAGGAGGAAAACAGTTTAAATCTGTCTGAAATTCTTGTGTGTGAATGTGTTTTTGTGTGTTTTTGTGGCCTACTTTAGATCACAGAGCCCACAGGAATCAAAGACTGCACAATACGGGATTGGAAAAAGCCTGAAAACACTGCCTTGTACCACACATCCTCATTTCTACAGTAACTCATAGAAACAAACACACTTTTCTGCAGTTCCTGAAACTGTCCATGTCTGTTCTGAAGAGATTTGATCCATAAAGCTGCTCCTGTGTTCATACAGAGCCCTGAGGACGGGTTCACACCTAAAGGTCCGGTTCCTGAATCGAACCAAAGTGAGAATGATACATTGTTTCAATTTTCCGGTTTGCATTCACAAAGGCAAAACACAAACAGTCCCGATACTTAAAACACAAGTCATGTGGTGGATATGTTGTTCAGTTAATGGGCAAAAAGACAGCAAAACCATCCCAATTTCTACCTGAATATTGTTCATTGTGGAACATTGTCAGGTTACTTTTATGCTGGTGTTGATCTGGAGCACATATCAGCAGACCACACACGTGTGTCTCGTAATTGAGTGTGTAATAAATAATTTAATGATTCAGGCATTAGTCACGTTGTCATGAGTCCAGGTTTGTCCCCTGCCAGTCCACATTTTGGTAGCGAATGCATTACCAGTTCACCAGTCACCAAAGCAGGGAGAGAAAACATCTTTTAACCAATGAAATGACACATACAATGTTACGCTTCTGTGATGGGTTTGACTGGTTTCAAACCAGCGGCCCAAGACGAGGCTGACCAGAGAGCATTTGTTTAGTCCGGGGCAGAGTTTAAGTCTGGGCCGTACATTAACACAGAGGGGAGACAAAGAAAGTTCAGAGAAAAAAGAGAAAAAGGCACAGAGCCTGATACTGAAGTAAAATCATGAATTTATTTAATAAATTAGTATAAAAAAAAGAAGAAGCACTTAAATCCAACAAAAAGAGGTGTGTCTGCTTGTATTGATTTGAAGTGATTGGGTCACTACATTGAAGCTCAGGAAAAAACAGCATTGTTTTCTGCTAAAATTTTTATGTTAAATAAATAAATTACACATAAGCAGTCAAAATAGGTGCGCTAAATGAGACCAACTTAATATAATTTTTTAATTAGAATTTTCACTAATATGGGCAAGTGAGCATGAAGCTACTGAAAATAATGTTCTGTCGTTCAAATGGTAATTTATTGATCATCCCTACGTGAACTGACAGATTTTTATGCAGCACTTGTTAAACCTGATCAGGCAGAGGCAGGACAAAGAGGAGGTGTCTTGTACAGTAATCATTCAAGGTTTATTACTTTGGGATCTGTCGCACACTTTTTAATGGATTTAATGAATGGACAAATTACACAGAGTAGGATACAAGAACAGCTTTTTTAACAGCTTTTGACCTATTAATCAGGGGAAATACCTGTGCTGATGTGCAGACATGTTTTCTAAATGATCTGTTGCTCAAAAGTGGCTATTGAGGTTTGATATATAGTCCTGTTTACTTCTGTAACTTAAGCTTAGCTAGCTTTCATTGCAAACCTACATTTGTTTGCCTCAAGATTACCTTGATCTTGCAGAAACTGTGAATGCGTCATTCCCCCTCCGTACTCCAGTGCCATGTGTACCGTGTACGCGCTCGGTATAAGCGCATCAAAGCAGTTGCTGATAAAAGGCACAATAGTTTTGGCATTAAAAAAAAAGCCTTTAGGCCTACGTTTTTGTCTGAACTTTCAACAAAGGCGGCGGCCAAAAATACAAAGGCAGTCCTCCTTTGAGTTAGACAGGGAGAGAAAACCCTGACCAAGGGGGTAAACGCTCCAGACAAGGCTGGTGTGAACCCGCCCCTAGACTCGCATTTATCAAAAACATGCACAAAGCTGGAGAGAAACTCAAAATTCAGTGCACACACACACACAGCTCACATAGTGACATTCCCTCTACACACACACACATATCATATAAACATAAACCCTCTCGCCTGTCCTCTTCGCTGTGACTCATGGTGCACGCGGCTTGTGTCTGTTTCTCTGTCTCATGTGCAGTAGGCCATGTAATAACACTAACACCCTTCAACACATACACACATACACTCAGGCCACTGATCCCCGACCATACTTTCCACACACCGCTGGACACTCACAAAGGCTCTCAATATGAAGATTGTATTCTACACCAAAATACACACAACAACCACACAAGTGAGCGGAGCTGATTGGTTCACAGTAAGACTGTCAGGATGGTAATCTGCTCAGAAGCACATAATCTGGTTGTGCGGGTGATAATCTCATCAGATAGTCTGATTGTGTATTAATATGAACGCAGTGTGTGGAAGATTATTGGATAACAGTGAGATAACAAATCCTCTTGCATCTAAACAATTGGGTCAGAGCACAGCATTATCCTCTGTACTGAATATCATTAGGACATCGCTGCTATCAGATACATGAGGCTGAATCTCCATTACAAAGTGACTGTGTGATGCTAGAGGAAGCCCATCTCCATTTTCCACTGAAAAGATGTAACATGGGCAGTATATTTCCATACTGTTTCTGAGCTTAAAGGGATAGTTTGGATTTTTTGAAGTGGTGTTGTATGAGGTATTTATCCATAGTCAGTATATTACCTACAGGATTTTGTTTATTTTACTTTATTTAACCTTTATTTAACCAAGGAAGACCCATCAATGGTGTCCTGGTTACATATCATACATACAGAGGGCAGTTGGCACAATCCCAGTTTGGAGACGGCAGCAGGGGTACCAGTGTAAAAAAAAGTAATGTACTGCTGTGGACAGGGTCAGCAGTTAAAATGTATTTTAGCCTCCTGAATATATATTTCTTATGTGCAACACTTGTGTCTGTTGCTTGTTTATGTGGTACCGTTTGTACCGTGTTTATGTTTCCTCTTGTTTATACTGCTTCCATTGCTTATTTTTCCTGTTGTTTATCTTGCTTGTTTACTGATTTGATTTGCTTTCCTTGTTGTGGGATTAATAAAGGATTATGTTATTTTATCTAAAAAAAAAGGCCCATCTAAAAAAAATCAATATCAGTTTAAGTGTAAAACACACTACATTTAGAATATTCTCAAAATATCTCTCCAAAGCCAACAGACTCGTGTTGAGTCACATTTAAAAATGTGTATGTATACACACTTGTTTGCTTTTAGTTGCATAATGCTCATTGGCCTTGAGTGAAAAACTCACAGCAATGCTACTAAAAGATAATACATTCTCTCCCTGTCTAACATTTCTACACTACATACCAACTGTATAAAGTGTTAAATCACACGTCCCCATGCTTAGTTTCTCCATAGTTTTCACCACACCTAAGATCTATGGATAGTTTTTCACTAAGGTGCTGAGACACCTCTGAGGGGCTTATGCACAACCCCTCCCTTTAAGCTCGTTATTCTTTTCCCTCCAAATCATACCTGACTGCTGAACAAAGAGACTACCCAAGTAAGTGGAAATAAGAATTTTTCACCGTTACACTCTTAATCAATTTGGTTAATATTTCATGGTTTACTTTAAGTGTTTAATGGATTGTTTTGTATTAGATTTTATGTTTAGTAAGCCCTGAAGATGTAGTAAATGCCGAGATTATGAATGCATTAATTGATGTAAGTGGGAATAATGAGGACTAATTTACTCCTGGGTTTGCTGCTACTGTTCTAATTTGCGATATTTTCTTAATGTTTTCCTTGTCAGAGATAGAAAATAATCATCCATCCAACTCTGATTAAATTCCTGCACTAATAAATTGTTGGAAATGCTTTTGGAGTTCTGTGATTAAATGTGCACCACACCAGATGTTCTATAAGCCACCACCACCACCATCATTGTAGTTTTTCTATGCAGTAAATACAACTAATATAGCAACTGTTATAGTGTACTATTCTTGCAGTGTATGTGGTAAACAGTTTTGTGCTCACAGGTAGTGGTGCCATATGTGAAGTGACAGGTGTCAAACTGCAACTTTGAAATGTTTCTGTCAATTTCACTTCACCAGGAGACAAAATGTTGTGCAGCAGTGAGCAGCTCCTCTTCTTCATTTGAGCGCTGCATTGTGGCACAGCAGTATACATGAACAGCACACTCAAAATCAAGTGTTTCTTAATATGCATACAGACTTTTGTTGAGTACTTTAGTGCAGTTGTTCCCTGACGGTGTGCTGCTGCCATGGGATTTTGTAAAAAACATACATTATTATTGCAATATACAACTCTACAAAAGCTTTTAATGAATTTTTAATTAATGTGTCAGTACTTTGTATGCACTAATTTCCTAATACAGAAGCAAAGACTATACCCTAAAAAAAATCCTCTACAAACCTTCCTACAAAACAAACCCCAGTTTTCACTGCAGTTGCTGGATTGTGGGAATTATTGTCTCTCTCTCCCTCTTTTCAGTTCTGTTACTTAATTTCTAATTTTGTGACCTGTCTGCTTTCAATGGGTGTGTGCTGCTTTAATAATAAATATTTCATGAGTAATATGGGTGATTTTTATTTGGCATTAGTAAATAAAAATACATGTTGACAGAGTGATTAGAGTTAAATCATGTGTTATAGGTGCTATTTCGCATTGATATAAAATCCAGGTGTGCCTTCAGATTCTGGCCTCCCCTGTGGAGTCCCTTGGCCACAAAACAATTGGAAACTGCTTTAGTGTATGAACACACTACATCTGGCCTATTCAAGCAGCACTGCCTGCAAATAATCCTGGCATGTGTGTGATATGATAAACAAAACTAAGATACGTATCTCTGAGCTATTTGTGACATCTGAGCCATGGAATGAATGCTCTGAACTAATATGTTTAAAGCATGGTTAAAGCTATGTGCTGTGATTGGCTGCAGCAGGACTACACCCGCTCTGCACCTGCCGTTCTCTCAGTCAAGCCTCACGTTGCACTCTGGCCTGGCAGGCTACAGAGCAACTCAAATAAACAAAGCTAACAACAGCTTCAAGATGTCTCTCTCAAAACGAAAGAGACGTAAAGTTGATTGTGAAAACGGCCAATTCCAGAGTGAGTGATGAATACTTTACCAGCTGCAACAAGTAATAGACCAGTATGTTTATCATGCGATGGATGCATAGCTGTGATGAAAGATTACAAAGTGAAGAGGCACTACAAGTGAAATCATGGTGTTTTCTGCCAGTTTTCCTGAGGGCTAAGAGGAACGGAGAGGGGAAGCACAGGAACTGGAAGCATCTTTCCAACAGAGCCAAGTTGCCCTTGGTTATAATGATACTGTAAAAGTGAAAAAAAGGGATGCCCATAACTAGTTTATTCAATGTAGTAATGTATCTATTCACTTTATAGTGTAAGAGTTATTTGTAGGGATTAATTGACACAGTATTCTAGAGCTGCAATGATTAGTTGATCAATTGTCAACAATAAAAAATAATCACCAACAACTTTGACAGTGGATTATTTAATTTTTAAGAGGAAATGTCCACATGAAATGTTTCAAATATGAATATTTTCTGGTTCATTTAGTCCCTCTCTGACAGTAAACTGAATATCTTTAGGCTGTAGACAAAACGAGACATTTTAGGACGTCATCTTGGGTCTTTGAGACACAGCAATCAGTATTTGTCACCATTTAATGAAACAAAACAACTAATCAATTCATCAAGAAAATGGTCAACAGATTAATCGATGATGAAAATACTAGACGACTGAATACTCTCCATAAGAATCCGTGATTTTCCTATTTGCTCATAGCATTTGCTGTTAAAGTTGAACAGGCCCGCACTGCGTACTGAAAACTTCATTATAATTAGTATGTGGTATGGAACTGGGATGCAGCTTGTGTTTGCCACTGGGATGTTCGTATGTGTGTGGCTGTGAAAACACAAATGCTTCACTCTGCTTTGTGCCAAATGAGATCGTGCACCTTCTGTGGTCTTGTTTCTCCTCTGTTCACCTTCTGTGTCAGTCCCGAATGGGTTGAGAACCAAGGAGAAATGAGGCAGCTACTAAAGAAACCGGTGCGCTACAGTTATTTGTATCTGCATAAACACACACATACCCTTACAGTCTCTCACACACACACACACACACCATGTACGCAGCAAGGACACAGCAGGACTGCATGTTTGTGTGTGTCTGTGTGATCCAGGGAGAGAGATTTGCCCTCCCACTCATCCTTCTGTCACATAGTGGTGTCGCACTAAATGTCCTCCCCCTTACAATACAGTCACACATCACTCACACTGTCCTGCTCAACTCCCTCCCCCACTGAGAGGACAAAACACGGCTCCTTTCTCCCCTTTGTGCAACTACACACACACACACACCTGTCCCTCCTCTCACCTCCATACATCTCCTCTGCGCTGTCTCTTCCCTTCTGTTCTCTCTGTTTCCAGCTCAGCAGCTCTCACATTCCTCTCGCCTCTAAACTCGCCTCTCTTCCTCTTCATTAATCTGTACTTTCGAAATTCACTCCGCACACCGTGATTCGCAGTTTCAGAAACAAGTAAGACGTGTTTATATATGAGCCTAGTATGCATTAGGAAAGGTGTCTTGCTTCAGCAGCTATAATAGCCCTTTTCCTAGGTACAAGCTTGATCACTGACACTCACACACACACTCACACATAAACACCTACAAACCTCGGCAGTGAAGTGGAGAGTAGTGAGGAGAGAGCTGACCCTTGTTTGAAAGCTAAAAACAGAATCAGCTCTTTTCCATTTTACGGCTTTTACTTCCTTCCTTCCCTTGAAAGATCACAGCGGTAGTGTGTGTGTGTTTCTGTGCGCGAGTGTGCGTATGTGCACGTGTTTAAAACTGCTAACTCACTGCCTCCACGAGCCGAGCTTTGTCCTTCAGCAATTGAAAATGAATCTATTGTCACCACAAGCGTAAAACTCTGGATTATGATTTCAGTGCTCTCTAATATCTGCATTCTCGTATGTACGTGTGTGTGTGTTGTTTGTTTGTTTTTGTACCTAATATGATGCCGTTGGGGTTTGTGGGTGGCTGCCAAACCACCCTAACTGATGATAATCGAACTTCTGGAAACACCATCCTGACAGGGGGGCCTGGGACTGGAGAGAAAAATAGAGAAGGGAGTTGGCAGCAGAATGAGACTGTGATGATAAATACAAAGAGCAGGAGCAAGAAGCACAAAAGGACTCCTTCAATACTTTAATGAGAAAGAGAGCGTTTCGACATAAAGCACTTATATTCTAATAAGTTAGTATGACGGTACCAAAGCTCACAGAAGTATGTGCATATGTTCTACACACACACAGATATACAGAGTGAGCATCTTATACATTTTAAGAGACTCTTCTAAAAGGCACAAAATAGAAAATGTAATTTTCTTTGTTATATGTCTTTCCTCCTGATAAAACTAAATGTTCCACACGATCAAATACATGTCAAAGGCAGTGTGCATGTCTATATGTGTGAGTGTGTGTACAGTGTGTGTGTGTGTGCGTGTGTGTGGGGCTGACAGACAGGATGGAGGTTCATTATACATTGCCGGGAATTGACTTCCCCGTTCTTGTTTCATCCTGAAATGAGAAAAACTTTTCAAACGTGACACTGTTTGATAGAGGATGAGTGCAAGTGAGTGTGTGTGTGTGTGTGTCTTTCTTTGTGTGTCTTCGTGAGTGTCTGTATGTGCGTCCGTCTGTGTGCCTGTGTTTTATTATTCAAAAACACCAGACCAGGTTGCCGGAATCTTGAAAAGTCTGCCACGGTTTTATCTGAGGAGATCTGCACACATGTTACACACTAACACACACACATCTACAGTGTGTTCTCCATGCCTGGGCTGAAGGGGGGGGGGGGGTGTGTGAGGGGTGAGCTGAATGCAGTGGATGATCAGTGAAGTGGGGGAAAGAGGCTGCTGGCTGTGCTGACAGCAGAGTAAGGTGAAGAGGGTGAAAAAACAGTACGGGTGAAGCAAAGGGCGGGACAGAAGGTCAGTGATCAGACAGAAATAGAGACAGAGATCTTACCATCTTCTTTGGTTCTGAGCAGTATGGGGCTGCTGGGGGGGCCGTCGCCCATCTGTGTGTAGCCAGCACCTGCAGCACGTACATGGTGTATTTTTGGAGAGCCCCGAGGACCCGCGACATGCTCCCTTCTCCTTCTGCCACCTGAACACTGGGGGGACCTTCTGTGTCCTTCTCGCTGTACAACACCTGGACCCAGACACACAGACACAAGGATACATGTCACACGTGATCAAGATCAGAAATCACAGATAAAAGGTGGTCATATATGTAGAGTCCAGATCCTGCAGTTTACTCTATGTGCTGTTTGGTGACGTAAAGTTTTGTGACTCAACAACAACACCATTAAACGATTAAGGGGCAATGGGACTGCAGCGCATTTACACTATGCAGCATGACGAGGCAATGAGCATCTGTGCCATGCTGGATGTTTGGGTAAAACTTTGGGTAAAACTCTGCATTCATTACTGCCTCTTTTTACCCAGCCATCCAATCACAGCGGAGGACTGGCAGGACTAATATCACTCCTTGAACCGAACCACCATCCAAACAATGGTACCTGCTGAAGTGTCTCCTCCCCACGAAATCTCATGGTACTCTACCTTATGCCAACATTTTTACACTCAGCATTTGTTGACAACACAAACCCTGCAAATTTGAGTATTTGTAACACATAAATTAACTGTTACTTCTGCAGATATTTTGTATCATGACAACCAAAGTGTCAGCGAAGACACTATAAAAAACACTGCGTCCCCAAAACACTCCCGGCAGGGCATTTTCAGCTGGGAAAAAATCCTTTGGTGGACACAGCCCATAAGACCCAAACCTGTTCCTTTTTATTCCAAATGTAAATCTTTAAAACTGTTAAAATCAATATTTTAATATTAGCAGTGGACTGAATGGATCAGTGCCACTCTCTGGCCCAAATCTCTACTTTTTTTTTTTTGTTCACTGTCACTGCTCTCATAGAGTTGTTTTTATTTTGCCACAGCAAGCAGCTGTTTTTATTGAAAAAAAACAACAAAAAAACTCTAACAGGTGATATTTTGTCAGTGTTGTGTTCATGACTTGTTTCTGCTGGCCAAAAGTGGCTTCAAAATCAGTTACTGCAGGTTTATAAACAGGTATGTATGTAGTTTTAGCTAATGTTACTCAAACGTTAAGTATCAAAAGTATATTTATTGGGAACTATTTTCAGCTACAGATTCTCAGAGCTAGTGAGTATTTACAGCACTCGAGATCCAAGGAGATCCAAAACTTTTTCAGTCCAGCCCTGGTCCCAAACTGACAAAAATACTTTACGTCTTTATTTATAAATTGATAAAGAACAACAAACCATGACTTTAAGTATTTCATCATAAAAGTACATGACAAAATTGAAAACTTTGTAATTTTAAGTTTCTTACCATTTCATAACAGACTTGTCCACTGAAAGGCTAGAGAGCTTTTAATTTGAAAGGATACAGGAAGTGTTGAGTTTGTATTAACAGCAGAATGCAGTGACTTTCACAGGACAAATGGGAGATGATCAAAACGAGGCTTAATACTGAAATACTG
Source organism: Lutjanus argentimaculatus (assembly GCA_034769285.1). Lineage (NCBI taxonomy): Eukaryota > Metazoa > Chordata > Actinopteri > Lutjaniformes > Lutjanidae > Lutjanus > Lutjanus argentimaculatus. Next base: position 1,691,647 of record JAWZSL010000026.1, read on the forward strand.
TATTGTAGTGATGGCCCACTTTTCCCATCATGCCAAGTGCTGGACTGAGTAGACTGTTAAGTTAGCTGTTTTGTGTCCTAAGATGCAAATCTTACTTTTTGTTAGTGTTTGTAATGGGCCTGTTCAGAACATGGTGGTTTATGATGGTAATTACATTACTGTATTATAGCTGTATTTTTCTACTGTGTAGAGTGGAGTTCTTGTTCTATGCTCCATGAATGTCATTACGTCTGACATCGCTGAGAGCTGCTGTTTGTCTCATTTCATGCTGCCTGCCAAAATATGACCACTTGCACTTATCAAACAGAGGAAATTAGAACTGAAGACCTGCCTCTAAAACAAGCCTGCTTCAAACAAAGGCCTATTAACATCGACCACTGCATGAGGAAATAAGGTACACATTTTACTCTGTGACCCATTTTAGGTCACGACCCAAAGTTTGGGAAAAGCTGCAGCGCATGTTGAGTTGACTCACAATACAGTGCCCATGTTCATCATACACGAGTCGATTCAATTTTATTTTATAAATCATAAATTGCACCTATGCACAACATACTATATTAGTGTTGTCATGAAACTAAAATTTCTAATTTCAACACAGTACCTTGATAAATAGCAATATTCAATACTATTTATGATTCCACAGGGAAAATTAGACTCAAAATTGATGCCATAAAATTTTAGATTTTAATTAAAAGAGAACTATAACAAGGCTATAACACGACAACGGCTATGGCAAATGAGACGAATGACGACAAGAAGACAACGCTGTGAGTATGTGAGAGGAGGAGGGACTGTGTGGACACTGCAGAGGTGTGTGTCAACTCACTGTCAAATATTTAGCATTGATATTTATCGATATATTGATATTTCTGACAACACTACACCATATAATGAAGGAACATTTCAGCTACTGCAACAGTGTGGCTCACTGATGTGTTTTTGACAACAGTGGAGGTCTGTGGCACATATCAGGCTTGGGTACAGAGGCAATACTTGTTAGCTTCTGTCTTTTCATTTGGTGACAATAAAAAAAAAACACAGAATATCACCAGACTGCTCTTTTAACTGAAACAGCTGCTAAAACTGATCCTGAGATTAAAAGTACACCAGCGTCCACATCTAAAAAAACAGCACACACTGCATTTATACAGGCAGCAGGAATATGTGTCAAGAACTGCTTTTTCTTGGTCTTTCTTACTGTTTTTTTTTTTTCATATTCATCAGTGCCCTGCCGCACTTAAAGACATTTTGAAGAAAACTGTAGGCTCTTAAGTGTCTAAAAACAGAAACGGAGAGGAAGTGCATGGCAAGAGGCAGAAAAACTGTTCACCATCTACTTGGGGATGGAAGGTGTTGAAGAGCTGCTGCTGGCAGCCACTTCCCATCTATCAACATGGTAGGCATACTGCTCAGCGTGATCCTCAAGAGGGCACAAAAAAACACACAGGTGGGGAGTGCAATGTGCTTTGGGCATGGTGGGTGATATGACCTGAATTCTACACAACAATTTTAAAATACTGGCTTATATATATAGTCACAGCCTGTTTTCTTCTATAAATTTATGTATTTATAACACAACCATGTCCACATAATTGAGGATAATTTTCCTCCCTTTCAAAGCTTTTTTTCTGCTAGGTTCTGTCAAGGGGGTGGAGAGCTGTAGTAAATGCCACTTTTATATTAGCAGCAATATCCTGTACCTACATTTTCTTTTCTAAGGATGTTGAAGGGTTCCACATAGTAAATGCCGCTGAACAAGAAAAGGAATATAGCAAAAATACAGACAACTGGAACGTGTCTTCTCTATTTTAAAATCACACAAGCAAGTGGAGTACATTATAATAAACCCCTGGAGGGTGTGCGTGGGAGCCCACAAAAAGCAGGTGGAACCACATTGAGTGTAAAAGGAGGGATGTGACTGCCAGTAAGTGGTGCACTCAAGCAAAAATGAGTGCACCTTGCACTTCACCATCAACAGTATTTATCCAGTTTTCTGAGAAACCTGCACATCAGAGTATGTCAACTACTTCGCCATCTGGGGGATGCAGCAAGACAGACTTCTCTGACTTAGTTTGAAAATACAGAAAAAAAAAAAGTATGAGCTCTAATTTGGCAGACGTGGATAGACTGTAGGCTATGCCGCTTAAGTGGGTCGCAAGCCTGGACTTAAATACTAATGCGGAATCTCCAAAGCATATTCACATAATGCATGTACACTCAACAAATCACCTTCTCCTGCCTAAGCTGCAGTTTATGCTTTAAATAAACAAAGCATGTTTCAAAACCAACAGGCTTTTTGGATTATTGTCCATTTCATACATGAATAATCCAGCCATTGTTTTCAATACAACATGATACAAACTGTTGTTATATGAAAGGGTATTAAACATTAAAGCCTCTTTCATATGCACGGCACAATTACCCCCCCCCCCCCTCCCAAATGTACTTACTGTAGCTGGGTGCTTTTAAAAGCAGTGATGTAGGAAGAACAAACTAGAGCAGTTACAGGCTATTACGTCATATTCATCTTATGTTAGATTTTTGTGTGCGTGTCTGTGTGCATGTCTGTGTGTGAGTGTGTGTGAAGGTGTTGCAGGGGGTGATAATGGGCTGAAGGGGTCAAGTGAGAATGCCAAGGTGGGATTATGTGTGTGTGTGTGTGTGTGTGTGTGTGTGTGTGTGTGTGTGTGCGTGTGCGTGTGAGAGTGTTTTATATACCTTATATCCAAGTATGACTCCGTTCTTCTGTGCCAGAGGGAGAGCCGACCATGTGAGCAGGATCCTAGTGGAACTTAGAGCCTCAGCAGTCACATTCACCGGAGATCCAGATGGAACTAGAGAACACACACACAGAAACACACACACACACACACAGACAGACACACTCTATTCAGTTAATGTATCCTCAGCTGTCCTCTTTTCAAAACAGCAAAAATGTAATAGGAAATTCTTATATAAGGTCTTTTTTTCATAATATACGCACATAATGCTTTTGATTTTTATAAATTGCAGAGGCTCGCAACCCTGGTCAATGTTTGCTTGTCAAAGAGGAGACCTCCAAAGCCTGCATTTAAACTGTGTGATGATCACAGACTGAAAAGATATAGATAGGTACAAAGACTTTCTCAGTGTCTTTCACATACTGTATTTTCTTTAAATAATCATAATTACTTCAACTGGCAATGGCTGCACATGTAGATGCTATAGCCAGTAGCTCTTTCAAATTTTGCTACTTTTTTCTCTTTTTTTTTTTGCTAAAACACATATCATTTATAACAGAAATATGCTTGTAGGCAGTGGAAAAGGAAGCTAAGGGGTTTGTGACCTTGAGACGATAAACAATGTGCACACGGCATCTTTCAACTCCCAGTCAGATCAGCTAAATGCACCACCGGGACCACCCCAGGAGGAGAGGAAGAGAGCGGTGACAAGAGCCATGCTAACCTAGCTTGGACTTATGGCTGCTCCAAGCAATGTGAAACTAGACACAGTTGTGCCCACATCTTACAGAGACCTGCTTCACCACAGGATCAAGCCGTTGCACTTGATGGGTGGACCAGTTCTGAGTTGACAGGACACAACACAAAAGACTCACAGATGTTGAACTTTTTATGTGAAGATGTATTGTCATCAGCATCTTGTTGCTGCTGTTTACATTTAATATGATGCATATTCAAAAAAATTAATTCTAGCATTATTTCCTTGCATAATATGTAAATAACAGTATACATTATACATACAGTTTTATTTCATTTATTTTGTTTTAGATTTTTATCCTATTCTATTCTGAATTTAATTAACTGTCTGTATTGTATATATACGTAGCATGAAGGGACTAAAACTCTCATTTCAAGATGCAACCCAGTGTTGTATAATGATAATAAATTACCTTGAATTTAGCATGGATTAAATAAAAATTATGTCACAGCAACAAAAAGTCAGACAACAACTTTTCTCTTACATCAAGGTTTGGGTTCAATCTTGGTTAGACAAAACTTTGTTGTGTTCTTTTTTAATTATATATTTTTTACAGGGTTGTAATTACAGCAAAGGCAGGCTGAATAGGTTACATTTTTTATTTCATTTTTTTTTTTTTTTTGGCTTTTTCCATGCTAGAGTGTGAATGTTGCTCAGTATTAGCTAAGAGGGAACATTTGTCGTTGTTTAGCAGCTTACAGCTTACCTAGTCACTCTGTACAATCCAAGTGTCAACTTTCTTTTCTGTCACATGTGTCAGTCTTAAACAAACTGTTTTAAAGTTTTCATTGAGCCTGCTTTGACGAGGAGCAAATCAGTTTGTTAGGCTAAATGATGAGCTCATTTATAATCACAGCTGCAGTGTTTGTCTCATTACTTGCGAGCCTTTTCCTCTGTGTTCTTTGTTTCATGTTGGCAAGAGCTATTTTTTTCAGCTTGCGGTATGCTTTAAAAAGGTTGTAGAGTAGCAAGGACAAGTGTTACATACAAATGCATTTAAAATTATTTATAATTCTTTATTAAATTTGCTTTCAACAAGTACCTGTTGTTTTGTGGCCCCTGGTTGCACGCATATCCTTGTTTGTTTGTGAAAGGCTGTTGGTGATGGCTTTAAATGACCTAAATGCCACAGTTAAAGGAAAAACTTTTTCTACAAGTACATTAGTTTTTACTTCAACTTCTACGATTCATTTATGATTAATGGATGGGTAATATGATGTATTCATCCTGCTCATCTGTAACTGAAGGCATCATAATAGAGTAGATGTCAGTTTAGTGGTTTGGTGGTAAATTATAGAAGGTGGTTTTGTAATAGACCTTCACCTTCATCGTGAGTGGGCTCATCAAACTGTCTGAGAAAAGGGACAGTCGAAAACTTCCTAAATGACTCTTTTTGGAGTGCCAATTATGTTTTTTACGATGAGAAGGGACCAGATATGCAGACTAACCACGGCAGAATGTGGACCTGTAGCTGACAATAAACCAGCACATTAGAGAAGGACATGGGGTCTTCCTCTTGAAACATTAGAATTCCTTCAGCATCTGGGTCTAAAAATATGACTGGATGTTAGTGTAAAGAGTGGTATCTACCAGCTTAGCACGATATTCTCTACTTCTTTGCCACACAGCATGCATGCTGATGTGATGAAAATGTCAGAAAACACAGCTAACAATAATATGTGCAGCGAACACTAAGAAATCAGGGTTGTAATTACTACTGGGGAAACATATCTGTTTACAAACTCACACAGATATGTTCTCCTGACAGGATTAGATTCACTGCATGTGATATCAAAATCAATGAAGCCCCCCTGGAGAGTTATACGCCCTCCAAATGACTCCTAGCTCTATTCTCAGATTGATTAATTATACATAAATCAACATCAACTTCACTGAGGTCCTATAACATAGTTTTGTTGATTTAAAGACTTATATCATGTTGTCATTGTATTTCCATATTATCTTTCTCTAATAAAAAAACAAAAAAACAAAAACAAAAGTGCAAACCTTGCTGGATATCCTGATTTTAGAGACACGAGCTTCAATCTTGAGAATGTGTGAGACAAGCATTAAAACAGTTGTTCAGTGAACAAAAAATCCATTACTGTGTCTACAAAAGAAATGATGTAACAAACTACGGCCTCATTCAAGACAGCAAACAGAAAAAACAACCTTCACAGCTGCAGTCATTTATCACTGATCAACAAAACTGATAGTAAATATGACATTATATCTCAGGCAGTCTGTTTTCTGCTCCGTAACATCAGGCAGTAGATTTTCACCCACAGAACACCGACTGTGATATTCTCCCTGAGACAACTTGGATCGAAAAGGCTTGCGTAACAAAACCAACCTCAGCATGACAGCAGGGACGTAACGAAAAGGTCAAGTCCATGACCTATGTGACCTCTTGTGTGATTTGGACTTGACATGAATTTGGTGTTTGAAACTTTTCATTGCCACACTGAGAAACTATATCAGAAAGGTCCAGCGAATTTGATGGAAGACAGACTTCCTCGTTTGAACTAGATGATCTCCTGAACTGCTGCTGATTGAACATCACACTGTCCAATATGATTCCCTCTGCTTCCATTTTTCTGACACACACCATGTGACCAACCTATATATGTATTCCCACACATTCAATTTCTTATCGATTATAGAGTAAAACATTTTGTAGCTCTGCATATTCTGCCACGGTGGAATAAGTCAACACAAAAACAGATTTCTTGTGAAACTCTTCTCAATGTATTTCAAAGTTAAAATCCCCTTTTAACCCTTTTAGATCACATCCCCGGTCATTACGTGTGCTTACATAGGCTTGAACCAACCAGTTTCAACCAATAATATCATGATACTCACTCATTAATCAATCTTCAACTTTTAGCAGGGCAGAAGTGAGATTTATTAGTTAGCTAGCAACAGACCGGTTTTGATTTTCAATTTCCAACATTCAAATCAAATTTCTCTCAATGTTATGTCCTGCATACCTATCCTGTTTCACTTGTAAATATGTCACAATATGGACTTTAACTACTTCAGTATTTTTCACAAGCAGCTCAAAGTTTTTGTTCACTTTGCTGATCTCACTTTGCTGTGACAACAGAAATGCTCACAAAACACACACACACAGTACTTTGTAAAAAAGTAAAAAAGTTCTAAAGAGGTTCAAGTCATGAAATCACCTCAGCTCCCTGAAGCTACTGAACTGTGGCTAAGGTTGCTCAACAAAACGACTTTGTTAGATTACGGTTAAGATTAGAGAATGGTCAGGGTTACAATTAAACTATATGTAAATAACAAATTAATCAAAATAACAAACGGTATGTCTGCGCTTGATAAGAAACATCTGTTAAAAACAAGCTTTTTAAGTAATTCTCATCCACTTCCTGACATTCATTATGTGAAAAAACAATATTAAACCAGTCAAACACTCCAAGGAGATACATGGACTCACACTCACATACCTGTAGAGCTGGGTATTGTTCAAAAATTTTCGATACCAGTACCAATACTGACACCTAGGCTTTGATACTAGTTCCTAAACAATACTTGTTCTGATCCCAATATTATAAAATCCATTTCAATAAAAAGAGAATTACTGATGAAATTACACATTACAGTACAATTACTGACTTCATAGGAGGAAGTTATTCAAAGACCTGTGAGCAGCTTGAGAAACTGTTTTTACTCTGCACACTTTGCTCAACCTGGATCACTGGACCAACTGAAGAAACAGATATCTGTGCAGTTCTGGACTGTTTAAAAATATAATTAACTGTCAAAAGGAACGTTAACATCACAGCAGTCTGCCTAATTCAAAGAATAATAATAATAAGAAGACTTCTTCTCTGGATGTTACATTAATGTAGTGTTTTTCCTACATGCCTCTACAACATGTAATGTTAGATAGCCAATCACAGTATTAGTAGATCTTGGTTCAAGCATGCTGTGTGCTTATTGGTTCACTGACGCTGATGAGATCCGCCCCTTTGATATCCACGTTTGGTGTCCAATGACAATACATTTTTCAGTGCTAGAACTGAAGCATTTTGGTCAGTGCCATAAAAAGTATCAAAGTTAGGTACCCAACTCACATATCTGCAGGTCCCATTTTTGCCAGAATTAAAATAAATTTACTACAGATTGTTAGACACAATTATGACATGATATAAAATATGTCCAACAGCGGACCTTTAACATCCCTCTGTCCCCTGTTGGCTCAGTGGTCCTCTGTTGGTGAGTGTCTAACAACGCCAAGATCCACTGATGGATAGGTATACAAGTGAACTTTCTCTCTCGCTCTCTCTCTCTCTCTCACACACACACACACCACACACACAACACACACACACACACACACACACACACACACACACAACACCCCACCACACACAACACACCACACAACAACACAGAGCTCAGTGCTACCTCACTCTCTGGACCAATCTTCGATTTTATCTCAATCATCTCCCCTCCCCCTCCCTCTCTCCGTCAATCTTCCTCTCACTGAAATAGAAGCAGAGTGTAGAGGGCAGAAGGAGGTGGCAGGATGAGAGGAGACTCAGGGAGGTAATCGGAGCACTTTGTTCCCCATCCATCTGTCTTCTTATGCCCTGCTAATACAATATTTGCCTGACAGCTCTGTTGGACACTTCCAAACAGGCAACAGGAGTGAGTGAGGTCTGCGTTCGTACCAGATTCTGCTGTGCGTACGGCGACAGTGTCACTCCATGGTCCGGGTCCTATGGAGTTGTAGGCCTGTATCTGAACCTGATACTGGGTCCAGGGACTTAGGCCCTCTACTGAGGCCTCGGTGGCACCCCCTGCTCCCTCTACATCCTCGGCCCTGTCCTCCCCCCGGCCGTCTGTCCTCCACACGCGCAGCCGGTATCCCACAGTCTCTGGACTGCTGTTGTACTCAGACTCTGGAAGAGGCTGGAGGGAAACAAAGCGAGGAGGAGAGACAGAAAAGACCAGATCAGAGAAGCTTTTATTCATTTGTTTTTCTTGTTCTACATGTGCACACATGGCTTCAGGAATAATGACACACAGGGACAGTTCTTAAGCCTTGCATGGAGTTTGGTAGTGAGTTTGAGGTGAGTTGAGTTTATTGTCATTATGGCCATATTTAACAGAGAAAACAGAGCACATAAACTGTTATATATAAGGTCATGTTCACTTGCACATGGTGACAGAGAACGCGGTTAAAAGGGCACTTAAAATGACCCTTGTTTAATATATATGCTTAAAAAAATTCTAACAAATCTAACATTTTTGAGCTATTCCACAACAGCTTTATAAATGAGGTCCAGTGTGCCAATATTGGACTGTGCAAGTATCTTATAATGTGTCAGCACTTGGCCTCCCTGTGCTGTCACTGCACTGAAATTAATTAATTTTGACTCTGATTGATGGAAGAAGAACTATTCATGCGGAGAAAGAGCTGAAAGGATGATTGAACGAGAAACCAATTTTGGTAAAATTGTGATTAATAAAATGATAATTTGGTTAACACACACAGAACCCTGTTGCTTTGCGAAACAATTTGACACAGTTCCTCACAGCCAACATGGAGCGAGAACCTCAGTCTATTTATAAGAATGTATTTAATTTAACTTTAGGGCCTTAGAGGATCACGCAGACATTTGGGACAATAATCATAACACAATCACCCACAACAACAGCAAACACACACATGTATTTTTATTGCTGTCATATACTTTCCGGATCCATTTAGCTGCCCTTACCTGCTTAGTCACAATAAATACATTACTGGTGATTTTTCATCAAAAATCTCATTGTGTTAATATTTTGTAAAAGCACCAATAGTCATCCCTACAGTACTACTGTAATATAGATATTGATGCACGTGATCAAAAATATTGTGATATTTGATTTTGTCCTTATCACCTAACCTTACCTAAGATCACTGCTTGCACTATATGTGAATGTATGGTCTGATATTTTAGATAAAATGTCTATATAAGCTATATATCATATATCGTGGAATAGTCTTAAAAATATTGAGATATTATTTTATAAGCCATATTGCCCAGCCCTGATTCAATCGTTGTTAAACTTAAAAGCAAGGACAAAAACAAAACACAGAAATGTCTTTTTGAAATAACCAAAACTGTTCTAACTGTGGCAGAAAACTGTGACATTATGATGGGCTGCATCACTCCAAGGAACAAGCTGATTGAGGAAATCGATTTTTAAGGGCCTTTAAACATACAGTAATCAAAACAATAACACAAAAGATGGACTTTGATAATGTTATGAAGAAGTGTTGAATCATGGAAGTTGTTGTCTTCATTATTAAACAATCACCATGGCGAATGAAAATCCATCTGACGTGACTCAAGCAGAAATCATGTACATGGACGGAGTAATATATTAAAGTTTAATTCACGTCACGTTCCCTGACTTCTTGCCTCACTCTGTGATGTATCACCTGGTGTTTCCTGTGTGCCGGCTAGTTATAGGAACTAGAGACCAAACGAAACTCGCCATAACCTTGAACCAGACTTTATTTTTAGACATTTTAATGCAAAAATGTTCCATGTAACACCTTTAAATCTGAAAATAAACTGCTAACGCCATTATTAGAGGAAAGTTTTGAACTTTGGTGTCCTCCTCTGCAACTATCAAAACAGACCCAGAATGGAGTTGGGTCCCGACAGCATAAGTGGAATATCAAGTTTAGGTCTCCAGACTGTGATATAAAGAAAGATACAAACACACACACTCACAAGTGAAAACACATTTCATAGCTCTAAAGAATATGGTTATTTATGTGACAGTGTCAACCTCTAAAGTGCATCCTAAAAACGTTTTACTGTCCTCTCCCCTTTGACATCCCATCTTCTGATCTTTCTCTCTCGATCAGCCTCTTTTCTCTGTTTTATTCACACTCTGTCATTCTCTTTTACTCGCTTCCACTCTCATTTCCTGTCACCCTCCCTCCTTTTCCTGTCTATACTTTTTCTCTGTCACCTCATCCTCTCTACTCTGCCGGTGAACCACCATGTCATTATGCATTACAGCCACAACCAGCTATTATTCAGCGCCCTAAAATCATGTTAGTAAGAAGTTCAGTTTGCTCACTGTATATAATTCCACAGAACATTTTTACCAACATTGTGCAGTGGTTGCTCTGTGCTGTGCAGCAGATAAGGACGTGAAACAGCCAGCCATTTTAAATACCCAAGTGATTTAGCTCAGCTTAGCATTTAGGAGCCATAATACAGAATGTCACATTAGCTTTATTACCCTTAATATGCAGCTTAGAATAATAACCTTAGCTAAAACCATTGTGATGGTTCCATTACAGCAGAAAAACTAGCATAGCTCAGGCTGGGCGCTAACATGCAGGTAAAATCCCATTAGCATGCTGCACAGGTAGCCCATAGCGCCTCAGTGTCTGTGTCTGATTTGACAGGCTCTTTTTCTCATTCCAACTCTTAAATGGAAAATACTCTGCTCTCCATTTATGTTATAATAGCAGAGGGGAGGGGAGAGTAAAAGAGAGAGGGAGGGAGAGCGAGAGGGACGAGGGGCAGGAACAAGAGCAAAAAAGAAAAGACAGTAAGGAGAAAATTACATTGCAGTTTGTGCTGCTAGCAGTCCGCGCTGTGAATGGGAAATGTGACAGATTAGTGTTAGCAGTGATAACAAGGAGAGACACTGATTATAGGCTGTCAGCCACTCAACCTGTACAGTCCTGCTGCTGGTGAGTGCACACGTGCACGCACACGAACACATGCACAGAAATAAAACTAAGAGAAATACACAGAGACGCAGGAGCGAAGAAACACAAAAAAAATCTCCATCAGTCAGCAGTGTTAGAGTGATTATAAAGGGGCAGAATAAGTTCCGTAGATAAGTGTGTATTTGTGTGTGTGTTTCAGTACCTTCCAGTTGAAGCGCAGGCTGGTCTGTGTTGTAGACACCAGGGTTAGGTTGGAGGGGTGTGTGTCAGGGGCAGCCTGTAGGGTTTGAATCAGCCTGGAGGGGGCGCTCATGGGACTGGAGCCCACAATGTTTACCTGCTGCATCCTGAACCTGGTGAGAACAGAGAGAACAGTTACAGGGATGCTCCACAAACACAATAATGTTATATTTGTCATGAGGAGTATTACTCAGACCGAAAACAGCTGTACAAGGTGTACTGCGGCTCTTGTGGGTGTCCTCCAAAGTCTGAAAAAATAATCCTCATGATGTCATAGTGACTTCATCATCGCCTCGCGCAGCTGGGGGTTTGGTGCTTTGCTCAAGGACCCCTCAGCAGTGCCCGGGAGGTGAACTGCCAGCTGCTAGTCCACACGCCTTTTGGTCCGTCCTGGATTTGAACCAGCTACCCTCGGTCCCTACAGTCCTTACGAACTGAGCAACTGCTGCCCCCAATAAGAAGTGTAATACTACTACTGCAGCCCCCAGTTAAGGGTAATGTAGGAGCTAGTGTTTCTGGAGTTTGACCAATATGGGGGACCTAAGGGACCAGTGTGTAGGATTTAGTGACATCTAGTAGTGAGCTTGCAAATTGCAAACATGTCATCTCACGCTCCCCTTTCAAGAGTGTAGAAGAACCTAAGGTGGCCATGAAACGTGAAAGGCCATATCTAGAGTCAATGTTTGGTTTGTCCGTTCTGGGCTGGTGGTGCAACATGGGATCCTCCATGGACGAAGACCTGCGCCCTCTGTAACAATAAGGGTCTCATTCTAATGTAATAAAAATGCAATGATTCCTATTTTCAGGTGATTATAAACTAACGAAAACATAGTAAAGAAGTATATTCCATTCCTGCCAAGTATATTTCTCGTCCTAAAGTCAGACTAACTCACCCGCTGCTGTTTCAATTTTGAGTTCTCTGCCTCTTTTGAATTCCCTAACTTTATAACAGTGCAATATTAAATTGCTGTACCCTTTTCCAATATTGTGTTTTATTGGCTTTTTGTTCATTTTGAATAAACAGAACGAACAGTCAAGAAGAAAACACCCTCCCATCACCAATAACACAAAATTGTCAGTAAAATGAGACACTTGCTGTAGTTATTTTTTCAACACACCATGGCCAAAAAATAAGAAGTCATTTCTTAACAAAAGGATTTCCAGTTGGACATTGTTAAGTTTTCAAAACTGAATAGTGGGTGTCTAATATTTTCGATTGATTACACAGCTAAACAATGGAGTCCATCATGTAATGCATGCAGTCAAAATATCACAGGACATGCTAAAGCTACTGCAAGGAGTTTTTTAACTGGTTATGAAACAGTCTCACTTTATACTGATGACTTACATAAGTTAGATATCTATGATTTAGATCATTGTATTTTTGACGTTATTTTTTGTGATTATTACCATGGAAACACTGCTGCTTTTGTCCACAGGGCCCTCCAGAATCAGCAGAATATAAAAGTTCCTTGTAGTAGCTTTAACAAGACAACCACTTCACAGTAAGAGTGAAGGAAAACTATTTTGGACTTTTGTGTTTACTTCTGGTTAGGGCATTTGCGATATTTGCATTATTTGCCTCATAACTAAAAAATATTTTCCTCAATGGCAACCTCCAGAGGATTTCTGAAAAGACCATTAACATATTGTTAAGTTGTCTGCAGATGCAAAACACTCAGTCAGAAAAATATAACTAAACAGACTTGTTGACACACACACGCACAAATACAGGCACAAGGGAGCATTTGTTCATTTTGTTCCTTCTAAATGCAACCATGCTTCAGCGTGGGTGTGAGTGATAAAAATGTGTGAGCGTGCAGAGTGCGTGTCAGAGACTACATCTATGAGTTCTCGTCCCTGTATGGGGAGATAGAGAGCAGGGTGTAAAGGGGGACTTAAAGCGGGGGATAAGAAACACAGACAAGTGCATCACTTCATCTAATGTCCCAATGGCGTCGCCTGTGACAACATAATCCCTGAGTGTGCAACATGTGCACACACACGCTGCAATCCCATTACAGATGAAGGTGGAGATACAGCGAGGAGGACGCAGTGATAGATAGATAGACAGATAAATACAGCAGATAGATAGACAGACTGATAGAGGAACAGACAGAGAGAAAGAGGAGGAAGAGTTGCTGCTGTTAAGAGTGACAATAGATCACATTTATAAACAGGAGGTTCCCCACGGCCCTTGAGCAGGGATTACAGACGCTCCTCCTTTATTTCCTATTCTTCTTGTCTTGAATCCCTTTGTCTCTTCTCCTCTTTAATGCTCTCTGCTGCCCTTCCCGCTTTCTCATCACCTTTCTTCTCCCTCTGCCCTCACCCCTCTCATCCCCCTTCCTCCCCTCCTTCCCTTAGCTAGTTGCGGGAGGGTAATAAGGATCTGCATGCAGCAGCTGTGAAGGTGCTGACAAACAGAAAAGTCTCAGATGGAACTGTCTCTCTGTGTGTCTGTGTGATTTATCTAACTTCACCTGAGTCTTGCAATACTGCAGAAACTGGCGGAGAGTGAGATGTGTGTGAGTGAGTGAGTGAGTTTGTGTGTATTTGTGTGCATGAGGCAGCACTTGACTTTGTGCTGGTGTGGGCTGTGCGTGTGTTTGCTGCTCACCTGTACTGAGTGAATGGAGTGAGGCTGGGGATCTCCAACATGTCTGCATCTGGCTGGTTGTCTCTCTGGTAGACCACTCTCCACGCCTCTTCCTTTCCATCCTCCTTCACTACCTGTTAAACAGAGAAATGGTTTGCTACAAGGAGAGATGCACAATATACTTTTAAAAAATCTGATTCGATGTGACATTTTTTGTGGGCGGAGCTTAGGTGGAGGTAAACCAATTCCCGAAACACATTAGCTAAAACTCGCTAGCAAGTTTGAGGCGTTCTTTCTTGACAATGGCTGAAGAAAATACGAGCTCTTCTGAATATGAACATTCACTCTCCAGGACAGCAAGTGTTTCTTGAGAAAGTTCACATTAACCAGTGGGAACAGACTGCTCAACAAGTACACGCTCACTAAATGGATGGACCATCTTTCAGCACTTTTTTTTTGGGGGGGGGGGTCATTTATTTTGCTAAATTAATGGTCTGCAGGGTGACAGGCACTGCTTCACGATGCACTCAGCGGCACTGCACACACCCACTAGGCTGGAGGATGGTGCAATGAGGCCCAGAGGACGAGTGACAAGAAAACAGTCTGTAGAACCAGAAGGTTTTCACATCTAATGTGGCTAATTAAGGATTTGTTTCGACCAAATGAGTTGGAGATTGTTATAACAGTGGAAAGACTGACCAAGATGGTGCTGGTGAGTTTTATTTTGTTTAAATGAAGTTTGTTGTGCGTAATTAGCAAGGCAATTAAAGCTTGTCTCTGTTGTTTGTCAGTAAAAGTGTTAAACTTGAAGTCAGAAGGTGATCAGTTGTATTTTTTTGTTTAATAACGAAAATATGTGTGAGAGTATTTCCCTTCCCAACACTTTGTGAGTTTATTTTGTTTATTTTGTCACAGCTTGCACACATTTCCCATATTATTGCATATTATTCGTATTATTGCAGTTAACTACAGTTGTCTTCAGCTTTTCTGACTGGCAGTGGCAGCTGGTATGTGATAAAACTTCAATTTTGAGCCATTGCTACTTTGATTCTGACACCAACAACACAGCAAGATGACATTTTCGCTTGGATGCATGGTCTACTACCCTGTATTTGTGTTTGCCTCCCATTTTGCCTTTGTTTTAACTCCAGCTAACACTGTGATGTAATCATGATGCCAGCGCTAACATGGTCTATTGTTGTTGTTGTTAGTATCATCATGCTCTAGAGCTAGAGCTTTGTGTGATGGTGTCTTCTGACCATTGTGGGGAGCTGTAGGATTCTAGCTTTTGATGTTCACAAGTGCTGCAGAGAGCGCTGAGAGATGGTGCTCATTTCCCATGGTGCATTACTGAATAGTTTGTCAAGTTTGCTGATTAATTTTTCAAAATATAAATGTTATATTTGTAATATGTTTGTTCAGAACATGGAGGTTAATGTTGGTTGTTTTTGTGCCGGTTTATAGTTTTGACCATGAGTGAACTGACTAGTACATTTCTTCACACCTACACTGAAAAACAAATTTGAGATGGTGAGAAGGTTCCTTTTTGCCTCTCATTTTGCGCTGCTAGTCCCAATATATAGAATTTATAGAAACCATAAAATTTGTAAATGAATCTGTGATGTTAGTCTGACATCCAATAAGTCAAGTATTGGCTTTCCATACTGACATGGGATCAGTTCAGCTCCATCTCCTGTTACAAGATAGTTTTCTTGCTTTGCCTGTTTCAGAGTTAGCAAGGACCACAAAAGTGCACAAACACAGACACGTACCTGGCCTTCTACTATCCATCGTGATATGGCGGTCTTGCCATCAGGACCTGGGCGGAACCGAAGTGTTGCTGTCCGGGGGCTGATGTTGGAAATGACCAAGTTAGATGGTGCACCGGGAAGTTCTGCAGATAGAAAAACAGATTGAAAACTGCTTTACTCAAGAACTACAAAGAATGATGCTATCAGCCAGCTGTTACTGAAAGATCACTTTTCAACACAGCATTTAATGTATTCTGAAATAATATTAATTGACCAAAGCCTGCAAGATTATTATACTCATAACAATGCTATTTGTGAAAAGAAAAGTAGTCTGTGCATTTGTGATGTTTCAGTAAAACTACCTCTATCTGCTGATACTACAGCAATCAGGTGCAATAAACATTCATTTGCAAAGCAAAGAGGACCATAGCATCACAGAATGGCAACTTATTTCAAAGGGATGGATCAAAAGAAATTAACAAGACAAATAATGTTTTTATAAAGACTTTTGCATGAAGAGATGAAAATATATATAATGCCAAAACTAGGAAAAAATGGTCAGAACTGTAACATGGCTTATCTATAATACACTAGTTATGACTCAAGTATGAAAAAGGGGTTTATGCAGGAGTGAGTGCAGAAATTGCCTGCAGTCCCTTTTTTATATGTTCATGTGTCCATGATTGGCCATAAAAAGAAAATAAAAGATTATTCACAGGAAAAAATGTTAATTTTACTAAAGCACGACACTTATGCTACAGCTGTATGTATCTCTCTGTCAAAGCAATTTAATCCATATTTCCAAGGTCGACAATACAATACAGAGATGAAGCTGTTCACCAGTGGAGGCGAGAGGTGAATTAAATGCACAGTTCACTAAAGTCCATTTAAGGCCTATAAATGTCTGAGTAGGCTGCAAGCATCATAAATTATGTTTGACCCATTTCTATTCTAACATTGTTCCATCTCCATGGTGATAATGAGTGACAGGAAACGTGCAATGTGGCTGGCCAGCTGTGGCAGCCTGAAAGCTGCAACCACAGGAGAAGCTTGTGAGGGCTTGGCTTAGTAATGATCGGCTTGGTCCATTTCAAGCTGCTTTCTGATATTCTGACTGATCATTTATCATTTATCTGATCACCTTGTCAAAAATCCAATGCACCTAAATCATAAACTTGTCCACACAGATCCAGTAAAATGTTGCTGTTATTGAATGTTATCCAGTGAAAAGAAGGATCAGCAGCTCTAAATCTGAGGCCATGGTTCTCAGCAGGAAAGCAGTGGATTGTCTACTCGGAGAAGGGAACGAGTGCTTATCCCAAGTGAGGGATTTTAAGTATCTTGGAGTCTTGTTCTCGAGTGAGGGGACAATGGGGCACAAGACGGGCCAGAGAATTGGAGCAGCGGGAGTGGTATTGTGCTCGCTCTACCACAGTGTGTGATGAAAAGAGAACTGAGCCAGAAGGTAAAGCTCTTGATCTACCGGTAACTCTTTGTTCCTACTCCTCCTTTGTTCACCTGCGGTCACGAAAGAACGATGCTCCTTTGCATAGAAAGGAGCCGGGTGAGGTGGTACGGGCATCTCGTAAGGATGCCACCTGGTCCCCTCCCTAGGAGGGTGTTCCAGGCACATCCAGGTGGGAGAAGGCCACGGGGCAAACCGAGGACCAGGTAGAGGGATTATATCTCCACCCTGGCCTGGGAACACATCGGGATCCACCAGTCAGAGCTGGTCAAATTGCCTGGAGAAAGGGTCTCCAGACTTTGGATAACCGGTTGAAGATGGAAGGATGGATGGATGGATGGAAAATCCATGTCCATGTGTTGTTTTTGATATACTAGGAGACATATTATGAGCAAAATATGCAGTCAAAACAATGACTGAACATTTTCTCTTTGGAACTGCAGCCTATCAACTGCCAAAACACTGATACTGACACTGCGCATTGGTTATTTTACAAGCTACATTTATGGTATTCTCACATAGTGATATCTCCACACTTTGATGTTGCACCAGCTCTGAAAAACATCTCTCTGAATCCATTATCGTTCTGGAATAGGGGAAAAAAATGTGCTGGCTTGTATTTTTTTTTAAGCCAATCACAATTGTCTTGGGTGGTACAAATCCCAGAATGCAGTGTTGGTACTTATGCAAAGTAGTCAGAACTTTTGATGGAACATTTTGATGGAACATTTACACATGGGGAGGTAAGCCCTAGCATTAAAATGGTGAAATTCCTACAAAAAAAAAAAGGGACAGCTGCTTGATAGTTTACATTCGTACCGTTAGCAACCAGATAAGGGTTAGGATAACATGTCATTTTCAGCGTGTAGGTTGCTAGCTTGGTGGTTGTTGTTGTTTCAAGTAGCAACTGGGACTAGAAAAAGGCAACACACAGACAGATGAGGGCGACAAGAACTGAAATGGCCAGTGGCAGGCGTATTACAACAGCCTGCTTCCTGTGAGTCAGACTAAGTTTGCAGTAATGTTAGCCATTTTCCAGAGCAGTGTTTTGAAAATTTTACACAAAAATAAATGGGTTTTGCCCAACACAGTACCATCCATTTGTCCCGGAGACACAGTGAGTATGAACCAACATTGATTAGTTTAGCAACACATTATTAGCTGCTGATTAGATTGAGGGCGACCCTGTACAATAGACCCTTTTCACAGGCATTTTGACATGAAATAGCAGGGTATGCACAGGTGTTACCAAAGATACTAATTAAGGTTCCGTTCAAACAAAGTCAGGGTGCTGTTACTGTGCATGTTGCCTCACTGAAAAGGCTCTGCTCCTCTAAATGCAACGGCAACTTACCTACTATTCCATATCATATCAAAATAACTGCCGTGAAAAAAAGTCTATTCACTCTTCTTTGTAATTGGTTTCCGGTACAAGCATGTATGGCTGAGCTACTCCTATATTAAGACTTGACATTGTATTGTGTACAATAGCTAGCAAAAGAGAAAACAAGCAGAGGTCTGAATGTTTGATGAGCAGAGTCAAAGGTTAGCATGCATGCTCAAACCACAGGCAAGTGGCAGAGGTGTGGGTGGAGATATAGGCGAGGAAAAATTGCATATTCATATCTCAGCACATACTAAATAAAGCAAATGTGTATAGCTGCGACACGCAACTTGCGGTCTGTGGGCCAAATCTTGCCCCCGATGGAGTGCCAGGTGGCCCTCCAATCATTTTCTAATTCACAACGAAAATAAAATTGATTTACACTGTTGTTCTCAGGCGGGAGGGACGAAGAGGAGCAAAAATTACACAGAAATGAGGATAATTCTGATATCATGAATAAATATGCCATTCATTCTGTCCCTGGTGTCATCTGTTTATGTTTATGGCCTATTTTGCGAGGATAACTTGAAAAATAATTAGACAGTATCTGTCTCCCCCAACTGGCAAATGGTACAGTATCATAACAATAAAATAACTCAGCTTACAGTACAAAGAAAACTCTCCAAGTTTGTTCCTTGGCATTTGCTACTTAACACCACTGACTAAAACTTTGAATAGTCTTTGAATAGCTTCTGTCACATTCAAGCTGAGAGCTGCACTGAATTTGGTCAACAACAAGCAAGCAGAAGAGTAAGCAGACTATTATTATTTTCTCCCGGTGGAGAGGGTTTTTTTTTTTTTTAAAGCGGGAATAAATCAAAGAGAAATAATAATACGTTTTGTATGCACACTTCAACCAGAACTAAATATTCCAATGAAAGGTTTACAACTCCACCTTTCAAATGCCACACACAATTTATAGCTGCCTCTGAATAGACTTCTCCACTGACAGCTGTTGAATTGAATTGGCATCGGTCAGGCAGGGAGCCCATTTGACAACTGCTGTGGAGACTCTGGCTAAAATCCTGTTGAAGTTTTTTGTTGTTGTTGTTGTTAAATCATGTCCTAATAAATGGAACATATAGCAGCTCGTTTCTGTTAATGACAGATACATAATCAAAAATCATCACAATCCACTTGGCTCTAAATTGTCTAATTTAATTAAAACAAAGCGAGCACTTCAGACCTACTTTTCATCCACTTCTCCTCACTGTGTTTAGTTAGTAATACTTGGATTTCCTGGATGCTGTAAGTGCTCTGGTGTGATCTGCTGTAATCCATCCAATTCTGCTGCAGCATCACAAGCACCGTATTTGCTGAACATGGCAGAATACAGATCTGTAAAGCCGTTGTGTTAAATCAAACGGCGTGTTGTTGTAACACATCAGTACTCTGGGACACCTCAGACAGATTTTGTTGAATATCTGAGGGGATTTTTTATTGTAAAAAGGACTATATAACATGACTGGGTGCAGTTATTATGGAAACAAGGCAATATTTTTCTCTGGATACAGCGCGGGTACATGTGTGTATGCAACAAAAACAAATTACACTGTAGCTATCAGCACCCATTGCTCCGTAAGTGCATGCAGCAAACTTGTAAGGGTTATAATGTGGAAATGTTGATATCAGCTGCCTTGCTCAGATGAATGACAAAATTCTCTCAACTCCATGAATACATGAATAAATAAACAAGACAAGAATCTATGCTCGGTGGATCTCTCCCTCCGCTCATTCTTTAGTTCTTTTTCCTAATCTTCCGTCCTCCGTCTTTCCTTCAGTCTTTTGCTTTCATGAATTAATGAATAACCTCTGAATCTAAGAACTGTCTGTATCCATCTTGCTTTCACTTTCTCTGCTTTTATTCATAAATTAGTAATCAGAAAATGTTAGGACAAAAATTCTGCTGTACGAGCCGGGTTTCTTCTTCCATTCTCCTCCACTTCCTCCTCCGCCTCTCCGTCCATTTCTGAGAGACTTTCGTCTTTTGTTCTTTGGAGATTGCATTTTCTTGTGTTCTCTGTTCTTCCCTCATTATGTTCTTCTATCTGCTCTCCCTTCTTCAGTCCTGTTCTTTGATTGTCTCTTGCCCTCTCTCATCGCTGTATTCCCTCCACTTTGCCATTTGCCACTTAATCAGTACTAATAATGATTGCGACTTGGCCTTCCTCCAATCATACAAACTACACGTGCACACAAGCGTGGTGTGCACACAGTATACACACAAATAAACCACAAGCTAAAGCGCCCTCTAAGATGCTGTAAATGACTAACTCTTGTGTGTGTGACTGTGCATGTGCATGTGTGCGTTGGGTGTGTGGGTGATGATTCATGGATGCAGGGTAACAGCCACTTATCAGCCTGAGGAAAGACAACGGCATCTAAGAGCTCATCAGTCATATTTACTCTGCTACACACACACACACACACACACACACATAAGCACACACACCAGCCAAAACCGTTTTTAAAGTCCGCTGTCACCAGCTCCTGTGTGTGTCTGAGTGTGTATTATTCACTGTACCTGGTGGGACTCCAGTGGAGATGGTGGAGGATGTGACCACGCCCCGCCCTGCGGCAGTGAGCGCTGCCACCTGTAGTGTGTACGCGGTGGTGGAGGTGAGGCCGGTCAGCTGGTACTGCAGGGTGGAGTTGGACAGTGAACGTTCCTCACGACTCTTCTCTACACCAGACACTTCCCACCACAACA
Organism: Lutjanus argentimaculatus; assembly: GCA_034769285.1. NCBI lineage: Eukaryota > Metazoa > Chordata > Actinopteri > Lutjaniformes > Lutjanidae > Lutjanus > Lutjanus argentimaculatus. The sequence continues at coordinate 1,712,990 of JAWZSL010000026.1, forward strand.
TGTAGCCTGCAGGGTGGAGAGCACATGCTTGGTTAAAGGATAGTTCAGGTTTTTTGAAGTGGGGTTGTATGAGGTACTTATCGATGGTCAGGGTATTACCTACAGTGGATTCTGGTAGGTACGCCTCCAGTTTAAGCAATGCACTGCTGTGAACAGGGTCAGCAACAAAAGGTATTTTACCCACTTAAAAAAGGTCCACCTAAAAAATGAAAATGAAAATCAGTTTAAGTGTAAGCTTAGAATATTTTCACCACTTTACTTTGCCATCGGACAGCCTTTTCCCAACGGAAACTGTCGTTACATAAAGCAAATATCACTCTTCCCAAACTAACCTCCATAGGCAAAATCTGTAATTTTAACTCACTGAACATGGGAGCTGCTGGTCTACCCCTGCCTTGATCTTGTAATATGTTTGTGTTATTGTGAGACTTTGGTGTTTTTACCAAAGTCACACAACAACACAAATATACAAACATAAGATCAAGGCAGTGGCAGATCAGCAACTCTCTTGGTCAGCGAGGTAAAATGACTTATTTTTCTATGGAGTTTGGTCGGTTTGGAGAGAGCGATATTTGGCTTCTGTAACGGCAGCTTCAATTCAGAAAAGGCTGTCTGACAGCAAGGTAAAGCCGTTAAAATATGGTGTACACTTAAACTGATATTGATGTTTGTTTTTTTTAAAGGTGGACCTTTTTTAATTGTTTAAACTACCTTTTGTTGCTGACACTGTCCACAGCAGTACATTATTTAGCTCCCGTGCTGGTGTCCCTCTCTGCTTCTCCTAACTGGGGACATGTGAGCCACCATCTATTGTAGGTTCATACACTGACCGGGGCAGGAATGGCTGACGTGTCCGCTCAGTTTGGCCTTTTGCCCCTCAGAAAATTATATGCCCTGAAGCAACAGCAGCCTTTCCTCCTCTGCCTCTTTCCTGCCATGATGGATTTTAGACAGCAGTGTCTTTTGTTGAGATTCTGAATTCTGATTAAGTGAAACAATGCACAAATAACCGGTAGGGGGTTGCATTTCTAGCCTGTTATGAACCACTGGAAAACCAGGCTATTTTTGACTACAGTTTTATAAATTAGTGAACAAATAAGACAAGAAACTCAACTTATTATGTTACGCACTCCTCCTATATTGTTACTTGGACTTAGCTAACCAGTGAAGTGAATAGTGAATAAGAAGTGTTATAAAATTTGTAAAATGATGTTAACAAACGTAATGTTATTGCCCCTGACTCCCCATTCCTATCTTTTTGTTTAAGTTTAATTCAATATTTCCATCTCAAATAAAATCATTATTTTATCTGATGGCCTTGCTGCCCCAGCATTCAGCCTTCATACCGTCAAAAAACTGACAACACCCAAGGCCAAGTGGTCTTGCCCCTAAAATGGTAAAATAGATAAGTACCTAATACAACCCCACATCAAATAATCCAAATCATTTCTTTGCAAATAGGCATGAGCAGACATATATGAACACAAACACACACATGCACAAGCACAGATGCTCACACATGATGAGAGGTACGGAGCCAAAAAGGAAGAAGACAGTGCGGGAGGGGTAACGACAGTCAAAAACTCTGTCTGTCCCTTCGCATCTTCACAGTCATGCATCACCCTCCACCACCTTCAAACGTGTGTGCGTGCGTCTGTGTGTGAGGCCACTTGTGTGTAATGCCCTGGAGAGAGTGAATGGTCCCTCATCTGTCTCCCTGCTCACCAGGTGCTGGATGAAAAGCAGGTTGAGGAGAAAAGAGTAAATGCGCAAGGTGACCTTGATTGAATAACCGTTTTCCCACCCCTCTGAGTGTGTAAGCCGTCTGTAAACCCACTGCAGCCTTGTGCTGTTAGACTGTGGTCTCGCTACGTGTTGGTGCGGCCGTGTCAACGCACAGACACATACGCAGGCAGGCACAATGTAGTGTGATCGCTTAATTCACAGCAGCTTGTCGTGTTCACCAGCACCATTGTCTAACAGAGCCATGCAGGAGCTGAGGCAAAATGAATTGGGAGGAAAAGTGCCTTGAGCTCTGTGATGCGCCTCACAAACAACACCCATGGTGTTGGGAGGCGTGGGATGAGGGCATGTTGGAGATAATGTGAGAAGACAAGCTGCACAGAGAAGGGATTAGCTGATGATGAATCAGTTGTACACATACACAGTGTTAGAGACAGGGGGATGTCTGTGGAAGCCAAGAACAAAGTAGTAAAAGACTAAGTGGAGAAGAAACTGCAGAAGTTTTCGGGCACCTCCCTGCTGCATGCCTCAAGGGGATGCTTTTAACTTTTTTTTTAAACTTAAATTAGTCATTCTAAACGCTGTATTTGTCCACCTGAGAAGAATAATTGGAATAATTGGAAACGCTGGGGTCTGTCTAATCATTGTGTGTTTCACGTTCTAGCAAGAACACACAAACTATACCTCATTTAAGCTTCTCTCATCATAACCGCTAATGGGACTGAAAATAACATGGTAAAATAAAAGTTTCTTGATTATGAAGAAGATGGAGGCAGTGGAGGGAATCATGCGTGACAGTTTTAGAGATTTTATACTTTGATGCTGTAATGCTCTGACCAGTGATGATGCCGTTCTTGTCTTCAGGCTCTGCCCAGCTGACTCTGAGTGACGTGTCCAAGATTTCAGTGAAGCTCAGGTGACCAACAGGTCCAGGTGCTGCGAAAAAACAACAACACATCAATCATATAACATTAATTATATTCTGAAGCGAAAGATTAGATTTTTTGAAGTGCGGTTATGTGAGGTACTCATCAGTAGTCAGTGTATTATCTACAGTAGATTGAAGTCGACATGCCCCCAATTTGGAGAAGAAGAGAGAGTACCAGCACACAAGTTAATTAATGTACTTCTGAGGACAGGGTTAGGAGCAAAGTGCATTTTTGCCATTTTAAAAAAATCAGTATCGGTTTAAGTATATGCTATATTGAGAATATTTTCACCACTTTTCCTTGCCATGAGTGAGCCTTTTTATCAAGAAACTGATGTTATGTAAGCCAAATATTGCTCTCCAAAGCAGCCAGAGTCCTTTGGAAAGATATGTAAATTTACTACCACTGCCTCAATTGGTTAGTTTGTTTGTGTTATTGGTTGGCATGTCCCGAGAACCGATACTTTGGAGTCAATAGTACTGTGCAGTACTGTGGGTATTGGAAATGCAGTTCCTCTGGACATGTCAGCATAAAGACTTCGAGGTGCTGTAGTCTGCTGTTAAATACCAGAGGAAGGGGAAGAGCACCTGGCAGCAGTGAACAACAACAGCTACGCATGTAAGACAGCAACCATCGACTCGTTCAAAAGAAAAAGTAGTGATGCGCAGATTGTCCCAGGTGGCGGGTTTGGATTGAGTTTCTGGAAAATACTACGACGGGCAGGTCAAGTGACAAAATGGGCTTGTGGCAGGCTCAGTAAATCTCCCCCTCAGTATTTTGTCTTAGAAGCTCAAGAGTTTTTATTTCAGCTGGCAAAGAAAAGCAATAATGGCTGAATTTTATTATTCTTTTTGCTTGTGACTTTGGTCTTTTAGAAGGTTAGTACAGATTCACCAAAGTTACACAGTTACACCAACAAGCTAAAAGATTGTCCAGCAACTCTCATGTTCGGCGAGGTAAAATGACTGATTTTGCCAAAAGTGTCTGGTTGCTTTGGAGAGAGCGACATTTGACTTATGTAACAGGGGTTTCACGTCGGCTAAAAGCTGTGAAAATATTCTAAATATAGCGTACACTTAAACTGATATTGTTTTTTAGGTGGCTAAAATATGTTTTGCTCCAAACCCTGTCTACAGCAGGACGTTGCTGAGCTTCCTACATTGACACTCCTACTGCTTTCCCAGACTGGGGCATGCTGACAGCCATCTACTGCAGGTAATACACTCACCATAAATCAGTACCTCATACAACCTCACTTCAGTAAAAACAAACTATCCATGTTTTATATCAATCACTCTAAATTTGCTATTTAAAATGATCACAAACTACTAACACATGTTACAGGTTTGTCAGATCTTCTAGCAATATGCTATGTCTAACCTTAATAACATATGAAGGTTATAAGTGCCTCATACAACACCACTTCAAATAATCTGAACTATCCCTTAAAGTACTTCAACAGTAACCTCATTTCAGCAAAGTCTAGATTTTTGCTAAATCATCTCTCCACACTTACACACATATCTGCGGTCTATGCAGACTATTATCTACTGCTCTTCAACTTCACACACCACCTCCTAATCACATCTGCATTGACCACCACACACACACACACACACACACACACACACACACACACACACACACACACACACACACACACACACACACTCAGGTGCACACATGCCTGTCGTTTCTCATTTCATGTATGGCTCTCTAACCCTTCTCCCTGCAGAGCGATTAAGCTATTCATCTGAGACATTCAATAACACTCACACACGACCACACACACACACACGCAAAAAGCTATCATCAAGCAAGAATTACACCCACCGTTAACCCTGCAACATGCCCAGCATCCAATCAATACCTGTGTCTACGTGTGGGGGTGTGTGTGCACGTGTGTTTGTGTGTGTGTGTGTGTACAAATGGCTTCTAATATCCCTTTCCCACTCGATAATTGTTGGTTGGTAATAATTGCTTGTCTGTCTGCCTATAGGCTATTGTGTTTATTTGACGGTGCGACGGTGTGCAAGTGTACTTGTGACTGGGAGTGGCAGCTATTATGTTTATCCATGGAACAGTAGGCTATAAATACCAGTATGCCTGAAAACATATGAATCAATTCGCTTTAAAAAGACACAGTGGAGGAGAAATGAAAGGAGGGAAGTGGAGGGGAAACTAGAAACAAAAAGATTAAAAAAAGAGAGAAAAGAAAGCAAGAGCCTGAGAGAAAACACACGGTGTTGGTATATAGACATTGTGTACACAGCTGTGTATCACTTTGATAGAAACAGCTGGACTGAACACAGAACAAGTCAATACACTTTCATTATTATTCACAGGAGAGGGTGATAGAATGTTCTTTGTGCTCTCTTCTGGCTTTATTCACATTGAAGATTGTGTAAGTGTGTGTGAGTGGGTGTCTGTTTCTGGCTTTGCCTACTTTTGGGGACTCATTTCGGACAAAAGACCTGTTAATTGCGGATGGTTTGTTCAACTAACACTTCCTAAGTCCCGCCTCTTTTTAACGAGCTTGCTGCAGATTGCCCACTGTACAATCTGGTTCGGCTCAAGGTTTCTGTCTGTTAAAGGGAAAATATGGCACACTTTAGGTGGCTGTCCAGTCAGTGTTAATGGTAAATTTAGCCGACTGAAGCAATAAATTCCTTCATACGTGATATATTGACCAAGTACAGCCCCTCAGGGCTGTGTGCTCAGCTCCCTCCTGCTCATGCTGTACACACATGACTGCAGCCTGTGACATAGAGAAAACTCTATTGTGAAGTTTGCAGATGATACGACCGTCATCGGCGAGATTTCAAGTAAAAGATGAGACTTCATATTGAGAGGAAATCAACACTCCAGTCTAACAGCCTACTGCTCAATGAACCAAGAGCTGATAGTTGAGTCCGTAGAGATGTCTGCCTTCCGTCCAATAAAATGGAACTAGATAGCACTTGGCTTGTGGTGCTCAAAGCACCAAAGAAACACGTTGGAAAAACTGTGAATAGTTTCACGTAGGACTACTTTTTTTCTGAAGTCAAATCTACCAGAACTACTTTAGAATCTACTAGAACTACTTTCTTTTCTAATGGAAAGAAAACAGTTACTGCTTGAAACAGCTCACAACAAGGTCTCTGGATAATCTGATTATTATCATGATTATCTGATCATGATTTTTGGTCACTGGCGCTGAATAATTTTTTTTTTTGGCAAGCGCAGTGCCATTTAGTCCACATTACATTGGGGAGAGGGAAGACATCTCTACATCTCCAAAACTATGTAAAAAAAAAAAGTATAATATGTGTAAAATATGTATTTTCGATTTTGTGGTGAACTATCCCTTTAAGAAAGCAAAATTTTCAATTGCTTCTCCTACTACCATTATTGCATAACCCACAAAGTTAGGGTTAGGTTAACGGTAGGGCAAGTTTATGTAAGTCTATGTCTATGTAATGTAACCAAAAGTGACCTGGGTCACTGGGTCAACCTGTGTGTGTGTGTGTGTGTGTGTGTCCGTTCACTCACTGTCCTCGTGTGTCTGCAGGAGGGTGGGCGGGCTGCGGGGGCCGTCTCCAGGTGTTGTGAAGCAGAGGGTGGAGCCGAAGTACCAGGTGAACTTCTTGAGTCCGCTGACTAATCCTGTGTGGCGTGCACCCGGGTAGTCCGGGGTGATGGTTACCACGGTAACATCCTCTGGAGACTGCTCTGGCCAGACCAGTAGCTGTGGTAAGAGAGAAGGAAGGAAGGTCACCAGTGACATCTAAGGTCCCAATAATATTTACTGAATCTACTTTCATCCAGCAGGTCACCGCTGCATCTAAAATATCCATCACAGTTATTTGCTTGTTCTGTATTTCTATGTTTTTTTTTTTTTTTTTGTTTAGTTATTCTTTTAATTCAGCAGAGTTAGCTTCAGGCCACCAAACCTAAATCATATTATTCAGACTGCATTTATGAGACATAACTTATTTGTACCACAGTATGGGCTGTGGTGAATCTTTTTTGAATTAGGCTGTTACCTCAGGCTTTTTTCGTCATTAAAGTTTAAAACTGCCAAATGCTATTTACAAATTTGTCAAAATGGCAAAACAATATTCATGTTTCATTCCCCAGAAAAGTTATCTGCATTCCCAACATATTAAAATTTAAGCAGTTATTTACGTATGAATGTACCACTTAACATAAATTCCTGCCAGCGGGCCATTATCAGTCATAGCAGCATCTGAGGACAAACACTAAGTTTGATTATCAGTCCAACTAAACTCTTAATGAAAGGTTAATTTGTCTCTATTGACAGACTTGATTTACATTCACAGCCACAACAGTTTGGTTTGTCTTATTGCTTTAGCCACAAAAACAAACAGTGAAAAGCATACACTTCCATATTCATAATGAGAGATAAGCCATGGGCAACGCTGTGATATGGTTCCCATATTTAGAGTTCCGATTAAAAAAAAACAAACAAACAAACAAAAAAATGGATAAAATGTGATCTTGGGACGAAGTTTTCATTACAATTAAGCAGTACAATGGGTAAGTGGTAAGTAATTACAAAAAAAACTGTTTACACACAAGTTGCATATGATTATAAACTTCAAAATTTCTGTTCAATGGCATATTTTTGGTGAAACATTTGTTATCACGGCATTGCCGGAGGGGTGCAAAGCAAATCTTCTATTTGCATCTGTATTTGATTTAAAAAACATTTTTAAAAATCTGGCCTGTAGGCACAATGTCTTACTACTCTGTGCTCTCAGTGCTTTGCATACAATCCCAGTGTCTCACCTGCTGTATCAAAGCCTCAAAGTATTCTACACTGTTTCCTGTTTCTTCTGGTTTATTTTCTTCCCAGTAAATAACACCAGTAACCAACACTGTTGACTGTTGTGTAATTTTCTCCACACTGTCCCTATATAGTATAAATCCCTATTATTACACAGGCAGCCTGCGACTTTAGGAGAGTGCGTATTCTTAACCATGTCATCGACTATAGTTGCCACATGCAGACATTGTAGGAAAACCCAGCTGAAACTCTATAAATGTTTCATTAAATGTAATCTTGTGGAAACCAGTGACCGTTCCCTGCCTTCATGAGACTTCACAGGTCAGAGAGGTTTAGTCATTCACTGCTGTTGCTACTGAGCCAATGCTTGTGAGTTTTTCCAGAGTGGTAATTTCAACAGAGTGTAAAGTTTCACATCACTTTCAGGCCACTAGTCTCTGTGCTACACAGAAGGTTTCTTTTAGCTGTCTACACAAAAAGCTGAACTATAATACTGATGTTTTCTGTCCATTCTCTGAATTGAGAGAGTATCTACCACCGTAGCTAATCAGATTTGACGACATTGTCAGTTAAACATGGAACAGTTATTTTGTTAGCATTCACAAACCTGCCCTCTCTTCATGGTTTTGCATGTACACTTTTTTTCTGCCAACAATCCCACAATGCAAAGCGGTGCATTTTATAGACGAACATTACCATTGTGAGATTCAAACACATTTAAGTTTATAAAATTAATAAGCGTCTCAAAATCTCAATTAATGGATCATGCAAAATGGCAGAAAATGTTGTTTTTATTCTCTCAAATGTGGAGATTTTCCACTTTTGTTTGTTTATTATCATATTAAACTGAATATCTTTGAGTTTAAGACTAACAAAATGAGACATTTAAAGACATCACCTTGGACTTAAAGAAACTGTAATGGACATTTTAGATTTCTGACCCACTTGCCCAATCGGGCAGCACAAGTGCACAATCTGCCCCTCCTAAGTTCTGCCCCCATTTTGCTTTACCTTTACAAGACTTTTATTTAATTTCACTAAATGTTTACTACATGTTCTAACCTGTCCATAACCAAATCTGATTAAGCATGTACATTTGCTACATTACTGCACAAGTATATATTATATATTTCATTTTATTCTATTAGATACATATTACACTTTAAACATCTGCAAAAAATATTGTATTTGCTCTGCAATCACCACTTTGAACGGTTTAAAATAGACACTGCACTTTGACTTGTTTTGTCAGTTGAGTCTTATTCACTCTCTTCATGTGTGAGTTTCCAAAAGTGCATGTTCCTGAATGTGTTGTAAAAGTATGTCATGTGTTTGTGTTTATTGTTGAGCCTTGTCAAAGAATTTTTGTCACTTTGTGACAGACAATGAAGTTTTCCTTTTCTTTCCTTTTCTTTTCTTATATTTTAACCTTGACAGTATTTTATGTCTTAGATTCTCTTTTTCCCATTTACTTGTGTGATTTTCTGTTTACTGTAAATATATTGTAAGAGCACTGACTGCACACTGTTCACTGTAATTGTTGTGCATATTACAAATAATAAAGAGCTAGAACACTACAGAGCAAACTATTATATAGGGAGTGATAATGGAGTAAACAATGTGATTTCAGAAACAGTCTAAAACATACTGGAGCTGCAATTATTATTTATTCACTGTTTATTCAGTCAACATGCTTCATGCTAGCTAACCATGCTGGGTTTTGGGTGTTGAGGACTGTAACAGCACAGCCCACAGATGTTCACAACCACACATTTCACTTCAAATAGAACTGTGATTACAAAAACAGCTAAATATACAACAAAAAGGAAATATTCTGGATTAACAGTGCAAATGCTGTTCCCCTGCACACACTGCTTCTTATCACCTCTACAATCTGCAGCCAATCAAAAACACAGAGATCTCCTATTAGGGAAAAGTTACTCAGAGACACTTGAGTGGCTGCTTTTCTCTCTGCCTAAAGGGTGCTGCACTGCACCCAGTCTGTCATGGTAAAATAAGGTTTTCTATTGTAATTTATTATCAGCACAGTACAGTTTGGGTGCAGTAAAAGAGTGCTGATCTGGCACCCTGAAGCATCTGATGCTAGTCCACTTTTACACTAAAAGGGTGCTGGAGTGATTGGGCCTGCTGTTGCTATAGTAACGTGTGCATTCTGAACCAGATTGCAATAGAAACCCAAAATGTGCTGCAGAACACAATGCAGTACAGCACTGTCCCTAAGTAGACCTGGGACATTACAGAGCAGGGACATTACGCAGTGGAAAAAAACACAGTTTGATCTCTCTGCTGCCAAATGGGTTCAGTGAGGTCACAGGTAAAGCACTTCATGAAGGTTTCTTTATACTCAGATACTCAGTGCTTGATTTTTTTATGCATGAGTTTTTTCAGCAAAAACAGTATTGTTGAAGTAGTTGAAGTAATATATCTCAGACTCCTGCGTCACAATCAATAAATCTTTTATGCAACCTCTTTTGTATAGAAGAGAAGCCTTGAAAATTCTGGCAAAATTCAATTTATTTAATGAAAAACTATTGCTGTTAGTTGTCTGTTAGTATGCCACACACACACACGACACACACACACACACACACAGAGTAACACTTTATTTGAAGAAGTGTGCATAACATTGTCATTACACTATCATAACCATGCCCCCTGTCATGAACATGAAGGAGTCTCTATGAATGTTTATGACTGTTGTCATTAAGTGTTACTCAGTCAATTCTGTAATGTTTTTGCAAAGTTGACATTGTTTGAGATGAGACTGTTATGACAACTTGACATTAACTAAGCCAATAGTGTCTTTTTAAAATAATATTTTTGTGGATTCTACGCCTTTATTAGACAGGACAGCTGAAGAGAAGGCAGGACACAGGGAGAGAGAGAGTAGTGGGATAACATGCAGCAGAGGGCCACAGGCAGGAATCGAACCCACTGCCACAGCAGAGGACTCACAGCCAGTCTACCAACTGAGCTACCAGGCCACTGCCAATAATATCTTTGTTATGACAACTTGGCACTAACCAAAACAAAAATGTCTTAGTTATGAAAACTTGACATTAACTAAGTTAATAATGTCTTTGTTTTGACAACTTGACATTAATTAAACCAATAATGTCTCTGTTAAGACAACTTGAAATTAACTGAGACAACATAACCTGTCAATGTCTTTGCCATGTGACATTATAGAACTTAAAGAAAAACTTAACTCTCAGCTTTATGTTTTCACATTACATTTAACTATCATATGTGGTTTGTTTTGACACTGTCTGTCATGAGACCTTTACAAGAGAGTCATGAATATTTTCCTTGACCTCAAGTGAAGTGGTACATTTTGGACTTGATATCATTAAGATATCATTAAGTTTTCTTACACTGTTAAATGCTTGTTTAACAATGTCATGAATTATTTGTTATTAGTATGGTGGAACCATTTGGAGTTGTCATAAAGATGTCATTAACTATTATAAGGGCTGGGTGATGACAGAATACAGTATCAAGTAAAGACAGTTATCATGACATTGTTATGACAGTGTAATGACACCCCAGACAGACAGACAGACAGACAGACAGACAGACAGACAGATAGACAGATAGACAGATAGACAGATAGATAGATAGATAGATAGATAGATAGATAGATAGATAGATAGATTAAAAAAACATTATTTGGAGTGAAACTGTCTAAAACTCACACCACTCCGACTGAAAATCTAAAGTAAGTCTTGAGACGGTTTCAAGGACATGTAAATGTGAAAAGGAAACTCGTCAGAAGTGGCTCTTTGGTTCTCCCTCCGGCAATCAGTTTTGAGCTATATTATTAAGGGTATTGTATACAGTCACTGATCTGTGGGGGGATGAGATGAGATGAGGCTTTGCTTCATATCCTCTTTTAATTAATATCATTATCTACTGTCCTCTAACCGGCACAACACACCCAAAGACGCACATCCACATGTGCCGAGCAGCACTGTGAGGCTCCGCTGATTTGGAGTGGTAAAGCCTGGTGAACAGAGGCAGCATCAGAGAGCCACATCAAACAAATGGAAAGCCATATAGTATTTATCAGCCAACAAAGACACCAACACTCACAGTCCCTAAAACACGCTCACAAACACACACACACACACACACACACACACACACACACGCTCACAAACACACACACACACACACACACACACACACACAGAGAGCCAGCGACGCACAGCCAGAATGTGATGTGTTTTCTTTGTCATGTTAATCAGTTCCTCAGGGGTTGGTTGCCACAGCGAAGTGAAGAATAAGTCACATACCAGAACTAGTACATATAGATCACTCGCGCTATTCAATCCTTCGCTCTCACTCTGCTCCCCATTATCCTGCTTCTTTATTATTATGTCTTATTTCTCTTTGGTCCCTCGCTCCCTATTTTCTCAATACCTCCTCTTCTTTCTGCATTTAATCCCGTCTTTTTACTATCCCTTTTCATTTCTTGGCTTGGCAAAGGATATGAGTAAACAAGAGCAAGGCAGTGCATCCTGGGACACGACCTTTGAGCTGAAAGCCTTTTGAGAGGTTAACAGGTTATTCACAATATTTGCTCACACACCCACACAGAGGCAGTGATTTATTTAACATGTATCTGTTTTTTTAATTTCTATTTAAGTAGCTAAATTGGTGAATAAAATGTGGAGAAATGTCTGCATTATATGATTTTTTACAGACTGTTTTTTGAGTCTGCTCAAAATTATGTATGGGTTGAAGGTCTAAGACTTGAGACCTCGATGTTATTAAAATACTGGCTGTTGTCTTGTCTAGAGCGCTGCATATTTATTATCACTTCTAATTTAAGTGTCTGGACAGGAGTTGTTCTATAAAAATGTTGATGACAATGACAATGATGAGACCAGATGTTTTGAACATTTCGTCTCATAAATAATATATCAGATGTTTTAAGTTACACTAATTTTTCCAGAGGTGTGAACTCAGGTCACATGACTTTAGACTTGACTTGACTTTGACAGAATCAAAAAATACTTGCAATCTGACTTGGACTTCAACCCCAATGACTTGTTGACTCTACTTGAACATGAGCCTTTTGACTTACTTCAAGTCCCAAGCACAAAGATTAAAGTCTGTTATTTAAAAAGTGTGCCACAAATCAAGGCATTTGTCTTCATTTCCTGAATCAGCTAATGTTAACACTCTTCATGCCCAGAAAGTTGACAAGAATCCTGCACTCATGTGGTGCTGGAATAACAAGAAAAATGAGATCCTGACAGGGAATATTCATATGAACAACTGCTCAAGATGTAACAAGTCTGAGAAATTTTTTTACACAATTTGCTGAGTTGTTGTCTGTTAAGGTGATATATGCAGGAACATGGCAGACAAAAGTAAATGTTTGGTTGATATTTGGTTGATATTTGGTTGACATATTGAATAACCTTTGTTTTCTGTCCAACCAGACTGACCTGGTTTAGTTAGAAAAGTTATTTATTAGCATTAATAATGATAACAAGTCAGGTACAAACTGATTCAGCATATAACATACCCTTCCCTACCCTTCATAGCTTCATGTTTTTTTGCAACATATGACTTAAAAGCTCATGAAAACATCGAAGTCGGAATAACGACTTTTCAACTCTGCAAACGGGACCATTCGAGGAGCATGTGAACACACTAGTAATGTCCCAGATCAGCTTTGTTTGAACCAAAGCCACACAATCCAATCACGTTGCAGGAGAGAACCATGAAGCACTAACATCACATAACTGAGTTCCAGTTGGAAAAAGTAATATCAAACATAATTTTGTTAATGCAGCAAGAAAAACCTGCGGGTCAGAAATTACAGATGGAGATGCAACAACTTCTGACTGTGACATTTCAAGTCAAGGCTCTGTGTTTAAAATGGCATTATATTTGATGAAGAGCACTTTATTACTTGTTGACTGGTTGCTGACTGAAATCTCAAGGTTTAGGACTTGGGACTTGTCAGTCTTGACTTGGGAGACTTGACTCTAGACTTGACTATTTTGATTTGGAACCTGAGTGCAAAGACTTGAGACTTACTTGTGACTTGTAAAACAATGACAGAGTCCCACCTCAGAATTTTTTGTACATCATTAACTAACCTAAAATTGAAAAAAAAAAAAAAATCAGTTTCTCATACAAAATACAGGTGAGATCTTGCATATATGAAAAAAAACCTACACAAAGGTCTTTTATTTTATTGAACCTTTTACTGTGTGTTGTTTATAGTGTTGTAAACACACACATACACACATCCAGAGGCTTACCTTGTATCCCTGGTTGATGCCATTAATAAACTGCTGAGGCGGAGGGTTCCATGTGAAGCGGATGGTAGTCGAGTTGATAGCTAAAACTTCCACTTCCTGTGGAGGTGCTGTGGGAACTAAGCACAAAGAAACACTGAACAATTAGCTGCAATGGATTCATTACGAGGAAGAGGAAGAGGTGTTTAGATACAATGGAAAAAAAACAGACAGTGACAAACTTGGAGGCCAAAGCTGTGAAGAGTTTTCAGTGTTTTGCTTTTATGTTTTCAGCAAGTAGTGGTTTAAAATAACTCACACAGCGCCATATTTCAATATTTAATGTAAAGATTCAATTCACATTTTAATTAAAAATATCTGCTAAGCTTGCAGAAGTTAAATGCCAAACCTACACAGCTATTCTCTGCTGTGAAATGACCTAATTTCTCAATATAATTCATCTCATCTATTGTATTTTGCATTCACGTGTTTTGCATAGTATCTATCAGCTTTGGGATGACTAAGTGGGATTAGGGTACTGCCCCTTCAGTGACTGGGTCTGAACAATGACTGTTCATAAAGACAGCTCAAATGATGAATGAAATCTATTAAGTCTTTCAGTCAGTGACCTCAGGAGGCCAGACAAAGGCCTCAGTGAGTTAGACGTCTCACTGGATGCTTTGGTTTAGTTCTATAGTCACATCACTCTCCCCTTACTAACCAAGCAGCCTTGACAACATTGATTACTCACACAATACAACTGCGATTTTTTTTCCCTGAAAGACAACGTGTAGACTCATAAAATAAGAATCACTCCAAAACATCACTTCTGACCCATTACAATTGTGTGGCGGTGTCTTTATCTGCAGAGACCCTGCTCTCTGCTTGTATTTTCTTATTTTCTGATTATTTTGCTGTTTTCAAGACATTCAGGGCATTGGCCTTTGGGCAGTGGTGTGTAGCCCCCAGCCAGAACAGGAGCTATGGGGGTGTTTATTTGGGCTTTAGAACAATCAATCAGAGAATAACGTTTTATTTCTCAGATTCATTGCTTTGCTCTCGCTCACAACGCTCCCTCACTTCATTTACTCTCCAGCTCTCTCGACAATGCTGCTGTCCTTTTCCTTCTCTTGTTCACTGAGCTGGGGAGGTGGGGCCAAATTTGAGCGGTGCATTTACAAACAGCAACCAACAGATCCCACATATTCTACCTTTAACTTACAATAGACACTCCAGCAATTTTAATAAAGTAGGAGGACCCATGATTAAACTCAAAATCAAAGCAGCAGAGGCCAAAATATCCTTGCATTCAGTCAACTGTATTGGTCAATCTCAAAAAACACCTGATCCTTCATTTCCAAAAATGCAGTTGATAGTGTCTTTAAATAGAAAACTAGGTTGTTTTTTTTCAAACTTCGGAAATCTCTCCACTGGAGCCACAGAAGACACTATACAGCCCAACTCTGTTCACTTTAATAATCCTCACTGAACTTCATGTGTTCTATCCATGGGAAAAAAAAAAAACATTAACTTGCAAATGTAGTTTGTAATTGTGGTGCATCAACATTACTAGTGGTTACTATGTTATATTTCAAATATTCTTAAACTTAATACTGCAAAGTTTTGCACATTCACTGGTGAATACTTTGCACACCCCTGCACTACATCTGCACAGTTCTTTCATAACATGTTGTACATATCTTTCTTATTATTTTTTATTACTTTTTTAAAAACTTACTTTACTTTTTTAAAATAACACTTTTCATATTGCCAGCTTTCTATTTATGCTGCTTGGCTTGCAGTACTTGCCTTTTCTACTTACCAGGTTTATTATTATGCACCAAAACACCAAGGAAAAACCTACTTGGCAATAAACCTGATTCTGATTCTGATGTATTACTTATACTTTGCTGTACTGGGAAAAACATATCCACACATCCATGTTTCTAACAATCGGTAATAAACTAGGACTCTTAGTTTTTCTGTTTAAATTTAAATCTCATTTCAAAGACTCAACAATAAAAAGTTCAACAATAAGAATTTGCGGCCAAACTAAAACAGAATAGTAATAATTCATATAGAAAATAACAGAATAGCAATAAGTCTGCTTGAAACGTGTATAAACTTGGCCGAGGCATTCATCATCCACCGGAGAATGAGACAGAGAAGACAGAGCGCTATGAGAGATAAGATGGGGAATGTCTAACAAGAGAAGTTGTGGCATTTACTGCGTATATTACAGCAGTTTTTCCAATGAAATGTAGGTTATTTGTTCAGAGTGTTTGGTTTGCGAGCACTAGACACAGATTTACCTTATCCACTCATAAGATTGGTCTGCTGTCTCTTATGTGTATTTTTCTTATTTATTTTCTTACTTCAATGCAGTGTATGAATGTGTCTGCACATTTGAATCTTTATGTGTTATATGGTATCTCCTGTATAAGAGGCTCCATGATAATATTAAAGCCAGGAAGAGAAGAGTGTGACTGTGAAATGTGTGTGTATATACACGTATGTGCGTGTGTGTTTGTGGGCACATGTTACGGTGATTACACTGTAAGGGGTTTATGCTGATGCTAGAAATCCACAGTGATAATGCACTGTTGCATGATGGGAATGCCCTTTACATCTTATATTTGAGCCAAAGAGGCCAGAGGACACAGACTAACAGCAAGTATACAGAGAGGAAAAGTGCAGAGACCAGAACAAAAACTAGTGAAAAATGGTGCGGAGAAGATAGTGAGAGGAAAGGGAGCCAAAGGATGAGAAGACAGAGGGGGGAGACGGAAGATTAATTGATGTTAAAGATGCTCTCTCCCTCTCCTGCCATGCTGACTGTACTCCTGGGGACCGGCTTCTAACCCCTCACAGCTCACAGCTACAGATAAAACACTAAACTCTGTCCTCTGGAGGAATCTTAGTATGCTCCCATGCCTGTATGTGAGAAGAGCAATGTTATCAGGGTCTAACACTGAGTTCAACCACATCCTCGCAGAGATAGAGGGAGAGAAAATGTCCAATCCATCGCAGCCACTCCCATTAAACCACATTAGAATAATTAATGAGCCTAACTCCCTCTCCTGAGTCTATAAACCTGTCCTGAACTCTTGTAATAATGACTGTGAGTTTTATGTGCACATGTGTGTGTGTGTAGCTCTGCCCATCTTTAATAATGATAATATACTGTTGGAATAAAAGTCAGGAAGAGAAGAGCACGTGTTTAAAGAAGATTTACCCCCACGACTACTTCCTCTCTTCCTCCTTTACTGTCTATACTTACATTCTTCCGTCTTTCACTGCCCCTGCCGAGATTTATGTGTGACGGATTTGAAAGTGTGTTCCTCTGTGCACTGCAGCCATGTTTATTACAATCAACACACTATTACTTATCATATAATATATTTATAGAGCTGCACAGACGCTCTTTCCTTCCTCCAGCTCATCCTGAGAGATGGAGTCCCTCCAGCGTGTCCTGGGTCGCCCCTAGGGTCTCCTTCCGGTTGGCTGAAGCTGGTACGCCTTTGAGGGGGATGCCTCAGGGGCAACTTTAACACAAGTCTGGCTCTGCTCAAAGCTGAGCTCCTCATCCTATCGCTGAGAGTGAAGCAAACCAGCCTGCGGAGGTACTGCGCTGCTGCTGGCTGGAACTGTGATCTCAGTCGTTTGATCGCTACCACAAAAAGTAAAAACAGTGCAGGATCTACTCACTATTACAGCCTGCTACAATTACAGAAATGCCTCAGTGTACTGTAGTGTTTAGAAATATACTTGTCCACACAACTACATCAAAATCTATCTTTCTTCAATGTACTTTATGTTTAGGTTTTAAAGAGCAGCAGGTCTATTTTTGTTTTTTATTATTTTCATATCATTCTACAGCTTCCCATTATTTTTCCTTATGTATTAAAATCCACACAATCAAATTTGGCTAAGTAGGTTGTTTTAGTGTCAAAATACTTTTTTTTCCAAGCCCTGCTAAGAATGTCTTTGCACATGACCTGATGTAGGTTTCTGCCACTGCTTCATCTAAACAAAGACTGAGCGATTATATCATTATCTATTCAGAAAGGGTGGTGTCTAAACCGGAAGTGGGTGGGTTAATTCAAATCTGAAATTAGTTTTGGTTGATCAAAAGTTACAGAACAAGCTTTTTTTGTTTGTTTGTTTGTTTTTTAAATTGAAAAGTTGCTATATTTATTTTTTATTAGAAAATGCCAAGACTGACTCAGAATTGAGTTTCAGATCAATGTTTTTGATCACAGGAGAAGGAGAACTATCGCAGGACAAGTTTTTTTTTTTATAAGCTTGAATAAATAAACTTCAGTCAATCAGTGAGCACAGCACATGCATTATTAGCTACCCAATGAGGATTTTCCTTCATTATGACTACAGATGTTGACATATTTTACTCTTAAAATATACATAGTCATAAAAAGTACATTATCTCTACTGGATACTCGTTTCAGCAGAGTACCTTCTCAACCCAATAAAACCCCCCAGGGTTGAGGGAGGGGAGGGCATCAGCACTCTTACTGATGTCACCGCTTTTTGCTCACCGCTGAGGAAGAGTTTCCATTTGAAAAACCTGGAACAGAACGCAGATGGAGTTGCCCTTCAAACCACATAAGAAGAAGATATTTGTAAAGCAAATGTTTTCTATAGAAGTATATTAAAGTGTACGCGGTAAAAGTGTGGGAATTGAAAAAACGGTTGGAATCGTGTGGTCATAGAGCAGATCTACTTTTAATTGTGTGTATAGATGGTTGATTTTCTGACTCATCTTATTCACATTTAAAGTGTCCTTCAGCCTGATAATAAGACCAGAATTGCACCTGTATATGTGTATGCATGGTCTTCATTCTAGTACTTCTTATGTTCTTTCATATTATTAAAAATGAAGGTCTAAGATCATTTGAAGATCTCAAGAACACTTATCCTTTACCAGCAAGCTCCTTTTATTTCTATTTATCAGCTATTCCAGCTAATAGAGTCAATGAAATGATGATCTCCTTCTCTATTTGCTCATCAATTGTACAACCACCAAATCTTACTTGAATAAGAAATAGGAATGAGTAACATGCCCTCCAATGAGTGAGGCCAAGGTCAGGTAGACTCCAAGAACACTCAACAATCTATGTCTGGGACATTATAGCTGTCTCATCTTGAAATTTTAATCATCAAGTCATTAACAATAAATCTATTCAGAGATGTTTTTAACCACTAGGAAACACTTCCTCCTCCAACCTTGTCTCACATAAATTTTCTGAAGAATTTGAGGACCAAAGAAAATCCTCTTTTTGAGAATCAATTAAAGCTGGGGCAGTTAGTTTTTATTTGGTGTTATTGGGCAAAAGTTCGATATTATCCTTTAAGCATAATGTAATTCAAGTGGTACGAGAGAAAAATAGACTTCTGCTCCTCCTCTTGGCTCTGTTTTAATGATTTAGAAAATCTAGCCCGTGACAAGATACTTCGGCCAGTCACAAGCTGTAAGACAGCTGATTGTTGAGTCTCATTCCCAAAACATCAGTATTTCATGACCTAGAGAAAGAGACTCAGCAATCAACCATTTTTGAGCTATTAATCCAAAGCATCTGTAATTTGATGACCTGGGAAACAGACTGAACAATTAATTTACCCCAGAATTGATGCTGCACCTTTAAAGTAAAGTACTTTAAAAGATAATGCTACTAGTGTGCTTATGCAGGAATACTATAAGTTTAGAATTATGTGTGTATGCGTGGTCTAATGATTGGCATAAATGTCTCTCTCTTGTTTTTTTGTACATTTGTTTTGCCCTCCAAGAATGAGAAATAAAAATTTGTTTGTGTGTGTCTCCACTCACCTCCCTGCAGAGTGTACTCTGTGACAGGGCTGCTGTAGACGCCCAGGCCGGCTCCAGTGTACGCAGCCACCTGGATCTGGTATTGTGTCCAGATGATCAGATCTTTCAGCAGGCAGTAGTTGGTCTCTGGGCTGCTGATGTTCTTCTCCTGGTAGTCCCCCGGCAGCCCTGCCAGACGGTATCTAAACACACACAGACACACACACACACACACAAAAACTTGTAAATATGTTGGTTTGTAGCTAAACAAGCAAGGAAAGTTAGCACGCACTTAGGTCAAAATATTCAGACATATGTGTGCACATATAAACAATATTACGACTGTAGCTCAGATGATAAAGAGTAGATCGGCCTGTAATAATTATCAGAATCAGAATTAAGAACCAGAACCATTGAGAACTGGTTCCAAATTCTCAGATCCATCTGAGTCGTACACCTCTGAGCTTATCAATTTATTTTATCAATGCCAGCACGTTTTTCTGACCGCTGCACTTTGCAAAATAATGACGTTTGACTTATTTGTCTGTGCTGGTGGAAACTTGCAAAGAGAAGGAGTCATGGCAGAGAGAAAGAAACGGTCCACAGCATGGCTTCATTTCACGAAGAAAGATGACAACAGTACTGGTTGTAATGTCTGTAAAAGGATTGTTTCAAGCAAGGGTGGAAACACCAGAAATATGCTGAAACATATTTCTATGCAACAAGGGCTTAAATCCCAGGAATGCCTTTTATGTGACACTGAGTGCCACTGTTTCATCTGTTACTGAGGGTAAATATCCTGTTATAACAACATCAGCACCTCGCAGGCGGGCTTAGCAGATTTTTTCTTTGACTGAGAAAACCTGAACGAACATGACTGCTGTACAAATATTCTCTCATTTCATTCGAGATGACTAGAATTGATCAGGAATCAATGATTCAAAACTGATAAAGAATTGAAGTGATCAGCAAAATCGATAATGTAAGTAAGTAAAGTAAGTAAATATATACAATATATTTTAAATCACACAGATACAAAGTCCTTCACAAAGACACAGAAATATATAAAGATATAAAAACTAATTAAATTACAAGAGAGAACCCAGCACAATAAGAGACAGACCAAATTAAAAACCATAACAAAAAATAAAACAAAACAAAACAAAAAACCCAGAAATATCAAAGAGATGTGTTTTTAGAAGCTCCTAATAACAGCCCAAAGATTTTTGTGAATCTAATTGATTGGGGTAGATTGTTCCCCAGGGTTGGGGCTAAAACAGCAAAGGTGCGGTTGTTTTGAATAAAATAACTAAAATCTTCTTAATCTCTGTCTCTAACAGTAAGGGTTCATGTTGAATCTCTGCCTCTTTCTACCCATAATTTCTGTGTCCTTGAGCAAGAAAATAAACCCAGAATTGCTCCTAATATATGTATATGCATGGTCATAAATTTTTAAGTTGCTTTGGACAAAAGCATGTAATGAAAATAATATAACCAAATGTTCTCATATAAATATGCCACCAGCCTGGAAAAACTTTGCTCATAGCTTAATAATATAATATAAAATCCTAACAGTGTGCATAGTGTATATGGCCTGAATAGAAATTTTAAAATAAATGAAAATTTCAGTTTGACAAAGTATATTTTATGTTGGCAGTGTGAGAGGCAGTGAAACTATGCTAAACTCTGCCCTCCATTGTTGAGAAGGGGCTTGAATCACATCAGAAAGAATAAAAACCTTCAATGCCTGGTAGACATCTCTGAATAGTGCACCTTCAAGGCCTTCGCTTTAGTACATGTGATATAAATGTCCACTTAAAAGGAAATATGACCCCCGACTAGACAGGAAGGTGTAATACCACTTAGGTATTGTACATATCTGATGGAGCCGAATGGAGTAATAATCCACATGTCAGCGTTTTAATGTGGAGGCGATTCAGGGTAACAGGATATTCCAACATTTCACTGGCTGATTCAGCGCTCTATCAAACATGCATACAGTACACACACACACACACACACACAAACACTCACAGGAACACACTCATACACACAAACACTGATGCACAAAGCGAGGGAGTGCCGGAGGCTGTCAGGGGATCTCCGTAGTGGAGAGGAGATAACCCCTTTTTCCCCTCTCTCTCCATCAGACACACTGACACTAACACTGGTGAAAGAGGAGGAGGAGGAGGGGGGAGTGACGGAGGAGAAGAAAGAGAGAAAGAGGGAGGACCTGCCAGGTGATGTTATGAGGAGAAAGGAGAAACCAAAGGAAACTCCGTCCTATAAAGCTGAAATGATACAGCGGAGACGTCTGAGTGTGCGTTTCTATTTTCACCCGATTTCTGAAGTGGAGGCAGATAACACACTGAATGAGCGTAAAGACCTGATAACTTCTACTGCAATTATATGCAAATTCATGTGAGGCAGCTGATGACAGTTTGATTACACCTAGTGTGTCACACTTAAGGTAGACATCAAAGTGAAGGACAGACGACCAAGGGCAGTGAGAGAACCTGTAAAGAGCACTTGTGTCTGTCGATGAAGAGGAGGTGGTTATGTGAGGGAGACACAAAATGAAGGAATATTTCTTTATAACTTTCACAGGATTTCTTATGACAGTTGTTTAATCTCTAAAATGTCAGAAAATAGTGAAAAATGCTTGTCACAATATTACAGATTTCACAATGACCATGTGAAATTGCTTCTTTTATCTGTCTAACAAGCCAAATAATCCAAAATTTTCATATATTTTCAGTGGTATAAAACAGTAAAAAGAAGGAACTCTTCATATTTGAGAAGTTGGTACCATGTTTGGCATTTTTCCTTGATGAATTACTTTGTTTATTTTATGGCATCCAACTAATCAATCATTTGACTAAATGTTTCTGTAAACCAAAAGAATTTCAACCAGGGGTGAAAGAAGATTGAAATTCTTTCCAGCCTTCATTGCTTCACATTGTTCTCGTTAACAAAGCTTACTGTATCCCTGATCACGCACATTCAATTTAACGCCTCTATGGTATAGAAAGAACATCATGTATAGCAAATGATTCATTTAAATGGTGTAAGAAGTAGAATCATTTGTGAATGTTGATGTTAATCAAAATCATAACCATTTGTTTTGGTTTTAATTAGAAGAAAAATACAGCTAAAATTATCAACAACAGTTGAGCCATTTACAAGACTCTGTCCTTGAATTTTTGAGCATTTGGAACATAAATGAAAGAAGAGATGATGATGAGTAAAATGTCTCAAAATGTCTCTTATTCGCACTTTAGAAGTGAATTGAAAGATGACCTCTAAGTACTTTCTCCATAAAAGCAAAATACTTTTGTGCTGGTTTGGTTGTGAAAAAAAAAATCAAAAGTATGGGAACAATAAATCAATCACACAGTTATTATGCCAGTGTAAAAAGCAACCCATGGAGTCGGAGAGGCTTGTGTGACCTGCTGTCCATGTTGTTGGAATAAAACATCATGAAGCATCACAAAGTACCAGTTGCAGCAGAAGTCGGCACAAACACAATGGAACAATTCAGAAACAATTTTCAAGAAAACTAACTGTTATGTTTATGTTACGTTCTGTTATCAGATGTGTTATCTTGTTTGAAATGCAATCATGATAGTTTCTTGTATGTGGGTTTTGGCAGACAGCTGCTGTCTCTTCTTCCCAGTACTGCGTATCGGCACTGAATCTTTTAGTTTGAGCATCATACCGTATTTCAGCCCTGATTTGAACTGCCAGACTAAAATGGTTACAGATGAAACGGTACATGTATTCAACCTGAACTGTTTGGTACAGGACGCTTGATTCAGTACACGACTTCCTCGTCCAGTACGTCCTGTGGCCTCAACTGTCAAAATCATCTTTTAATATCTACTGCTAGCATGCACGGAACAGATGTTTTAGAGCACAAGTTTTACCCAAGATGTTTTGGCAGTGCTTTGTTGTGCGTCAGCTGTAGCATGCTCGTCAGCTTGGCCTTGTTAGCAATGGTTAGTCAAGCCCCTGCCGGTAAGTTACAGTTACGGTGCTGACTGAAGTCTGGTTTGTCTGTGGAAACATTTGAAACGTGTCAACCAAACGTGTACATTAGCAGAACAAGACAAACACAGACTGGAAGGCGAGTTCTTCTCCCCACAGCATTCAGACAGCATCTCACTGTAGATCCAGACCAAAGCAAAAACTAATGGCATGGTAGTGTTTTTCTCTGTGGATATGTGACCTGACTCTGAGAATACAATATTAAACATCTGGTCAAAGTGCTTGAGCTCTGCTACAATGTGCCTTCACATCTGCTTGTTAGTCGGTCTGTTGTGCTGCTCTGAGAGCACAAGTTCAGGAATAATCAACAGGCCAGTGTCTTACCATGAGTATTACTTATTTATTATTATATATATCATTTGTTTTTCCTTATTGACAGTATGTCAGTATTTGAGTGCCTGAACTGTTACAGTAAGAAATGTGACCACTGAGCCACTGTTGAATGTTTACATTTTTCAAAATAAATGACACAAATGTTATTTTTTTACATTTTTTTGCTGTACAGAAAATGTACTGAACCTTGACCCCAAAACTGTACAGTGAATTTTGTATACTGCTCGACTCTAATAGTGGTTTGGTATTTTATGTAAATTGCAGTGCAGAGTTCCTCAAGTCCAACAAGATGAGACATTTTTTTCATCTTGTGCACAAGATAATAGATCTATTTGCACATACAAGATAATGATTTATGTATCATCAAAATTAACCAGCTACAGCAGTTTACCAACCAGCCCGGCCAGTTACTATGGTACCAAACTACAACCAAGCATAGAAAATATCACAAAAATGAATAAACAGACACAAGAATTTTGGCAATGCTATAGAACCAAATATCTATCTATGTGTGTGTTTCTGTGTGTGTATGTATACCTGAGCACATATCCTCGGAGGACTCCGTTAAGCTGGGGCTCTGGCGGAGGCTGCCACTGGACCATGATGGACTGGTTTGTCCGCCCGCTGGCTACAATATTCTTTGGAGGAGCGCTGGGTGCCTCCTCCCTCAGCATCAATCTAACACACCACACACACACACACACACAACACACACACACACACACAAACACACACACACACACACAAAAGACAACACACCCGAGAGAAGAGAGCGAGAGAAGCAAATGATTATGATTTAGCTTATTAGGCGTCCTGTAATGAGAGCATCAGTATTGCTGAAGAAGTGTGGACACAGCGCTTGTTCTTTTCATCTGGTGTCCAACATATCACTAATATAGACAGTTTGCACAGGAGAAGTATGTTAGGTAAACAGGCTAAAAATGAATTTCAAAGCATCTTCATCTTTTCTAGTCAGGGGGTCAGACTGTCTACAAACAAATTATCATGTTTGTCACTGCGGCTACACAGGACAGAGCTGCAACTTATTATAGACAATCATCTCGCGGCTTAAGCAGCCCTGATGAATTCTTATTGAATTCTGGGCTCATCTCTTTCATCCCGCGTTCTCCTGCTGTATCATGCAATCTCATTTAATACATTTGCTTTTCATCTCTGGCTATATTGTTCATTTATTTCAAACAAACCACCGCTGCTGCTGATGGAAACGTTTAACGCATCACTTCCAGTGTGCCAGAGGATTTCTCTTGGGAATGATCAAGTTGACACCGGGTGTTAAAAACAACAAATGTAAAAGCGTTCATGAACTCGGCATACGTTGGATTGCTATTGTGTTTTATTCACTGGTATCTTAGAACAACAGACATTTACTGTTTAGATTCTGTTTTAAATGGCTGTTTTAAACTTGAAGTTTTCCTCCATTTATACACCCTCAATCTGTGTCCTGTCAGTTTCTATTTCATTCTCAATCCTGCCACAATATCCCCAGCAGAGCAGCGATACAGGGTGACTGCAACATATAGTTAAATCACTATTAGCTGAGAATGAGCAAAGAGCTCGTCTTTTAATTTCCAGTGAGACAGAGTGATCCCTCGCTCCCTCTGCCCTCTTCAGCTCTCTTCTGTCTCTCCAAACCTTTTTTCCCCGTCTCTCCTTTGACATTTTGATCCCCTTCTCCGTTTTTTTCTTGCCCATCCGCACACTTTCACCTTTCATCCATCATGTCCTTTGGCCTCAATTATTTCATCCTTCTATCTTTTACTCATCTCCTTCCCTCCTCTTCTACTGCGTGCCCCCCCTCCTGTCGCTGCCCCACCCACCCGTGATTACAGCTCCCAGCCCCTCTCATGCTTGGTAAAGCACACGGGCTGAGCTGGTCAGCCTCTGGCTTTACTGTAAGCAGCTCAGCTAACGTAATCAGAGCCATATGTACTCACACACACACATACACACACACACACATAAACACACCAAACAAATTTCTCCCAGCTTAAGACAGACGGCTACATCCGATGGTCTTTTCCCTTCCATGGATTATGTCTGGAGATTTACATCCCTCCAACCCTCCCGCTTCCCCTCCGTGCCCCATGTCTCCATGAATGATTCCCTATGAGCTATTGAGCCATTAGCTGTGGTTGGTATGGCTCTCTGTATGTGTGTGTCCGAATCTGTATGCGCCTATAAATGTGTGTGCACATCTATATGTGTGTGTGTTTGTGTGAAGGCAGGGGTGTGAAAGCTGTTAGCTAGAGACTTGTGCAGGCGGATATATGGCACAGGCCAGTGGTTTTACAGCTGTGCTTTACTTCCATTAGGTTAGGCACTGTCAGACAGCGCCAGGTGCTGCAGGCATACACATGTACACACATACACACACACTCACACACACACATAGGCTAATGGGCCTTGTGTGAATGAGATGAGCATTAGCGTAGCCGCCTGGAAACAGGGTATATATAATCCTCAACTATGCCACTGCTTTTGACTGAAATTGATGATGCACATTAATGCATATACACAAACTCACGCTAACGCAAACACCCACACAGCCATACAGCACTCAACAGATGCGGTCATTCACCGTTTGACTGCAAATAAAACACACACACAAATGCACACTGACACACTTCTACTCGATAGCAGAAACTCCTTGTGAATTGCCTTAATTCCTTCCCAACCATATTACGAGTAAATATTTCATACAGCGGGTTCAGCATGAGGACATCGACTTTACGCCAGAGATTAAGCATACAAACCCCAACCCACACACTCATACATCCACGAAACACCTACAAACATCCATGCACATACATGCACTGCAGCCAAACAAATCACATGCAGCCCGTAACTTTGTGTGAACGCTGTGTGACACACTTTCTCCGTCCCTTGTTATTAAGGAAAAGAGGACATTTTCTGCAGGAGATGTTGTACATGTTCTCCAGTGTGTGAGTAAAAAATGGGGGGAGGCATGTATTTTGTGAGTCCGTATGCTGTGGGAATTAGTAAAAGTTTCTATCTGTGTCATTCTCCACAGTTTAATGCCCACTGGCTTTCTCACTAAATCCACATACACACCGACTCTTAAATTTAATGGGTTACCGGGATGTTAAGTCTGCCTCTATTCAAACAGGATAGTAAAATTTAGATTCAGTAGGAGTAGGAAATAGAGAGAGACGAGCAGAGGGCAACAGAACTAAAAAGGGAGAGGGAAACCAGATGTGACATGATTGGGTAGAACCAGCTGAATAGATGAGCTTATTTTCTTCTTGTATGACACTTTAAGTCTTGTCTGCTTTAAATGTTGTGCTGTTTTTGCCTGAGGCTAAAAGCTGCACAAATGGAGGAGGATGACACACTAAACACACTGTCGGGGGAAATAGGGAAACTTTGTGCATATTCTCACAATAAAAACAAGCTCAGGCATGCATTTGCTACTGTATATGTGTTTTTTGATTGTCACGTCAATAAATAATAGATTTGTAGTTACTCGACACACGATCGGTCGATTTAACTTTTTAATGCATATCTGCAACAAAGCTTCAAAACAAATCAAATGTGACACCACATGCTTTGTTGTTGTAGTTTGTTGTGCAGAAAATAAAAAATGCAGGTTTAAAATAAATAATATTTCATGTAAAAATATTATTAAAAAAGCAGCTTTGAATGTTTATTTTTGACAATATGGCTGACTGTACTTACTAATAATGTTTTCTTTTAACTATATTTACTGTACTACACACCTTTAAAGGACCAGTGTGTAGGATTCAGGAGCATCTAGCTGTGAGCCTGCAGATTGCAAACACTTTGCCTCACCTTCCCCTTCAAAGTGTTTAGGAGAACCTACAGTGCCCATGAAACTTGCAAAAAAACACTTAACGCTGTATCTAGAGCCAGTTTGTCCATTCTGGGCTGGAAACATGTCAGAGCAACATGGGTACCTCCATGGAAGAGGACCTGTGATATAAACAGCTCATTCTAAAGTAACAAAACACAGTAATTCTTACTTTTAGGTGATTATGCATTAATAAAAATATAATAAAATAATAAACCCCCCCTAAATCTTACACACTGGACCTTTAACACAAACAAAGAAAATAATCCTGACAAACACGACTATACATGTTCCTGTACTGGTTATATGTGTGGTGGGGAACACTGACACACTGCATCAAAGCAAGAAGTCCGTCAGTTTGGTGGTTTGCTTATTTTAAGGCTGATTAGATCTTTAATAAACGATGAGTTTGGATGTAAGTGCCAGTTACAGCTAATCACCCTCGGCTCTGCTGAAAATAAACAATATTCTTGCAGAAGCTGCTGCTTAGTGTTGTCCAGGTGGTCTTTTCTAATTTTAGCTTAAAATGGACGTGTTGCCTGGAAAATGTGAAGGAACCTTACGCAATGGTGAGTTATTAAGAAAACTACACAAAATTTTTGGTAATTTCAGTTGAAAAATAATCAACATATTTCCATCTCATGTGAGCTTGCATTCTTTGATGACTGTAACATGATGCAACATAATAAACAGAACTGCAGTCGATTTATTAATTAGTAGATGAAAAGAAAATTAGTTGACAACGACTTTGATAATCGATTACTCATTCCAGTCATTTTTCAAGCAAATATGTCAGACACTTGCTGGTTCCAGCTTCTTTAATATAGGGATTTGCTGTTTTTCGTTGTCATTTATGATAGTAAATGAAGAGTCTTTGGGTTTTGGACTGCTGGGTGGACAAAAGAGGCAATCTGAAGATGTCATTTTGGGCTCTCGGAAATTGTGATGAGCATTTTTGCAATTTTTTGACATACTATAGACCAAAATAATTAATTTAAAATAATCTATGGATTAATCCATAATGAAAATAATTGTTAGTTGCAGCCCTAGTAATAAATGTCTGTTTTTAACAATGTTAGTGACAATATTTGGCAATAACAGTTGGTACACTGCTTTGGCTGAGACTGAAATATTTCCAAAACTACTGGATGGATTACCATTAAATTTGGTTCACACATTGATGCCCTCCTCAGGATCTAGTGCCGCCATTTGGGCTGTGTTTTGGGGTCATGTGATGACTACATGGAGTTGAGCTCATTACTGTCATCACTGCACATTTTATTTTGTAGGGCCAATCTCATGTTATGCCATTGTGCAAAGCGTTTGAGTTGTCACACACATACCCTGATTGGGTATGTGTGTGACAACTCAAACGCTTTGCACAGCACAGCTGCTCATTGGTTGACAAGTCAGGAACGGCCTCTGACTGGTCAACAACTCAATTGGAGAATTGGATTTATTTTACAAAGTTTCCAAAAAAAATGGAATTTTACAAGGCCTGATTTTAAATCTTCTGAATATGATACAATCTCACTTGAGTCAACTCTGTAGGCACAAAGGTATTGCTAATGTAAGCCTTTCCTGCTCAGCTTACTTCAGGACTAAGCCCCTTCACTTTTTTAAGAGTTAGGAAATAAGAGACAAGACTTTTCCTTGGTCTTGAGAGGCCGCAGCATTTTTAATGGCAGCAAACTGCTAACCTTAGGATATGTGCTTTATTTTTTTTTGTTTGTTTGTTTGTTTTCTTTACCACAGTAAGAAAAAAAATACATACTGTTGCAGTGCTATCCATTATCAGGGCAAAGTTTGTGCAATACTAGTTTACTACCAAAACTACCAATTGTAATACTACCAAACTGATGACCTGCAAAACAAAGTACATTCCCATCAGCCTCAGCTGTACTTTGTGTTTAGCACTAGTAGTAATTGCCAATGGTTAATATGCTAACAGGCTAAATTAAGTTAATTAACATGATAAACATCAGCATGTTAGAATTGTAATTTTAGCATGTTAGCATGGTGACATTAGCATTTAGCTAAAAGCACTGTGCTGCTAAAGTAAATGTAAATCAACTTTATTTTTCACATACAGTCATACAACTACAATGTATACAGTGAAACAAGCTCTCTGCATAGACGCAGTGGGCAGCTACTGTGCAGCGCCTGGGGACCAACTCCAGTTATGAGCCAGCACCTTGGTCAAGCTAACCACTGAGGCACCATGCTCAGCAGTTAGCAAACCCTGTCCACATGCTGCAGCCTCACAGAGCCACTAGCTTGGCTGTGGACTCAGTCTTATAGCCAAACAGCTAAAGATATACCCATGACAGCTACTGGATTAAGTTCTGGATCAGGATTATGGTTTGGTTTTTCTGACAATAAAAGGCTGGCAGGGATATAAATCTTAAATGGGTTGAGGTTCACTTAGATCAACAAGTGCATTAGGATTGTATAAAACAAATTGATCCTTATCTGATTTTAGCACTTTTCCATTCTGTTTAATTTATGACTAAATAACTTTTATAATAACACCTCATGGTAGGTGCTAGTCTATTCAGCGATGCAGAAATAAAGGCTGACCTGTTACTTTGTAGATTAATTAAAATAGCAGAATGAATAGTGAAAGAAACTAACCTCACTGAACTGTAGTAGTCTTATTAAAATCCTTTTCATAATTATTTATTTTTTTGGTTGTTTTTTTTAAAATTCTTGCATTGACACAAGTGGGGTCAAGGTAGAGGTCTGAGGTTATATCTTACTCTACTGTACGCTCAAATAACTACATTTTCTATTTCACTCAGTCTAGTAAGCTCTTAATTTCATAGGCCTTGTACTGTATGGGAAGGTAAAAAATAAACCATTTTTTGTGTGCTGTACATCTGTCACATTCATCTCAAATAACTTACAATCCGTCATCCGTCATTTTCAGAGGTACTCCATTATTATGAATTTACCTTGGTTATTGTTGTACATATGTATCTTATATAAAATATGTTCACAATTATACTTTTATAGCTTGTAAACTTGTATTTTGTTTCTTTACAGCCATACAAACAGTGAAAAGATTACAGCTAGGTATTTTATCTAAAGCATGCATTAATGACTGATCTGAATAACTAAACACACAACACTTTTGGTTTTGCTTCCATTTTTCATGAGTTGTAAACAAAAGCTTTATTTCTCTCAAATTTTTCACAAGTTTGTTGAAATCCGTTTTAGTTAGTACTTCTCCATTGCCAAAATAATCCATCCACCTGACAGGTGTGGCATACAGAGATGCTGATTAAACTGCATGATTATTTGATTATTGCCACATTGACCAGTCTCAATGATGGCCGAGGGGTTATGGTAAGGCTTGGCATAAGCTGTGGACAAATAACACTAGTACCCAACTTTTTTACCATGAAGCCACACTTTTATAACAAGTGCAGAATGTGTCTTGGTATCGTCTTGCTCAAATAAGCAGGGATGTCTCTGAAAAAGATGTCGTCTGGATGGCAGCACGTGTTGCACCAAAACCTGTACAGTATGTACACTTCAGCATTAATGGGGTCTTTCACAGATGTGACAGTTCCCCATGATGGGCACTCACCCACCCCCTACCATCAAATATGCTGGCTTTTTAAGTTAGTGCCTGTTAAAGTCTGGAATGTACTTCTCTTTAGCCTGTATGTCACAATGTTCCATTAATTCTAAAAACAACATGAACTCGTCATGACTCTCAGACCACAGCACACCTTTCCACTTCATGTTAGTTCATCTCAGATGAGCCCGAGCCCAGAGCCCAGCATTTGTAGATGCAGCAACAAACTGTGTCTACTCACAACAGTTTACCAAAGTGCTCCCAAGCCCATGTAATATCCTTTATGCAATTATGTGGATTTTTATGAAGTAAAATGCAGTGGCACCTGGAGGGTCAAAGGCTAAGGACATGCAGCCTGTGAATCTTTTTTTGCCTTTTCATGGCTTTATTGATGGGAAGGCTGAAGATATGACAGGAAAGAGGAGAGAGAGGGAGAAGACATGCAGCAAAGGGCTGTGTGCAGGAGTTGAACCCAGAACCGCTGCACAGGACTCAGTCTAAGTACATGGGGCACATGCTCTACCACCTGAGCTACCTGGTTACCATCCTCCGAATCTTTTAATGATATTATGGATTGTAGATGGTGAACTCGCCAAATGTTTTACACAGCATCCCAACTTTTTGAGAACTGGGACTGTATATCATTGATATTTTCTCGGGTAGATATAGGACTTCGCTGTAGCTGATTACTTCGTCTTCCAAAATACTGACTAATATGAACTTCGCAGCACACGTGCACACAGCAAAAACTGTGAAAACAAGTAGTGATTGAGCTTGAATTGTACCTCCTACTACATTTTCTGTGTGTTGATAGCAAAGAAAACAATGAACACGTTAAAGAAATGGCTGTAATTGTAGTACATTTTGCTGGACAATCTACAAGTCATCTCTCTGCCTTCATCCTCATGTTTCACCTCTATAGTATGAAATAAATAAATAACTCTTCATGGTATGAACACCTTCAGCAAAGCTGCGGCCACATTTAAATGCAAATACATAATTTGAAAGATTGGCATGTTGGAAAACAGGACAAATCTCCTTCAAATCTTTAAATCTCCTTATGAAGCTCTTAAAGCAGAGAGAAAAAGTGTGAGAGTGTATTTAATCACACATCCAGTGTTAAAGTCTGATGTGTTCTGGTTCTGACTGAACAGCTGGAATAAAAAATAAGAGCAAAGGCAAAGAGAATTGAGACAGATGCTTTAAAGTTCTGATGATCCCCCGGGTTCAAGGCATTTATGCATAATCTGTCTTTCCTCCGTTAATGCTTCCTCTTTTAAGACGGTAATGGTGTGAGTGTAGGTCATGCATGAATAACTGTGTGTGTGAGTGTGTGAGTGTGTGTGTGTGTGTGTGTGTGTGGCACTCCAGATGGTATAATTGGATTCTTCAAGAGAGTTTCTGCATTTAGAGGTAATGTTTTTCAGCTTTGATCACATTCCTTTATATACTCTTAGTGGATGTCCATCTCCCAGCCAGGACACATTTTCTGAGAGCCTCAGTACCTCTGTGTGCCATCCAGAATGTGAGGAAGGAAGAAAAGAAAGGCAGGGTAATGGTGCAAAGAGAAAAAGGAAAAAAAATGTACGAATTAATGCTGTTATGATAAAGATCCTAATCAGGACAAGAACAAAATGGAAAGTGCAGAAGCAGCTGCAAGTTCAAACTTTAATAAGGGCTTTTAGTCATCAATATTACAAGCTACTTCTTCACTCTCTGTCCCGTTCCCTTCACTCCGTCCACATTACTGCATTTTGTCATCCTGCTCATTTGGAGCTTCTGCAGGACATTTTCCTCTGCCTCACTCTCCCTGTGTGTCAAGTGAAGCACGCGCCTTGGCATCTGCGACTGCTCGTGTGTGTGTGTGTGTGTGTTGTGTGTGTGTGTGTTTCTTATCCAGGCAAACATCCAGCAGATGAAAAGCAAAGTGCGGATGGTTACGTATGAGACAAACACTGAAGAAGAGACGTATCCATCTGCTCTGATACACTGACCACTGATGACTTGTCTGTCTGCCAGTCCTTCATTTAGTGAGGATCAAGCCAATCTATTCTCCAGTGCCTCTAACAGCCAACCCTGGACTGTGGATTAGGTTGGACACAATACACTGATGCATGCAGAAGAATAAGAATAAGAGAGGAACAGGAAAATAAAAAAAGAATAAAAAAAAAAAACGACAGAAGAAGTGCAAGCTGAGAAGAAGGAAACTGACAGGAGACTGTAATCTGAGGTGTGCGAATGTGTGATGGCAGCGCTCACAGCTGCTGTTGTTGCTGAGAGTCTGTTTGGCAGAACTACAACTGGCATCTGCCTGTGGTCACTCTCTTCAGCCAGACAAAACCATGCTTGTGTATGTGTGTGTTTCCACCTTATAATGCACAGGCCACATCTGTTGTATTGTGTGCGAGTGTCAGGGATTTGGTCTATGTGTGTATTCAGGGGCAAAATTGTTAAGAGGCCTGCCACACCTCCTCCAACCCTCTTTCACTCTATCCAGTTCCATCAGTGCTAAGGCATCATAATTACCCCCATTAGTGTTTTCTCTTGGGATAAACATGCAAACACACACACACGCACGCACACACGTACACAAACATAAAACATCTGCACAGCAATCTATTTACTTTTCAGGGCTAAATCACACTCCCCCTTTACACACACACACACACACACACACACACACACACACACACACACACACACACACCACACACACACACACACGGAGAGCAGTTAATTTCATAATTTTTGCTGTTTAGTACACCATTTGCAATGGAAGGAGGGTGGCAGGGAAATACACACACATATACATGCCGTCACATAGACATCTACAGCATGGATGTGATGAATATAAATTGCTCATTGCAAATGAAATGGAATCTAAACAAAAAAGGGCTGCTCCCTTCACCCTCGCCTTGTTAGAATCCATCCTTGTTTCATCCCCATTCTGAATACTGTGTCCCTATCACGCTCATGACAACTTACACTCTATCACACACACACACACACACACACACACACACACACACACTTAGATACACAAATTAAAGCATGTGGGTGTGCATACACTATGCCTTTTGACTGCAGAAAGGTTCCAGTTTATTCATTTCCCAGTTTGTGTAAGGCAGTGTGACCAAGTCTATTACACAGAGACGGAGCAGGCTAAAAAAATCTCTATTTCACACACATCACAGCATGTTCGACATGAAAAAAAAAAAAAAAGGTTTCATGCTCTTTAGAAAACATCAGTGAAATAGTGGTGTGGCTTCTCAAGAAGTATTGAAAAGTGTGTGTTGAATAGAGCTGGTCATGGTGAGAGTGTGTCTCAGATGTGTGTCAATGACTGAGTGTGTCGGTAACACTTTATAGTAACCATTGTTAGTAAGTGGTAAATTGACTGAATTAAACTTTAGTCAACAGTTATTTCACTGTTATGTATAGTATTTGTTAGTACGATTACCAGATGTGTGACCCTTTAAGAAATCATTCCATAGAGAGAAGGATGAGACACTTTGTAAAGATGAATAATTAGTTTGTAAAACATCTATAAACATTATTTGGCTGATTATAATAATCATAATATAATAATAATGAATATAATAATAACCTTATGTGCTTACATACATAAACTTATGTATGTAAACTTATGTAAGTAATGTTCTTACTTTAACCCAAAGCTGATCTTTTCCTCAATCTACTTAAGTAGTTTTTTGTGCCTTTATTTTGAAAGTCTATCTAGATGTTGCATGTTTATTATCGCTAACTTGACCGCGGAGCCCTGCACGTGCAAAACTGATGCAAGAGCGGTACCTACAGTGTTGTAGTTTGAAGTGAACAAGCTGCTGTATTTGACTGATTTGATTTATAAAACTTTACAGTCCCTTAAAAGAGAAATATGTAAGACCATAATGTACATAAATGAGTACTGCAGTCCAAATAGTGAATTGGAGCCATAAACAGTATTATAAATATGTCAAACCCCTATTTAATATACAATCTACGGTTGAAACGAGTTTCTTCCTCTTGCCCCCCTCCTCCCCAGACTTGAAGCTCTGGCAGTTTGCCTGCAGGCTGCAGGGACACTGGACCCAAGACAAGTGCAGCATCATACTTTGACAATGACAAACGACAACAAGTCTTACACTGTAAGTTGATCAGCTTTTTATAACCGTCAGTTGTTTGTCAATGTAAAGCTAAGCCCATTATCCTGAAAACAAAAGCTCACTGCTCTGAAAATACACACTCTGGAGTTGAAGTTCACTGACTGCCTGCCAGACTCCATTACATGTTGCTCAGTTTAATTGTTATAAACATCTACTCCTTCTAAAAGATTCTTAATGATTTCATTACTCATTAACTCATTAACAGATTAGAAAATCATTCGGTGATAATTTCCCATTAAATTCTGACTCTAATTAACGTGAAACAGGCAAAAGAAAGAGACGTTCTGGACCAGAATGTAAATTTCAAAGGAGAACATGCTGGCTATAGTATTGTTGACAGAGAAGCTGGTATTTCAACACTCTGACGACATATCAGGGCTCATGTTCATTTTGTGATTTAGTGCAGTCAGTATATTACGTATTTCTCTTTTAATGATGTGACTGAGTAAATGACATATGTGCCAACTGTTCCTTTGGATCAAAGTGAATCAGAAAAGTGATTGTGTAACTGAAGTTTTGACTGTGTAAAAACCTTCCTAATATAAAACACCTGCTTTTGGAATGGAGTTTGGTTTAATAGTCTGCCCACTCGGAGACCTCCAGGGGCAGGGGGTATTTTAATGTTAATAACTCACATAAATTGCACTGACCTACCTCCTAATAATGAAGTTTGTAAACAGCATAAAGTAATGCAGGAAGTGGGGATAAAACCGACCTGTTTTCTGCTTCTCTCGCACAAAACAAAAGGTCATGGAATAAGCTCAACCCTCCCACCCACACCCCTCCCTTGGTTCCAGATGTGTGTCAACGACTGAATTGTGTCTTTAAATGCGCACATCATTGCTCTTACCTCTGCGTCTCGGAGCTGTACTGGCCCCTGCCCACTTGATTGACGGCACAAAGTCTGAACTGATAGGTCCTGGCAGGTGTGAGCCCGCCCACTGATACCTCGGTCACCGAAGGATCGACCTCTGATAGGTAGACCTTCCACGGTGAGTCTAGACAGAAGACACAAAGATTAGAGGCTGATAATATCTGGCTGAGGCAGGACAAACAGAGACACAGGGACACTCAGGGACCCATAAATCAAAAGGAAAGAAGGGAGGGGAAGATAAAAGAAGCAAGGAGGGAAGGTAGAAAGGAATGGGGGGTTAAATGGAGAGAATAATAAAGGAAACAAGTACCACGGGATGCAACAAGAAAGAAAAGTTTGGAGGGAAGAGGGGGGATTAATGGAGAAGCACAGATGCTTGTGTATACTGTTGCCAGCTTGTTGCCAGCTTATATTTCAGTCTTTCTCCTGAAGATACCACAGACAGATGCACTGTTATCATTGCACCAGCCACACGTGTATCTTTGTAAGTGAGAAGGATAGCGTGTGAGCCATTTAAAGCGAGCCCACTGAGTGTATTAGAGCCATTGTCTGACATGAAAATACACTGTATTTATAATGGCCCATTCTCTGTGGAATTCAATCCAAAACATCTAACACGCACTGGTAATCAGTGTGCGAAAAGTCTTTTTTATTCTCACAGTCTGGATTCAGTTTACTGAAATCGACTAGACGTTTGGAGATTTTCTTTTTCAATCATTATTTTGGCGTATCTTTGCAGATGCTGAAAAAACAGCTGCTGAAATAGTGACAGTGGAAAACTTGAAGTTATATTCCTGCTGTCTCTCTAAAAGTTATCAGAATGAAGATGACTCAAAATGTCACACAACATTAATGTTTGACATTTTGCCCCTTTGGAATTTTAAGGTTCTATCTGACATTTTTGTCAAAATTGAGTTATACACGTCTTCATCTTCTGTAGTCACTTATTAACTTTTTTTAAATGTCTCTTTATTGGCATTTTTAATTTGAACAAGTGTACAAATCACATATTGAATAAATTTACGTAGTAAATCGCCCCCACTCCCTCCCCACCCCTCATTCCAAAATCCTCTTGACGAAACATAATTTAGAAAAGTTACACACAGAAGAATCAACAAATAGTTGAGTCATGAAAAATAAAATTAAAAAAAGATAAAATAAATAAATAAAAAAGAATTTAAGATGGAACATAATATCCCTGATCCATCTGACATGGGATGGCGGTTTTAAGCTCTTACAGTTAAATAATATTAAACGCTGGACCAGTAAGGTGGTGAAGGCCACCACATTGTACATGTCTAATGGCAAATCACAGACTTCATGTCTTACGCCAAATATAGCAATTAAAGAATGAGGGACTATAGCTGTTGTGAAAACATCACTTGGGGAAATGAATATTGCTTGCCAAAATGAGGTGTAAAGCAGGGAATGTCCAAAATGTATGTATTAAAGTAGCTGGCACACATTTGCACCAGTCACAAGTTGGATCAATGTTGGGGTAGATCTTGGCCAATTTAGCTTTGGCAAGATGAACACGGTGAACGGCCTTAATCTAAACGAGCCCATATCCACTGCCTTAAGAGGAAGCGTGTACTCGCTCCAAAACAGCATCCCACAGTTCATTGCAGAGGTGTGTCAAGATCTCATATTAGCTAGTATTTTACGGGTCTTTGAGATGAAGCCCCTGAGGCGCCATCACAAAGACCGCCATAACGGTATAAATGGGAGTGGGGTAGGTTAAATCTTTCTGCCAATTGATTGAATGATGCAAATACCCCATCAAGAAATCTTTAATAACCTAAATTCCATTCCCATGAACAGATGGACGGCTCTAACTTGGCTGGGGACGAGAGGTGGTTTGACATTATAGGTACCATTGGGGGGGGCCTTTAGCAGACCAAACTGTTTCCTGATATATTTTTTAAGTTATATGCAATTTTGGTGTTTTAATTAAAAAGAGTAGAAGAGAAGACCTGAGAAAATACTGTTAATTAAAACCTCAAGATCAGGGTTTTTTATTGTCGGTCTTATGATGGACAACAATATAGATAACAGAAAAATCAGTATTTTTTAAAAATCATTTCAGAGCTGCTGAGGAGTTTATTTTTATCGTTCGCTTGCTACTATATTAGCCAGCTAGTGCTAGCTTGCCAAAAAAAGAAGAGTAAACTATTTTTGCTCCTTGAAATCAGTTTCTTTTCATGTTTTGCAGGTAGAACCATATAGGTCCAAGCAGTAAGTAAGTTCCTACAAATTTGGTATGATTTTGATATTGTACTTTAATACAAGAATGCATTTAGGGTGTCTGTCATTTTCATGTATGGCTTGTTCCACATATCATGTTTGCTATTTGGCAGAGGTGGCAAAAGTAGACACATGTTATTAAGCTAGAGGTACACATACTTGTGTAAAAAACAAACAAACAAAAAAAAAAAACGCTGGTAAAAGTAGAAGTACTGATTCAAATTCTTCACTCAAGTTAAAGTGAAAAAGTACAGAAATGTGCTCAAAGTGTAAAAGTGTAAAAGTCACTTGCTGAAGTTTATTTCTACCAGCTGTTTCTGAGCAAAGCTAACTGAACCTCGCTTTTTCTCTGCAGTCTGCCTCTCTGCAAGTTTCATTTTATTACATCTTTTACATAATTTTTTATCTTGTTAAAACCTTTTACATCTTTACGTGATTTTTCGTCTTATGTCATTTTTCATCATGTACGTCTTGTGAAATCATTTTTGGTCTTCTACATAATTTTTCTTCATTATGTCTTTTTCATCTTGTTATGCCTCTTGTGTCATTTTTGTCTCGTTATGTCATTTTTTGTTTTGTTAAATTTTTTTTGTCTTGTTACGTCGTGTTAGTCTCGTTACATCTGTCGTGTGTGATATGCACTGGAGGGAACACCAAAGACTCGTCTCTTGCAAGTGTTACTGTCACATCCATTTAGGCTGAAATTAGTCTTGTTGTTGGGAAGGTGCAGTGCAAAGACAAACAATAGAAATAACCCATAAATTCCCGCAAATGCACATAAAATACAGATATTTGTGTTAAAATGTAGGGAGTACAAGTAAAAAACTGTCAGAAAAATACATACTCAAGTAAACGTAAATAAAGTACAGATACCTGAAAAATCTACTTGCATATATTAACAAGGTAGTTTTACTTCTTTATTCCCAAAAACTTTCAAGCTGAATATTTCAAACCCATTCAGAGCGCAGATAGAACTTTTTAATTCCAAGGGGATGATTTGTCAATCAGTGCAGCTCCGATGGTCATGTGCCAAGTGCTTGGGTCTGTGTGTAACGTTCACCAATCCATCCCCATAGCTTAGAGCAGGAGTAAGAGCTGCTCTACAGCCATCTCCCCCCAATCTGTTTCTCCTGTCATTCTTTTCCTCAATCCCTCTCTCTCTCCCCTCTCTCTTCCTCTATTTCTCATTTGACAAAGAGCCAGCCTGCTGTTAAAACATCTGTGGCAGAGAGAGGGTGAGAGACAGTGAGAGAGAAGGGAGGTGGAGGAAAATAAGAGTTTATTTATAGGGAACCTGGATGTACATTTACGCAGCAACACCATTCTCCATATGCCTGCCTCTTGTAAATGAGTGTGTGTCAGTGCCTGGTAGACAGCAAGTGAACAGCTGTGTGCCGCTCAGGGACTATAAAGTAGGCCCACACACACAAACCCGCACACACACACACACACACTTACTGTTCTCAGAGAGCTCCAGCAGGTAGTACAGAAGCGGGGAGTTCCCATCAAAGGGACGTAGCCAGGACAGGAGGACGGAGCGGGAGTCAGAGTCATTGAGGCGGGCGGTCAGGGAACGAGGAGAGTGCGGCAGTTCACTGAACACACAAAAAGACAAGAAAGACCCAAAAACATTAAATTCAGTTTGACAGTATTTGCTTGGCCATTTGATCACAATCAAGTCTTTAGAGGAGTAATTTGACATTTTCAGTCAGTTTTGAGATTTTGGCCTATTTTGCTTCCATAAAATGTCTTCATTTAGACTAGTACACAAAAAACATCCAAAACACACATTTGACTATTTGCATCTGTAGATTTCTAGATAATGCCTCAAGAAAACATCAAGAAAACTTGTAATGCAAATAAATAAATTGTCTTAATGTAAGTAATCAACTGGGGAAGTTTCATCACGATATCTATTCTCTACTTGCACAATGTAGTGGGACATATATCCATTTTACGAGCTGCATACCTGTTGACTTCCTGTCAGCGCTACAGTAACGTTACCCTCGCCTACTCTGTAATATTTCATCCTTAAGTTAGTTACTTAACTTTTCACAGTTAGCATTCTCTGGTTTGATTGAAATAAACCCTTAATTCACCGTGTTATATGTGAAAATATCACTGGGAGAGCAGTGAGAGGGAGGTTGGATGTCAGAGAAACAGCATGGAGACACAGTGTGTAGCATCTAGTGAGTTAAGGGTTTATTTAGACAAAGCCAGAGATGGCAATTGTTGGAGCAGTGGAAAGACGTTTATGATGAGTTGATGTCGATGCTAGCTAACTAGCTAACATTGCTAAAAGTTATCTAAGACACTGAGGTGATTATAAAAATGCTCAAAAACAGAATACACAAAACAAGGCGAAGGTAAAGTTACTATAGCATTGACAGGAAGTAAACAGATGTGCAGCTTGTAACATGGAAATACATCTACTACATTGTGTAAATAGAGAATTAGTTCATCTAAAGTATGAAATTTTACAATATACATCTTTAAAGACCTTTGTCTCAAAATATGTTCATTTCATTTGCACATACAACAAACTTTCCAGTTTTATTCCTATCTATAAAAGATAGAGATATCCCAAACTCCCTCTGTAAAAACTTTTGACTTCAATATGTTAACAAAATAGAACAAAATTTTTGAACCTGACTTCATCAACTGTTTATATTTCCATTGTGCTACGTTCTGCAAATTAGTACAATTTTAATTAGATAACTCATCATTTACTAATTTAAACATTACATTTCAGGAAATTTGCAATACAAAAAAATAATTCTCTTAATGTAAGTAATTACTGGGGAGGTTGCATGGTAATATCTACCTTTTTTACAATATCCACCTATAGTGTCTCCCCTTAAGAAAAAACCTTAAAGTTAGATGAAAAGCCGGATACCACTCTCACATCTGTATGCTAAACATGACACCACAGCCAGTATTAAGATTGGAAACCAAATCCACCTAAAAGCACCTCTAAAACTCTCTCAGTGATAAGCTGTGATTTCACAGGGAGTTATTTGCCACACAATTTCTCAGCCACGAGCGGTTGTCAAGCAACCAGTGGAGACTCCAGAAGTTACGGCTTCAGGCCAAGAATTAGCACATAACCCCTGTAAAACCACAACATGACGGTTTTACAATTCTGTTTTTTAATGGATTAAACAAATGAAATATATTGTGTTAATTTGTGAGCTTTAGAGGTCCAGCCTCTCTGCTAATGGCTACCCGCAGTAGCTTCATATTTACTGTTCAGACATGATACTACTTTCATGTCTGGACCATGGACAGTTGGAGGAAGTGGAGATGTGTCATCCATCTTTATTCACAGACAATGATCTGGACAGTCAATACAATTTTTCCTATTTGACGTCTGTCAAGAAAGCAGATCCGAGTATTTTCCAAAATGTCAAACTATTCCTTTAACATCCACATACAGACAAAAGAGTGTGTCTGAACATGCAATTACACATTTATGCATTTGTGTTTCATAAACAAGACTGTGACAAATTGCCAGGACTTTTCATTAGACAGATATTTGTTTCCTGTGTTTTTGTTTTTCTATTAGATATGTGTGGTGGAAAAAAATCGTTGGCTCTGACACCCAGGTTGGTTCCCTGGGTCTGGTCCAGCATCAGCTCCGCTGGGAGATATCTTTTAAATATGGCTGTGGTTTGCATATTTTTATTGTGATATTTTATTCTGTACGTGATCTGGACCACAGCAAATATATTTCACCACATCTATTAAAAAGAAATTCTCCAGACATTTGGCCGTCCCCCGTGGATATTTGTGCATCCCTGCCATGATAATAACAAAGAAAGCAACACAGATATATTCATGAAAGCAATAAAGAGTGTCCAGACATTTGATTATGCCGATTTTAGTGCATCATAAAAACACTTGGCTTGGAGGAGGAGATGGAATGAAAAGCAGATCTCTTCTTTCTGTGAAGGCTACAGGTGTTAGCAAAGATAACAGAAGTGAAGATATTAACAGACATAAAAGACAAAGTAAATATATTTACACTGAAAACATGATGAAAGACAGGCTCCCTTGTGCCTAAACTAGCTGCATTTTATATTCATGAGCTCATTAATTATTTCTAAACAATCATGGATGTGTTAATATCCTGTCCAAGAAGGTCTCCTCTGACAGGCTGCGGCCTCTTGTTAATTTCATCAGATTAGATCAGAGTTAAAAAATGTTTCGGTTCCTGTTTTTGTGTTTGTGTTACGTTTTAATATTCAAGTGAGCATGAAGTGATATATGAAGAATATGACGTAATGTTGGAGCAGCGGCGGCGGTGGGGGGGTGGGGGGGGTGGGGTCGTACACCGCCAAGAAGAAGCAAGGGCGGCTATGAATGAGGCAGAGCGGGAGCAAGGGGAAATGAGAATGATGTTTTCTTTTCTGAGCTGACATGATCATATTAATTAATGGATGAGCTTAGAGAATGTTAGAGCAACTACCTTCGTACAGCCCACACAAAACACGCACACACACACACACGCACACACTCACGAACACATGGATGGGTCTTGCGGGAGTTGAACCAATAACCTGCTGGTAATTAGTCTGTCTCCTCAGCCGCCAGCGTCTGTTAGCCTCCCTGACCCATTGATACTGAGCTAACGAGAATGTCAGTCACACATGCGGACGCACGCGCCCGCACCCACGCATACACGCACGCACACACACAGTCGTGCAGAAATCCCTTCGTTCTCTGCGTGTTTTTGCTCAGCCATAAACAGAGACCCACTTCCTCCCTCTGAGTTTGACACATGTGCCCTCTTGTCGTTGTATTATTCAGTAGGAGTGGACTCCAGTTCTATCTCTCTCCTACCCTGCAATTGTATTAATATATCTTAAGTGCCTTTTATAAATATATTATACAAGCGCCTATTACTATATAAATGCCACTAACCCATGGTGTTCTCTCACAGTTGCTATAATGAGGCTGCGTGGATCGTAACATACACTTGAAATATGTTTGTGGCATGTTGTCATCTGAGTGTCAGAGATGCCGCTCATACCAGACACATTATGTGACATGTTTGGAATGTGTCCACCCAAACTATAAGAACACATGCATGCACACAAATGCACATTTTACACTTGAAAACTAATATGGCTGCGCTTTCAAAGAGCAGGGAGTGAAGTGAACATGCAAACCCGGGTACCTGGACAACAGATTTGACCTTACATTACTATCACTAATAATAACGCACATGAAGTAGCTGCCACATTCTCACACCTCACAGTTTTAATGACATAGGCATGTATTTGGTTCAGAGGTTGTCTGACCCCTGGTAGAGCATGGCTATTATTGGGAACCAGTAATTATTTCATTAAGACAACAGCTGAAATAAGACGATACTAATGCTGTCATTATGTTTGCCAATGTACAAAATTATCTATGTGCTGCTTCTCTTCTCATGTTCTGCATTATCAGTGGGTTTTTTTTTTTTTTTTTTTGCTACGATGCTCGATCCTTCCTGTCAGTCATATCTGCAATTTGAATCAGTCAGGCTGCTTGTTATGGTTCAGCTGTTTTCCCACTTGATTACAGCACAAAAAGTCAAAGTTGTTATTCTGCCTAATCACAAAGAAGTAAACAATTCACATTTTTTCATTTATATACATATATATACACACACTATATATACTATATATAGTTAAGTCCCAACATTCCATTTGCACACTGTCACACCACACACACCCAGTTCAGACAGTGTGCAAGTGCACGTGAACGTGGCTCCAAGCTAAGGATCTACAGTGAAGATTCAGGCTGAAAACATGGCGTAAATTACATTTTTTTAGTCAACTTGGCATGTTGAGGCTTTAGGTCACTTGGATTACACCAGACGAGCAGTATGGAGACACTTAATATTTTCATTCTGTTCTTTTTTTTTCTGTTTTTTAAAAACTGGTCACCATTCACTTTCATTGTTTGGGAGATTCTGCAATACTGTTTTCCTGTGAAATGACTGAATTTTCATTTTGGGGTGAACTATCCCTTTAACAACCGCCTT
Organism: Lutjanus argentimaculatus; assembly: GCA_034769285.1. Taxonomy (NCBI): domain Eukaryota; kingdom Metazoa; phylum Chordata; class Actinopteri; order Lutjaniformes; family Lutjanidae; genus Lutjanus; species Lutjanus argentimaculatus. The sequence continues at coordinate 1,757,678 of JAWZSL010000026.1, forward strand.
TTTAAAGACATGTAAAAGCTTCAAAGTTCGCAATTGGGCTATTTACTGATGTACTTTGTTGTACAACATGTGAAAATCTCTTAGGCTTGTGTTAACCACAGACTTTATTACAGGCATCGAACCAAAAACCCATTAAAAACAAGTAGTGCTAATATGGTAAGTCATATCCATGTTTTATTATCTGATTCGTTTCTTGCCAAGAGTTAAGATGAAAAGATTGGTACCAGTCTCATGTCAGTGTGTTAGCCCAGCTTAGCACAGAGACTGGAAACAGCTAGCCTGGCTCTGTCTGAAGATAAGAAAATCCTTCTACTGGCACCTCTAATGCTTATATCTTATATATTTGTTTGTTTGTTTAACTGTGAGAACAACAAGTTATGTTTTTTTTTTCTGGACATTATGTGGCAGAGTGAAACATTTCAGCAGACATTAGGACAGTCAACAGCTTTGCATGATTCTTCGAACTCACATGACTTCCAGACGTGCCGAGTGAGAATCGTTGCCAGCCTGTGATGTCACGGTGCATGTGTAATCCCCAATGTCACCTGACCACGTCTGACCAATAGTGAGGGAAGCCCTGCCGCACAGAGAGCGTCCTCCGCTGGTTGGAAGGACCGGCATACCTCCTCGATCCCACCTGAAGCTGCGATAGAGGAGAAATACAGGTCCTCTCTACTGGATGTATTTACACACACACAGAAACTAACAACATCTATGGTAAAGAGAGAAGAAAGCAACGTATGCATGTGCATAAACACTAGAGCTGCAACGATTAATTGATTACTGCAGGGTGGTTTTAACTGGTTATGAAACTCTCAACTTAATATCGATGCCTTTATATGTACCTACATAAGCAAATGAGACCATTCGCAAGAAGACTGGCTATTTCCTATACAGTTATTCTTAATGCCCTCTTAATGCCTTCTCAAATGTGAATTTAATCTGGCTTCTTTGCTCCTCTATGATAGTAAACCGAATATCTTTGGCTTGTGGACAAAAGAAGACATTTGAGGATGTCATCTTGGGCTTTCGGGGGACATTTTTCACACTTTTTTGACATTTTATGGAGCAAACAACCAATCGCTTCATCGCAATAATCCACAGATTACAGACAAGCAGGTACCTGATATTGACTCTGGAGTCATGTGTAGCATTACAGTCCAGAACAGCGGTGGTTCCTTTGATAACACGCTGATCTTGGGAGGCACAGAAATGACTGTGCGACCTGCAAAATATCCAGAGATGAAGAGAAAAATAGAGACAGAGAAAAGACGAGGATGAGCAGCAGTGACACAAGAGGGATTCATTTCGAGACTGAAATGAAATTTGTTTAGTTGTCTCTCCTATTAATATGACACAGACTTTTATTTAAAAGGTGTACATTTAACTGCATGCTGCTCCGGAGTAAGGAGTCATTAAGTCTATAGCTTAGCCCTGAACTGTTGAAGCTAAACAGCAAACAAGCATGCTTACTCTCTCTCACAAACACACCTACCGACACACACATGCACACTTATAACTCTGCTCAGTCTATCACATTATTGATGCTTCGTTCCACTCAGGCTTTAGCCATTTCACATGTTTTAGAACACAGAGTGAAAAAGTGCACTGGTGAAAAATAAATGTGGATGCAGCGTAGAGACCATCTGTTATGTCTTAGTCATGGTATAGCTGGGATGTGACCAGACCTCCAATAGATTAGTCTAGTTTTTATATATCACAGTGCTCAACAGATGACCGTGGGTTAATCTAATTCAACAGTATTTAATCTGAAGCTGCCAAGATATATATAAAAAACAATCATCCAATCAATAAGTTTACCAGCTAATCAATCATTCTTTTACCCGGGCCAATCAGATGATTATTTCACCACTGCACCAGCCCACTGCATCGATAACCAATCACACTGCTGTTCATTAGCCAGAGCTAATGCGACTGGACAGCTTCGGATAAATTAGTGTTCCATGTCTGTTTTAGTCTATTTAGCAAATGTATATCGAGCAGGTGTGTAAATATGCGTGCATCTTACTCCAGACGGTGAGCGTGGCAGTGGCATTGATGGTTCCCTCTGAGTTCGAGGCAATGCAGGAGTATTCTCCGGAATCTTGGAAACTGATTGGCCGAATCTCCAAACCACCTGACTGCAACAGCGTGAACCTGGGAACCTGGACAGAGCCGCTAGCCAAGACCTGCGATCCTACAGATACAGAACATAATAAAAAAAGCCTTGAGATGAATAAAAAAGCGATGAAGTCATTAAGCACATTTTGAATTAAAAACATATCATGTCAGCGTCCTTGTGTGTGTGCTCAGAGTGTGATACAGAGTGTGTGGTCTGTTACCTTTCCTCCAGGTGATGGCAGGTTTTGGAGCTCCACTCGTCTGGCAGGTAAACAAGGCGGTGTTCCCATCAGTTACTGTTTGGTCAGATGGAGGGGATATAAATGTGGGGGCCACACCTGAAACACAGGCAGAGGACATGAGAGGAGAGAACACAGAGAACTGGCTACAGCGAGAAGATTGGAGGAAAACGAGTGGAGTTTAATGGCAAAGACAAAAGAGAAGAATGGAAAAAGAAAGGATGACAGCGTTGATCTAAACACAAATGCTTCCACTTTGATCAATGGAGCCTTTATTCATTACCTAGCGCTACAGTACGTGCGTGCGCATAAATGTGGAAGGTGGTGGTGTGGAAGCTCCACTGGGACTTTTAATTATAACGCTCACTAAACAGAACGTAACTCTACTGAGACAAATATAACTGTGTATATATAATGTGCAGACTTCTGCAGCTGAGTCAAAGCAGAGCGTTCGACTGTCTCTGACTATCACTTGAGTTTCAATAACAAAATAGCCTTTTGTTTAAGGAAGGGCTGTGATTGGCTTGTCATATCCCAAAAACTATTTTGGTAATAACTGAACATGTTTCTAAAGTAAACAGGCCAGCTTCTTATGTGTGAGGAGGATTTCCTGTTATTCGATGGGGAAAATGATATCTTTAGGTTTTGAACACTGACAGATACTGTCAAATGAATGAAATGACGGTGGACGTTTAGCTCAGTTGGTAGAGCGTCCGACCCATGTATGGAGGCTGTTAGTCCTCTGCAGCGGCTGTTGGTTCGACTCCCGCCTTCGGCCCTTTGCTGCGTGTCATCCCCTCTCTCTCTGCCCCGCTTCCTATCTACTCTCTGGCTGTCCTGCCCAATAAAGGCAAAAATGCCAAAAAAATAACTTGGAAAAAAAAAAAAAGAATGAAATGACAGCTCTTGAAAGTGAAGCCAAAACATCCTGTCGCCCCCCTGGTGGCTGGCTGCAGTACAAGTCATAAATCCCACCTCCTCCATGTTAGCAGAAGGGACATGGGCTAAACTAGACACATCAAAGTACAAGTTATTTAATGCTATAAAGAGGAAGTTTTAATGTCATGATTGACAGCCGAGGTCTGCTCGTGAGTGAGTCGCCAGGTGTACGTGCTGGACCTCCATCCAGCAGATCGAACTCTGGTATCTGCAGCACAGACTCTGGCTCAAAATGATGCCACCAGCGCAGAATGGTAGTGCTCATATCTAGATATTTTGGTTTCATGTTTGTACAGTGGGAGGCATTGGAGACACGATGTCCTTTCTCATAGTCAATAGTTCTGAAGTGCTGGCTGGGGAAAACAAGCAATCTAATGATGTCTCCTTTAGTTTTTATGAAACTATGATGGGAATTTTTTTGCTATTTTCTGACATTCTGACATCAATATGGAGACTAATCAAAAATAAAATCATCTTTAGCTGTAGCCCTAAAAAACAATTACAGATTATATGAGCTGACAGAAAGAAAGTGACAGACAAATGAAGGAGATGTACGGAAGAGAATTAGATTAGGACCAATCATAAGAAAAAAAGATGACTTTTTTAAAATTTTGCAGTTGGAGAATAAAGTCAAAATGTGAGGAATAAAGTCCTCATACCATTTCGACTTTATCCTCAAAATGAAAAATGCAAAGAAAAAAAAGTTTATTCTTGACATATTGACTTTATGCAAAATGCAAAAAAAAAAAAAAAAAAAAAAGTTCTTTCTCTTATTTTTTTATGTCTGGAACCAAGACTGAAGTACTTGGTTCTTGACATTTCAACTTTATTTGCAAAATGCAAAATGCTAAAAAAAAAAAAAAAAAAAAAAAAAGCAAAAATAATAATAATAATATATATATATATGCACACACACACTATACATATATATATATATATTATTTATATATTATTTATGCCTGGCACTAGTAGTATTAGAAGTGATAAGTCTGTGTGTGGAGGAGGTGGGGTGGATGAATGGCCTAAAGTAAAAAGTGAAAGATGAAACCTGAAGAGTTAATACATAACATGACTTGTGTCATTTTGTATCATTGTACTGGCAAACATGGTATTATCCCAAACTTACCCAAGAAGTTTTTGTGCCAAAACCTACCCAAACTGTCACTGTTTCACAACATTACCCACAAGTTAAAAAGGCTTTCTGGCAGTGTCTCATACAGCCGTGAAAGGGTACCTTGTGCTTCAGTATGAGATGCCGAGGGGTGGTGACAAAATTTCGGTATGTTGGGATGAGAACGGGTTGGCCTGGCCCTAATACTCTTCTATAGAGATGAAACAGGAGTGAAGTAGAAGAGCAAATTCAGACAAATGAGTGAGAAAGTTAAAAGGAAAGACAAGAAAAGCCGAAAAAGTAGAGACTTGGGAGGGAAGCAATGCTGCTGTAAGTGTAAACATGTTTGTTTTATTGTACGTGTGTCAGACAAACTCACTAGACACAAGGAGCTGTGTGTGTGCCTGGGTTTCTCCAGCAGCGTTGCGAGCGAGGCACTGGAATATTCCTCCGTCTCCTGGCTGCACCCTACGCACCGTCAGCCCGGTTGCTGCGGTGACCTTGTAGCGAGGGTTGGCCAGTTTGGAAAGAGGCACAGCGTCCTTAAACCACTCTATCCTGGGCTGGGGCATGCCTACACATGAGCATGAACACGACAAGAGAACACACACACACACAGCAGGAGAAAATTTTCAATTTCCTTAATAAGAAGCCAGCTGACCTCACCGCTGAGCGAACTGCTCCAACTCCCACTAAAACAGCCACACACACTCTTTTCACCAATCTCTCTTCTCTGTTATCCACTCTCGCCCTATAAATATGCATGTGGGCATAATGACTGCTAATAATATATTGATTGGAGGGTGTGGGTGGTAGGGTAAGGGTGGCAGAAGGGGCCAAAAAACATTCTGAATAAAAGATGTGGGCAAGAGCAGCACACTGCATGTCTACAGTATCAGCTCCCACCTGTGTGACGGACATGCCAGATATGACAGGCAGGGGGCTCATGCAATTACTCTGTCTCACCCCTCCACACCAGGGTGTATGTGTGTGTGTATGTGTGTGTGTGTGTGTGTTGTGTGTAAGGTAGACGAATTCCACACTTTTTCTCAATCTGTTGGTGTCAAGCTTTCACAGACATGCGTGAAGTATTTTTCACCCCCTCCTTGTCTCGCTCACTCTGTCACTCTCCACTCTATCTGTCTTTCCTCCTTTCCCTCGTTCCTCCTCCTAGCCTCCATCCCTCTCTCCATACCCTCAGGCCTCTGCTATTTAATTACACTGCTACTGTATCAGATTACTGAGGAGGAACATAAACTCGCTCAGTGTGTGCGAGAGAGAGAGAGAGAGAGAGAGAGAGAGAGAGAGAGAGTAGAGAGAGAGAGAGAGAGGAGAAGAGTATGTTGCAGTTTTTAGCACTGTGTCCACTCCGGCTCATATAAATGTTTTCATGTAATCCACTTAGAAACGAGTCACGAACAAGTGCAATTTTCAGGCCTGAAAAGTAAACCATCACTGCTCAAGAAGCTTACAACCTAATGAATACACAAACTGAATGACAACAAACCTCAGCATAATGTAAGGTCGATGGAGTCACTTTGACCCACGCTTGGTACTTCAGATGAACACTCGCTATCAAACTGACAAAGATAAAACCCAACACCCTTTACATGCTGACAAACATTTGCAGCACAGACTTACAGCATTAAGATATGAAGTTCAATGACCTATCTGTTAGCAAACACCTGCAGAATTAGAACCCTGGTATGCTTCAAAGTTCTTATCAAATTGTTTGACTCTCGTCCACAATTTCCAACACCAGAGTGCAATGATTGGCATGGTGTGCAGAAGTGAGACAGCCGACAGGATTTTAAAGGGATAGTTTGGATTATTTTAAGTGGGGTTGTATGAGGTATTCATCAATAGTGTATTACCTTGCTAGTAGATGGCGGTTCGACATGTCCCCATTTTAAAAATATCTACATCTGTTTAAGAGTATGCTTTATTTAGAATATTTTTACTGTTTTAGCTTGGCATCAGGCAGCTTTTTCTGAGGGAAACCACCATAATATAAGCCATATCACTCTCTCAGTAATCAGTCAATCAGTAATTTTATCTCGCAGAACACAGAAGTTATTGGTCTACTACTGCCTTGATCTGTTAGTCAGCTTGTGTTATTGACCGAAAACGAGGACACCAGGAATCTGGTTGAGTGACAATGAGATATTTGGGTTATATAACTTTAGCTTCAGTTGGAAAAGTTTCTCCAACAGCAAGGAAAAACATGTGAAAATTTTTCAAAAAGCATACACTAAATTTTGAGTGACAATGATTTTTTTAGGCGGGCTTCCTAAGTGGCTAAAATATATAAAATAAATTTTGCTACTTCCCAGACAGCAGAACTACAAAAAATTACTTTAAAGTTTTATTGTTGTTCGAGCCAAAATAGTTGCAGACAGATCATTGGATATGTGTTAAATTTGAGGTTATTCTTTCTAATATTAATCCTGACCTCTGATTTGACCTTTGCATGTTTACCAAAAAATATTGGGTGATACCAAAGCAAAGGCAGTGACTTCAATTTATCTTATCACTTTAGCTTTCAAAAGCAGTTATGACAAATATGATCAAATCCGATAGTGATGTAAAATGAAATTGTGCCTTTTACTGTTATTCTTGTATTATCTTATTATCAGCATTTTATTTACAACATATTTACAATATTTATAATTATATTACAGTCCACCTGTGATGTTTCAAGTAACTTCTAAAATCAAATTATTTCACTGGTTTTGGGATGTTTCTGAGCATTTGAAGCTATTAATATTTATATTATAATAAAGTAAAATTTTAGAATTTTAAATGATGATACTGAATGCTTAATTTTAATGCAATCCATTTTCACACGTGGGATCACAGTCAATATGGTGGTGAGTCTGACATTTATGACTCTGTGGTCTTATTTTAATATTTTTCTATACCGTTGTTACATATATAGTGGTATAACACACATAGTTGACATATTTCTTCACTTTCTTGCAGATACTTGGTGGTTTACTTTGGCTTCTCTAAAACTATTTGAAGTTACTGTAATTTTGACCCCCTATCTTCTCTGAAATACAACACATTTGAGAGAAAACATTTGTGCACATGACAAAGGATATTTTTAATGTCACAAAAATGATTATAACTAATTTCTGACAAAAATGAAGTTGCTATCTTTTTCCTTTGTAGGGAAAAGCAGAACATTGCTTAGCTTCCTTGTTGGTTCTCTTCTCTGCTTCTCCTGTAGGTAACACACTGACTATAAATAAGTAACTCATACAGCCCCACTTCAAATAATCTGAACTACCCCTTTAACTTCTTTCTTAAGCTTTTTCTTTTTTTCACAATTCTTCACGCAACTTCTGTCAGTTTTCGTGACTTTTCTTTACAGTAGAGTGCAAGATCATGAATGTCTTTGAGGAGAGACTGTTGGGAAGTGTGAACCGTTATCCCCATTTGTACAATTCACTGGGTCCTGTCCGTCTCTGTGACTGCAGGCTTTTTGAGTGAGGTCACGCCCCACGGTTATAAACACTTCTGTCTTTGGATTTGGATGGGCCACATGATGTACGACCTAGTTTTAGGCTGGGTTTAAGTTTTAAAGCTAGTTCATTTTAAGCATACAGAGAACTTAATGTATATGTTAAAATAATACTCACATCTTCATATTATCTACACTGAAAGAGTCATTAATTGCTGTGATCATTCCGCTAATCTATACTGACAGTGAAGAGATCCATTCCTAATGCAATCCAAATTTCAGAGAACAGGGACAAAATATACAGTCCTCGTTCTGTGCAAGAATGCATTTCAAAGTTCAGCCAAAGCTCATTTGAGGCTTCATTAGTCTGAGTGTGTCAAATCAAGTGGGTATCTTCCAAAATGATGGTGTTTTTTTTTGCAAAATATTCCCTGTTTGTGTTAATATCCATCCATCCTCAGCATGCAACAGTCTCCAGAGAAACACAAAGAAGGAATTTCAAACTAAAAACACTAATTTCACAAGACTTGACATGACTGACTCAAACAGCTGAGGCCTTATAATTAGTTTGGCTGAATTTTAAAATGCATTTTTAAACAGAACCAGGACTGTGGATTTTGTCCTCCATTTCTTACTTTGGAATCACTTCAGGAAATGATCTCTTTAGAGCCAGTATTGACAGGAGAAATTATTACCAAGGCCAATAACCCACATTTATATATGGGCATGTGAGTATTGTTTAAAGACATACAAAATACATGAACCGATCCTTTGAGTTTGTATGAAGTAACATGCGCAGTGTACCTGTAGCCAGGCAGGGGATGTCTACATTTCTGTCCAGATCAGCGGAGATCTTCCTCTTAGGTTGAGCAGTCAGAGAGGGAGGCTCTGCAGAGAAAAACGTTAGGACACAAAATGTAAGCATTTAAATATACAACACATTTTGTATCAATATATGAATAAAATAACCTCTCAAACTAAACAACAAAAACATAATGTAAGAACACCTCCTGCTGTGTGCAACACATTTGAACTACTAACAATGAGCCCTCGAAAAAGGCTTAAAAAACTTGTTCAATCTTTTAATAGCTTTTTAAAAAAGAAGAAGAAGAAATGGGAGTCTGCCCTCTCAAAGTATCTATTCTTTAATAGAGAAGAAACTTGGAGTGGAAAAATCGGTGCTGCAGAAAAGAAAAAAAACGGGTCCCCCTCGTGGCCTGAGTATCTTGAGTGTCATTGCAAGGCAGGATTTCTGTCTCTATGCCCTGTGAAATGACTTCCTCACACAGTCGCAGAAAAACACATCCCCGGAGTTTCCCAAGGGAAACAATCCCCTTTTTAAACTACTCCATTTCCCTGCCAATAACTGCTCCCTCTAAACATCTTCACCAATGTCGCTGTAAATGCCGACAGCAGCTCCGAGACAAAGCTTACCCTCGATTTGAAAGAGAATATGTGCCTTTTGGTGTATTACTATAATGCCACATGTTATGAAAAAATTACCTCCTCCTGCATACGCACCAGTTCTTTCAAAAACATTTGTTAATATTTAGTGAAGATATTGACACAGAGAGCCCAGAGAGTGAGGGGGAGGGAGACAGATTGGCTAATTCATTTTCAGTCTAGCATCTCTGGAAAAGTGGCACCTTGTTCACTGAAAAATGTCTCTGAGGAACATTAAATGTCCAGTGTGAATGTGTTAATATATAACTCTTACTGAATGACAAGGAAGCATTTTAAAGGAATAGTTTGGATTATTTGAAGAGAGGTTGTATGAGGTACTTACAGATGATCAGTGTATTACCTACAGTAGATGCCAGCTGGCACAACCCCAGTTTGGAGAAGCAGCAGGAGAACCGGGCAGGAAGCTAAGCACTGAACTGCTGTGGACAGAGTCAGCAGCAAAATGTATTTTAAGCCCTTAAAAGAGTCCACCTAAAAAAAATCAATATCAGTTTAAGTCTATAGGCTATATTTAGAATATTTTCACTGCTTTACGTTGGCGATGAGATGATTAAACTTTGGTGGTCAGAAGTCAAAGTTTAAGGTAACTGTGACCTCATGTCCGTCCCATTCTTGTGAATGTGATATCAAAGCAACGCTTGGAGGGTGTTTGCTCAAATTTGGTACGAACATCCACTTCAGCTCCAGGATGAACTGCTTTAGATTTTGGTGGTCAAAAGTCAGCGTCACTGTGACCTCATGAAACATGTTTTTGGCCATAACTCCAGAATTAATATAATAATTATGACAAAATTTCACACAAAATAGGATCCTAGCAGCGCTGGAGAGGACTTCTTACATGTATCATGTTACATGTAATTAAATGACAAAGGTTGCAGGTTGTAGATTCGGATGCACCGAAGTTACACAATAACAACAAACTTTTGGTGTTCTTCTGAGTAAAATTTCTGTTTTTGCTTAAGGAGTCTGCTTGGTTTGGAGAGAGTGATTTTCTGTTGGAAGAGATTGTTTGATGGAAAGGTAAAGCAGAGAAAATATTCTAAATATAGCATATGCTTAAAATAGTATTTTTTTTTTTAAGTGGACCTTTTTTAGGTGGCTAAAATTGTTTTGCTGCTGACCCTGTTCACAGCAGTGCATTGCTTAGCTTCTGTGAAGGTAGGCTTACTCCTCTCAGCTTCTCCAAACTGGGGGTGTGCTGACCGCCATCTTCTGTAGGTAATAACATTAACTATGGAAAAGTACCTCATACTACCCCACTTCAAAAAAATCCAACATATTTGTGTTATATATTGTGTTATATATTGTGATTTGTGGCTTTTTACTGGCACCGGACTGTATGAGTACCTCTACAACCCGCTTCAAAAAATCTGAACTATTCCTTTAATAGAAGTTTTATTGCTGTACTTTTTCCAAAGATCTATACTTGTTTAATAATATCATAAAATCGTATTCTGCCATTTTAATGTTGTTGTACTTTTAAATCCCATTGCTCCATTGTTACTTCTCTCACTTTCTCCTTCGTTGCTTCACACAGCGGATGGGTAAACCGAAATGCCAATAACAAAAAAGACAAACTTCAAAAGTTTGATCAAGCTGTGTGAGGGTAGAGTAGACTCCCATGTTGGTGCTGCATTTATTCTACTTGACTTTGAAGTTCTTTACTACTTTGTGGTAACTTTAAAACCCACACAGGCGGGCATCTCCTATCTTTATTGTGCACGGTGGAATTCGCACGATTTTTGACAAGAGAACGCAAGAGGCGTGCAGTGAAGGGAGAAGAGGAAAACAAGAGATGAATAACAGCCATGTGGCGTGACACCGATAACACAGGTGCATTAATCGCCTTCAGTCAGGTGAGTGCGAGGACCTAGACGCACAACAAAACACAGTTTGGAGTGTTTGGGTGGTTGGGTTTAGAGCTTTGAGCTCCCTGCTGCCTGCCTGCAAAACAAAGATGGAGAACAACAACAGATATATTGTTGTTTGCACCAGCAGTCGCCTGTACAGTATACAACACGGCACGCAGTGTCATACATATTCCGATTAGTAGATCTGGGCAGAAAAGAAATGAAATTGAATAATGAATACCTTTGAGGCTGTCTCCTAGTTTCACACAGACACATACGCTATTCTGTTTAGGAATGCCTTTCATTACATCAAGGTCTGTTGAGCCCATAGCAGAAAAAGAGGATCAGTACCAATGTATTCACAGTCTCTACTCCTCTGATACTATGAATGCATGCAGACTTTGTCCCTGCCAGGCAGGCCTTAACAGTCCTGTCGGCCTAATGAAGGAAGATAACGTAGAGAGAGAGATAGAAGGAGGAGAAAAGACAGAAATGAGGGTACGAAAGTTGGTGGTAGATAGTGGGAGCCGGGCACAGACAGAGAATGACTGGGGTATAAATATTCAGCCGAGTCTATTCTGACTAGTGAGTATTCTGTAGGCGTGGGTAGTTTGCTCTCTCCGCGTTAGGTGCTCCCTCGCTCTGACAATCACAGCGGATCAAAAAAGACGCTGACGAACTAGTGGGGGGAGAAAAGTTTGGCTTCATCAATCACACGCTCGCTGCCTGCGTGTATGTTGTTTTCTATTTACGCACACGTATCGAGGACAGGAGTGGATTGTGACGAGAGCGCTCCTGTTTGAGTGCTTTCAGTGTTCTCTTATTGATTGCCGACTCCTGGGAACAAAACTAATTTAGCTGCCAGGCAAACAGGCATAGTGTGTCTGTGGCGCCACTTTGTGATTGGGTGTGAGCGCAGAACACACACATGTATGTAATTGTGAGAACACATGGATGAATTAGTGCGCAGGTGAATGTAGCAGCTGTTTGTGACCACAATGGAGAGTTTATTTAGTGAGTGTGCGGACAACAGATTCAGCTCGAGTAGTCCTGTAGTTGACAGTCAATGCCCGGGGTGTTCACAGTCATGCTTCCAGGAGAAAAGTAGGAATAAATAGAGGAATAAACAGAATGAATCAGTGCCCGGAGCAAAAAATGTACAAGAAAAGACGAAAGCGAGGTTAAAACTAAAATTAATGGTACATGTTGAGAGCATTAGGCTTGATGGGTCAAGCCTTGAATAGAAGAATAATTGTGGTTTATCATATTAGGCACTGTGTGTGTGCTTGTGTGTGTGTGTCTGTCTTTTTTCTTACCCATAACAGTGAGGTGTGCCCTTGCCTCCACAGGTTTGGCAGTGCTGTTGCTAAGCAATGCTTCACAAACATATAACCCTGTGTCAGAGGAGGTAGGGGCAGGAATAATGAGCTGACGCCCACCGGCCAGCCGACGCCCATCACGTTTCCATGACACCACGAGGCTGTCGATCGGCCTGAGAAGAAGAGAAGAGAAGAGAAGAGAAAGAGAAGAGAAGAGAAGAGAAGAGAAGAGAAGAGCAGGAGTGGGATGAAAAAAGGAAGAAAAAAGGAAAAGAGTGACAGAAGGCAATTACAACATATTAAATCCATCAGTTTATGTGTCAATGAGGCAGGAAATGAATGATGACAGTCTGTATATCAGAGCAGTCAACTCTAGTCAGCATGAAGGAGCTTCAGTCAGTTACTCTGCATGTTGGAGAAAAGGAGTGGGTTTTTGCGTACAGTGAAAATTTGTTTTGGAAAAACAACATCAACACACCATTTTGCATGAGTATGTATGCGTGTGTGATTGGAAAGACGGCATTAATATAACATCATGAAATTGCAGCTCAGTTGCGTTGGTGCAATTTCATGCAACAATTAATTTCTTACAAGCAATCAGCATTAAAATTTGCAACTGATTTACAAGAACAACAGCCAATTATGTAATCACTAGCTGGAACTGCTTTCTACTTTAGACGCATTCTGTTAAAGGCAGCCAAGAAAAATCATAGTTTAGTTATGGGATTTGCACTCAAACAGTAAGTTACGAAAATAAATACAGTCAAAATGTAGTGATTTAAATACGAATCCTCCATGATAGAATAACATTACAAAACATACTGAATTATTGTTGAGACTTGAAATTAAATAACAACACCAATGATTTAGGCATCTATTACTTATAGGTTAAAGCGGCTACGAGGAACTTTCATGTTGTGTTTATTTTGGAGGGCCTTGTGGACAAAAGCGGTGGTAATTCCACCACTGTAACCTTGAAATAAACATCAAAAGTAAAATTTTATGAAGAAAAATCTCCTCTTGCTTCTTTTTAACTGGCTAAAATACTAGATGCTATAATTTTTGCCCTGGAAAATGTAAACATAGGTTCGCTTTATCTGCTTTCAAGCAGAACCTGACCAGGCATTAAGAAAAAACATAGAAATAGCTTCTTGCTGATGGTCTGGTTTGCTTATGTAGGCCATCTAGAGGCATGAGCTATTAAATTGAGACTGTTTCACCTCCTTGTAGTACATTTAACAGTTATAGTTTTTAGTTAGAGAGGTTTGTAAAAAACAATGAAGTCAGAGTCGTTACACAAACAACAGGAATTAAACAACGCACCACTGTCACACTGAACAAGTGATAACTAAAATACAGTAGATGTGATCCTTAATGTTTCATTGTTTTGATTTATTATTTATTTATTTATTTATTTTATTTCTAAGAAGCTCTTTGATTTTTATTCCAATAGCAACCACTTTGTTGATGACAGTAGATGACACCAACAAAGGACTGTCACGTTAAGAGATGTGGAGGAGGTGAAGACAAGCTGGTAATTTACTGGAAATTTATATCGAAAAGTAGGAAAATTAGAATTTTTTTGAAATTCAGCAGCATTAATTCTGTTGCAAAATGTGCTGTTTTGGATGTAAATCAGGTCAGTTTGGTAAAAAAAAAAAAAAGATCTGATTATTAATGGATTAATAAATTAATTGCCAACTATTTTAATAATCGATTAATCAGTTTGAGAATTTTTTTAACAAAAAAAGTCAAAAGTCTCTCATTTTAGCAAGCTGAATATCTTTGCCTTGTGAGTAAAACAAGACACGTGAGGACGTCATCTTAGGATTTGGGAAACACTGACTGACATTTTTCACCATTTTCTGACATTTCAAAACTAACAACTATTTATCTATTAATCAAGAAAATAACAGACTCATTAATCAACAATGAAAATAATCATTAGTTGCAGCCCTAGACCACGCCTCCCTCCCACTATATAAGCATGTCTCTGTTTCCACGATCCCCTGTCCCCCAGAAACCCTCATTCCTCTCCTCTTTCCCTTCTTAGCGGCAACATAGCAGCTCAATGGTTAATATTTCCATCTAAGAAATACGCCTTCCCTTCTTTTATACAAACCACAGGGAGATCATGAAGTATCAGAAGCTCATCGAGAAGTGCCCCCACGCTGCGTCTCGACCCCCAGGTTCATAGCTGTTCCAGCCAAACCACAAATCTAACTGGCCCTGATTCATCGACCCCCATCATCCCTCCCCTGGACCCTCATCATACCGCCGTACAAGCTCCTGATCCTATCCTTCCTGAAACCTCTCAGCAATCTGATTAAATCACCTTTATACCACACACATATGACACAGTCTTCGTTAGTAAAACCATTCAGTGTAAGAAGTGACATAATACTCAAGCTCCTCACAGTGGGAAACTAAGAAAAATATGCAACCAAGTCACTTAATATGCAGTCCAGCTGTAAATAATGTCAGACATGTGAAATGTGCTTTGCCTTTTCTTAGGATACAGTTGTGCTGCTTTCTCTCTCAGATGATACACCTCAAGTTCTAGACTGACTTGGTTGGAAAAGTAATTAAACTTCCTGCTAGGCTGATATGTCAACATTTTAATATGCTAACTCAGTGGGTCCTGTCCACAACAAAAGAATCCAACATTTACCCAAAGACTAAAAAGCAGATTTACAGCATTTACTCTTAAGACTTGGCCCACTGAAACTGCTTGTTTTCAATCAAACTCCTAATTATTTTAGCACTCTACCAGGACTACACTGGTGCATATGACTGATTAATGCCTGATGGATGTGGATAGCAGATGCTTTTAGACTTGATTTCACTGATCTTTCTCTTCGTTCTAACAAATTTCAGTGGAATAGTTTCTGTCTTTCAGTTGTTCACTGGGTACAGAATTATCTCTCTGGAGTGAGTATCTTTCAGTGGGTGCTTCTCTGATATCAGAAATAGTCCCTGTGGAGTGGATTGATTGTGACAGAAGAAATGCAGGAGACATGCTGCAGTTGTAATGCTCATAGAGTGTGTTACAAATACCGACTTATTTGGTGTTAAATATAAAAATGTCTACTATGAGTACATTTCTTAGACTTTGTATGATAAAAATGGATCCTGCTATTGCTAAGGATTTCAAACACCTGTGGTAAGAACGTTCACATCTTTTATTATGTGTAACACAGTTTGTCAGTGATGTTTCATAGTGTACCTTGAGTGATACCCTGTGGTCAAGGGCTGGTCAAGTGCTCCTAAGAAACATTTAAGGGGACTTCAGCTCTCACAGAACAGAGTTTCTTCGACTAGCCATGAATGAATAACACAATCCAACAAAAACCTTGGACAAATAATCCATGCTGAAACTCAATACAGCATGTTGAGCAAGTTGAGGCCAGAACATCACCGGTTGAGGTCTGACAATTACGGCTAGCTGTGCTTTTATCTGGTCAAAGCAGCCTCAGTCTCACTTTTCTTTTCAGTCAATGTTGGACTCATACAGGAACATGTGCCCAAGAGCACATTATGTTATGGATAATGATCCCCTGGTGTATATAGTAGGACGTAGCTCTGGCAACCCAAGTCAATCAAAAGAAAACCCAGATCTCCTCTAAGGCAGCTGGCTGAACTGTGGACATATGCTCCGTGAAGGAGGTAGAGCAATACCAGTTATTAATGGGGATACGAAGAAAAGCAGAAGTTGTTTAGATGACCCCTGAATAACTGATAAACTATTGAGAATGATTAAATTATGATGGAACGTTTCGCTTTTAAATCGGTGCAGCTTTTCTAGCCACGAAGACACTGGTCATCTAACTCGGCCAACCAAATCTGTGCTGCCCGGTGCCAGTGATGTTTGTGCCTGGTCATTTTTGGTCATAGCATGAATTCCCCCAGAGAACCTCGTCCATGAGTATTTTAAATGGAGACCAAACAAGGTGGTGCTCCATAAAGACTGTCAATCGCAAATTATACTAATACAAATAAAACTACTATTACTACTACTACTACTACTACTACTACTAATGATAATAATAATAATAATAACAAAAATAATAATTATCATAAACCGTATTTTCAGCACTTTTCAAAACAAAGTTACAAAGTCGCTCTACATGGTAGACCCGAGATTAAAACATTTCCAGAGTGGGACAAGTAAAATCAGGCAGTTAAAACAAGATGAACAAAAATGGAATTAAAACAGGATAAAAGAAATAAATAGTAATAATAAAACAAGCAATAAAACAAACATGTTTACAATAAAAATGGTGTGCTACAGTGAATAAAAAGCTTTTTTTTTAAAAATAATAAAAAAAGGTGTGTTTTGAGAAGTGATTTAAATGAAATTTACGGATTCAACAAGACTCAGCCTGAGATAAGCCTCAAATGTCATATCACAGAAGTACAACTGCTCTGCACCAAGACTTAAAGTGAAACTACCAGAGCGCTTTGTCAAGAGCAACAGTAAGGCTGCAGCATTCTGTTTGTCCTCACCTAAGCATGATATATTAGGGTTGTCAACATGCGGAGCGTGATTCTGTTACCAGTAGTCACTTCACATTGATTTTATAAATGTTTCTTCATTGCCCCCATGTTCAAAATAATTTCTCGAATATGTTTGCTTATGAAACAAATAAATGTCAAAGGCTAACAGTTTTCAATTTTAAGTGAGGTACTTAAAATAGAAGTTCATGGAAAAGGTTGCTGAGACATACAGTAATAAAATTCATCTCTCATAGCAATTCTTTTGAATTCGAGGGCCCATATTTTTCTGATCAGGCATCTGACAATAGAGTCTATTGTTATAATTAACATCATAACTCAACAGTGATGTTCTGATCAAGTATCTGACAAACAGTCTAATGTTATAATTAACACCATAACCCAAACAGTGATGTTCTGCAATATCTGACAAAGAGTCTATTGTTATATTAACATCATAACCCACATGATGTGAAAAAGATGATTATGATTAGACGACTGAATAAAATATTTAGATATTAATGGAACAAGTTTTTGATATTTATTTGGGTAACTCAAACTCTACGCAGTCAGTGTTGACTGTGAATGTTTGGATGAGCGGTTCTCGAGAAATACCAGAGCAATACAAGAGGCCAGGCAACTGGCCCTTTCTGAACAGGCGCGATTTGAACAGGCACTGCACAAGTACACAGAAGTAATGTTGAAAATTGGTGTCAAGTGTTCTTCTAGTCTTGACCAAAAAGTCTATCAGAAACGGCTGTTTAGAGGGAATGAAGGGACACACTACAGGCTGTGTTCAAAACAAATAGTGCATTGTTTAACATAAAGCCCACACGAGCCTGTGCTCACTTGGCTTTTCACTCATATGGGACAAAGAAGGAGGTTGGACAGTTTGTATAAGTGATGAGTGGAAACTGATTTGAGCTGAGTTTTTGGCAACTCTTGAACTGAAGTCGAATTTGCTGTCGCTTTGAAAAACATCTGTTGAGTCAGACTAGACTGCACCCCCTGTGTGTCATGTGTGTGTGTGTGTGTGTACGCGCATGCGTTTGTGTGTGTGTGTGCAGTACTTGGCATGGGCCAGTGTGAATTTTGTTGGTGTGTTTAGCTTCTTTGCTGATGTCAGATGGGACTTTGATCCAACTTCTGTTTAAGTTAACTTGGTACTGGTGTGCGTGTATATGTGAGATGTGTGTGTGTGTGTGTGTGTGGTGTGTGTGTGTGTGGTTGTGTGTGTGTGTGTGTGAGGCTATGCACTAATACTAAGGGGAGAGACTTGCTGAGCCACGAGTTTATGTGGTGTCCTCTAATTGCCTTGGAAGAAAACAGTGCTGTCTAGAAGGAAAGGAATTGTTTGTTTGTGTGTGTGTGAGTGTCTTTGTTCGTGTTGTGTGTGTGTGTGTTTGCAGGCACACAAAAGAAATTTACCTGGCGTTAGCGATGCACTCCAGCATAGCTTCGCTGCCGGCCACCACTGTCGTGTCTTTGGGTCCAACCACAATCGCCGGAGCAACGAGTTCTGATTCAGGATCTGTGACAGAGAGAGAAAATATGAGAGGCAGTTTAGGCCATAAATCACACACAGCAGCATAATCTCCAACATAGAACACATTAGTCTCCCACTCACTCTGCTATACACTTTCACATGTGCACACTCCCATGGGTTCTCCATGACACACATTCACATTCACACATGCCTTTGTTTTATTTTATCTAACACTAACCAGACACTGAAAACATTTAACCTCATTTGAACTACAACTAACTTTATCATCTGCACAAAACAATTCAACAATTTAGCAGTTGTACAATCAAATTTAAGAAATGTTGGTTAGTTAGCTGTTTTGCATTCTGAGCAGTTCTGAGATCCAATTTCCAGAATGGCTGCTGCCCAAGGATCGGTTATAATCTGTTCTGAATGTTTTCATTATTGGGGTTGTATTTTACATGCTGGGGCTAACTGTGGTCTCGACTGAGACTGTGCTGTGAAGTGCATAAAACTGAACTTCACAGCAAAACCGATGCACCAAATTGTCTACATCTTCTTTTTTTTCCATCTTATTTTCCATTCAAAGTACTGTTTCACAAAGTAATAGCACTCTTTTATCTTTTTTGGGATAATAAAACTTTATTTGAACTGTCAGGAAAAAAACAATCAAATCTTTGATCATGTTCAGTTCTGCCCTTATCAGTCTGATTCTTTATTAACTCCCTTATTATTTCCTGAACAATTTTCTGTGTGTTGGGGCGGAAGTAGACCTATACAGTTCGTTAACGTCAAGGCAACTGTTTTGTTATCTCAGAGTAGACATGCATGTGACAAAAGTTTGCAAAAGCTCCACTGTTGAACAGTTTAATCTGGGTTAGGAAATGGTTTTGCTGGCTAGGACATGATGGGCGAGTCATGCTGGCCATAGCCTGAGAGCTCCTTGTAGCAACACATGATGAAATGAGAAAATACATTTGTACAGCTTTTGTTTTCATTTAGGTTTTCTTAGTCAAAGAAAAAAACTGCTAAGCCTGCCTGTTTGGCAGTAATGTTAAACTGTTGCACTCATGCGTATTGTTTACTGCATGTCATTCCTGGAACTTTAAGCCCATGTTGCCAAGAAAGATGTTTCAGCATATTGCTGGACTTGAAATGATCATCTGAAAGACATTACAACTAGCACTATCGTCACCTTTCTTTGTGAAATGAAGCCACAGTTTGGAGCGTTTCTTCCTCTACGCCTTGACCCTTCTTGTTGCAAGTTTCTAGCAGCATAGATACAAGAGTTTGTTGAAACTCTTTTGGAATGTACAGCTGTCAGAGTCATACGATTCCGATGGATAAGAAAAATTTGGAACTGGTTCTCAAACTGAACCAGTTCTCGATTCCCATCCCAAGTTCAGGGTACACAACCACGTTGTGACCAGTCAATCAAACCACACAGTGAGAATAGAAACTATATATGTTGGCTGTGCAGAAAGAGTGATTAAATTACGCAGCGTACAAGATTAATAACAGGCTCTGCCCAGCTTAACATACACACACACACACACACACACACACAAATCTGCTCAGTGAAAATATACACAGGAGAGATGTTTGTAAGGAGATTAGTAAAAAGTGGAATAGAATTATAGAATATGAAATGAATGATAGCACATAAGAGAGGATAACAGTAAGTCACTGACAGTGTATAAGCAAGAGTGACAGTATATATGATTGAGAACAGATGTTTGAGTGTCAGACTCTGAGAGTTTGAGTGAAACTCTATAATTCTTTCCGCTACTTCTAAACTGCTATTGTCTCTTATCCCAGACATATTTTCAATTCTCAACACGCCACACACACGCACACACACACTATAATTCTCTCTTATAAACAATATGACTCTTTGTCAAACACACCACTGTTCAGTCTGACGCACAATAATGATGAATTGGAGACAGCGTGATGGTGTGTGCATGAGTTACAATGATAGTGTTTAGAGAAGAGTACAGTGGTGTGAGTATGTGAAGAATGATTTATGGCCTCAAAGGTGTGTAGGAGAGTATGGTGGTGTGTGTGTGCAAGATTATGACTGTGTGTGTGTGAGTATGATTTATGGTGGGAATGGACTCTTATAAGAACAGGACACTCTAGGATTGTTATCAGTTTGAAGTGTACAACATCTGCTCAGCAAAATAGTATAAAAACAGTAGAGAAAACATTTAGCAATGTTTTACAGAGCGTTTGAAGCATACAAACACTCAACAAATATAGAAATGCAACCTTTTTGTTTTTGCTCTCATTTTTCATGAGTTGAAGTAAAAGACTAAGACTTCTTCTTGGCACACAAAAGGGTTATTTCTCTTAAATTTTGCTCGCAAATTTTGAAGGAAAGTTTACCATTTTCTGTTTCCACTGTTCTTATTGCTGTCAAGCCCCTTTTACAACTGTGGCTTTTTTCTGAGTTTGGTCCTGGTGCACTTACTAACTACCTTACTAATTTCCTTAAGGCAAGATATATTCAGTCTGCACATGGGTAAGCAGTAGGGGCGCCACAATTTCAATATTAAATCGAAAGTCAATCAAAATGATTGAAATCAAAGCAAAATTGAAATCAGAGGCAGAATTGCAGTTCTACCAGCACTTATTTTTCTTGCCACCTACATTCGGTGCGTGTTAGAAGAAAAAAAAAAAAAACATTTCAAAGACGACACAGCATGGCTTATCACATTATTTCTCACTTAATACCATATACAGCTTTTATAAAGAAGAATTTGAAGATATAAATGACAGTTGTCTGGGTATAGAACCATGATCTGTTGATCTTTATAGGTTAACGATGGCATAGACGTCACTGCTAAAACAAATACGCTTAAATCGAAAAATCAAGCTAAATTGTGACCTGAAAATCGAAAGTCAAATCGAATCGTGGATTTGAAGAATTGTGACACCCCTGGAAATGAGTGGTAGTGTATTCTAGTTGTGTGCGTTCGTGCACAAACATGAGTCTCTCTTGCTAATTTTAGACCACATACATTATTAATATTAATATTACCTGATTTTGCGATTATTTTAATATTATTTTATATTCTATTTAATATTCTATTATTTATTTATTATTAGTACCAAAACTGTATCTTTGTGTGCTTTATGTTTGTAATGCACATTAAAGTAGATGGTAATTTTCCTAGTAATGGTTCAGAACATGTGGACAAATTCCTTGCTAACATAGCTTACTTCCTTTGTGTAAAAATTTGTTAAAATCTGTGTTACTGAGCTTCTCCCTTGCCAAGATGAAAGAATTTTACTAGGCACTGAACTATGGCTATTTTACAAAGAGCTACAAAATAATCCCCCGCCCACAGGAGGCAAAGTCTGAGCTGCCCTTCTTTCTCTATGTGGGCAGATTGCTTTCATTGGTGGGTTGGGTAGGTTTAGCATGAGGAGTGAGAAGGTTAGGTCAGCCAACGAGGCAGGAGGGTCATGATTTTTCTCTGAGAAAAAATTGGTATCTATAGCCCATGTGAAATAGCAAATTACAGCGCCAAAAATGTATTTTTAAGATAAAACTGCAGAATTTAGTTGGCCTTTTACTGTGAACAGTCCATGAATGAATGATCATACTGTTTAATATCTCGAGATGAAAATCTGCAGAAAACAAATTGGAGAAAATAACTTTTTGTGTGAATTCTGGATTTCTTTCATCAATCATGAACCAGGCAAAAACAGAAGTGTTGCAATTATATTTTTGAGTGTGTTGCTGTTGTGTGTGTGTGTGTGCATCGTCTTCCATGGATACACTGTTAACGATGAATATGTAGATCTCCAAAAGGAGGAGCAGGGACTACAAATTAACAGGCTAGGTCTGATAGGGGCTGGTGAGGGGCGAGGGGTGTAAGGATGGAGGGGTATGGAGGGAAGGCAGGGGGAAGCGAGGAGCAGCTTTGATCTCCCCTTTGAAGGGAGGAAGGAGGAAAAGGTGGTAATTAAGTCCCCGCTCTTTATTCCTCCTTCTTATTCTCTCCCTCTTTCTCCTTTTTTTTTAATCGGAGAGAAAGAGCTAAAAAGTCACATCCCACTGTCACACAGAATAAGATATGCGGGAACAGGAAGACAGGCAAATGATAGCACACACCACACACACACACACACACACTCTCTCTCTGCTGTCTTGACACTCACTGGTGCTCTAACTCTTGGTAGAGGTTGAGCCATTAATGGGGAAGATAAGTGAAGTGACACAAAAAAGAGAGATGGGAAGTAATGGTGGAGGTCTCTATCACCAATTTCCCTGCAACACACACACACATATACACACATACTGCATATAACACACACAAACCTTTCCGTCTTTTATTGTTGAGAGCGCAACATCTTGAACAAAGTGTTACAATTTGAAAGGTTTTGTGTCGGAGAAGCAAAGACGGGCAGCAGGAGGAGTGGGTGGAAGACAGTAAGAGACGGAGGGATGCGGTGGACAGGCAGAGGTAGACAATATAGAGAGTGAGTGGAGAGTGCCCATTAGCTGTCCACTGTGGGAAGCAGGGGTCAGGCAGGGACTAGTAGCCATCAGTGGAGCCTTAATGGCAGCAGCGACCGCCGATAATGAGCGGAGGGGGATGTGAACCCAACTTGTTAACTTGGGCTGAGTGTCTGAGGGTAGCAGACAGATAAATCAGGACAGCGGGAACACCTGTGTGACAAGTGAGAACACGGAGGGAGAAAGAAAAGGGCTTGGAGGAGAGAGAATAGAGAGTATGTAGATGGGAGAGGCAGGGCATGTGGGGGGAGGGGGGGATGTGTGACTGTGCAGATGGTCTTCTTCTTCCTGGAGTGACAGACACGATGGTAGAAGTAGAGGGGAAAGCAAAATGCCATATGGTTGTGTGATCTGCGCTCTTCTTTTCCCTCTGTCAGCGTGTCTAACATCCTCTTTCTCTGGGGAAATCTCTATCATTTCATCTCGTCTGTATCTCTCATTCCCCACTGCATATCTTCCTGTCCCTTATTCCCCATCATCCTCTTATCTCCTCCTTTTTGTTGTTTAAACAGGGATTATCAAATTAATCTTCCTCAACTTAAACAACGAGAAATATTCAAACTGGCAGACTGTTATTACGGTGTGTACGAGCGTGTGTGTGTGGCAGCTAAAAGGCTCCCTGTAAAGATTCTACAAAGAGAGTCCAGAAGTTTAATCTAACTCTATTGGATTCCTCATTTAGCAAATGAGAAACACCATGTGGCGGAAAAATGCAGAGCAGGAGTGATGGAGGGAAGGAGGGCAGCAAGGAATGCTGGGAGAGTCATGGTATAACGAAGCGATCTCAGAACAACAACAACTTGGGGCAGAAAAAGCTTCATTAGGAAAGAGGGATGATAAAAAAGAAGAGCCGTTAAAGCAGTTGAGAAATAAATTAAAACAGATGAGGAAAAAAGCATCAATTTTGTGTGTGTGTGTGTGTGTGTGTGTGTGCACATGGGTGTGGGTATAATTTAGCACCAGGCAGGCAGTGACGCATTGTAACATTGCAACTCACTCGTCAGTGCAATCATTGCTGATTGACAGTTAAGTGCTGCTGAGGTGACACAGCTGTGTGAGGGTGTGTGTGTGTGTGTATGTGTGTGTGCATGGTATTCAGAGAGAAGTAGAAAAATCCCAAATTAAATCAAGGATAGGAACGATAAAAAAAAAAAAAAAAACAGGGCTGGTAAAAGGATTGATGCAGCTTTGGGGCAGGAAAGAGATAGAGATGGATAAATAGAGGGCAAGAGAGATAGACAGAGAGAGAGAGAGAGAGAGAGAGATGAAAGGCTATTCCATCCACAGATTAGAATGTAATCCCTCGTCGAATGGATTCTCTCAGATTACAGCTTGTTCTCCTATTAAATCTGCCAGTCACTCCCAACTCCCCATTGTGTCAGTGAGTCAGCCGGTGTGTGTGTGTGTGCGTGCACATGTGTGTGCGTGTGTGTGATCTTTCTGTGACTGGAGATCTGTGTTTTAAGCCTTTCAGACAAATCTCTGCAGAGACCTCGAGAGCAGAGGGATCGGCTGACGGGTGAACACACACACACACACACACACACACACACACACACACAAATGCACACACACTCTTTGACATAAAGGTGCTAACTAGAACCATGTTGCCCCAACAGTAGAACCCATTTTGCTTCTTGGTAGAACCTTTTATAAAGGTTCCATTTGGAGCCCTTTCAGAGAGTTTGACCTAGAACCCAACATAAATGTTTACACCTAGAACCAACTGTGAAAGGTAACGCCCAGAACATCCCATGTGAGGTTCTACTTAGAACCCTTCTGTGATGTAATAGTCCCATCCAGAGCCCTCTCTGGGGGTTATACTGGGGAACCTTTCCACCTCCTAAGGGTGCCAACAAGAACCCAACTAGGGGGCTTCTACCAAAAACCTTTAAATATTCCAACAATTTTGTCTAGAACCTGCTCAGGGGGTTCTAGCAAGAACCTTTTGATAATCTAAGGGTTTTATCTAGAACCCATTCAGGAGGTTCTACCAAAAACCTTTTTATATTCCAAGCGTCTTATCTAGACGCAACCCAAGGGGTTTTTACCAGGAACATTTTTATATTCCTAGGGTCAGAATGCACTCAGTTGGTTTTTATGTTCCATGGGGTTTATCTAGAACACTCTTCAGGGGTTCTATTGAGAACATTTTTATATTCCAAGGGTTTTTTTTATCTAGAACACACTCAAGGGTTTCTAACAAGAACATTTTTATATTCTAAGAGTTTTATCTGGAAACCACCCAGGTGGTTCTACTGAGAACCCTTTTATATTATGGTACCCTTGACAAACACTTTCAACAGATTTCAATAGTCTTTAAAGAACTCCTTATTCTAAAAAGGGTTCTTTGGATGAAAAGGGTTCTTAATGGAGCCCTTAGTCTTATAAACAACCCTTAACAAACCTTTTCTGAAAAAAAGGTTCTTCTGTAGGCAAATGTCTCTGGGTAGAACCTTGAGGAAGAACCGTTTTGGGACCCTTGTTTTTCAGAGTGCAGCAGGAGGCTGGTGTTAGCTGACTGTATTAATAGAGTTGTCAGATAGGTGTCGGCAGGGTTCACAGCCAACTAACACATATCACATTGAGACTGCGTAACACAACGGAGGGACAGAAAAGACAGAAAGACAGACGGAGAAAGAGAGAGAGAGAGTAAAAGAAAGGAAAGAAAGATGGAGGGGCGGGACACGGGACAGGAGAGGTTAAAGAAAATGGATATCTTTTATAAATATTTTAAAGAGTTTTTTTGGAGGGTATACAAAAATAAATGGAGAGGAGAAGGTGATCGTTTGCTGATCTCTCCTGAGAATACTGCATGTGTGTGAGAGTGCGGTGAGTGTTTGTGCGTGTCACTGCGCTCATTAATGCTGCATGCTGACAGCTAAGTGTCATCGTCTGACTACACTTGCCTTAGAATGCCAATATAAAACCACAAGCCAAGACATGCCACACACGCACACACACATTTAAAGCCACACCACACCAAGAGTAGAAGATCCAAGCCCCAAGGGGAGACAGACAAAGACAATGGGAAGCAGTGAGAGGACCGAGAAAGATGCCCGATTTTAAATATTCATCTCTTCCTTCAGCTGCCAACCCCTCTATCTATCTCTGTCATCGCGCCACACGAGTGATGGAAGGAGGAGATGGAGAGTCGGAGGGAGAGAGAGAAGAGGAAGAAACAAGAAACATGTAGCAGTAATGGAGAGGCAGGGCAGGAGTGAAGCTCTCGGGAGTGCTCAATGATTATTTGATTAATTTTGAGTATTATATTAGTTGCGGTTTTTTGGCTGCTTGACAAAACCCACAATGACATAATGAGGTAACATTTCATCATCAGTGTACTGGAATAAGGGTGTGTGCGATTGCTTCACGCCTGCAAACTTTTTTTGTAACAGTGGGGAAAACTGAGATGAAATATTTTACCCCCCATTAATTCTGAAAATCATCAACACATGACAGTGACACATGACAGTTAGCCACAGTTCAGACCCGAAAAGTTGAAAATATGTCAATATTGCACAAATGTAATTATAACGGTATGTGCCCGTGAAGGAGCTTCATAAAGGGGCTCAAGCACTCCATGTTCTCTGTGACTCAGTGGTTGCGTATCAGCAGGGATAAACACTCTTTGTGGCATTTGTAATTGCTTTGGCCCAGTGTGAATCCACAGCGAGAGGCTGCTTAAATGCTGCCGGGGAGAAACGCTGGCACCTCAGTGTGTTTAAGCCAAGTTCAGGTAACAGACTCTCAGGTGATGCTGCGGGTCTGATGCAGCAGACAAAGCGCTGCCCAAGTAAAGCGAAGCCTGTTAGTTCAGGCAGCCAACTTGAGACTGCCACCTCGCTCACATGGCGTACTCTTCTCACTGCGATATCCTTCACATCCTTTTTAGTATGCCGGTGTATTAGTGCAGTCGGTGCTCTGCTCATTCTTTTGATGCCACACGGCTCACCTGGAAGCTATGTTTACACCAATACAAACTTTGTTATTATCGTCACTCCCCACTCCCTGTTGTGCTGAGCTCTGTGTTTCCTTGGGGGGAGTGACGAGGTCAGAGCCTAGTGGCCAAAAATCAACACTGCCTTAATAATCCATTCTACATTAGTTGGTTGACTGAACTTAGATCAGATAATGTCAAGCCTCAGGTTTTGTCTGATGCAGCCTTATTCCAGTGTTGCTATAATGTACAGCAGTGGTCAAGACAGGCAGTGCCTCACCAAAGCTAAAAAGATTAGTTATTATTATTATTCTGAATTTGTCTCATGATAACACATACTCAAATAAAAATAGTCAGAATAATTGTTTTATAAGTATACCATACTCCTTTTACCACATCTGCCCCAGGTCTCCACTGGGGCCAATGTTTTCATAGATTTTTGCATCCATAGTTGGTTCTCACACTGTGTTGAATGATCAACATTGAAGCAGAGACGGCCCCTGCCTCAGTCCTGCAATCTATGACTGTTCCATGTCACGTGACATCCGCTCCTTCTCGCTCAAAACTCCACCCTGCCCTGCTGGGCTAACAATACACCTTTTACAGATCATGATCATGTGCAGTGAGTTACGTTCAGTGAGCTTACTGGTTAGCTGTTCCATGATCTGTATCAGTGGTTACTAGTTTTTAAAGGACATTACAAGGAGGCCATTGAGGATATTTGGATATCATCTACAGTTCTAAAGACTTGAATTCGAAAGTTTGACTCTGATTGTGCATGGCTCTGGAGTCGTGCCCTTTGCACGCTATCTACTAGGACTTTTTAGCGTGGATAGCTTAATGCTGGCGGTCAGCGTGGCTGTTCCTTACTTAAAAATGATTTTCAACATTGTCTTATGAAGAAAAAAGAGCTTGTAGCTACTGTGTCACCACCACCTGACCTGCAGGATCTGACCAGCAGAAGGGGCAGAAGATTACACAAACTTTTCAAACAGCCTGGTAACAAAAGAAGGACTGGCTATGTGTCTGCAGGCAGACTGCAAGCATTTTTTTTTTGCTTTCCATGCCTACTCTTCTCCTACAGCAGCAACAGCATGTGGGTGAAAGAGTAATACTGTGACCTAAACATTTTTACCAAGAGCTCTGCTGAAGCATGAAAAATCAACGGCCCATGCCACTCTCAGATCGCCTTGAAAACCTTTGGCAAGAGTCACATGCCCTGTGTAGTGTGAACAAGGCAATAATAAAGGAAAAGAGGGAAACCTTAAAAAGCCTCATTGATGTGACCAGTTACATTGCCAAACATAATAATTTCCTGTCACAATGACTCTCTCACTCTTTATTGGTGTTTGTGCTGTAATAAGTCCTTAAGCTATACATGTCCACTGATTAGGTCTGATTGTGCATTAAGTTAGTTTACTTGGGCCTTGGGCATGGCTGTTGACTTATAGCTTCACATTGCCTATGCAGGCAAAGATTTTGCTGCACATTACTGATTTACAGGAACAAATACTTACAAACTGAAAAAAAGCCCTCCTTGCACTTCTGCATTTATGTTTTCTTTGTGTAAAGACAGTAAAGAGACAGTACAGTTTTAAACTAATCTGGATTG
The DNA here is from genome assembly GCA_034769285.1 of Lutjanus argentimaculatus. NCBI lineage: Eukaryota > Metazoa > Chordata > Actinopteri > Lutjaniformes > Lutjanidae > Lutjanus > Lutjanus argentimaculatus. The sequence goes on from JAWZSL010000026.1 coordinate 1,786,247, forward strand.
CAGGCCATGATTGAAGCAAATATTTTGTACTGAACAGATCACGACAAGTAAGTGTTCTATTGCACCCATAATGTAAGTGATCAGAATATTTCACAATATTACCCAATAGATACAGGCCTTCAGCTGGCTGACCTTGAGGTTAGAGGTGTCCAGCTGTAGGTTTTTCTTAATAGCCGTGAGGCAGAAACAGTGAAGCTGCACTGGTGGAACATATTTTACAGCATGTAGCCACCACTGCTGCCAATGTGACCTTCAGAAAAGCATTTAGCTGAGCAGCCTTTAGCTCCAACCCTCTGGCAGGAGCAAAGGGTCACAGCAATATTTGCCTCTGTTTAGATAGAGAGGGAGGAAGGAGCCAGAGAGAAAGAGCAGGGAAGATAATGTAAATGTAAATGGGTTCTTTACCTGTTGACCCGCGGTTCTTCTTGCCAACTGTCCGTCAGCCAAAGAGAATGAGATGAAAAGAAGTGGGACAAAAGTGGAGATAGGGAGTGGGGGAAAGGGGAAAACAGGAGAGATATAATTTAGATTTCAAGTGTTTCCTCGGGGTGCGGCAAAAAGACACATTTAGCAAATACACATTAAAAAGAGCAAAAGAAAATACAGGCTTTTCACAAATCAGCAGCTCTAAGGCGTTTCAGAGTTGAGGAGGCACAAAGGAAAAGAAGACTCCTTCCCTGAGAAAGAGGGAAAAAACAAATACAGACAGAGAAATGGATGAGAGGGTGGAAGAGACAGAGAGGAAGAGAGAATGGCATGTTATCATGAAGTCCAGAGGAAGACGAGCTGTTTGCAGCCCATCCATCAACTGCCAGCTTCCAAATTTTGTCTCTCTCATTCACTCTTTTCTTCTTCTCCCCGTCTATCTTCCCCTCTCTGCCTTTCTGCCTGTATTTGTCATAAGTCTGGAGGTAGCAAGACTGTAGGCTGCGAGAAAATGATGGCATTGACATTCTACTGGCAGAAAATCTACATTCACTATTCATCTATCAATACAATACCCCTTCACGCTCCTATTCAGACACTCAGCCACTCACTCAACACTTGAATACAGTGTGTGTGTTTGTGTGTATATTTGTTTCGATCTGAGAGTGTGTGTGTGGTGGAAGTGTGCGTCAGGGCCTTAATTTAGATTCTGATGTTTCACATCGGCATCAGCGCAAAGTTCGTTCTGCCAGTGCGATGGACACACACACACACACACACGCGGTGTATGAGATCAAGTGATGAAGAGTGAGCAAGCTAGCTGATGAGGAAGAAAAACAAAAGTTGCTAAATAAAACAAGACTGGAAAAAAGCTAAGGGAGGAGAGAGACAAGCTTCAGACACAAACAGTTCAGATGTTTTCATTGTTTCAGTAAATAAAGATAAATGTGTTGTGAAGGGTTGTTATTGAATCTCAGTGCTTCCAAAATGTGTCCATAGAGTTAAGAAACTGACAAGTGCTCAGAGTTGGCATTGAATGTCTGCCAGATACATAGACTTGTTTACTTTAAGACTATATTATTTAATTTTGACAAAAATCTTCTATTAGTATCACAATAATATCGTCCATGACTGCTTGTCTAAACAGAAGCAGTTCATATAATACTGAAGAAAAAGTAGGAATAGAGTCAGTTAACACCTCATTGTGTTAACTGACTTTAATTCAGCAACAAGGAATTTAATAAAAATGGACAAATGGACGTTACCACTATATTGACATGTGTGATTCTAGTGAATAATTTCCAGTGAGAAACATGCTGTCTTTAGTCAGAGACTATTTTTACAGAGGAGCACAGAGGACTGATAGAGAGCTGCACATTATGATGTCAAAGGGAAGCTGACCTTTGACCTTTTGGATATAAAATATCATCACCTCATCATTTTATCCTATAAGACATTTGTGTGAAAATTTTAGAGCATCACTTATTTATTGATAATTAAATTAACTGCCAACTATTTAGAAATTCATTTAATTAATTTGAGTAACTTTTGAAGAAAAAAGTCAAAATTTTCTGATTCCAGCTTTTTAAGTGCGAATATTTTCGAGTTTCTTTACTCATTTATGACATTAAGCTGAATATCTGTGGGTAAAACAAGTCATTTGAGGATGTCATCTTCGGCTTTGTGAAACAATGACTGACATTTTTCACTATTTTCTGACATTTCATGGACCAAACAAATAATCGTTTCATCGGGAAAATAATTGAAAGATTAATCGATGATGAAAATAATCACTAGTTGCAGCCCTAGAAATTTTGTCATAATTAGTGTATCAATTCTAGCAGCTAAAAACATGTTTTGTTAAGTCACTTTGACCTTTGACCTCCAAATTACAATCAGATCATCCTTGAGTCCAAGTGGATATTTGTGCCAAAGTTGAAGAAATTCCACTGAGATGTTCTTTGACTCTCTCACAAGAATGGGACAGCATAAAGCTGCAGGTCATGGCTATTGCTGGAGCAGAGGCATGAAAACTGAACAATATAACCTTTATGAATGAAGAATTCATTACAAAACTGTTGTTTTTGACTTCATTTGTTTTACCTGCAGCAGGTAAAGCTAATAAAACTGACAGGCAAATTCACAAAAGGATTGTGCAATTTTTGTCACTGCTCAACCTGCATAAATAAGACAAAAATAAACTGTAATTCCAAAGCACCCACAAAGGGTGAAATGCACCCCTAACTGTGCTGCCAAGCAAATGGCATCCTGGTCCTCTGGTTCTATCTGCACTTATTTAGATTAGGTAATACACATTTGATCCAGTTCACAAACACTGATAGCCACACACAGTTAGAGTGAAAATTATTAGGGTCTTAGAGAGCTGGTGGTAACTTGAGTGCATTTATAAGGGGTGTCACTGATTGTAGCCAAGCGAAGCAATAGCGCATCACAGTACATCATATGTGCACAGATGGCACAGAGACAATACAATACCTGATATTTACCATGAGGGAAAGAAACTGGAAACAACATAAAACCTGCTGCTGTGAGAAATGGAGACACTGTAACAGTCCAGCATACAGCAGTAGAGTAAGAGAGAAAACAGCTCTCCATGCGCCGAGAGGCATGAGGGAGAGCGCACAGTTAAAGCACCCCAATTAACAATCAGACTGACAAAACACTCAAAAAATACAGAGTGAGTCATAGAATAACGAGCGACATCCCACAGACAGAAACAAATGAAAGATAATTAGAATAGTTAGAATGGTTATAGCCTACTTATCCTTTCTTTACTCTGTGTTTTGTCCACCTTAGACTGTTTGCGTTGAAAAGCTGTAATAAGCCAGCAGGGTTCTACAGCATGAGCGCTTGTTTGAGCACCCTGCATGTGAGTGAAAATAAGATTGTGTGAATGTGAAAAAACATATTTGGTTGCAGTGGTGCAGAGACTCCGAGATCTGACACAGAGGTTAGCAAAATGCTCAAATTCCTCTTCCGCATTGTAAGAGCGCTGTACAAAACTTACAGGTAGAAGTATTTTCAGCTGGTGTTCTGGTTTAACGCGTGACCCTGTTTAATTCCGACCATCACCTCAATGGTTGACGTAGTTATGAAAGGAAGAGAATACAAAGCTGTCCTTGAACATCTTGAGTGTCTATTTTCATTACAATGTTCATCTTCAGAGTCTTGTTGTTCAGTTTGAGGAAACGTCATGTACTAATACTCATTTTGAACATTGCTTGTTGTTACAGAATATGTTCAAAACAACAGGTTGCTCTTCCTGTGAATGTCTGTCTCTAATAACATTTCTAAATACAAATATTCATCTTTGGAGCCTGTTTGAGTAAACATGTGTCAAATACAACATATAACAGCTGTAGTAACTATGACAACCACACATGCATTCAGCTAATGGCCACTCGGTAAACTGAAACTGTCACTTTTGTGTCAAAGTCTGTTCCCCCTTCAAATAGGATTTCCCTTCCATGAAAATAATGTTCCACATCGCGCCCTCTCTCTGCGTTTGGGGTTAGGGCATGGGTTAGGCTAAGCAGAAATTACTGTATAGTTTAGGTGAGGTTGGGATCAGGTTAAGCGTCTCAGACGAGCTGGGGTTTGGATTAACGTTTGGTTCAGATTTAGGTTAAGGAGACATATAAAAAGGGAAACACTGGCACTGACCACCACTTTTCCTGACTGAAATAACAGCAGCAGGTGATATCAGCTGTTGCCAAGTTTATGAATAACTTGACAACTGACAAAACAAAATATTGCTATTGTCAGGTTGGTGTGTTCTCTGCAAGTTGTTGTCTGTACTGCAAATTAAGTAGGCTACATGCTATGTGTTAGATGCATGTTTAATCAACATTTAGGTAAATACAAATATCTGACTGGACTTGGTATCAGCAAATATTCAATACTGAAAACTTAGATCAGTATCAGGGCCAAAACAATTTCAAGAGACAGCTCTATGTGTGCATTTATATTGAGTTTAGAAAAGAAAGAAACAAAGGCGAAAGTACTATTTGGCTCAGATGATGCTAAGGCACAGGTAGGTATAATACTGCTCTCTAAAAATCAAGGCACATACACACATATACCAGTCTAAAAAACATAATTTTAATATAGCTATCAAAACAGGTTGGGAATAGAAAAAAAACCAAAACAGCCCTAGACCTATTGTAAATACACCTAAACACAGCTGTTTAAATAGAGCACAGTTTGTGCTTTTAAGTAGCAGTATTAGGAAGTCTATTATTTTGAGTCTAAAAGGGGGTCAGCACGCACACGTGCATGCACATGCACACCACCACACACAACACACACATGCACACAGAGTAACGCACAGGCTTTGGTCTGGGGGGCATACAACTCTGCGTGTGTATTCAAATGATGTGTCATACTGAGTCATCTTCAGTTTCAAACTGGAACAGAGAAACAATGGGGACATCAGGGGACCGCAGACAGAGCGCGAGTGTGTGTGTCTGTGTGTGTTCACGACACAACAAAGCATCTGATGTACATAGCGCTGAACCCACTAAACATATTTTCTGGTAACTTTCACTTCCCTCACTGTTGATCGGAAACCTTTTGAAATCCGTTATCTTAATCAATGTGTGTGTTGTGTGTGAAATTTCGATATCTGCAGATACCGATACCAAGACTCTAATTATTATTATTATCATTATTATTGTTATTATTGTTATTATTATTATTACATGATGCTGAAACTGAACTTTAGTCTGGAAAGCTTGTGTATTATATGTAATGTAACTTGTGTAATGGCATCGTGGGGTTTCGGGATTGTGACATTCAAATGTGCAGCTGATAGGCTGAGAGACAGCCCTCATTTGCATGATTTTCCATGAAGCATTGCTGGGAGTTGCAAGTTTGCAAATGTAACTGTTTGTTAGTGTTTGTCATGTGTTTGCATCATGTGTTTGTATCCACTAAACATATTTTCCAGTAACTTTCACTTCCCTCACTGTTATCCAAACCTTTCAAGATGTACTGTCTTAATCAGTGTGTGTACTAATGTGGATTTTACAGCAAATATAATTAGAGATTACCAGTCCACTCTATTGTCCTGTTCCAATCCGATTTGAATATATGAATTTGGGTATCTGCTGATACTGACACTATACTGATACCAGCACCTTTTTTTTCCCTTTGTTTAATGATAATAATAATAATAATAATAACAATAATAATAATAGTAGTGTAAGATTACATGATGACGAAACTGAATTTGAGTGTGAAAAGCTTCTCTAGTTTGTGTAATGTAACTTATATAATGGCATCCTTCAACCACTGTGGGAGGCTGATGGTTTCTGGATTGTGACATTCAAATGTGCAGCTGATAAGCTGAGAGACAGCCCTCATTTGCATAATTTCCCACGATGCATTGCGGACACTCTAAGTTTAGTATTTTGTGTTCCAAAATGCAAATGTTACTGTTTGTAATGTGTTTGTCATGCACTTGTAATGTGTTTGTAATGTGTTTGTTCAGAACAATGTTTATGCTGTAAATATCACTTTTGTGCTGGTTTATTGTTACACAATGAGTGAGATGGCTAGTACATTTATTTACTATAGCTGTATCATAGCTAACATGATATTCCTTTTTCTTACATTACATGCAAAGACAGAGCTCTGAGGAAAACTACTATTCAGCTCTCAGTTCCCATTGCAAAGTGTTAACAAATCGCGTGGCAAACACATGGTGTTGTGGTACTTAGATCAAAATGCAGATCTGTGTCTTGAGTCTGATACCAGATGAATGCCATATGTCAATATCGGGCCCTGATGCTTACACTGGATTGGATCAGTCCCATCTCTAGATATAATTACTGTAATTACAGATGCTTTCCTGATCCATCTCTTTAGCCCTGTATTTATACAAAACAGGCCAGCACTCAGTATCATGGCTGATGTTAATGTGATGTGTTTAGTTTGAGGTGATGTGAAAATATTAGTATGTGCTTAAGTGTGTCTCAGCCTTGAATTTGATTTGTATTCATGAATTCACTATTGTGTATTCAGCTGCCTGAAGGACCTACAAACAAGCAGGTCACCGTGTCCTCTGTGTGTGCTTGCTACAGTGTCTGTGTGTATGACTGTGCTCTATTGGATGTCTGTGTGTCTGTGTGAATATAACAGGGATTAAGTACAGTATTTGTGTGTTCTGTCTGCTGTTCAGTTCAACAATCCAGTGAGCTGTATCTGTCATTTTGACTGTGTAAAGGCAGTTTGTTGTTTCCAGCTGGCCTGTGCAGGTGCTGACCCTGCTGCGTCCCTCGCTGTGGGTCACCCATTAACTACAGTATCCCCAAACCCTCCATGACTCACCCCTCCCCCCATCTCCATGCATAAACAGCCCCGCCGGGCCTTCCCTTCTTCCTTCCACCCATCTACATACAACCAGACACCCCTCGCCCTCGGTGACAATCTATTCTCCTGCTCAGCCGCGCTTTCGTTCTCCCCATCCGCCCACATCTGCATCCACTGTCACATTTCCCCCAAGCCAAAGAATACTTTTTTTAGCAACACGTTTGGGTCTTTTCTGTCTCTCTCTCAGCTGTTTTAAAACCCAGAGTTCAACCTCAAAACCCTTACCATTCCAATTTACCCTGTCAATCTCACTCTCCCTTCACTCTGTTCCTGTTTCTTGCTCTAAAACACACACACACACACACACACACACACACACACACACACACACACACACACACACACACACACACACACACACCTATTTGAAATTCATATCATTGGCTATACAAATGTAACTCTCCAATTTCCAATCCTGACACATTCACAGAGAGAAACACAAGGACTCATGGACCCCATCTACTCACACACACACACACACACACGCACACACAGACACACACAGACACACACACACACACAGAGTTCTGTCCAGTGAAATAATAAGCTGGCTGGAGTGTTGACCTCAGACCTCGGGGCAATTCCTGACGGACCCAGGTGATAACATTTTGCAGTCCGTACGCTTCCTCTCCTTATACTCAGTAGTCTGTCTCACTTTGTAAATCTGAGCAGAATTGAGGAGCCCCATCATTTATACACAGCATATAAACAGCAGAGAGCAGGTTTACATATTAAATCGTAGTTTTCACACACTCTCCTTCCCTCTATTTGAGCAAAAACCCTGCCTTTTGCTCAGATTCTCCTTCCCTCCAGATATGTGGACTCTGGGAAGGTTACATCTTCCTGCTGTCTGCCTGTCTGTACCAAAACACTAGCACCAGTTGACCTTTCCAATTTACCATGTCAATCATGCCACACACACACACACACACACACACACACACAACACACACACACACGCACACACGCACACACACGCACACACACAGCCAGTATGCACAGCTCAGTCTCCCATACACATACAGGTAAGAGTTGGTGCCAATCATCCTTGTATGGAATCCCAAATGTCACCAGGTTTTGACATTCTCTTTGCTCACCGTCTGAAAGAAAAAAAAAGGTAGCTTGTCTCTTGCCTTTCACCCTTCTCTTCCTTTTTCTTCAACGCTTATATAATTTGTACTCTCCCCTCTTCTCGTCCAATCTATTCAGATTTTTGCTTTCTTTGTGCGAATGTGCACTTGAGATTAAAAACAATCCCTCGTTAAAGACGATCTCTTATCACCTCAAGAGTCAAATAAAGAGCACGGAAATGAGAAGCTGGATAAAATCCTGCTACTGAAATTGATAAACAAACATCCAGCCTTAAGAAGAAACAACAGAAGTACAAGGGAATTGTTAAAAAAAACATGAGAGCCATGTAATGATAATGGGAAATAGATGTAGATGCTCAATTCATACTGTGAGCCTAATGATGGCATGAAAAAAGAGGAATCATTTCCAATTCAAAAGAAGAGTGCTGCTTCCGCAAGTTTGCGCCTCTGATAAGAGACAGAGGAAGAATGGGAATCCTCTGATCTTGCTGGAGAAATATCACAAGGCAAGAGAGAAGAAGTGAGGGATGAAAGACACTGCAAAGACAGGGGAAAGTTGGAGCCAAAAGGTGGGGCTTTAAAAGGCAGTGATGTGGTGCAGCTGTGTGCCCACCACCTCGGGGTGAAATACCAGATGGAGAAGGGAGCACGAGAGACAAGAAAGAGGAGATGCATCATTACTAAATCAGGTTGTTTCCCCCTTTTTTGTCTTCTTTATCCAGAATGCTGCAGGGTAATCCCTTATCTCACACTGCTTCTTCATTGTCACCCCTTCTTTGTTTTTATCTCTCTCCAACTCTTTGCTAACACTTCTCTCTGTTCCACAGGCTCACAGTGTCTTACAGACCCTCGGCATAAGTAAATAAGGCTCATATAGAAGAGGATACTGAATTTTAAGTGCCTCCTTTAAAAACAAGTGGTAATCCAGCTAAGCGTTCACCGCAGCCTGTGTAGTAGCTGTAGACACAGTCCATTCATTTACTACACCCAGCGAGTGAAGGGACGAGGCCTGGAGGAATGTGACAGCTCAGTGGAGGGCAACATGTCCTGGCATTTCCTTGGGCACTTCCTTGAAGACTAAGACACTCACTCACACACTCGCAGTCTTTGGAGCAGAATAAAAATGTGAATACTGTGCTAGGAATTTATTGATCCCCTTTGGGAAACCACGCTGGATTAAACCACAGCACTCTTACAGTGTGCAGTACATTCTTAAGGGCAGCTAGTTAGGATCATTTTTATTACCAAATCAGTTATCTATCTGTCTTTTCAGTGTGATTTTGAGCTATTCTGAACCAAAGATAAACCTTTGAGTTGTATCTTTGGTTAGAGTCAGATTACCTTTTTGTTGTAATGACTAATGTAACACATTAGATTTGCAATTCAAGTACTCAGTTATTTAATTACGTTTTCAAATAAGTAATCGGTTATCATTACAAATGTACTGTATTTCCACAAATGCTCAAGGTTTTCCCTGGATTTTTTTAAGGACAGAGGTTGAAAGGTGGCAAAGGCTGGAGAACATGAATGGCATGAACGGCTGTACACAGTTTGAGCGCAACCTGTAGACTGCCCCGCACCTAAGTGCAAAAAAGAAACTGGAGAGAAAATGGACAAAAATGGCACGGAGCCTGATATTAAAATAATCATGAATTTTACATAAAAATATTAATATAAAAAGGAGAAGCACTAAAATCAAATAAAAAGAATCTGTACAGTGTAGTAATACAATTCAGTATTGATTTGGAGTCACTGGGTCACATGACATGAGTGCTATTGGAGAAAAATATTTTCCATTTCAATATTTATGGAAATAAGTGAATTACACATTAGCAATCAAAATCGGTTTGCTAAATGAGACTTAGTATATTTTCAATCAGAATATGGGCAAGCAAGCAGAAAGGTATTGAAAATAATATTGGTTTTGTGCCATTCAAATTTATGGACAATCCCTAAGTGAACTGACACAAGTTTATGCAGCACTTGTTGATCAGGTCGAGACAGGAGGAAAAGGAAGCATCTCGTACAGTAATGATTGATGATGAGTCACGAACTTAATAAATGAACATGGAGTAATCTAGAACAGGATACATGCACAGCATTTTTATCAGCTTTTGACCTATTAATCAGGGAAAATATCCACGCTGATGTCCATGTTCTCTAAATGATCAGTCAACAGGGTGCTCAAAAGTAAGCAAAGTTTGATATCCAGTCTCATTTACTTCTGGAACTTGAGCTAACTTGACTTTCATCTTGCAGAAATGTATGAATGTGTCATTCTCCTGTTGCCTCCACTCTTTTGGATCTGTTATGTTTCTTCGGTAGTTGTCTTAACATTTGCTGTTTTGAGAGGGTTGGGAAAGGAACTGTTCGCAGTGATAGGTTCAGAACTTCCAGTGTGCTGGTTGAGAGGCGGTCTATGAATTCCTTGAGGAAGACAGTAGGGATAGGATCCAAAGAGCAAGCAGCTGTCTTCTTCAGTTCTGCAACATCCAGTGTATTGAAATTTTTCATAGTTGCCCTTTGACAACATACATCATCTACAGTTTTTGATGTTCCAGTGTATGTTATATCCGCTCAGATTTTTTTGATCAAAGAACTGGCATTGAGATTGACATTGAAACAGACTCGGTCCAACTTAGTCTGAAAAGTTGTAATGACCAAATCATTTTCAGAATTGGACCAACAATTGCAATGTGTGTCAAAGCCATTAGTCAATAAAATGTCAGAAAACAGTGCCCATCAAAATTTCCAAGACCCCAAGGTGACCTCTTCAAATTGCTTGTTTTGTCAGACCAAGAGTCCCAAATCCCAAAGTAGTCAATTTACAATCATACAAACCAGACAGAAACAGCAAATCCTCACATTTGTCAGGCTAATATTCTCATGCCAATTAACTGCCCCAGTCCAGGAAATAGAAAATCAAATCAGCAAATCATCTGGTAATTATCACTGAAAGCTTTCAGCAGCATCTCACCTGCAAGTATTTTCTGTTTATATGGACACGATGTTCATCTCGTTCAGGTGTATTGCTTAGTAACAAACAAAGCCTCTAATTGTGTTGCTTGTTGCAACAAAGAAATGCAGATCTCACACTTAAAATCACTCCCACACTGAACTCAGTGTCTGTATGTGTAAGTGCACGTGTTTGTGCTCGTGTCTTTATGTCTGTGTATATATGTAAAGCGATCACTCCTGTGGGCAAGAACAGTTAGGGTCTGTGTCTGATTAATGGCTTAATTGATTAAGTGGCTCAGAGATTGATTGGTGGAGCCTGGCTATAACAGATTCATTAGAACAGTGATAGATCAGTGAGATCTGGCTACAGCTGTTCCGCCTGGCTCCGGACAGCACGGCCTGGTAATGGACATCATCTGTCTGTCTGTGGATCACAATATGTCCACATGCGCACACACACTGTGTGTGTGTATAATATAGGCTACACACATCTCCTCTTTTCTTCAATCACTCCAAACAACCAGACAGGGGAGGAGGGAGTGGCGGGGAGGTAAGTAGGGACGAGGAGGAAGGAGGAGAAGGGCGGAAACTATTTTTGGATTAAAGGCCCTGTTGATCTATTCCTGTTTTCAGCATCCCCTCTCAATCTTCAACTTTTACTCTCTGCCTCTCTTTCTTCCTTCCTATCCATCTCTATCGTCCTCAAAGCTTTCCCAATTTCGCACTTGCTCACCGCTCGGCTCTTTTTCTTCGACTTTCTGTGGTACCCGATCCTTCTCTGTCCTCATCTCTTCTCCACTCGGCCTCATCCCCCTTCTCTTTTTTTTATCTCTTCTTCTTTCAGTAATTCTCTGCGAGTGCTTTGTTTGCCCTGAAACCCTGATAAAAACTTTGCCTAACGTACTTACTGATAGAGAAGGGGACAAGAGGACAAACACACACTTATACGCGGTTGTGTGTGTGTTCATTTGTAAACGGGTGTGAAACGTGGCTGCGTTTTAGCGAGGCTTTAACAAATGAAGACCGTGCAGGAAAAAGCACCACCCACACGGTCTTTGAGACCGTGGTGTCAGTTCCACAGCTAATGAACAAATGGGATATATGTGTGCTTGTGCATAACTGTGAATTGAAGTCTTTGTATATGTGAATATGTGCATTTACTGAGTGTGAGAATATGAAAAATAATTGGCTCTATAAATCTCAATATATGCAATTGACTTGTTTATCTTTGCTTAACAATGGAGTTTGACAATTCATTCTAGACCTTGGAAACAACTTTTGACAAAATATCTACAGGTCCACGGCAACTGAACTGGTTTTGTGGTGATAAAGATGATGCAATAACATCATTGTAATAGTGCACTGAAGTCTCAAAGTTACTTTGTGTTTCAAAGTAAATCAGTATGGGAAAGAAGCACCATCTTTATTTAGCTTTGCAAGATTCACACAAACTGTAGAGCTGGGCAATCAATCAATATAATATCAAAGTTGTGTTATAAGATTCACTATCATCTGGAATCTGGTTGTTAAAAGATCGAGATATATGTTTTTAAAAATGGCCTTTCCAAGCTTTTAAAAGTGCAGTAAGCAAAGATAGTTGACTGCTGAGTCTCATTTCCGGGTCATCAAATACTGGCGTTTTGTAAATGAGACTCAACAATAATCAGAGCTCCAGTTTTCTCTTACACCACTTGAATTACATTATACTTAAAGGTTATGGAACTTTTACCCAACGACACCAAAACACCAAACCATAAACTGCCTATTGTAGCTTTAAGAATGTTTTAGAGTCAATTTTATGAGCTTATTTGTGTGTTTTACCCTAATAAATGATTGGTGTTAAGAGTGATGGGGGGGTTGCAGTTCCTCTTTTTCTTTTCATTTTCTCTAAACCATTGGGAATGGTTTAACTGAGAAATGATAATGAGGTGTGGTTAAGCTGTAATTGAACATGACGTCAGTGTGAGGTGTGCTCGCTTCCACTCGAGCAGTTAATTATGTGAAGAGGTTCAAGTGTGGGGAGCGCGCAGCTGCTGAATGAGCGTAACAAAGACGGCAGCTTTTGAATAGTTTCACTGAGGACACACCACAGTTTCACCACCTTTCAGCTCAAGGACTTTTGTTTGAGATTCAGCTCTCTTGTATTTGGGATCCGCCCAACACCCAACATAAATTGAATTGATGAAGCAAGACGGAGCTTGCTGCTCACGCGAGCAGAGACGAGCACTGGCAAGGCCCAGACTTAGGGGCCTGGTAACTGCTAGCCTGCCACTCATTGAGCTACTCCGTCTGTTTCTGAAAACCAGTCCAGTCTCCTCCTCTACACACTCCAGGTTAGAGCTAGTATCCAGTATGTTTAAGTGAAACCCCTAGACTTGGTCATCATATTCACATTACAACCTACTCTGAAAGTGTTTCCGAAAGCAATGCAGCAGTAGTCATCTCGTAATTAAGAATTAGGGTTGCCCTTTACTCATAAAATGAACAAATAAGAACTCACAAAAATCGTTAAAACTTATTTTAACTCATGTAGCCTTAATGTATTTCCACTGTAAATTCAGTGTTCTTTTCTGTCATTAGTAGAGTCCCAGCTACTTCACTGAGTGACAAGCTACCGTAAGATGTGACTTCTGATTTGTTGTCATGGTAACCTTATTGTTCATCTACAGTACAGTGTCGAGACTGAAATGCTTCCACGCATTATTTCTCATCAGTTCAACATGACTGGTTTTTCTCCTCCTTTGCATTAACAAAGAGACAGCAACCGCCTTGTTTACTGAGGGCAAGAGGGCATGAGTATCAATAGCAATAGATCAGAGTGACAGCTCAATTTATGAATGCCCTTTGGTGGAGTACAAGGCACAGCCTTGGCCCTCAACCAGTTATTTTGGATTTTGAATAAAAAGTGACAATCCTTTAAGAATTTGTTTTGAAATATTCCAGTATTTGTGTTTGTCAAACACTTGACTTTGGTTATTAATGGTAAATTGACTGTATTAATAACATGTTTTTATTCAGAGCACTTTACAATTTGATTTTATTCAATTTGTCTAACAATTGGGGTTGAAATTCTTGCTCAAGGACACGTTGACACATTGGACAGGAGGAGTCAACCCTGCGATTAGAGGACGACCTGCTCTACCTCCTGAGCCACAGGCAGGACTAAACAGCTTGAATTTCCATAAAATGTACAAATTTACACCATGACAGAAAATTGTAACCATATCGCTGTGCTCACCCCTACACACATACACACAACACATGCTAAATCAAGCAACCAATGACACAATCACCCCTCCCTTTTCGCCCCTTCCTTCTGCCACTGAACATATTCCCCCTTCCTCAGCACCTCATCATCTCTCCTCCTATTTACCCATCCTTTATCTTTCGTCTGTTCCTTAAATCCAATCTTTCCTTTGCCGCCCTGCCCCATCATTCACCAGCTCCCTCAATCTCTCTTTTTCTCTTCCACTTCTATTGCTTCAAATTAACATCTGCTGACTGGCCTGCTACTCCAATAACCTGTTACACCCAGCAGGAAGCTCTGACACACAGAGACAATCAGTGTGTTCGCATGCACAATAATATTTCATTTATATTCGGGGTACTCTGAAAACTGTTTATGAAAGCCCTGAATATAGCCTGTGTGTGCTGATACAAGCTGGCATATGAACAGCGTGTCCCGTTGGGTTGCTCACATTGGAGTCGTGAAGCCTCGCGCATTTTCACACAGTGATGAGTATCAAAACAAAGCACCACTGCGGAACACAGTGGGAAAAGTGTAAAACGTCTGTCTGCATGTACATTGCGTCCAACATGAGGCCTCAGCTGGAACAAAGCTCCAATCGAGAATATTAATCTTCATGCACACTCGCTGACTGACACACTCACACAGTCTTGGGTTGCAGGCTGTATAGCGAGGTGGCGATAAGGGACAGCTGAGTGACTGACAGGATCATTAAAACCACAAGCACCACACTACTTATCTGCACACTTGACACCTCATTCAGCATCCCATGTGTGTTTCATGTGTGCTTGTGCATTTCATCTCTTTAAGGCAGCCGAGATGGTATCCCTGCCCAAGTATTCGTCTGGAGATGTGCATTAGTCAGCGTCGATGCTATATCAACTATGTTTCCGCCTACATCATTTCTCCATCCAAATCCCCTCTCTGCTTGTTCAAGTGGATGTTGCAGCACTTCTCAACTGAACAAATGCATCAAAATAGGAAATTGTTCCATCTGCTTCACTCTCTTATTGCTGCAAGATGCACTTGATGCACACACAAACACAAAACACACTCAGAGTCTGAGCCAGACAATGGCCTGATGACACTGCTACATCCTTGCTGTGCCCAGTAGTCTTGAAA
Source organism: Lutjanus argentimaculatus (assembly GCA_034769285.1). Classification (NCBI taxonomy): domain Eukaryota; kingdom Metazoa; phylum Chordata; class Actinopteri; order Lutjaniformes; family Lutjanidae; genus Lutjanus; species Lutjanus argentimaculatus. Next base: position 1,801,484 of record JAWZSL010000026.1, read on the forward strand.
TAAAATCAGGTGCTGAATCAATGCTGTTAGCAGGCTTTTCATTTTTCATAATTTCATATGCAATATTGAGATTTATTCTTCAGTTAGCCAAACCAAATGAACTGTTGACCAGTATCTTAAAAAGTTAGCAGGTTCGCCTTAGTTAATGGCACAGATCATAATCCAGACTGGTATGTTGAAATAGATAGATAGCAGTGAAATGCCGACTGACAACTGACACTGGTCCTTGAGCTAAACAACTGTCGCAATTTTAGGCCTGTCAGGCTTTACATTTCTCTACATGTTGAACTAGGGTTCTGAGAAGAGCGATACATGCTGTTTAATGAGTTGGGGGGTGGTGTCTTTTTTGTGGTCTTCTAAAAATATGAAACACAAGAGCAAATGTGTGAGGAATGGATTATACTTTGTCTTTATCTGCTCTAATGTGAGATGTGATCATTAGCAAGTCTGGCTAACAAGTTCACTACCTGCGGTAACGTTACTTCCAGGCAAACTTGTATTAAATACCACTGCATTTGCCAAATGCATTGATTATTCCCAGGGGTTAAATTGGGAATTTGTTATGTGTGGGGGGTTTGAAGAGGAGGATGTGGGCTGGTGCAAAATCAAGGTGGGTAGACAGAGACGCAGCTCTCTCTGGCTCACTCTCTTAGGTCTAAGCCAGTTAGCTTAGCTCTTATCCTGGCTCTCTTCCTTGGGCGAATGCAGATGGGATGGTCTTGCTGAGTGACCGTCCCAAGGTCCGCTGCATTTTATCTAATCCCTGCACTTCCTTTTCCAACATTAATGACTGTATTTCTGTTGTTTATCATATACGTAGATGTTTCGTATTTCAACATCTAGCCAATGTTTGCTGGAATATAGCTTTAGCCTCAGTTTTTTCACATTAACATTACATCATGTACGCAGCCGTTAAGTAATTTTAAGACCCTAGGGTTCTTGTTTTAGAATGTGTGAGATGGGATTCTTAACAGACTGAGTTTAAGCATTAGCATAAGCTTACATTAGCTCACTCAGTGGTTACCAAACTTTTTCCTGGCAGGCCCCACTTCAAAAGCTGAAAAGAAGTTCACACAACTCCCACCCCACATTTTTTAATCAATCATTAACAATGACAGGGGGAGCAACTGACAAAAAAAGTATTCAAGTTGAATTTTAGTGAAATAAAGGTTAATATAATAGCATCAGCAAACCTTTTTGTTTCTTTTCCCTACATAGCCTAAATCATATTAATTTAACTTTTTATTAACTACATTTCTCCCCAAGTCAGCCAGGGGTTACTATTTTTGTCTCCAAGGACTCATACTGATAATAATGCACCCAAATCCACTCTGAGAACTTATAACTCAGTCCTGGAGAAAGTCCACATGACTGTCTTGATGATTAAGGAATGTAGGTAAATATTAGGAGGGGTCCTTGTGCTCTGCATGACATGTTCAGTTCTAATCAGGGTCTAAAATTAACTTTACTGTCCAGCAGCCAAATGGCTAGTGAATGTTCAATTTTTACCAGACACTCAATAGATTAACAAGATTTTTTTGGGCTGCTGTGTGAGCTACTTGCATATTTTACCGGCATTTGGCTTGTGGCTGGTGCTAATTTTGGTCTCTGGATCTACTGCCAGCCAAAAAAGAGCTAGAGGTAATATTACATTAAATTACGGGACTCATAGCCTAAAATCTGCACCCTGAGCACTATTTTGTACAATTCTTGTGTCATTTTTATATTACTTTGTAGTCCTCACCAACTGTAGAGCATTGTTGGATGTAGCAGTGACCCTTGAGACAAGCACTATGGGGCCCAATTGCCCCCCTACAGACCATCCTGGCTCAAACACTGCTCACAAATAGTATAGAAGATCTGTACATCACGGAGCCCTGAATGCAACTGGTGCCTTGCAGTAAACAATGTTGGCAGAAACCTGTGTAACATTAAAAGCTTCTTTCTGCTACTGTTCCCTGTTCTCTTTACCTCCACAGCCTCTGCTTGTTCATTGATTCTTACAAACTTGTTACATCCAGCGTCTGTGACTTTTTGTCTGTTTCTTCTCCCACTGGACACGTCTCTCACCGCCTGCCTTTTGTTGCCTTCTTTTTTGTCTATTGACTATTTCATTCCTGAATGGAGGAGGATTTGAAGACGGTTTGAGTGGGCGTAGGGCTGTTGAAAATGCTTGGTCAAAGCCGTGTCCATGAGCATCCATCTTAATCTATTTCATCATGCTGTAAAACACGCTTGCAATTAAAGCAATAAGTAGGTGGAACAAGTAGAGCATACACACATAGACACGCACCCAGTTCGCCAGTCATACTGACACAGTCCATGAGTCAGTTTCCTGTCCATCCTTCCATCACTCCTGTCTGTACACTGGGGTTTTAATTATAGAACCACAGAGGAGCCTCATTACACTGAGAGAGAGGAAAGAGAGAGGGGACTGCAAGAGACAGAAATGAGAGAGACAGAGGAAACAGACAGAGAGGGGAGACAGGGATCAACACAGACAAGTCTGATCCCTTTGCAACTGAAATATTGAATATAATAATTCCAGACACAACCAGTTGTAGCAGGAATTAATCAAAGCAGTGATTCATTAGCCAAGCCTCTTTATCAAAACCACTGAGTATTAGTGCCTATTTGTATGATCGTGTATGTGTTCCACATCCGTAGACTTTAAATGACGTGACTTTCAATACAAAAGAGATCATTGTAGTCCTAATGTGTCTTCACACAAGGTTAGATCTTTCATATTAACCTCGCTGACACAAGGTTACAGATATAAGCATGTTAGAAAACTCCAGCATACTGATACTCGCTCTTCAAGGTTTACATGTAATTAAATGGAACAGTGATTATTTTAAGTGACCTTCAGGATTGTTATCCACATAACTCGCCTTTGGACAGCTTGAATACAGGCTTCCTACGCAATCTGTACTTCAAAAGAGTCGGCTTGGACTCGATCATAGTTTCATTACAGCTTATAAATAATTATGTAACTATTTAAGACACTAATAAATTCAGAATTTCTTGGCATGGTAATCCTGTAGCCCACTCTTAAAGGTCCAGTGTGTATGATTAAGTGGGATTAATTACGAATACGAATACGAATACGAAATACTTTATTGATCCCCAAGGGGAAATTCATTTGTCTGTAGTCTCATCTATTTGTATAAGAATTATAGAGTCTAATGGCAGTTGGTATGAAAGATCTTCTGTATCTCTCTGTCCTACAACGAAGAGAGAGAAGCCTTCCACCACCATTATTTCTTTGGTCCATCAAGGTGTTATGCAGTGGATGATCCATGTTGTTTAGGATGGCCTCCACCGTCCTCATTGTGTCTCTCTCCACAACTTCCTCCAGAGAGTCCATCCTTACTCCGATCACAGAGCCAGCCTTTTTCACAAGCTTATCCAGCCTCCTTGCTTGCTTTTTTCCCAAACTTCCTCCCCAGCAGACTGCAGCATAAAATAAAACACTTGCCACAATAGACTGATAAAACATCTGCAGCATCTTACTGCAGATGTTTAGAGATCTGAGCTTCCTTAGGAAAAAGAGGCGGCTCTGCCCCTTTTTGTAGAGTGCATCTGTGTTAAGGGACCAGTCCAGCTTGTTATCCAGGTGTACACCAAGATATTTATAGTTTGTTACCACCTCGATGTCCACTCCACAAGTGTTCACAGGCTGAAGAGGGGGCTTGGATCTACGGAAATCAATGACCATTTCCTTTGTCTTTGATGTGTTTAGTATGAGGCAGTTTTTATGACTCCAGTCACTGAAGGATTTTATCAAATCCCTATATTCAGATTCCTGTCCATTCCTTATACAAGCTACAATAGCAGTGTCATCTGAGTATTTCTGGATGTGGCAGGACTCAGAGTTATATTTAAAGTCTGCTGTATACAATGTGAACAGGAATGGAGCCAGGACAGTCCCCTGTGGAGCCCCTGTGCTGCTCATTAATGTCCCAGAAAAACAGTTCCCTAACCTGACAAACTGTGGCCTTTCTGTCAGGTAATCCGTGATCCAGGAGACAAAGGAAGAAACCACTCCCATCTCTATGAGCTTGTTTTTGAGTATGTTGGGTTGGATGGTATTAAATGCGCTTGAAAAGTCAAAAAACATAGTTCTTACATAAGCGCCAGATTCTTCCAAATGAGAGAGGGAACGGTGGAGCATGTAGAGTACTGCATCATTCACTCCAATGTGTTCTTTGTAGGCAAACTGCAGGGGATCGAGTTTGTCTTTGACCTCAGGCCTCAGAAGACGTAGAATCAGCCGCTCCAGGGTTTTCATGATGTGTGAAGTAAGGGCCACCGGTCTGTAGTCATTTAGTTCAGCTGGACATTTTCTTTTTGGTACCGGGGACAATACAAGATGTTTTCCACAGAGCCGGCACCCGCCCCAGCTGTAGACTCAGGTTGAAGATTTTGTGAAGAGGTTGGCACAGTTGGGCAGCACAGTCTTTAAGCAGCCTTGGACACACACCATCAGGGCCAGCTGCCTTCCCAGAGCAAAGTCTCCCGAGCTCCAACCTCACCCCTGTCTCAGTGACAAACAAGGTTGGAGGAACAGGTGTGTGAAGAGGAGTAGCTGCAGTCGCGGAAATGTACCCATGTGGAGGAGGAGGTGGAGGCGGAGTCATGATGGAGATGCCCAGATGTTGTTGAAGAGGAGCCATGGTGGAGGAACACACTTGTGGAGGAGGAGGAGGAGGAGGAGCCATGATGGAGATGCCCAGATGTTGTTGAAGAGGAGGCATGGTGGAGGAACACACTTGTGGAGGAGGAGGAGGAGGAGGAGGAGCCATGGTGGAGATGCCCAGATGTTGTTGAAGAGGAGCCATGGTGGAGGAACACACTTGTGGTGGAGGAGGAGGAGGAGCCATGATGGAGATGCCCGGATGTTGTTGAAGAGGAGGCATGGTGGAGGAACACACTTGTGGAGAAGGAGGGGGAGGAGGAGGAGGAGGAGCCATGATGGAGATGTCCAGATGTTGTTGAAGAGGAGCCATGGTGGAGATGCCCACATGTTGAAGAGGAGGAGGAGGAGGAGGAGGAGCGGCAGTGGAATGGGATGTGACCTCAGTGTCAAACCTGTTGAAGAACTGATTGAGTTCATCAGCTCTTTCCACATCACCCACGATTGGCTGTCTTTTCTTTTTGTTGTAGCCAGAGATGGTATTTATTTCTCTCCACACCTCACGGATGTTGTTATGATGTAAATTCTTCTCTATCTTCTTTTTGTATTCCACCTTTGCCATCGTCAATCTCTTCTTCAGCTCATGTTGCACCTGTTTGAGCCGTTCTTTGTCACCCTCTCTAAAAGCTTCCTTTTTCTGATTGAGGATTGCCTTTATGTCACTTGTGATCCAGGGTTTGTTATTGGGGAAACAGCGTACAGTCTTTGTAGGTATGACTGTGTCTCTACAGAAGTTGATGTACTCAGTGAAACAATCAGCCTGTCTATCAATGTCCATACTGTTCTCATCTGTTTCCAGAAGCACATCCCAATCAGTGCGTTCAAAGCAGTCCTTTAGAGCCTCACTAGCCTCAGGTGTCCATTTCCTTACAGTGAGTGTAGTTGTAGGTTCCCTTTGCACACAGGGTTTGTAACAGGTCTGCAGAAGAACCAAGTTGTGATCTGACCTGCCCAGTGGTGGTAAGGCAGTATCTCTGTAAGCTTCTTTGACATTGGCATACAGCAGATCAAGGGTTTTGTTTTCTCTTGTAGCACAGTTAACAAATTGTGTAAATCCAGTCAGGTGGGAGGAGAGGGTAACATGGTTGAAGTCTCCAGATATTATTATAAGTGCCTCAGGGTGTTTAGTCTGTATCCTAGCAACAAATTCATGCAGAATTTCACATGGAACATCAGCCGTTGCCTTGGGAGGGATGTACACAAGTATTGTTATTATATGACCAAATTCTCTTGGTACATAATATGGCCGCATTCCAACTGCCAACAATTCAATATCTGGACAGCACATCTTCTCCTTGACAGTAATATGTGCAGGATTACACCATCTCTGGTTCACAAATAAGGCCAGTCCTCCTCCTTTTTTCTTGCCACTAGCCTTTGCATCTCTGTCTGACCGTATGAGAGTGAAGCCAGGTATATCCACAATGGAATCCGAGATGTTATTATTCAACCAGGTCTCAGTAAAACACATCAGGCTGCACTCACAGTACACTTTCTGAGTCTTCACCAATATCTCCAACTCCTCACTTTTGTTGGGCAGAGAGTTGACATTCCCCATGATGACTGATGGCAGAACGGGCTTGTATCTCCATTTCCTTGCCTTTAACTTTGCACCAGCACGGCAACCACGAAAGCTCCTCCTTATCTCAGCTGGAATAGGGTGATATACTCCAGATTTGCTCCATTTCAATGAAAAAAGCTCTTCTTTCGAATAAACTCTTCTCTCCACAGAAATATCCATCAGTAGATGTAAAAAAAATCAGATAAAAAAGCGACAAAAATAACAAAGATTTTGAGAGCTACCAGACTTTGCTGCAACCTGTAAGTGCGCAGATTCTAGAATGTGAATATGCTGCAATAATTGGCAGCATTGGAAGATAATATTCACAAGTATGTTTTTATTTGTATATAATCGACTGGAAAAAGAATCATTGTGTTGTTATTACCTTAGAATGAGCCCTTTATAACTACAGAGGGCATCATGTTGCACTGCCATATTTCTACGGTAGCCCATAACAGACAAACCAAGCACTGGCTCTAAATAAGGCATTTCACATTTTTTGCTTGTCTTGTGACCGTTTCTCCTACACCGTTGGAAGCGGAAGGTGAGGCGAGCAGTCATCAGCCTCTTGCAGTCTACAACCTAGATGAGGTTGCGGATTGCAAGATGACATCTTGTAAAACCAGCAAAATTTGACAGTATTCTGATGTAGAAAAAGAAAATAAGGTTGGACGTAGGCTGTGTCAGAATAAAAATAGTATATAACCACTTGACCGCAGCGATGTGTAACCACATTCAGCAGAGGTATGAGGACATTAATCTGCAAGGAAAGAAGGCTGCTGCTGCTAGCACTGCCAACTGTAGCTAAAGTGTGTTAGCTGTAATCCTGCTCGGTCTGGACTCATAAAAGGTACAAGGTATTCAGTGAGCTGCTGTCATGTTTTGTAGGATAATGTGTAATGCTCATAATGCGTGGTGCAAAATGTTTTTAATTTCACATTTCAGTTGTATTTATAAATACAATGGCCATTGAAGAAAGTTATTAACCGCTTCAAATGGCTCCTAATACTGTATACGCAATATTTTTTCGGACAATGTTTAACCTCATCTTTTAATAAACTGAGTTCTTCTTACTTTAAATAGTCTAAATTAAAATTTCCATTTAATCGACAGGGAAATTTGTCACCAGGAACATCCCTTCTAAACTATGCTCTGTGACATTATATGAAGTACCACACATATTTGCTTAAACACATAGGACATCACGGAAAATGATTGATGGATATTAAGCCTTTAATCCAGGTTCATTTCCCTAATGAACCACAACAATAAAGTGAAGCTTTTTTTCGCACATCTAGCCATGTGATGTTAAAGAGCCATCACAGATGGTCACAAAATGAAGGCTGGTGTACAAGAATTTGGAGTTATTATAAGAAAGCCTGAATACACTGCAGCATCTGATGCCCATGTGGTGCTGTCTTTTGTCTCCAAACTCTATTTCCAAAAGAACCTGTTCAAATGGGTTTCTACAGAAACTGCTGTATCTGGCCGCCTTAGGCGAAAAGCATGCACAAATAACAGGACCAAAATAAGATTCGGTGCTTGCTGAACGCTGACTGTTCCTTCCACTGAAAATTTCCTGCACAGTCAAAGTGAAGACGTAACACCTGGACTAATGATCAGAGTGAGTAATCATTGTCAACCAAAAACAGACCATGGGTGAGGATCCATCTAACAATTGCTTTTAATCTTTAGTCTGAAAATTGCCTCAGAAAAAGAATCAGAATCACAAACCCCAAGCTGACTATTCAGATGTGTGTTTTGTTCAACAAACAGTCCAAAGTCTGAGGATAATTTTCAATTTACAACGATATAACAGAGAAAAGCAGCAAATCCTCCACATATGGCAAAAAAGTACATCTTCATTTTATGCTGATCAACTAATCAATTAATTGACCAAAAAGTTTTGGCTCTAAACATGGGTCCAAAAAGTAAAATACTGATTTGCATGCTCATCTACAAGACTGCTTAAAGAAAAAAAAACCTTTGAAGGTAACTCCAAACAAATATGGGGCAGCATATCATCACTGCTGCTCACTATAGTCATTGCTATAATTATCTTTGGCTGTTGCTAGTCTAGCTGCCATTAGCTCAGTTAGCCATGTAGTTAGTAGGACTTAGTTGATGCGAGTCTGGCCGGACCTGCAGTTTAAACCACTGGGGGAGTGTTTGTATTCACATCGCGGGAAACAGAACCAGGCTCAGCAGCCTCTCGGTGAACAAGGCAGGACCGGTATCAGGACACAGACTCAAAGACAGACAGAGGCCAGCCTGACAACGGGGAATACAGTACCTACGTGATTCACAGCAGCTCCAAGTGGGACTCTGATTCAGAAGACATGCGAAGCGGAGAGGAGCGAGATGGAGGTCGGGCATCAGAGAGGCAGCAGAGAGCGACAGTATTTTCACATCTAACATGGTGGAGGATTTATTCTGAACCATACCTAACCATACCTACAAACCATAGTTGGTGATTGCCAAACAGTTGAAAAATGTTTAGTTTCTGTTGATATTGAATGAAGTGTGTTTTTGAACAAACTTGTCTTTGCTCAGTAAAATAGAGAAACCTGAATTCAGAAGGTGTACGGTTTATTATGGGCAACACCTGTAAGAACATTTTCTTGACATTTTTATAAGACTATAAAAACTAAGAGAGCTAGTGTAATAATACAAGGGTCTGTACTATTGCTTCCTGAGGCAAAAAGTTTTATTACAAGACAGAACGGACTAGGGCTAGCTGGTGAGCATGCTAACTTCGGTAGATATTTCTGCAACACAATGCAAAGACGTCTTTTATATATCAGGATTGTTACTTCTTCACATTCTGTTGAAAATGTTGGAAATAATACTGCAAAGATGTGTCAGGTACACTCTTCAGTGTGAGACAGTCAGCTTCAAGGTTGCGCGCCAATAAATTCATCACCAACAGGTGTACCGAGCGGCTTTATTGTGCTTTTTGGACTCCTGCTCTCTCTTTTTTTGTGTTGGTTGAGTGCTGTTTTTTTTTCTTCAGCATTAAACATGGGAAACAGTTGAAAATGTCATTCCTATAATTAACATGCACTTTTAACACCATCTTTAACAAAATCAAATTAACATGTACTACTCTGATCTGATAGTTGCTGCTGGTGCCAATTATAGTTCAGCACTCACCAAAGACAAAGTCCATGCAGGAAGGTCCCTGTTAGCTAATAGGGGAAAAGACTAACAACATCTGACCGTAACTGTGAAATCTTTGAGCCATTTTCATCTCACTGTTAAATAAAGAATATTGGCAGCTGCTTCCCAACATGGCCATAGATTCTGCCAGTAATTAATTAAGAGCAGTCATTTGAGAGGGAGAGTGGGAGAAAAAAAAGGTTTAGTGTCACTGTTCAGTGCGTACACCTGTGCTTCTAGCAGGGGGTGGTTAGTTGTTACACAGCATCCAATTTGGCATCCGTTTTGTTTTTAGGGGTCACCAGCCAAAAAGTCTGGGAGAGAATCACAACTCCACATGTCTGTCGATATTGTTCTCTCGCTGGTTTAACTAAAATCTCCTGAGACGTATTCCCTAACCAACACTAGTTTATCCACGCAGAGCTCACTGAGGCAGATTGTGGTGCAGATCATTATGTTGCCATGTTGGTTAAAAAGGTTTCTAGGGTGTTCCATGGAGCCTACCAAGGCATGATGCAGCAAAATGCAAAACACCTCGAGCACATGATGAGAGCTGCAGCGCTGGAAACAACTTGACTGCACACAGGGATGCAGGGGATTCTTTGATCCTATGTTTAAGCTTTTAAATGAGGGCTGGCAGGTGCCGGGGTCTGCGACACTACAATGCACTGGCACGCACACACACACACACACACACACGTATACACGTGCATACACACAAACCACACAAATTCCGCTTCACAAAAACACAATCGCACACTCACTCTCTCCGGGGACACTAAAATACCTCCAATTAGACGCGCCAAAGAACAACTGGGATGGGACCTGGAGCAAAAACACACACGTATGTTTAGACATACACGCGCAGTCACACACGTGCACAGAAGGATCCACGGCAGGCTCTCATTTAAGAGTCAGTGATGTGGAAAGGAAACATCTGGAAGGGAGGGAAGACGATTAGAAAAAGAAACAAATGACACAGAGACACACAAGCATGCATGAAAATAACAACACCGAGCACACACACTTAAACAAACAGGTTTCAGTGTTCCGTCAAATACTTCAAACCGTGTATTCATAAAAGCTTTTTAAAGAAACAGAAACTCGTGTGTCATGTGCCATATGCTGTCTGAATGTTAAAAGCAGAAGACTTTTCAGTAGCTCTCTATCTGAATGGGTGTGAATAAGACTGTCATTACATTGTCATAACCATGTCATGGCACCTGTCATGAACGTGAAGAAGTCTTTATGAATTTTCATAACTGTCGGCATTAAATGTAATTTGGTTGATTATGTCATTTTTAATGCAAAGTTAACACTATTTGAGATGTGTTTATGTTATGACAACGTGAAATTTATCAAGCCAATATGTTATGTTATGACAACTTGACATTATCAAACTTATTATGTTTTAACATCACACTATACTGTCATATGTAGACGTCACTGTCATATGACAGTGCTTAGCTAGTTTACTTCTTTGCTTGTTCCTTAAGTATGCTGTTATCTGTAGCTGGCATTAGCTAGTTAGCATGGTGAGTTGTGGAGCTAGCCACCAAATTAGGTGACACAGCAGGGGGTGCCAGGAGCCAAACCCTCTGTGGCACTGTTTTCCCTTTCATGCTGGTCTTGGAGGAATTGTTCAGTCCTGGTCAGATTGGACTCTCCAGTTCAGCCAGACTCAGCCAGTCGCTGATGATACTAATATGACAGGGGGAAATGCTGATCAATACTACACATATGCATTTCTCAACAGAGATGAGAAGGAAGCAAGATTGCTCATTCCTTACTTCCATCATCAGCTTCAAAAAAAACAATGTGTTTAATTCATAGAGGTGTCACGATCCTCCAAATCTACATTTTGATGTAACTTTCGATTTTAAGATCAGGATTCAATTCAGTTTTTTTATTCAGACATTTTTTTTTATATTTTGCACTGATGGTTATGCCATTTTTAGACTTGATTTGTAAAGATCAACAGATCATTGGTTTTATGTCCTGAGAACTCTCATATACATTTTCAAATTCTTCAAAGTCAGTATGGTATAAAGTGTGATTTTTTTGTTTATCAGACACATGCCGAATGCCGAAAGTAGGTGGTTTGGAGATAAAAATCCTGTGAGAATTGTTTTCTGCCTTTCAGTTCAATTCCTGAAACTGAAAGCTCATTTCAAACAATTTTTGATTTAATATCGAAATTGTGACACCCTAATAATTCAGAATGTTATAAATTAAGACTTTTTAAAAATATACTGCATCCACAAGATGTTAAAGCTTCTTTTAAAGACTTGAAGACAGCAATGGCTTGATTAATGTCAAGCTGTCATCACAAAGACACCTCAAACAATGTCAACTTTGCATTAAAGATAATGTGATTGACCGAATGACACTTAATGACAACAGTCATAAAATTTTCCTTCATGTTCATGACAGGTGTGATGAGGTGGTTATGACAGTGTAATAACAGTCTTTTGTGCACCTCTTCAAATAGTGTTACCTTTTTTTCTCTTATACTTCTTTCATACCTATTTTCCCAGCCAACACTGTGTACATGTGATGCTGTGTGTGTGCGTGTGTCTGGGTTATTCGGAGGTCAGCTGAGTCAGATGCTACACGAGTCTATTCTTCTGCTCGTGACAAAGGCCACTCCATCACTTCTCAGGGCCGCGAGGTGACAAGCCTTGCTCGATGAAGGCAGGAAGGGGAAAAGAGGATAAACCGGACAAATGGAGTGATGTTAAATGGCAGACACCAGGGGAGTCTCCTCCAGGAGGCGTAATCAAACTCAGACAGACTCTCCTCAAATCACCAAGGCGAGGTAATCAAACGCAGACTCCCACACCCTCCCCGACACGCACACATATACAGTGATTAAGGTTATGAAAGGATGTAAGGTTATTTTACAATGCATTTATGCACTTGGAGCCAATCCGTCCCTTGGTTCTCTTTTCAACTCTCTTCTGTGTTTCTCTTGTGTCAGTGTCTTTTCCCGTCGTCTCCTCCTTGGGATCGCTCTTATCTATATTTGTGCTCTATTCAACTATCCCACTGTATACAGTACTTGTGAAACTGCCTGCTGATTGTCTCTGTTCTTTATAGGGCAGAATCGAATTCATAACTCAATTCATTACTGCGCAGAACTATGAATCTTCAAAGATGAGCTGGAAATATTCAAACAGCTTCTTCCAACTTCCTCGTGTTCAAGAGAACTTATTTCCAGAAACTTTGCTGCCAGGAGTTTGCATTGACTTCTGCCACACAGTAATTATGAAGCTACAATATATAGCGTGTTTTAAAGGGGGAACTCCAAAGAATTTATTCATCAAGATCAGTTCACTCGTCATTGAAAGTGCTGCTCAGTCTGTGAAAAGAATTTCTAAAAAGTCTTCTGTGGTTCTAATCTAGAGGGAGCTTTGTCAAGTTTGAAATATAACCTGCGTGCTGTCACCAAGGTCATCTCAGCTTGCGTTTGGAGGCTACAAATTTATAAGAGAAAGCCTGTGGTGCAAACTGGCATTGTGGAATTTGAAAGATGCGAGCATTTATGAGGCAGCAAGGGTCTAACCAACAGATGCTATCAATTGCATTTAGGGACTAAAAGTCAGGACATTCGGCCTGTACTGCATCGATCTTTTTTCCTCTTTCTTTTTATCTGGTTTGATAGTCCCCAAACTTTAGAAGTGAAATGCTAAAGAGCTGGAGAGCTCTCTTTGAAAGAAAGCACTCGGTAAGCAGTGTTTCTATGTGTGCACATAATATTCAAAGCCATGGCTCTTCAACTACATTTGTCCAAGGGCAAGAATTTTTAGAAGCAGACACTGTACAGGCCAGACCTTCAGATAAAAGAAATTACATTTATGCTTAATATTTAGGACTATTATTGTTTAATATTCTCTTAATTGCTTAATATTCAACTTTCATTGCAGAATTCTGACTCACAGGAAATATTAATCAACTCTGACCAGTTTTCACGCTGGTACGCAGTTGCACTGTTAATGTGCTTGTGACACCTGTAGTTACTGGTGATAACAGCAAATACGGTTCAATACTACAGGTCACAGAACTCTTGGGGCAGCAAAACCAAGTATTGTCGCTATATTTTTCCAACATTCTGTGAGCAATCACAATCTAATTTTATGCTGCACACGTCATGAGTATGTGTGAACAGCAGGGAACACTGAAATGTTGGTTAGCTGGCTCAGAGGTGTGCAGCCCGTCACCTGCAGCTCTTCATCCAACTGTGGCTGCTCTTGACTGTTCCGTTACTCCCCTGCAATAATTCAAACTGATCCTCTGTCAAAACATGCTGAAAACGGCCATTGTCTTGTGTTGTAGATGCATGTTTAACGAAGGATAGTGGTAAAGTAAGCTCACTGAAAAATGACAGCTTCAAAATAAAAGTCAATAAATGTGAAGCTGCAGCGGTTAGCGAATGTTAGGTTTGCATTATGGCTGTGTATTGGCAAGTACAGAATTCAGTATATTGTGATATACTGCGATACTGTGAGCAAGATGATATAATGCTATTTTTTCATCTAATTTTAGGAAAATTGTCATAGTAAAAAGTGCAAAATGAACCACTGCCACGAATATTTGCATGTGTCACAATATAATGATGCAGGTTTTTGAGAATCTATACAGTATCACAAAAACATAATATCAATATATACTCAAGTGTATCAATATTTTTTTACACCTCTTGTTTGCATTAGCAGTAACTTACCACAGCATTTTCTCTGGGAATTCCGCCACATACACCCAGTTTGTAATACTGCAAATATATAAATATCACAATAATTTCATCAGAGGTCACTCTGAGGGCTGGTTGGGAAGCTCTGGCGGGCCAGATGTGGCCCGTGGGCCGCCAGTTGACGATATAAGCTATTTTTGCAGTTCAGCAATCATTAACAAGTGTGACATTACTGTCTTCTTTTTAGAAAAGATAAAGGCAGCTGATCAACTATTGAGCCCAAAGCTAAGATAGCATTTAAAGTTCTATAGTAATTATATCAGCTATACTGTATGCATCTGCCACAGTCTGCTTCCCTCTCTTTCTTCTCTTATTCTGCCTTCTGTTCTTTCTGTTCTTCTCCTCTGCACGCTCTCTCCTCTCCTCTCTCCTGTTGTTATATATATGAGGTCTAGAGAATGCATGTGGGATCATAACTTCTTTATCTCGGGTTGTGGAGATCTCAAGCCGTTTTGTCTCACGTCTTTATTCTGCAAAGTGCAGGTCTTTGATGATGTCCAGATATGCCAAGTGTTTCTGGTCGTGTATCTTTTGCATGTGTACGTTTGCATGTCTTTGTGCTTTGAGCTTGTGTCTGTGTGTGTGTGGAGAATGTGGGTGTGTGAGTCTCCCTCCAGCGAGTACTCTCTTTGGGGATATTTTGCTGCTCTAATGGTCTGATGTACAAATCTACAAAGACCTCCACTGCTGTGAACTGAAGAGAAGCACACAGACATGCACACAGTCTTCTGGGCAAACAGGGAGACTGACTGCTGTTTTGATTGACGGGCAGAGGTGTGTGCGTGTGTGTGCGTATTAAAGGGAGACAGAGAGGGAGCGATGATAGCAGGTATGCATGGAGCTTAATTAATTGGAGTAGGGATCCTCATCTCCTGCCATTAACAGAAATACCCTGAGGCCATTAGAACTCTCTGTCTCTCTAATGCAAACACACACACACATGCACACACACACTGAATCAAACATGTGAAAGCTGTAACTAATTGACCAGACCTGCACCTTGAATCTGACCCTTCCTCCCTGGGGTAGCTGTGTTGATGTGATTTGCTTTGTTGACTTGATATCTAAGCACCTTGTACAGTACATCCTTTGCATATTTAAAATCCTGTCAATCTGTCATGTTCAGTCTGCAGTGAGAACTGACTGAAAAATGTCTTCTGTAACACCATATGTTGTCAGCGGTGATAAAAAGCTCCAGGAGCTGTTTATTTTAGAGGCGGGCTTTACTTCCTGTGATTACAGTGTGACCTCTCACCAAGCTGTTGAGCTGCTATCAATTGTGGCTGTTCCAGCCCGACCACGGACGACAGTTAGTGCTTTTTATTTGCAGCAGTCTAGGCCACACTTACAGGATAGTGGTCAGGGACATGCAGATAATGGATCTGTCAAGTAGGCAGGTCATACAGCTGGTTGTATACCACTTTTCTTACAGGCTCTGTGGGTTAGCTAAAAGATTTGGACTGTCAATCCTCTCACAGCATGAATGTGACCAGCGTGTGACTGTATGTTAACTGTTAATGCCTGTGCCTGTGTGCTAGAGACATGTAAGAGCTTTCTCCACCAGCAGCCCTGACATTAACAGGTTGTCGGTCATATCCTCAGTCTTCACCCGTGACTCACTTCATTAGCGAGTCTCTTTCTCTACCAGTCCTCTTTCTCTTCTTCTCTGTTCAGCACGACGCTCGAATCAAAGTAAGAATAGGGAAGAATAGAAAAAAAGGCATCTCATTTATTCTGGTGAATTTCTGAAAAGACAGACAACATTTTTAGAAATAGAAAATTTGACTGACAGCTATGAACTTCTGTCTTCAGATCCTGTACAGGATGCTTAATGGAATGTAAAAGTGCAAAGAGCGGAGACAGGAAATGGAGGAAAAGAGAGATAGGACCGGAAATGTTTTTAAACAAAGAGGATGTACAGATGAACAAAAACACAATTTCCATGAGCTCATTCACATAATTTATTGTGTCAGTTAACCTGGTGAACTGCCTATCACTTCAATTCACTTCAATTTAATCTCATTTGCACAAAATTGATTCTCTTTTTTCCTCAAATTTCCTGCTAGCAAACTTTGGCTTATCTCTACCATTATTAGGCCCAGCCTGCTGTTCAGTGTGTACATAATGTGTAACTGTTAAGTCTAACAGAGAATACTTTTTAAAGTAAAAAAAATTAAAGTAAAACTCACTTTTCAATCTAAATTTATATTCTACACATGTAATATGATCCGAACACATTCCCATCAGCAACATCTTTTCTCAAACCAGTCAACTGACTAATGGGCTGATAAAGGTTAAATATGGAGGGATGACTTAGAAAATAACCCGATGTAAAATACCTATTGTTTCCATGTTTCACTGTTTGTTTTCTTTGGTCTTTTCTCTTTCACATCTTGCTCTTTGCATCATTGTGACTCTTTTGTTTGCCCTCCAGTCTGTATTTAATTCCTCTTTCCTCTGTTCCTCTCCAATCTCAATAACAAATAACTGAATCAAACATGCTGCTTTATAGCAAGGGATATTTACCCAAGACGTGTTTATTGTAGAAAATACACACTGATAAACAGAGACAAACACATGCGCACCCAGACGTTTATGGCCGAAGACTGATCAGTGAAGCCTAACTATACCCTTACGATTCCTAAAAAACACCCAAGGGAGCACTCCACTCTGACAGCTGTAACAAGGTGCTGTGCGTATATTTATGTGATTGTGTGTGTGTCAGTGTGTGTGCATTTGTGACAAAGGATGCCAAAGGATACAACCCTGTAAAGAGAATCTAATTAAAACTCTATACAGCCACCAGGGACAGTGCGCTGCCTCCCTCCTTCCCCCCCTCCCTCCCTCCCTCGCTCTCTCATTTAACCATAGTGAACACTTCAGCTGAAGGACTGTTCGACAGTAGAGTCTATCCTCTGGCCTCCAAGGAGAAGCGATATAGTGAGAGGGATTCAGCGATAAAGTGATTCCTGTGATAAAGACTGGGATGGAGGCAGGGGAAACAAAAAAAATCACCAAACTTTGCTGCCCCTTAGGAGAGTAGCCTATTTGTTCAATAATGAACAAAAGGCTGCAATGACATTCACTAACATTCATTAATTAAAAACAATTAATAGGCCTACATGCAGCACAGTGGCTATGCATAGGTAATGCAATGCAAATTAAGTTTGGTCACAAGAATTCATTTAATTAAATTTGAGCCTGCATGACTCAACCCTTTAATTTAAAGGTAAAATATGCAGGATGGTTTGTAAACACACTATTCAAAGTTGGCCCCTCCTCCTCGGATCAATGAACAAGAGAAGGAGAGCGACCTGCAGACTAAAGAAAAAACATGCCCACACCTCTGGATTTTGTGTGAATACAGCTGAAGTGATCCTCAGTCTGCTCTGCCTGTGTGTGTAAAACTCTCTCTGCATCTCTCACAGACAGACAGCAGAGGAATGAGATAAAAAAATAACTCTGTCTAAGTCTTTCTGTTTTGAGAGAGTTCCAACCTTTAAGCCTACGCGTTGTATTGGCTGGGGGCTACACACCACCGCCTAAAGACTGAAGCCCAGAAGAGTCATTAATAAAGAAAAACATGAGAAAAAAATACAGAGGCAGAGGGCAGGGTCTCTGCAGATACAGACATCACCACACTATTCTAGCAGGTCATTAGTGATGGTTTGGATGGATTATGTTTATATGAATCTATAGTAGGGTTGGGCCAATGGACAATGCTATTCCCCTATCGCTGATGGCTGACAGCCATGGCCTTCTGCTGTACGTCAGGAATTTCATTCATTTTTTTAAATGTGAGAGAGAAAATAAAAACAAGTTGTTCCTCTTATGTCAGTAAATTATTTTACTTATTATACTTAATTTGTGCTGCAATTGTTGTCTTAGCTCACCTTCCTCAGTATAGCTAGCCAGCTAACTTTGTTTCAAGCTTCAGAGGCCAAATACAACTGAGTTACGGACATGAAGAGGGGAGACGATGACCATTTTAAACCTGGCACATGAATGTATTTTGGACACTCGCCTGGCAGGGTTGTGAGAGTTTATTTGCCTGCTCCCTTCGGCTGAGTGAAACCGCTGGAGGTTGCCATCAGAGCAACAGTGGGAAGCAGAGGTGACTACAGTGTTGAGTACGCTGACTTTTCTGCTATGGGACAGCCCCCCTTCCTCCCCTCAAGAAAACAAAAAACAAAAAAGCAACAAAAAAAAAAAAAAAAAAACCAACAACAATGTCCTTGACCATTAGCAATGTTTGCATGGACATCGTCTATGTCAATGCATTACACAACCCTAGTCAAAACATTTTTGTTTTAATAAAATATTTCATTATATGCCTTTAATATAAAATCACACATCAACAGGCCAGACGAAACTATACTGAAATATCAAGTGTTTGTAAACACCAATAAATAGTCAGCAGTGTTTTGTAAGTTACTTACCAAAAGGCCAAAATAAATCTTGCCTCTATGCAGGATTTTCTAGAACTGTCAAATAAGCAGGAAGTAATGTTTTATTTTTCTGATTCACTGTTTTGCTCTTGCTAACGCTGCTCCCTCACTTCATTCACTCTCTGGATCTCTTAGCTGGAGAGAAGGGGCAAACTTTCAATGTACCATCTACAAACAGCAACTGACAAATCCTATGTATTCTATAGGGCTGGGTATTATTAAAAAATACAATACCAGTACCCAAATTTTCTGCATTTATGCACAGGCGTGTAGTACAGCCATACTTTTGGAATGTTTTGGTAGCCTCTTGGTACGCTGAACTGCTGGCTCCGTCAAATACACCGCCCTCGACCACAGACTGTATGGGTTTTAGCTGTTGCAATCATGGGCCAATTACACGTTGTATTTAATAGTCTTTTTTTGTCTTGATATGGGTACAAAAAAGATCTAATGCAGGTATCCTTTGACTGGAGAAGTGTCTGCACTACTTGGTACTGTTTTTTTTGGTCAATACCTTAAAAGTATTGAGCACTTATACCCAGCCCTTATATTGTACCTTTAACATCACTCAACGACAATGACTGGAAAGCGTTATTTTGTGAGAGGTGAGTCTTCTCTCATGAAACTATCTAGCTGTATCATATCAGTTTCAGTTGTTGGAATCTCCCGGTTAATCTCTCATTCATATTATATCAATAATTTAGGCTTTTCAGTGTTATAGTCAGGACCTCTAGTATTTGGATCAAGAGGCTTGCAAAATAAAAAAAATCAGTGCAAAATTAAGCAGGCTACATCTGTTTTTCTAATGCTTCAGATACGTATTTAATCAACATTTCATATCCTCTGCTGCTCATCTCATTTTCAGGTTTTATCTACGGGTTGTCAACAGTAATTAGGCTGCCACTCAACTGCCTTCTGCTTTCTCAGCTCAATAAATAGAGCAGATTTCAATTGAATCTTTGGATTTTAGTTATATTTTTAGTTAACTGGATTCATTCGACACAGAGAGCCCAATCAAGCTCCCCCAAAAGCCTAAAAAGGTGAAATAAAATCAAATATTGAGCAAGTAACAATTTCTCAGAGAGTCTGAAAATCTCATAATCCACAATCAATCATGTTTGATTGTGGAATAAACTCTGCTTCTGTGAGATTTAAATATGCTGCACGGTTTAATTTAATGTAGACTTAACTGATTCTGACTTGCAGAATGAACACCACGTTATTATCCGAGCTGTTTGCTCTTACACCCCAAACTTCTACAATTGAGCAGAATGTTTGTTACCTGAGATGCTCAGGTAGACGGCCGGACTCGTCACATTCTCTCCTGTCATCTCGTTCACCGCCTCTACATGGTAACGCCCTGCGTCCGCTGCTGTGGTTGCCAAGACAACCAGCTGATTGTCCAAAGTGATTGCTCTGTAGGGCACAAACGAGACATGCAAAGGCAACAAAGGATTAGAAACACACAAAAACAACATCCGAGAGCAAAAGATGCCTCCTTGTAGTGACGCTGCGTCTCAGACAAGAACACTGTTCAAACTAAGACTCAGACAAGAGGAGAGTATTTGGTACATGGATCATTTAGAATTCAGAGGGGGGGAAGGAAACATTGAATACAATCATCAGAAAGGAAAGAGGATTCAGAGAGCTTAAATAAATCTCTCCTCCTGTCTCAGATTGATATGTGGCTCATTTTGTGTCTCTTTCATTCTTCTGGCCATTCTTGTTGTTTGTGTATTGTCTTCTGTTCCTCCTTCTTTACACTGATCCATCCTCATTTCCCCACGTACCGGCAGCAATCAATACAGCACAAACATACAGAATACACAAACACACACAAGATCTAACACTGTTCTCACATGAGCACACAGAAATAAGAAACAATCACTTACAAACAGACTTTGTGTTGCTGCTGCTGCTTTTCAGGGGAGCATAATAAGAAGAGCTGATTTTGGAGGGAGACAGTGTGGGAGAGGATGGCGGGAGGGAGTCGAGGAGGGTAAAAAAATATATTCATGGCACTCAGATTTTCATGTGTTTGAACTTGTGTGCCTGGGAAGAGATGCCGCCAGGCAGGAAGCGCAGGTTGATGTTTTTAGTGATGCTACTTGTGTTTTCAGCATGTCAGTGAATGGAAATCTTCCAATATTCTAACCTGAGAGGTGACACTGAAATAAAATCAATATGACCAAAGGGAGAATAAAGCATATTAAAGTGATACGACAATCTTTTATTCTTAGAGACTCGAGCTTTTCCCTGTGCTCCAACAACACAGCAACACACATACTGCATGCTGTCTTCAGACTGTGAAGCCAGGCCAGACAAACTTATGATTTTAGGCTCTATAAATAAACAATGATAGAAGAAAAGATATGCAATGTGCATGATCCTGAATACTGTATATTTAAAACAATTTTTATCTGGTAAAGGAGTGCATGTTATTTTGAACAAAACATCTCTGAGTGTGTGTGTGTGTAAAGTGTGTATTTTTCTGTAAGCATTGTTTAGCAGTGTTGAATTGGCAGCAATGGGAGCACCCCAAAACCTGATGGGCACAGTGCCAGTTGGGCATGGATTCCACTCCATTTAAATTCAGCACACAAAATGGCACGTGCCAATAATGCCAACCTGAAGTGATACCATACCACGTGTACTGATAACTCTGTAAACAATACAGACTAATAAACATAAATATTATCATGGTTTTTAGCGGCTGCATCCAAATGGGGGAAAAAAAACTGTATTGTCTGTGCCAACGATTTACAGCTGGAAGAGATGAAATGAAAGTTTACCACAGCGCCTTGACTACCTGCTGCTGTCATATGAGAGAAGATCTGGCATCATGGCTGCCCCCCCATGCCAACTACACTTTATTACACTTTAGGGACGTGCATGACTTAGTCGACTAAACCAGTGTCTCTCAAACTTTTTACACCACATACCACCTCAAAAAATATTAGGGTCTCCCAAGTACCACCATTATGGCCAACATTAGATACAGTAATGTAGGCCTATTCAGCTACAAACAGTTCGCACAGGAGACAGGTTTACATCTAATAAGAAGATTATGTATTGTTGGCTGTTGTCACCCACAGCCACACTGCCTTCACAGTGAGGTAGTGGCTTATTGTCATCACAGTTTAGCTCGTAACTGATGTGCTGCATGAATGAACGTGAATATGTAGCAGGCTTATATTGAGACAAAAATATTACAGTAAAGACAACTCTTATTTCACAATTTGTTTTTTACATTTCAGCAATCTCATAGTTTAAGTATTTTCATTTAAAATTTTAGGAGATTCTTCAGTGTACCACTAGAGGGATCTTGAGCGCCACCAGTGGTACTTGTAGCAAAGTTTGAGAATGTAGGGTCTAAACTGAATGTAGCTGCCTGCACTAGCCAACATCAGAAATGCTAGTCAGTCAAACTAATTAGGCGAATTCTTACGATTTTGTTAATGTACAATGCTGGTTAACTGTTGCGTCTAAGATGTTACACAGCTGCCCACCACTAGCCAGGGTTGCATCTCGGCAGGCGGCAGCGCCACGCTTACTGTCATAATGACCAGATGTTGTAAACCAGCAAGGTGGAAAACAGAAGGTGGGACAGATGACTTTTTATAAAATCTCAGTGCTGAGCAAAACTTGGAGGAGCAGGCCTGGTCCACCATAAATGTCAGTCCACCTTAAGTGAACCTGGGCCAACGTTGTCGCAAATCCATACCTATTCATCAGCAAGAATGACACAGGAATGTGGCTTGGGTTTATATTCACAGACAAGCAGCCTATACACACACTGCATCGCTATGTTCATATTTATGTCACACTTACGCCCACGCGCTCTCTTGATCTCTTTTACCTGCACACACCTCGCTAACGCACACAAGCTATGCATTAAGTTAACCCTTAAAGGAGTTTGTGACTTGTAAAACATGTTTTTGTTTAAATCCCCAATACTTTGATCTGTTGTTGGGTCAACTCAGGCCTGGGGGGCCACCAGGCTTGTAACACACTGGCAGAAACTCAGTGACGTTGTTAACCCAGAGACGCTGCAATCCCATATTTAGTGAGTTGTTGTCATGTCTTGTAGGCTATGTGCAATGCTCATAATGCATGATGCAAAGTACCACACACAATATTAATATAATATTTTTTCAGACGATGTTTAACCTTATCAGTTAATAAATTGTGCTAAATTTTGTTCTGAGTGTTTTCTTTCTTTTAGACTAAGCTGAATTAAAATTTCTGTTTAATTGACAGGGAAATTAGCTAGGAACATCCCTACCATTTACCCTACTCTTCCCGCAGTGTTATAAGAGACATGCTGGCACAACCAAATTGAGGCCAACTAATACAAACTACCAGCATCAACAGCTTAGAGATGAGTGCGTGGATGCACCTGATGATGCATATGATAGTTCTTTACTGTATATCTAGGTACCAAGCTACATGGAGGTGTCTGTATGTGCCACGGATTAAGATAGGAACTGCTGATTGAACTACATATTGATTGAGGAGAGGAGTGGAGAGGAGAGGAGAGAGGCTGCTTGGCAC
This sequence comes from Lutjanus argentimaculatus, assembly GCA_034769285.1. Lineage (NCBI taxonomy): Eukaryota > Metazoa > Chordata > Actinopteri > Lutjaniformes > Lutjanidae > Lutjanus > Lutjanus argentimaculatus. The sequence continues at coordinate 1,824,652 of JAWZSL010000026.1, forward strand.
ACACCCTCACAAACACATACACACGCACAGACAGAATTCCACAGGTCTAATTTTATTCAGTGTGATTTCCCAGGAGAACATCCACAAGAGCCAGAGCCTCAACCCCAACACAGACACTCTATTTGTGTGACCGTATGTCTACGTGTGTATGTTGCTTTGTGTGCGCGTGTACTGTATGTGTGAGTGCATTCAGCTCCATCACGCTGCCTGAAATAGCAGCTTTAACCGAACCTTCCTCCTGTTCTCTCTTACTTCTTCCACAGTTAAGATAGATTTCGCATCCTCACCGAGGTCTATGATGCAATTTATAGTTGTTAAGCTCATTAACTGCTTTGACCAGCCCATTTTATCACATCTGTTTTACCCAGCACATGCTGATTAATAGACAGCAAAAGCATGCTTCCACTTGCCTATAGTGTCTGAGGGAGGAGAGAGCCTGGAAGGTTCGAAGTTATTAACATTCAAAGTCAAAGGAGCTCAGTGGGCGGATGTGAGAATGCAGTAAGACCAATTAAGATAGCATATTAACATCTGAACGTTTGTTGAGTTAAAAGTATTTGTTCATGTAGTATTTTTCCTCATTTACATTTCCAATTTATATGTGCTATTTACATGTGAAATTACTTGTGATGACAGAGGCCGATGGCTACAGCGATTTGCTTCACACTTTCATTCGTTCCAAATTGGGAGGTCTCGGGCTTGATTCCCCATAAAATCTTCACATGGAACTTTCATATCGAAAAAGCAACACAGAGGGAAAGAAATGAAAATTGCCAATAAGAAGTCAGGCAACAGAGATTAGAGGACTTCAAATCATGTGAAATTCCCTTCAAAAAATAATAAAGTGCGCCTATTTGTTCTGAGTAGCTGCAGGGTAGTTATACAATCTCATCTCAGAGTTACTATATAGCCAGACACACATGCAGGCATACGAATCGACGTGCACATGAGCTGCTTACATGCGTCTTTTCATTCTGACCGAATAGCAATATAGTTAAGATTTAATATAGCATAAATTCAACATGCCACTTTCTGCTTTCTTTTAGTTCTACCTTTAATTAAACTGGACAAAACTGTTCTGGCTTTTAATTAAAGACAAACTCGATTGTAAAACTGTGCATGACTCTGCATGCTTATGTGTGCGCATGTATGTGTGTGTTGTGTGTGTGTGTGTGTGTGGTATGACAGTTTATCCTCAGGCATAAGAGGGAAATTAAAATACAGTAATCAACTACATCCTATTCTGCTCTCCTACCGCATTCCTCCCTGTGTCCCTCACCCCCCTCAATAATAAAAAACAGCCTCTCTGACTCTTTCTCTCATATCCCATTTTCCATTCTCCCTCAGATTGCAATCTGCACATTTCTTTCTTGGTTTCATCCAATTTTCTTTGCATTTTGTTTCCTCTAGCTGTCTCTCTATCACCCCATCCTCCCCCCTCACCCCACACAACTGTCCTGTTTCACCTCCCCTCTCCTCTCCCCTGACTCTTTTGAACCAAAGCACCAAGCCAGATTGGTCTTTCATTAAGTATCTGGCCCCAAGACTCATTTAATAAACACTCAAGGGTGTCCGCACTGTAAGGCTGACTGCTAAACACACACACATATACACACATGCAAGTGTGCCAAGAGCTAATTAGCACACACATGTCACAGGCCAAAGGATGAGTGAGCAAGTCAGTGCACGAATGAGTGTGTTTTTTATATCTAAGTGCGTCTAAGATTGTGTGTGCGTGTGTGCGGTTGTGTGTTAGGTCTGGAGATTGTGTCTCCTGCCAACAGAGCCCACCTCGGCCCCGTCTGCCCTCCCTCTCTATCTCTGATAGGCAGTGTGCCACCTTCTTAAACCACACTGCGTCTGACACACAGAGGCTCGGGGTGGAGGAGTGTGGCGGCAGGGCAGAAGGAGGGATACTCCACTGTAAACTGAGTCCAGACAGTAGGCTTTTTGGCAGCTTCGTCCCCAAAGCAAGGCCTGCCAGCCACCCACACATTACACTGCATACATACACACACACCTTCTCACACAGCAGGCGCTCACACAGTTGGGAACATTCACTGTTCCCTACAGCCGTTTAAATTCAGATGTTTGTTTTGGTGTTTAAGTCAGTGGACTCATGAATGCTGTCTCTGTTGGACAGACTGATAGTTAATGTACACAGGTTCATACCAGCTGAATGCTACATTATGTGTGTGTGTCTGTGAGCTAGAGCTGCAACAATTAGCTGATTAATCAATTAGTTGATTATGCTATGAAATGAAAATTAGTTGCCAAACATTTTGCTAATCAATAAATCATTTCAGTCATTTTTCAAGCAAAACATTTCATCACTTATTTTTTTGGTCTGTGTTTATGTGCTGGGCGAGGTCTCAGCTTTTCTTCGATAAAAGTAGGGGGCTCCTTAAATAGGTTGGGAACCACTGTGATAGACTAAACAATTAACCATGACAATAATTGGCAAATTAATCAATAATGGAAACAAACTTCAGTTGCAGCCCTACTATGGACCTGTGTAAATGCTGCTTAAACTTCAGATTTTGTTATTACAAACTTTACACAGGGTTGAGGTATTCAAATTTTTTAAGCTTTCCTACTCTCAAAATTGCCTGTCAGTTTGAGTTGTAGCCTGGTGTCCTCCATCCCAAAGTAATTGGTAACTATAAAACTCAGCTGCAGAGAGAGCATTGTTTTGAATGCGGAGAGGAGGGGGAAAGCTTCTGTGCCATATTCATCAATATATGCTATGATAGCTTTATTTTTTGGCTTGTGCTTTGTCTTTATCTGCACACAAAGGCTGACATAAAAAGCACGCAGTGAAGCTACTGTATAGGCATCACCATAACAACTCATCCTCAAAAAGCATTTTTGAATTGTTTTTTTAAAATTTCTATTGATTTACAGACCCTTAATGTGGAGGGAAACTCATTTGTGGTTTGTGTTTTTCAACCTCTCAATTCAAACAAACAATATAAAACTTTTTCTTCAAACTCTTCATTGGACTCAGTGATTATAAATGTGCAAGTCCTGCATCGAGAATTACAGCGGGATTTCTGTAATAGTTGAATTAGGTTGCTTCAATTGGCCTAAATGCACAATGTCTTTTCTATAAACGTGCTGGCTTGGCTTGACTTGGCTTGATTTGGTGTGTCAGCCCACCCTGTGGTTGGCACCAATTCTCCATTACGACAGGGCAACCCCCCTTTCAATGACACACATGCCCTGAGTTGAACACCAGTGAAATGCTGGATAAAACATTTAATTTCTGATAAATTCTTCATAATAAAAGTCCTCTGGGTGTAAATGTTGGGTTTTCATCAGCAGTTACTTAAACACACAATATGTAAATTCTGCTACTCAGAGTCTTTCACACTAAAACAATAACAAAAGATCTAGTTTGATGATGTTGTTAAGTAGCATTGGATGATGGTACGTGTTGAAAAGATATCTCACATGACTCGGGCAGGAATTTAATTTACTTTATGGACGAGGTAATGTATTAAAGTTTTATTCACATTATGTTTAGTCATGTTTACTGATTTCCTTCCTCATTCTCCTCTATCACATGTTTTCCCAGAAGTTGTAGCCACTAGCTGCTAGAGGGAAACGCACCGTCACCTTGAATTAATTATGGATTTTTCTGGGTTTGACGATTGTTTAGAAACAATAATTTTTTTAGATAATGTTAGGTACAAAACTCAACAAAATATATACCACGGGTTTAGACATTTTAATGCAGAAATATTGCATATTATAAACAAAATAACAAAACTAAATAAAGATACCTGAAAGTACAAACAAGGATACAGGAGAGAGACTAAACTTTAAACAACAGAGATTCAGTTAGAGGCTACAAAAGCACTGAGAGCTGAACGCACAGACTTTTAATGTCTGTCTCTCTGGTCTCCTGCACAAATATGAGTTGAACCTCAAAACACACTCTTGCTTGAGGAGTCTTTGGCCCCACTCTGAAGATGGTCTTTGGGTGCGACTCGGCAGAGCTTGACACTTCATAACTGGTAAAGAAAATGCAATGACCTGGCGCGGGCAAAAGTGCCAATGGAAAAGCCCTGTGTGACTTTGAACACAAAGTTGGTAGTGGAGTATTTTTTCACTGATTTGAAAGGACGGACTCCCTCAGTGGATGTATTAAAGCCTGACAGACAGTTCCTGTTGTGATGCTTTGGGGTAAATTGGGTTCAAGCAGAAGCTGAAAGTCTTAGATGATATAAGGTTTTGTACACTACTGTAATATAACAGCATAGAGTGAGGAAAAAAGAGGAATGATCTCAGTGGTGAACAGAGAAAAAAAGACAATGAAGAGAACTAAACTTTGCCAATTTCCGACAACAGTTTCATGTAGTTTAGGAAACTATGATAGATCTGTTTTTGTAATGGGATTAAACAGTCTAACTGAGTTAAGACGGAGAGCTGGACCACTGCCAGCAGCTCTTGACATTCTGCTGCCAGGAGCGTGACAGTGACTGCTTTAGTGATTTCCATGCATAGTTTAAATTAAGCTATTGTTAACACAGCCTGGGGTTGAAGATTTGTTTTACAGTATATTTGCTGAACATTCTTTAATCCTCTTGCTCAGTCAAAATGCAATGCCTCAAAAATTATCTTTAAAAAGACATTTGTTTAAGTTTGTGATTGCTACGAACGTGAGGAAACGGGCTACAAGCTAAATTAAGATTTAAAGTTTGGTCAAATTATTATGTCATTTTTGCAGCTTTAAGAGTGAGGTTTGTGCTGTGTGGGAGTCGAGAAAGAAGTTTTTTTTTTTTGGATAAAGTATTTTTTTCTCAACAGCAGTACTGTGAGGCAATAATTCCATAAATTGACAGCTGCACTATCATCAGTGCCTGATTCTAGTGTAAACAAAACGATAGCCCCGCCACCTAAATTCAAAACAGATAACTGAAACCTGCTGTTAGTTTGAAACTGATTGACAGATCTTTTGAAACACCGCTTAATAATACACAACCTCTAAGTCATTAATGTTTTTCATGCTTTCAAAGTCAGTTTAGATCAATAATGTTTGTTAATACAGCAGTAAAACCAGCCTACAGTTTCAAATATGACCAGTTGCAAGGCAGAAAAAAAATACAAATCTTTCTCTAACTGTTCAGCTTTTCAATAATGCACCACATGTTGAAATTTGACTGAGTGTTTCATAATGTAAAAACTGGGACTTAAATACTTGTGAGCCACTTTATTATGAGCCTTATCCTGTACTTTATACCGTCGTAGTTGCAGTGGTGGTATTAGGGTTCCTACATGTTTTTAAGAGTAAAGTAGAGCAAAGCAAAGATTTACAAAGTCCTGAAGCATTTATCATCAAATCTAAATTGTTACCATGAATGCAAATTGCAAATTCCTTTAAAACCATAGCAATCAATGTATGTTGTCACTTTGTTTATTCTACAGTACCAGCTGTTCATGTTAACTTTGATTGTATGTTTGTATGTTTGTATGTTTGCATGTGTGTATGACAGGATTGTTTCATTTCAAATATATATTAAAAAAAAATGGTTCACATGAGTCATTTGTGTCTATGAAACACCGGATTATGTTGAGGCATTTTTTAAGGTGTAGAGTCAAATACAAGCATATTCCTAGCTAGGTTTGGACAATGTGACAGTATATACCCTGTGATGGTAGAGATTTGGAAATACCATTTCCACCGCAGGAGCTACTCTTGTGTGATCACGCAAAACCAGCTGCCTTGCAAGGTAATGTGAGTTCGGCAGCAGGACCGCTTACCACCTTCACCTGATGACAGACTGACAGTTGGTGGTGGTAATACACCAAGCTTTTTTGTCAACCACAGCAGAAAAAAAATGAGCGACAAGAAAACATGGAGGAGGAGAGTGAAACTGTAAATACAGAGCAGGCGGCATTTATTTGTATGTATTTGCACCTGTTAACTTTAAATATGCGAGACTTGAAATTATTGCTTCTTGTTTTATAAGAGAAGAAAATAATCACATGTGATGATATACAGTGAGGTATAATTATTTTAAACTATTTCCTAATTCAATTTACAATAACAATGTACTCTATCACTATATATATACCATTACTGTAATTAAAAATTACCTATACCTATATCACCTATATCACCATCCTCTATTTAACCGCTTGAAAACATAACAGTCGAGACTTTGTATGAATCTAGGGTATAACAATGTCCCACAATTGGCATTCCTTCAGCAAGACCCATTAAGTGAGCTTAAGCACTTGTTCCAAACCTAAATCCCCCAAACACTTAAAACATAAAATGTCTGCAGCCCTTTTATCTTGCAATCAACAAGAGGGAGAAAACAAAACATCCAAAAAACAACTCCACATCTCTATAATAAGCCTGTTGGAGCTGAACCAAATGAGAAGAAATAATGGAAGCAGGCTGCTGATGCATTAAAAATGTGCATCAACTATTTAGAAGGTCTGGATTGTGTCTATCTAAATCAAAATCAAGGCCAGAACATTTTGGACTACATTAAAATGATAACAGGGAAACATTTGTGTTATTAAAGGCACCCGTCGGGCATATCCAGAGCAATGCAATCAAACACGCAACCTCCTACAGGCCACACAGTGCTTGGCCAGAGTTATGTGGAAAGTATATCGAGACTAGAAACATAACATTCATATGTAATTACTGAAATAATTAAGTCAATTAACAGAAAATGAATGGCCAAGTGTTACGATAATTGAATCATTTCAGTCTTTTTACTGAGCATAAATTAACTCTGGCTCCAGCTTCTCAATTATGAGGATTTGCTGCTTTTCTCCATTTTATAAAAATGTAAACTCAGGCCTTTAGGTTTTGGGCTGGTGGTTGGACAAAACAGGACATTTAATGGGAAAATACAAATTTGCAAATAATAGTGAGCTTTTTTTTCTATTTTCTGATATTTTATAGTCAAGCTGATTATTTATTACTTCAGAAAAAAAATCTGTAAATTATTTGATAATGACAATAATCATTAGCAGTCCTAGATTACTGACATCTCACTCCAAGGCTACAGACCTTAATAAGTTCCCACAAAAGCCTGCACCTTTCTGGGAGGCTTTTTCATCAGATTTTGTAACCTGGCTGCAGGGATTTGCTCACATCCAGCGACAAAGCACTGGTGAGGTCGAACATTGATGTTGATGCAGTCTGGCTTACAGACGGCATTCTAGTTCATCCCAAAGGTGTTTGATGGGGTTAAGGTCAGGGCTCTCTGCAGGCTAGTTGTTCCACGCCAAATTGGGAAAACCTTGTCTTTATAGACAAGGTTTCTTTGTGTGTGGTGGTATTGTCAGCATGGAAGAGAAAAGGGTTTCCCTAATTTGTTCTTAGAAAGTTGGAAGCACAATGCTGTCTAAAATGCCGAAGTAAAAATCACAATAACAGTCCAGGTTTCCCTTATGTATCACAGTGGAAGTGCCCAGCCTCATCGGACAAAAATAATGCCTTTGCACTTTGGTTTATAGCTCGTTGCCATTGGTGTGGGAGTGTGTGTCTGAATAGGTGAATTACGGCAAATTTGTAAAATTTTTTGAATAAAAAAGCACAATATGAAAGGAGTCCAGTTACAAAATTATCCAAGAAAGGTTGAATCAAGGGCAATGGGACTTGAGTGTAGATCCTTGAAAATGTTTTGCCTCTCATCCAAGGGGCTTCTTCAGTACTAAGTGACGAGTCCCAGGTATTTAACCTTTGTGGGGTCGTTATCAAAGTCATTGATACCACTTGGTTCATTAGTACTCCTGGCTGCTCTAACAACAGTTACTACAATGATTTCAAGGACCAGCCAAGTGCAGTTTCCCTCGGTTGAACCTTTTTTGGATCATCATGATCTGGATGACTGAGAATCATCACAGATATTTGCAAATTTTGCATAAAATGTATCAAGCTATACATATTAAGCACATAAACAAGCGCAAAGGCTATGTATTTAAGGAGTGACCAGGCTGTTAAGGCCAGTATTTAATAACTTAACTGATCACACATCGAGATCCATCAAGGTTTGTCTGATTCAATTCAGCAGATGATTTGCATTGTACCTTCACTTTAATTAATCAGAGCTGCATGTTGCAAAATTGGGTATAAAATAAAACCGTCTATGCTCTGACCAGTAAGAATATTTAAGACTTTGTCAGTTTGTCAGTGAAAGGCAGAGCTCACCACTGCACTGCTAGTGTTTCAGATCAAAGAGCGCCCTGTTAAATGGTGAAGGTAGTTTGGGTGGATCTGTAGTTGCTTGAATGAAGTGAATCATTCATACTAACATTATGAAAGGTGAGTGCATCTGGCTGGTGACACTTTTCCACTCATGTACGTACATGGTTATATAACACAAAAAACAACTAGAAGAGTATGAAGACCTTCTTAAGAACAGTAAACACTTTATGCCCAAATATACTCTAAACAGATGAGTAAATGAAGAGCTGTGGACAACACAGACCTGTAGTGGTTCTGTTTGTACAACTTTCTGAGTCCGCTCAGAAGATGCATTCCACACGTGTGCAATAAATAGATCAGTGTCAACAGTGACCATGTGAACAAGTCTGCAGACAAGTCAAACTGGGGGTACGCGGATGTCTGCATAAAGCCTACAGCTAAACCCTCTGACGGCAAAATTGACAAGGATGGATGACATGACAGCAAAAAAAAAAGAAGAAGCTAAAACAATGATCGCCCTCTGGTGGATCGCTGCAGTATAGGTCATAAATCCCACCCCCACTATGTTAGCAGATGGACATGGGCTGAATTAAAACATCAAAGTCAAAAAAAATTCTCCCCAAGGTACTTCTGATCACGCTGGTATATGAGCAATAGTTTATTTTTCAAAGAAGTTTTTTGTATTCTGTTTCATTTTCGTACAGTGAGAAGAAGTGGAGACATGTTATCCATCTTTATACAGCTAATGCGCAGACCCTCACACAATCACGGATACCCGGACGTATAATACCAGCTTTACTCCCTCCACTAACCCATTTTTTTGGGGGAACCCTGCAGTCCCAAACAAAATGTACCTTACAGTATGAGGACTGTGCACTTTTGGGCTTATAGTGTACAACCCAACTCCTCTCTCGTTGTCAATTTCTGTCCACATCTTATTAATAAGTCATAACCTAATCTAAGCTTATTATCTGTTAATGTCTGAGTTCTGCATGGTCAGTCTTGATTATTTTTCCACTCAAAGAATTACAGCCTGCATATGTGACTGCACATGAGACCAATAAAGAGAGGGAGAAAGACAGAAAAAAAGAAAGATGGTAGAGGTTACAACAGTAATGAACACTAATGTGTTTGTGAGAGATTTTAACAGCCCCTTCACTGACTCAGAAAACATTTCCCTACCTTCTGCCCTCCACACTCTGTAGCTCTGCGACTTGTAATTAACGCAGTGCCTAAATCACAGGCTTGCTTCCTCAATCACCTTTACAGTTCCTTCAAACGGTCAAACGGACACAGAAAGGGAGACTTTTCTGTGGTCGCTCACCGGCTTGGCCAGGTGCCACTGCCAATAAGTCCCCCATAAAACACACACGCGCACACCGGTGGAGGAAATGCATACCCACACACACATAGCTGAGTATCCTTGTGCATACACAGCCTTGGGCCTACAGTCCGAAAGTAATTGGTGTGTGTGTATATGCGAGAGAGAGAGAGTCAGAGTTAGAGAGGGCTGCTAGACAGACTGCGTTTGTTTAATGTCCCCTGGCATGGCCTGAGGGACAGGCAGAGAGAAGTGGAAAGAGGCAACGGTACAGGAAAGGAAAGCAAAGCGGGGCAAAGGGTGAGGTGGAGGCAGGAAGAGAGGAGAGAGGGATGAGAGTAGATCCTGAGTAAACAGAGGAGGGAGACTTTTCTCTCCACTCGCTGTTTGTTCAGCTACAGGAGCTTCATGACTCACATCCTTTCTGTCTCTGCTTTATGTCCGTCTGTGTCTTTGTCATTGATGTACATGTGCAATACATGAGGTTACTCATGTAAATGTGCGCAGAAAAACATTTTCTTTTCATAGCACAAAGACCTTTCACAACAGGTCACACATTAAATCTACAGTACAAGACCACATTCATGTCACAAGGATGCTGAAAGGATGGCAACAGCCCCTTTTGTGTGTGTGTGTGTGTGTGTGTGTGTGTGTGTGTGTGTGTGTGCAGCTGAGTGACTGTTGTAGTCCCATTAGGTGGATGGATCTCTAGACGAATGGCTATTATCCTAATTAGCACTAATTATGTCTGCTTCCAATTAACCACACAACTGGCGGTGACTTCTCTCACTGTCTTTCCGTCTCACACACTCTCTCTCTCTCTCTGCGTCTCCTCTCTCAGCCGGAGAAACACACCTTATACTCAGACAGGCGTCTCTCCCAGCTGCTCAGCTGAAGAGACCAGCTGAACGGAGAGCTGGTAATCTTCACACTTGAAAATAAGCCGTCATTTTCTAATTCTGGTTCATGTGACCGTTTGAACCTGAAATAAAGAGTGTGGCTCCCGACCCTGTGATTTACGGTATATTCTGCTCCTACAACTCTGAAAATTCACTCTGTGAATCTCTCTCCAAGAGAGAAGGAGTCCTTTCATGGTTTGTTGTCGCTCACACAAAGTTGATGTCAAATGTTCAAGGTTACATGGTTGGATAGATGTTGTCGAGAGAAGAGCCATGTGACTGCCTGAATCAACTTGAAGGCTGAAGGCTTTGCTTCACATATCCTAATTCTGTACATTTTCAATTAAGAAATCCATTCAAAGGTGAAAAAAACAAACACCTGGGAATGGCTGTTTATGAATTAAATTAAATGAAAAAACACGAAAAAATGAAGGGACCTTTCTACACTGATGCCAAAATTATCATAAAGCAGTCAGGTCACCAATTTGTAACATCGCCCATAGCTGCTTAATGCAACCATAGATATTAAAAGGATGTATACAGCTCTAGAAACTGAATGGCAATGTCTGTGGACAGTATAAATCATATAGAATAGTGGTTTTCATATCTTTGTGCCCAAGGGACACCTTAGGGCAAGCCAAAGTCTTAAGGCACACCTGTATATATATACACATGCAAAATAGCCTCTATAACCAGCCTAACCATTGAAGGCAACATGTGGGGAGTGGAAAAAAAATGAAGCATCAATCGATCATGGACTTTGATATCTCACACTCTAATAATTCCCACCAACCAGTAACTTCCTGAGTGGCGAAAACTGGGGTTTGCTTAGGCAGAAGAGTTTTTTTAAAGGCATAGAATTTGCCTCTTTATTTGGAAATGAGTTTGTATAGTAAATTAAAAATTCATTCATAACCTTTTATATAGATACATATATTACAATAATAATGTATGGTTGTCACAAAATCCAAAGACACACCTGGAGATGCCTCAAAGCACACCAGTGTGCCACAGCACACCATCTGGGAATGCCTGGTGTAGAAAGTACACTGCTATGAATTTATGCTATGGGTTATGGGTTTATAAAGTCAAAAAGTAGAAAACAATAATCTGCAATTCATGTCTGATGACAGTGGGGTGGTAGTGCATGATATAGTTCAGAAAAGGTTTTATATATTTTATTATGCCAGTTTTGCACATTAAATGATCTTAAAATACGTCTGCGCTATGTGAAATATGCCCTAGTAATACAGTTAAGAGTATAGTAATATGCAGTTGCCATGTCAGTACTTTACCCCTTCAGAGGCATTTAATCTTTAAATTTTAAGAAAAAAAAATCCTGATATATATTGTTACCATCTTTGCTTTAAATTATAGCGTGATGATAAAGGCCATATCGCCCAGCCCTAGTACATGTAAGAAATAACATATATGACACGTGTGTAATATTGCACACTGGGTCACACTGATAATTTATAAAAACACAGTCAGAATTGCCATTTAAATGTAGACAAATTGCTTCCAGTAGCTTTAAAGGTCAGTAGTAATAGTATGAAGTAAACAAGCACAGTGTTCCTGCATTATTATCAACGTAGACACAACCACACACTTACAGCATCTCCTGTAAAACAAGGGTTTTTAACTGATACACTTGTCACCATGGCGATAGGAAATCAATACAATGCAAAAAAAATGATTCCGCCTACAGGCAAAAACATTTTAATCTACATTATTCTGTAACAAACATTACCACACACATGCACGCACACCCGCACGCACACCCGCATGCACACACAACACACACACACACACACACACACACACACACACACACACACAACACACACACACACACTTGCTCTCATAGATCTAATGTGCGCAAAGCCTGCAGCTACATTGTCAGTGAATGCATCACTCACACTGACCTGCTCCTTCTACAGAAGCCATAAAGTGTGACATAGATTCACAAGCTCAAACTCAGGGAACAAGCAGAGATTGAAATACGCTAATTAAAGGCTGGGTACACATTAAACAGTATTGGGCATCATGTATGTGTGGGTATGTGTCATAAATTAATCTAATCCACTATATACTCTCCTCTTCCAGAGGTACCTCTTTACCATAAGACTACCCTTATAAATTATTTAAAAATAGTTTAGAATTAGGTTGTAAACACTTTATAAATAATCAATGAGCTGTTACAACACATTATTACACGCATTGTCAAATGCTCGATCCTGATTGGTCAATTACAACATTCTAAGGTCTGTTATTTCTGTATAGCAGACCGTTGCTATGAATAGCAGACCGTTGCTATGGACGCTTCTGATCAACTCTGGCGGATCACGTCCTGTCATATCAATCCGAAAAAGACGTTTACACCTGCGGCAAGAAATCGTTAATTTTCTGTTGCTCCATCAGAAAAAAATGGAATATTTTTCCAATATCAATTTTAAAAAAGTAGGGAGATTATGTCTGTGACTGGGCACACAGATGTGAGAGCAGTCTGAGGAGCTACTGGGCTCCGACCAATACAGATCGGGAAAAGTGGAGCAAGATCCTGTCCTCTAATTCAGGCAGCAGCAGCAGATCGGGTGAGTGCCTCTCCTAAAGCGTTAGTGATGAGATAATAGTGACAGCAGTTGTAGCAGTAAAAAACTGTTTCCAGGTGTGTCAGCTGCAGGGCCACAACAAGGACGAAATATGGACATGAATGAGGACAGAGACGTCGGCATCAATATTCCCAAGGACGTCCCATTCACCTTGTCTCACTTCACCATCAATGGAAATGTTCAGTTTAAGGTGAATTACAATACTATATAAGCTAATCTTTGCTTCGGAGCTACCGTTGCTTATAGTTACAGTTCCGACCGCAAAAATGAACAGACTAGTTTTTCAAGCGGAACCAATGAAAACTTTTGTAAATCAATACAATCATATTTAGATCAACATATTATGTCAAACTTTTGATTTCTTTAGTGAGTAGCCGTGTAATAAGCGGGATAATGTAGAGCGAGCCGGTGACTATGGAGAAATAAACCCCGACAGGGTGATGCAGGACTGGTTCGCTCTACATTATCCCTTACTTAGATAAAAAGGGCAACAGTGACCTGTTGCTTGTCAAATAGTGAGCCCACATTTATCTGTACTGTTAAGCCGCAGATCTCATTGCTTCTTCAGCAATGCTTTGGGCTTTGGCAATAATATTTATCCTGACAATTTCAGCATGCTATTAGCAGCCTTTCACATCATTATTACAGGTGCTGACATGACATAAGTCATTAATAGATGGTGACAATAAGGCTCCTTTTTGCCAATTATAAATTAATGGAAAGAAGTAACTGGATCTGGCCAAATAGTGATCCAACATCTAAGTACGAAAACTTTGCTATAACTTATTTATAACTGTGTATTAATGGTTTTTAAGGTGTTGACAACCTAATTATAAACAATATATAAATAATTTAAAGGTAGTCATGTTTATGTTGCCTATAAAGATGACTGTACTAAATAAAAGAATCTACATCAAATTGAAAAAGGCAAACCAAAAACGTACATGAGAGGGTGTGATTTTCAAAAGGCCCATGTGTGAGCCTCTACCCACCGAGTCAACAAAAAATTGCGCTTACTTTTGTAATAACAAGCAAAAATGTAGGCTCAATTTCATGCTAAACAGGTACCAGAATTGCAGTGTACCACCTGCATCGCCATAAACACGACCTCAGCTACAATTCCACCCACTCTGGTGAAAACAGGTTTGTTTGGCACCAGAAAATTTCCCAAGAACTGCAAGTGCAAAATGGACAGCGGATGTAAATATCATTGCGAGCTACATGAGTGTGAACAATCTGTGACAGCCTGTTTGTGTGTGTTGCAGTGTGTGTAGTGACATTCATATTTATTTTGTTCATGTGTGAGTGGATGTGTATTGGCTGTGGTACACTATAATTATCTGCTAAGCAAAGGTGATAATGATAAGGACAAGAGGAAACCTGTAGCATGACTGAGCAGAGAACATAGGGAAAGCGGGAGAGGAAGGGAAAAAATGATTTTTCCTTCAATAAGAATGGACAGCTGAGTGTTTCGGCTAAGACCAGAGTATTCGGGGTCACCACCTTAAACGCTGTGAATGCATTTATTTATGCCTTGACACAAGCCCCCAAGTCATAAACACAAAACTCCCACGTGAGAACAGGAGCACAGAGGTTAGAGCATGGAAAGTGAGAGTGTAATTTCCGAGAGCAAGAAGTGCTAAAACTTAGCCTTTATTTTTCTGTGAGAGAGAAAAAACTTGTGACCTTCTGCTTATTGATCCAGCACTCTGATCTTGAGGATGTCATCTTGTGGCTCTGATATTAACCAGTCAATCAACATCCTTTTTGTCTGGCTATCCAGGGGATGTTTAAAGAAATCTAAAGATAAATCTACAATGTGGAGGGCGGTGGACAAACATGGACTTAGATGATCTCTTAAAGGAATAGCTCGGATTATTTGAAGTAGGGTTGTATGAGGTACTTATAGTCAGTGTATTACTGACAGTAGATGGTGGTCGACACACCCCCAGTTTGGAGAAGCAGAGAAGAGTACCAGGAGGGAAGATAAGCTATGTACTGCTGTGGACAGGGTCAGCAGCAAAATGTAATTTAGCCACTTAAAAAAGGACCATCTAAAAAAAATCAATGCCAGTTTAAGTGTACAGTATATTTAAAATTATTTCACCGCTTTACCTTCCTGTCAGACAACCTTTTCCGATGGGAAACCGCTGTTATAAAGAGGGGAGATGCACCATTAAACAGTTTAAACAAAGTATTTATTTAACAGAAATAACTGAAAATGACATAACCAAGGAGCAAAATGCATGAGATTTGTGGTGTGGTGTAGTGTGTGTGTGTGTGTGTGTGTGTGTGTGTGTGTGTGTGTGTGTGGAGAGCGACAATGGTGTGAGAGTATTGAAGAGTGCATTAAATAAGCAAAAGAATAACAAAGGAAAACTGAAGGCCACCACAACACGTGGGGGGCTGCCTGCGAGGAGAGGGAGTGAGACAGCGACTGAGTCACAGACTGCTGAGCCATCCCACTACTAACTACTAAGCATAGACGCTGCTGCACATACAGCAGTCTGAACTAACATTTTAAAGGGCGGGTCCATTGTTTTGGGGGTTTTTGAGTTTTTTTTATGTCATTCCAAAAATTCAAATTTTGGTCCAAGTTAGTATTCTTTGGCATCAAAATCCTAATTTCCAGAGCCCTTACAAAAACTTTTTTCCAATTGAAATGATGTAGATTTCTGCATGATGGCGTTGCTACATAAACCCCCAACACTGAAGGAGCATCACGTAAAATATGGCCACCTGTCAAAGTCAATTTCAAACAAACAGGGGGCAGCGTATCACCAGAATAACCACTAACTGGTGCTCACTATACTCTCTGTTGTAACTCTCTTTGGATGTAGCTAGCCTACTAGCTGTTGTTGCCACACAGTAGCTGTGTAGCTTAAGGCCCTAATATGACTGGAGCTTGGCTGTGTTTATGTTTATACTGTAGGAAACAGAACCAGGCTCAGTGGCCTCTGAGTGAACACAGCTGAACTGGAACCAAAGACAGTCTTTGAGACCAACAGCGACCAGCTTGACAGCAGGGAATACTGTACCAAGCTGATACAATACAGCTGTGATCAGGACTCTGACTCTGCAGACCATGAAGACAACAGGTGGGGACAGGATAGGCATAAAGCGGAGAGAAGGGAGAGAGAGAGGTTGGGCATCAGAGAGGCAGCGAGGAGCCACAATATTTTCACATCCAGTGCAGTGCATTAAGGATTTATTTTCAACCAGACCAGATATGGTGGTTGTTAATGGTGAGAGACTAACAAATACTTTTTGGTGAGTTTTATTTTGTTTCTGTTGAGTCTGAAATGTGTTTTACGAACAAGCTTGTCTTAGTTCAGTAAAAGAGAGAAACTTGAATTCAGAAGAATATCTTTTTCTTGACATTTTTGTCATTTTTATTTTGGTTTTTTAGACTATAAAAGCTAAGAGCTTGTGAAAGCCAGACCATTGTCACTTGCATAAATCTCCCAGCTGAGACTACAAGAGGACTAGACTCCTTTCATGGGTGTGGAAGAGAGGGAGGGCATCAGCACTGTGGCCTATGTCACTGCTTTTTGTAACGGCTGAGTGGGCGTTTGAACAACCTCGAAAAGAACGACGATGGACTTGCCCTATAAAAAGTTACACAATAACACAAACACCAATCAAGGAAGTTGTAGACAAATCTCACTTATATATAATCACTTATATAACTGCAGTTTCCCATTGGAAAACGCTGCCTGACAGCAAGTTAAAACTGTGAAAATCTTCTGAATATAGCATACAATTAAAATGAAGTGGCTAAAGCGGGACATTGCTTAGCTTCTGAGCTGGTACTCATCTCTGCTTCTCCACACTGAGGCTTGCTGGCTGCCATCAACTGTAGGTAAAACACTGACTGCACCTCATACAACCCTGACTTCAAATAATCTGAACTATCCCTTGAAGAAGTGCATTTGTACTATGAATTTCCTTAATTTGTCATTTCATTTGTTTCATGGTCTCTTCTGTCCCTCTTGTGGTAATCATCATCAGCCTCTAACAGAGTGTCAAAACCAAACCTCCATCAGTCACTCCTCACTGCACTGTGCAGCCTCCTACTCTGTCTCTTATTCATTCGCCCCTTTGCTCCCCCTCACTCTGTTTGGTCGATAGGTTAAGAACTCTTTCCAATGACAGATGTGAGTGTGAGTGTACGTGTGTAGGGGGATGAGTGTGTGTGCGTGTGTGCATGTGTGTACAGTCTGGTCAGTGATGGATGTGTGTGTGGCAGGTAATTAAAAGTGTGATTAGTGGATAATTAAAAGAGGTCTCTGTCTTTAGAATATTTAACGACTTTAGACAGAGGACACGCTCACACACACGCATGCACACACACAAGGTGGCAGGTGGGAGTGTGTTGGTTCAGACTTTAATGGGGGAATAATGATTCCTGAGATGATATTGGATATAGGCAGGGAGACACGAGTAGAGAGAGAAAGAGAGGATGAAGAGAGGAGGAGAAAGAGGCAAGGAATCAGATCAGACAGACAAAAGACACGGCAGCTTTCAAAGATACACATCCATAGAATTAATCATCATCAGCATGAGCCACATAGGCTGGACACATACACACACACAAACACACACAAAGTCACAGTCACACACAGAGTCAAAGACTTCTCTCTCTGTCTCTGTTTTCTGTCTGTCTTTGAGTGATCAGTTCAGACAGAAGCAGCTGCTCTCTGGCAGACAGAAATAGATGAACAGAGAATCACTGAAGCCAGATCCCGCAGGCTGACACACACACACACACACACACATGTACGTGGGAAACATGCAAACACATGCGAATTAAAGGAATTATAACTCAATTTACACCTGGTATTACTGTAAAATTAAATCACACCTCATGCTTATAAACATGTGCTCTTGTCTGTGCTGTGACTGCATGTCATCTTCGCACTTTTCAAAGCACTTGAGTAGGTGTGAAAACGATCAACAACATTTTTGCTTGGAGCTAAATCCTAACTTTATCATGGTAACATGCTCACAAAGACCACAAGCTGATGTTTAACAGGTATAATGTTTCCTATCTCCAGCATCTTGTCAGCGTCTTAGAATGGTAACATTTTCTGATTAGCAGCAATAACAGTCTAAGGCTGAATGTCATCGTTTTTCAGGTCATAAAACAAAGTACTGGACATATTGGAAACATGTCCGAAAAGTAAAGTCGACGATATTACAGTTGATACTGACATGAATATGAGTACCAAATTTTAACGGCAATCCATGTAATAGTTGTCTTTTGTTATCCTTAAAGTGGACATAGACAAGTTTTGTGCTCATCATTATGAAGTAAATATTTATTACACAGTGCAATGGCTATAGAATAATGACACCATCTGTGTTTAGACTGTTTCCCTCTAAGCCTTGTTTTCATCTGTCTGCCACCAGACACAATTCTTCCCGGGAAAATTATGTCTTCGTTATCAACTAAATTAATGAACAAATTCACGGTTGTTCTGCTAATGTTATCCTCTAACATTACTCTCCCCTCCAACCTGACGCAAACCTCTACGAAGCAATAAAGTTACTCAGACTATGTTATTACTGTGCAATTCACATCATTACAATAGCTTGGTCCGTTTGTAAAGTCAACATAAACATTTCAGTGTGCCTCTTCAGTAAACATGCTTCTTATTCTCTTTTATTTACAAAACAGTGTTGGTAATTTCTTCACAGAAAAGGCTCTAACTCTGAGGAAACAGAAATCAATCCGGTATTGTGTCGAAGTATGTCCACCTGTCAGTTCTTCACATAGTGGCGCCCTTCTGGAGAACGAAACAGATTTTGACACAATACCTGTGAGGATCTAGTGGATGTTGAGATATATGACAGGATAAGTAAATAATCTGACCTACGGGTTGGCACGAGTTGAAGCCAAAATCAGTATCACCGGAATCAGTAAGATTCATGCTTTTGAGGCCATTAAATTACATATACAAAATTTAAAGCGATATTCCACCGCTGAATAATAGTCCACTCAATATGTACTCACTTCTATGCCGATGTGAGGTTGGGTGAAGATCTTCAGTTCACAAAACATTCCTGGAGTTTCAGCTGAAAACAGGGTTGCAGCTAATGGCAGTGAATGGCTCGTGCGGTGTAATCCAAGTGTCCGCGAGCCGCAACATTAAAATTTAACCACAAAAGACGCCATTTAGCATGTAAACATGGCGTCGATCTCCAAGACTTCGTATATCTCTTAATGGATGCACGTGTGAAAATATCGCGAGATTGACGCCATGTTTACATGCTACCTGCTACATGCTACAGTTGACATTTGGCTAAAAACATGGTGTAAATGGCATCTTTTGTGGTTAAATTTTAATGTCGCGGCTCGCGGACACTTGGATTACACATTTTGTAATCATCTTGCTAGAGGCACACTCCTGTCATTTTGTGTTTGTTTTGTGTTTGTTTTTTTTTTTTTTTACATTTACATTTGGTCTCCAATCACTGCCATTAGCAGCAACCCTGTTTTCAGCTGAAACTCAGGATTGTTTTGTGAACTGAAGATCTTCACCCATCGTCACATCGGCATAGAGGTGAGTACATATTGCGTGGACTATTATTCAGCGGTGGAATATCGCTTTAATGGCAATCCACTCAAAAGTTGTTGAGATATTTCAGTCAGGACCAAAATGGTGGTTCAGACGTTATTGCCATCCCCAGAGCCACGGCAGTACCATGGCTAAAAAACAAATATGGGGGATATGGGGACATTTGACATGAAAAACGACAGCCTGCGTTTACCTTTCATTTGAGGCAGAACAGGTCGTCTCTTGCAGGAGGCGACAGAAATGACAGGTAGTTTTCACGGCAAAAAAGGAGCTGCTGTGAATGTTACTACTGTACCCTGATCCTGCCAGAGTGCGTCTGTGAAGCTGAGTGCAAACTTCAGAGTGAGTCGTGATCCTTCTACACTCCGAGTGGCACTTCTCCACAAATCTGAACTCAGCGTGTGTGAGTTGCATACATCTACTGTAGACGACTGAGGTCAAAATGCGAGCTATTGTAAATTCAGTCACACTTCGATGGTAATGTGTGCCGCGTATGTTTACACCTTGCATTAGCATATGTTTTGGCTTATCCAGAGAGCCAGATACAGATGGCATTTTAATACCGGGGCCAGGGGTCTGAGTAAATGTAAACGGTGGCCTAATAGGGCTTGTTATAGTACATAAAGCATTTACTGCTACAACAACAAAAATAACTATGATGATTAGGCAAGGATAATTCAAATATGTTAAAGGAAAATATAATCATGGAAGTTAATAGTAACATGCTTTGCAACTGCGATGCAATCATCTGTGTCGCACTCCTGCAGTTTAGGAAGCTTTGTGTTCCTCCCCCTCCTCCATCTCCTTCCCCTCCCTCCTCTCCTGCTGCTCGTCTCTCTCCCTTGAGTGTGCGAGGCAGAGTAAGCCTCTGTCATTTGGGAGAGTCATTAAGTACAGCCTCAGAGTTAATGTCTTTTCTACTTTCTACTTAAAAAAAAACTTTTCTTTGTACCTTAGTCGTGGATGTGACTGAAAAAAGACAGCAAATTTGGAACACAGTTACAAGTAGGGGACACAAGTTAAGGACAGATGAGAGAAGTCTCACATTCACCTGATGTATCCGCCAGACATCGAGGCTGTTATCTCAGCCAACAACAAACATATTTGACTGCGAGCTGGGGTCTGAAAATAATGGTGCCATCAACTCTACAACATCCACCCAATTCTGCGTCAAGATAGGAAAGAAAATGTAATTTATTAAAAACATAATGTTTTTACCTCCTGGCATACACGTGGGTCTACTTATAGCCTACAGACTTAGAAAACACATCAACAGTTTTAAACAAAGCTACAACAAATTGCTTTTGGCAGAATAAGCAATGAATATTCATAGTCCAACAGCAGGCCCTAAAGTGCTGTCTTCATAATGCAATTCTATCCCTCTCCACCTTGACAATGAATAATATTACCAGAAAATGCAATGCAATTAAAGCAACCCCTTGTTCCCTGTCTCCCTTTGCCACATGTGTCGCTCCTCCTCTCCCCATGCAGTACAGTGATAACATTAAAAATTAAACAAGTCATCTGATTTCTTTACTGCAAAATTCATGTATAATAGTGTGGTGATAGAATAAGTCGCCTCTGGCCAAATTTCTACCAACAACCAATCTTTTGCAAGCAGAGAAAATGAATGAGTATGTATGAGAAACTGGACCTAAATTAGACATAGAGAGAAGAAGACATAAATTGTAAAGAGGCAATGGACTAGTCCTAAATCTGACATTAGAAAAGCCTTTCTGCAATTATTTACACAGTCGATTACAAATGTAGAAAGATGATTAGTAGTCTCAACTGAATACATTATTCATGTATGCACAGATACACTGTATGCAAACACAGCCACACACAGATAAGTCAGGGTTTTAAGAATTTAACAATTTTACTAAAACAATAAAAGATTTTCAGACTATTCCGTAGTCACATCATGCTCTACTGGTGAAACTCTTTGCTGTGAGGTGAAAAGAAACAGCTTGTCACTCCAACTGTATCAAAAGGGACACGTTGTCTACGCACTTCCCAAGCCAACAGTGAGGTCAGCAACAGGGCAAGCAGTAACTGACAAGACAGGAATGGGGGAAAATGCAAAAAAAAAAAAAAGATAAAACATCCATCCAGACTGAAAACAGCCCTGTATTAAAAATAATCCAAGGGGCAGATTGATGGGGGAAGGTTGCTTCAAGTAGCAGTGAGACTGTGTTAGTACCATGGAGGATGTCCACCTTGACTAACAGCTCCATAAATGTGAATGTTTATCAGAAACCAAAATAGAAGAAATATAATGCTGGGTGATGTCACTTTACATACACAACCAGATTCATTTTTTTTGCCCAGGCTCTCTGCATTGGCACAATGACTGTGTCATCAGAGTGGTCTCATTCAAATGAATGAGTTTTTTTTCACACAGTGCTGTTGGCTGTCTGAACATGACCGAACTCATCTGTGATTTAAAACTAATGAAACAAAGCATTAGTTCAGGCAGAGCACTTAAGTCGTGCTTGCATTAGCTGATTGGCATCAGCTGCTTCATTCATACTTCACAAACACTGGCTCATTCATCAGCTATCTGGCTACCACCTGACTAGAAAAATTGAATCACAATCATACAGTACAAGAGTAAAGCGTGGCCAATATAACCTGACACTTCTCACTGTTAGTCTGCTGATACCTTTATGCCAATACCTGCAGCTTCCTACATAGCTTCAACCTCCCTGATTATTTACAAAGCTTTTACTATGATTGATCTGACTAACCAAGTGTCTGGACCTCAAACGCTACGTCAGCATCACAGCAGCATTCACGAGACACTGAAGTGTCTGTCTATAGCGGGTCCTGGGTGGCAGGGCAGTGTATGTAATGAGTGTGTGGAGTGACAGTGGCTGAACTCAGGACAGACAGGTGTTGTGACAGTGAAGCTGTCAAGTGGCAGTAAATGTACAGTGAAGATACAGTTTGCCCATCATAAACCCAGCAGCTCCTCAATAACTAAGAAGTTTGTGTGTCTTGCTTCCCGGGTCCTGGATAAAAGTGAAGGGAGAGTGTGTGATATTAAACTTGAGTGTGCTGCTCTCTGGCTCTGTCCAGCCAAATGTAGATAAATATACTTATTTGGTGCCCTTTTAGTGGGCATCAGTCTCACATTTACACACTTACAGTTGAAAAAATAGACTTGATGAAGTGCATATAAACATTTCAGGTCACAGTTGCAATGTGAGAAACAGCAATGACGCAAGCCTGCCAGAGTTGCAGACAGGTGCATAGAGTAATGTTGGCCTTACAACAAATAGAGCTGACAGCAAATATTCTAAATTCAATTTTATATTTGAATTGTGAAAAAAACAAAAAAAAAAAACAAAAAAAAACAAAAACAGAAATTCAACTGTGAAAATTAAAATTTGATTGGACGGGAGGGCATGCACTGACTACGCCTGCATGACGCATGGGAGTCACACTGAAATGTAGATCCCGCTGAACGAGCTAAACAGAGGGAGGGAGGGTGATTTACACTTTGAGCAATCTAGAAAGCCCCATTTGGAACTACTGTGGATTTTGGTCGGCAGATGGCAAAACTGTGGAGCCTCGTGACAAAGTTCTGCACAAGCTAGACACGAATTGCACAGCTAGACCAGGACAACAATCTGTTGCTTCAAAAAGAGATGTTGTGTGAACAAGAGTCTCCAAACAAAATGCTCAACAAAATCCTCTCACATGGCGGAAAACGTCAGGCTCTAGGAGATATGCTCATTTCACACAGATGCCAAAGAAATATCTTTCCATCCCTGGATCCTCGATGCACTCTGAACGTGTCTTTTCCTCCGTTGGGAATACTGTGAATAGAAAGAGATCAGCGCTGGCCGCTTCACATGTGGACTATCTTGTGTTTTTGGCAAATAACCTGTAGGCTTGAGGCCTTACAATGACAGTGGAATAAAAAGGCTGCACAGTCAGGCACAGTGGAATAAAATGCTGAGTAAGTTTTTACTTCTTTCTTTGTTTATGCTGGCATTTTGGGAGTTAAAGCATCAAGAATGTATATTAATTAATTATATTAAATATTCTTAATATATTTTACTATATATCATCCCTCAGGGTTAAACTATCTTTTTGTCACAATTTCGAAATTGTTTGCCTTAGTTTTATTTAAACTAAATATAATTCCTCAAGATAAAACCTCTTTCACTTCTTCATTAAGTTTACGCTAAACTGTTAAAATAACAGATTACACACCATGTGATGCACAAATGCATGCAGACGTGCACTTAAATTGTGGCTCATTTCAGATCACAGAAAGGCTCAGATTGTTATTCTAAGTGTCTGACAACATGATGGAAAAGATCCCGACAGAGATAGACCTTTCTGTTGAAGAGTAAGATACGTTTTGTTTAACCAGACGCAGCCCTTATATCGGTCTTGTAAGAGCCATCTGGCCAACTCTGGCCAAAGACAAATTTCCAATGTTGGAATAGAATCATCTTGCTAGAGGCACACTCCTGTCATCCCAACCGTTTGGTGTGAGTTGGTCATAAAACTTAAAAGTGTTAAAGTTCAAAGTCCTAAACATTGTCAACAGCCAATTCATGCGCTCCCTCCAGCGTCTCCCTTTCTTGAGCCATGTGTATGCAGTCAGTGTGGTGTGTGTGACAGCAGGACGCCACTCGCTGCAGGAGAGGGAGTTCAGTTGTGGTGAAACTTTCTATATTGTTCTATATTGGAACTTTTCAAAGTGCGAGTGAGTCTCTCTCACTCTTTTGCTCTGGATCTTGGGTATTCCCATATGAAGTCACATGAGTGCCATAACAAAGAATCAATCTGTAAAAGAAGTAAAATAATAAGAAAATAAATGTGAAAATATAAATAGTTCGTGTGATATTGTAAATATTTAAATAATTTGATTTTTTAATACATAAACAGTTAATTGGATCTTTCCCTCCCTTTGTATTTTTTTTTAAAAACTTTTTTACTTTGAACATGGAATGTCCCTGTTGATTAAATATTTCTCTATCTACCATTTATATGGCTGGTGATGTGATGTTGCATGTTGGGAAACTATTTCAAAAGGAATCTAGTTGTCTGGTAAATAGCGACCCTGCAAGATCCTCAGTCTTTGCCAAATCTTAGTCTGTGACTAAAAAGTCTGTGACTTATGACACAGTTGTCTTTAGATGTGAGAGGGTGTCAGACTGAAGTCTTTAGAAGTCTTTCCAAAGTCCTCTAGTGTATGGTATGTATAAAATAAGACTATATCTGTTGCGTGAGATGCGTCTGACACACTTGTAGTTGAGTCAGGTGATAAGATTTATTGCTCATGTATGTGCCTTTTAAGTGGGGATCAGTTGACTCAGCAGAATCTTAATTGCTGCTCAATATTATTGCAGAAATTTTCTGTTCCCTTTGCTATAAATGGTAAATTCCTTGGCTTAAGTGCAAAAGCTTTAGACTTTGCAGCACCCATAGGACCACAGGCCAATTAGTTACACTGGTTAATAGTTATTTTTCACAACACCTGGCTTAACAACCTAGAAATCTGTTGACACAACACAAGGCAAAATCATTGTCCACAGCTTTTCTGAAGGGTTAAACATGTAAAATCTATTCGTCATTTTCCTTTAAAGACCTGAGGTGAGCTGAAGGTCGAGAGCGAATGAATACCAGGATTACCATTTTCCCTTTGAACTGGGATCAACAATCCCTAATGCTACCTGACAAGAAAGAGGGACAAAGTGAGAGAAAGGGTAAGAACAAGGAGCAAACAAGAGAGAGACAGAGCAACGGACACTTGTCCTTTGAAATGAAGAGAGAGGTACGATATTGAAGTGGAAATGGAAGAGTTTACAGTAGAGAATTTTCATTCTGTTATTTGCCGCCACATTAGGCGACCAAAGGAGCAATTCAATTATGGAAAGGGACGGAAAGAGGGAAGGAAAAAAAAGTGAGGAGCAAGAGGGGAAGGGGAGGAGAGGTAAATTGGAAAATATCAAGCTCAGGCAGGCGTCAAAAAAGAATTCCTGTTGCTTTATGTCCCGTCTTTTATTTTCTTCTCTAAAATGAATCAATGTAAAAATCTACGGTGAAAAGCTAAATGCTAATCTTCATATCACATCACAGTGGTGTATCTTTTAGCCAATGTCTTGCTGCCATTAGTGACAAAAAGGCAATTAACTTTAACACAATATCTTGGTCAGGCAGACGTTGTTGGCTTATGTACAGTAGATATTTCCTATTGTACCACTTTAAAACTGTAATGACTACAATTACTTATGACAAGCCTTATTTGAGCTGTCAGTTAAAAAGACCGGGCATTACGATTTTTAAAAGAAGACAGCACGGGTCCCAAAAGGAAAGCCAAACCAAACTCTTTTTATGAATCTAATATTTTCTAAAAACTTGTCAGAAAGTTGCTAATACATGGCATTAATACACAGAAATCAAATACAGGCAAAAATTACACAGCAAATGAAGATATACATGGCTATTTTTGCCAAGCAAGTCCGGCTAGTGAGATAGGCCCATTTTTCAAGTAGATTGCCCTGCAAGAGTGGGGCTGTTTGGTTTGCTAATGTAGGAAATATTACAATAATTTAACTACTGAGAGCACAACTGACAACAGGCTATGTACTGTGGCAGCAAATTTTCTGTGCATTTTTTCATACCACATTTCTCTTGAAAATGAGACCCCGTGTCTCAGTGAGATCACCTGTCTAAATAAAATGTGAAATAAATTTGCTAAATGTGCTGTAAATGTCTGGAGAAAATTTGATTTGGCTTGGGATCTTATTTGGATTGAACTTTCTGCCCACCTTTACAGACATGCCATATATGCATTTATTCACCACAGAGACTGTCCAAATATGTTAGATGTGAGAATACTGGGAGAGGAGAGAGAGGGAGGTCGGACATCAGAGAGGCAGCAGGGAGAAAAAAAGAGTGTAAAGCCAGAATATTTTCACATCCAACACAGTGACTTAAGCGTTTATTTCAACCAAACCAGAGTTAGTGATTGTTGGAACAGTGGGGAGACAAACCAAGATGGTTTTGGTGAGCTTTATTTTGTTTCTGTCAAGTTTGAATTAAATGTGTTTTACGGTGATAAAAAATACTGTTTCTGTAAATGGAGTCTGGTGGCTTTGGAGGGAGCGAGAAATCTGGTTAAACAAAAAGGATCTTACTCATTAACAAAAAGGCCTATCTCTGCAGGGATCCTTATCATAATTTTGTCAGACACTTAAAAAACAATCAGCCTGTCAGTGGCAAAGCAAGCACTTTTAAGATAAGATAAACCTTTATTAATCCCCAGAGGGAAATTCGGGTGTCATAGCAGCAACAGCAATGACAATGAAACACAGGTGAGGAACAAGGAAAAGAGTCAGATTATAGACTAAACAACGATAACAAGAATAACACAATAAAATAGAATAATATAATAGTGATGATAAGAATATAAATAATAGATTAAAGTACAACACTGAACAGCCATAGAAATTGTTGTGGGCAGACATTGCCAGCTCAATACTGGAACAATTTCCTTCTTTTACATGCACGCACACGCACACACACACACAACAGTATATATTTTTAATTTTAACAGGACAGAAGATATGACAGGAAAGGGAGAGAGCCATAAGTGGAGATCGAACCCATGGCCCTGCACTCGTCTACTGGCAATGTAAAAGTCAGACAGTCACGAATTTTAAGCAGGTTTAAAAACCCTGAATATACATAATTTTGGTATAAGACACATAAACCTGGGATAAATAAGGTACAGGCTGAAAAATAACTAAGTTACCTTTCAATAACAATTAGATGGAAAATGCAGTCCAGCCAGTCAGAAACTAGTTTTAATCCTCAACTTTAGAGAAAACTCATTAAGTACAAAAATGACACATTTTCTGGATGTCAGAGACACACGTGCACTGATAAAAAAAAAAAAAAAGAGAAACAAAGAGAAACCTTACTACTGTTAATACTTTTAATCCCATGTGAACAGATGTATGAATCACCAACTTTCAGTGTTGAACATGAACCTCAAATGAATGATCAAAACTAGGTAAAGACTCAAAATTATACTCAATAAGTCAGTTTATGCAATAAAATAAAATATAAAAGTGAAAGCCTTAACAAACAACAGGAAAATACAGGACTTTAGAATACAATACTTCAGCAACTAAAGAAAAGTTTGTGACAAAGCTCTTCTTAGTGCAGCAATATGTCTTCAAATCTTACATGTCTGAGATGTTTGTGTAATTCCAAAGTAACTAAATCATATAATTGAGAAGAAAGTCACATACAGTATCTAAGCTTCTGGTGGCTCCAGAGATTAAGTCCCAGACACAATGGATTCAGATGAGCTTAAACTCTTCTTTACTCCATATTCATTTCCTGTAACTTCTTTTTTTTCCATGTCCTCTTCTACCTCTCTCTCTAACTCACTTTGATCCTCCCCTTTGGCTGCCGTGAGAAACTGAGTCATTATGAACTGCAGCAGAGCCGTGTAGATGGAAGACCTTTCAAATGGCCGGTTGTATTTTCAAAATGTGGTGCGATCTAAGCCTACACATCCTTTGAGTCTCTCCCTCCAAATGATGCTCTCTTTCTCTTGATCTTGCGATCGGTCTAATACACTCACATGCATATGTACACGGGCTCGCAGACAAACACACACAACATCTGCTTGCAAAGTTCAGACAGCGAGAAAGTTCCTTCTGTTCAGACCTCTGCTGCGTATGTGTGTGTGTGATGAAAGGCAGCAAAATAATGAATCGCTCCCTCTGTTAAAGTGCTGTTTGACAAATTAAAATGAATGAATGTCGAGACACACATACACACACACATCTCCACAGCATATGGCTGCTTAGGCCAGGTCTATGAGGAGAATTATTTCCCATAAGGCCCTGTCCTGACATTGACCACCTGTGACATCAATGCTCTCCACACCACTTGCTTCCCCAGCAACAAGATGCTGAAATATTCACTGTCCACCCTGCCATGCTTCTGCATAGATCACTGCCTTTATTTGATCAATCTGGGCTCCCTGCGTCCCCGCTGGAAGAAGAAAGGAGAGCTCTAATTCTCCTCATCCTGGCTGTCCTCTTAAAGCTGCTGGCTATGAGAATCATTTCACGTCCATCTGCCACAGGTCTCAGAGCTAATTAAAAGCAGCAGCTCACTCTTCTCGACCTGGGCTGCAGGTCACAGCTAATATATATATCAGCTCCAGCCGCTGAGGTGGCAGCACTGTCCCAAAGTTGTTTTGACTGCTGCTGGACAGCTGAAAAGAAAACAGACTCAATATGTCTGAGGTTCAGAGCCCATGTGAGAATGGGAGGATGGGGTGTGTGGCAAATCAGAGTGACGGCAGACCAGCATGGAGATGGAGGGGCAGGGAGTGAGGGCTCCATTAGATTAGAGCAGACTGGGTGGGAAGTGACAGCTTGTAAGTTCTTTACTTGCCAGTATTTTGAGGGCTGGGGAGTTTGGGAATGTGTATGGAAGTGAGGGGCAAGGAGGTAGCGTAGACGCACAGCAGAAGGAGTGGGATTGTGTGTGTGTGTGCTGGATATGCAAAGTGGGGTTAGGGGCAGGCACATGCACATAAAATGAGAGCGGTGGGAGAAGCAGAAAGACAGACATCGAGATGGGGCTGGGGACTCTGGGAGCGATGCATATCGGATCAATAAACTTCATAAACAACATCATCAGCTCGGTCACCACGAAGACAGCCAACCGCCAGGCACCATCTGGCCCTGTCTCACCGGACTGCAGGATCAGCCAGCATAACCTCGCACACAAACACAAATGCATACACACACCGTTACACACGCAGGGCCGTGCAAATATTCAGCACACTTGCTCTGGCACGCATGAGCGCGCACAGAGACGGTCGAGCCAGGTAGACGCAAGTGAGATTGGTCTGGGGAGACAGATTGTATGTGAGTGTGTGTTAGTGTGTTCGTGTGCGTGCACCACAGCAGTTAAGCAGTTTATACAGGAACAGAAGTTTATAGGTTCTGTAACAGTATATCCTGTAGCATGATAATTACTGTAAAAGAGACAGAGAGTGAGAGAAGGAGAGCCAGGGGAGAGAACAAAGCAATATAAAAAATAATTTAGTGGCAGAAAAGTAGGAGTGAGACAGAGCAGGGAGGTGAGAGGGAGAGGAAGACATGTCTTGTACAGACAAGAGGGGAGCTGTGAAGAAAGGTGCAAATTAGTCTTTTCTATGAGGGTTCAAAGGAAGTGTTATGCATGAATCTTCATCACAGGGTGTATGTGCGGTGGAAGCAAATCAGAATATTCCATCTCACAATGCAGAGATAAAAGTTTTTATCCAGATTATATTAATACTTGAAAATGACACAGTGCGATCACACGTGTATGTTTTTTGAAGAATAGAAACAGAAAGAAACAAATGTGAAAAAAAATTCTGAAATTATGCAGATGAAATCTATCTGCATTTTATCTATCTGACAGTATCATTCAAATTATTTGTGTATCACAAAATATATTACCATAAACTGACACTACAGGTGGCAGAACCAGCTGTCATACGTATCTTGTTGCCATGGATATATGTACTGGTGCGAAAGCCATGAATTTTAGACAAGTTGCACACAGATTGGGCCCAAACAAACTGCCAGCATCACTGTATCCCAGCGTATATCCAGCCCAAAAATAAAAATAAAGAAATCACATCTAATCAGTCAATGGATAAAAAGGGTTTCCTCAATCTTTTACAACTTTTAAGCTGTGTATCCTGTGACACTATACAGAATAATTGGATACTGATATTGAATTTCAGACTTAAAATATGGGTCAAAACTGCTGTATAGATTTTTTTCTTAAGATTAATAGTACATTCACATGCTCCTTGGATAGTCCAATTTCTTGACTTGGGAAGTCGTTACTCTGACTTTGGTATGTTCATGAGCTTCTAAGTCTTATGAAACATTGATGCTACTAAGGGTAAAATAGGGTAGAGCATGCTTAATCCC
Source organism: Lutjanus argentimaculatus (assembly GCA_034769285.1). Lineage (NCBI taxonomy): Eukaryota > Metazoa > Chordata > Actinopteri > Lutjaniformes > Lutjanidae > Lutjanus > Lutjanus argentimaculatus. The sequence goes on from JAWZSL010000026.1 coordinate 1,855,226, forward strand.
TTTGTACCTGCTGTGTTATGAGTATTAAGGCTAATAAATGACTTTTCTAACTAATCCAGGCCACTCTGTGCGGACAGCTGCGAACAGTACAGCCTAATACCATATTACAATTAACATGTGAAAAAATATTGATATTCAACATGTGGATTAATAGAAAGTTCAACCAAACATTTACTTTCTTCCACCATGTTTCTGCGCAATTGACATCAACAGACAACAACTCAGGAAGTTGTGTAACAAAATATTCTCTGACTTTCTGAGTTGCTAGAGTCTCAACATTTCAACTTGAGGAGGCATTCACATGTATTTTCACAGTCAGGAACAAATTTTTCTGATTATTTCGGCATCACATGAACACAGGACAATTAAGTAATCATAAATGAACCACTCATTGAGGTATGGGGTCATCAAACCTAAAGAGTCTAATCTAAAAGTACATTAAAGACAAAAAAAAAAAAAAAAAACTAAACTAAAATACATGAATGACAAAAAATGTTACTGGTTTATTTAAATGGTGTGCATAAACAGTGATGTTTAGACTATGCGTTTCATTTTCCAAATTTAAATGAAGTGAAATGAAATGCTAATGTTCACATTTAAGACATTTAGACAAATTCCTTATTTAAGGTTTGATATTTGTAAATTAGAGTTTAAGACATTTTCAGACTTTTTAAAGCCTGCAGACACCAGACACACTGCATTAAAAACTCTTTGAAAAGAGTTAACTATCAGCACTTCAGCACAGCTTTGTTTGCTAACGCTCACTGAACCTGCCAAGCACACATTTACTGTACTTTTACTGTATACACTGTGGCAGCTAACTGGACTGCTGGCTAGAGTTAGCTGGCTGTTAGCTACAGTGAATTGTGGCTAACCACTGTACTCAGCTGCAAGTAAATACAGTTAGAAACATGAGCTAATGTTTCAATTTAAAGGTTTTGTGTTTTTTAATAATGTTTAATTATTTACAATTTAACTGTAGCTCTTCCTGGGGTCCCCACTAATATTTTAAGAAGTACTTCAATGACAGAGAATACATCAACACACATTACACATTATATTATTAACATTCATATTCACAGTAGGACTCAATGCATTAAACAACCACTAAGCCACACACCAACCAACACAACTCAGAAGCCTGTCTAATTCATACAATATCATGTGAAATACTGACTGCTGAATGTGTCTCTATCTCAGTTTCTGTCTGTTTCTCTCATCCATTCGAGAAGGGGAGAGATAATCCTGAGCACTTGTTAGATATTGTCTCCCTCTCTATGCGTAAAGCTGGTAATGGTCTAAAAAAAGAAACAGATGACATTAAGACTGGCCTTTGCTGTGTGAAACAGCACCTCTGGTTTTTTTTTATTCACAGAATGTCACTAAAGTTGTATTTCATAAAAATGTTTTAATTTCATATGACTTTAGTGGAGGCACTCAGGTATTCAGTAGAAACTAACTGTGTCTGCAGTAAATAGCTGCGAAAAACCCTGCATTTAATGGGGTATCTTGATAATAAAATGCATGGACTGTGCATTTTTATAGGCGGGATGTTTATCAGTTTTTCTCAACTTCAACGAGATAAGGGGCCAAGAGAAATGGAGCCAATGTAGCAACATTAGAAACATATATACTGTCTCCAACACAGGCTACAGCGCCATCTGTGTTGTGATCAAGAAGCCAAAGCTCTCAGCTGACTGCTCAGCTGAGTACACCTGCCAAACTGTGACAGCCTATTGCTCAACGTCAAATCATATCTGCTAACCTGCTGCTGTAACTGTTACATCAGCACTTAGTCTGCAATCTCTGCAGCCACCTCAGCTTCAACTCAACATTCATTATCTTCATTTTAGGCTTTTACTATTAATTGCATATGTTTTGCTCTTATTGCCATACTTATGTGTCAACTCATCTGTATGGCTTCAGTTATTTGGGGTTATGGATGGGGATGTTTCAGAACAGATTCCTACCGCTAAACTTAAGTCTGCAGCATTTTTCTTTGTGTCACAAACTTCGAAGGGAGTGGTCCTGGCAAGCACATAGATATTTAGTTTGTTTTATTGCTCATACAAACACGGATCTACAGACTCTGGGGGAGGTTTATATTTCTGCCAGGCCTAATTTAGAGTGAATTAATTAAATATATGAACTAGAAGAGTGCACTCAGTAGAGCACAGATCTCTGCCTGGCAACCCAAACAGAATATCTTTGTAATCATCAACATTTTACAGTAACTGTAATTTTATTATATAATTATTCTCTGTAACAGAAAACAATTACATTAATTTTGTAATTGAATTACATGTAATTAGTTACTACTCAACACTGCCAATATCCTATTAGGTATTTGTGTGAAATTTTGTCATAATCAGTGTATGAAATCTTGAGTTATGGCCAAAAACATTTTGTAAGGACACGGTGACCTTTGACCACCAAAATCCAAGCAGTTCATCTTTGAATATAAGTGGACATTTATACCAAATTAGAAGAAATTCCCACCAAGCAATACTGAAATATCCATGAGGGTGGGATGGACGTGAGGTTACAGTGACCTTTAACCACCAAACCCTATCAGTTAATTGTTGAGTTCAACTGGACATTTGCGCCAAATTTGAAGAAATTCCCCAGAAATAAAGCCTGTGACTGCAGCTGTCGCAGGTGTGGAGGCATAAAAAAATGTTTTTCAATCACAGAGGTCCTTCAGCATCCAGTTATTAGTGTGCACAAACAAAATTAGGCTGGTCAGTCTAGTAGTACGAAAGATAAGCTGCGGACAAGCATGATAATAATAATAACATAACTAATACAGTAATTATGAACCATGGGTCAGTGTCAGCAGTAAAACAAAACTAAAGGTGCTAGTATACTTCAGTGGAAGTGTTCATTAGATTGAACACCATCTGCCTTCTAGGCAAGACTGTCAGAGTGTACACTTAGACCCGACCACTATATCAGTCAGCTGATACTATCAGCCTGAAATTGACCTATCACAGCAATATTGGTCAATATCGGTATTGGCCTATATGGTTTTTATCTTTAATTTTATGGGCAGCATTTTATGTATATCTGATCTTTTTTTCTCATTTCAAGTTTAATATATACATATATGTTGCTACTGTTACTATGTCATTATGATTATTTGATTAATTGATCATTAATTTTACCAATGGTCAATTAATGAAAGAACTTACAATTTGCAAGTCTAATTTATACCTATTTACAATCAGAGTTCAAAGATTACTTTTTTTGTCCACCAGCCAAATGGCTAGTGAATGTTCAAATTTACCAGCACTCAACAGATAAGCATTTTGTTTTTTGGCTGGTGGTCCCTGTTTATAATTATAAAAAATACCAATGAAATTTAACTGTTTCAGTGCTCTTATGTCATTTTGGACATAGTTTATTATTAAACATTAAAATATCCCGCCTCCATTAAAAATCTTTGTTGCAAGTGTTTGATGTGCACATTTGAGGGATTAATGCAAAAAAAAAAAAAGTGTTTATGTATACGTATATTCAATATTGTGTATATTATATTCTGTATCAAGAATACCAATACACAGTTTCTTTTACTCCCTAATACTGGTATCGCCACCAGCCCCAAATATCCAGTATCCATCTGGTCCACCATTTTGGTGTCTCGCTCCCCTCTATGAGGGCTGGCTCTTCACCCCACCTCTGAGCGTGGCCGCTATTAGCACTTTTGCCCCCCACTGCTGTCGGACAACATGTCATATGAACCAGTTCCAGTTTATAGCCTCCATAGTGGCTCTGTGAAGCTGGTCTTGCACTTGGACTTACTATAAATGTTACAAAAGGATCTGGATGAGGTGTGTTTGTGGATAAAGGGTGTCTGGGCTGCTCTTTATGGCTTGTTGTCAATGCTACTTTGATATGGATAAGTGGTCATTAAATTACCTCCTAGATCGGTGCACAATCGCAGCATGAGGGCCCTTTATTTTACCATGACTTCAGTCAGAAATTTATTTATTAATGTTTTGCTTTTAATTGCCAGCGGTAGTGCTCTTATTTGTGGTGTGTGACATTAAGGAGGGGTGAGGGCACTGTAGTGGTGTTGCTCTGACACTAACGCTTTCAATGCAGGCAATGTGTCTTGAGCAGCAACATAATTGCAGCCCACTGTCATTAAGCCACACTCAATGAAGCAACATTAAGTTAGCAGGAGACCCATTTTCCATGTTCATTCAAATTTAAAAGCAAAGTCAAACTGGATGTGAACCCAGGACAAAAATAATAATAATAAAACTGCTTATGTAACCTGACTCCACAAAGCTTTCAGAAAAGCACTTTTGAGGTGGTGACTGTCATTAAAGGAATGAAAAAGTTGCTTTCTGGCCATTTACGTGTGCAGCAAGGCCACTGACAATCTCACTCAATAACACACCAGGGAGCAGTTAGTGTTCTTAATGGGGAGTTAGTTATCTCAGAGCGTGAGAGCAGCCTAATAAAATCACTGAAGGTCTGTATCTCAACACCTACTTTCACTGATGAGCAGATTCAAACAGGTACATATTCTAAAATAATTTAAGATACCGCCTCGATCTATAGCACATTATTCTGAAAAACCTTTCACAACAAACCTACACTCCCCTGCTCTGTCGGAATAATTACATTATTAATACACTGTGTGAACATTTTTCAAAATAACGACACTGACAGAATAGCTGTAGCAGCTACGGAATAATATGCAAATTAACAGGCATTTCAAAAGGAGCCAGACAACAGCATTAAACAAAAGAGTGTGAAATACAGCTTACACAACACATCCAGGGACCCTCATATCTCTGGTGCACAATTAATATAAAAGAACATCTCCCGTGCACCTAAAATTACTTAATAACCTTGTAGATTAGACAAGAGAAAAAGATTGGATTCATTGAAAAATCCATTTAATCTTCTCTTGATAATGTCCTAGGTCTATTGTACAGATGTCTAATGAAAAGGGTCAGTTATCTAAATGGTTTATTATTTCTAACAATTGGTGTTCAAGGATAAAAAAAAAAAAACTTGTGTGCTTCTAGAGCACGCTAATTAATACACCACTGAGGGATAAGAACTGTAAAATTAAAATTTTTATCTCAAGCCGTATTTTGTTTCACACATTTTGCACCACTGTGGGTATGTACGTAAATCACTATATAAACGGGACAGAGAATGAAAGGGACACCTACATTCGGTTGTTGGGGATGATCTTGTGTCCGTCTTTGTACCATGTGACGAGGGGTCGAGGGGAAGAGGCAAGGGGAGGCTGGCTGATGATTGCTGCTCGACCCTGAGTCACCGTCTTTCTCTGCTCCTCACCGGTGAAGTTCCCCAAAACTGGAGCAAGAGAGAGATGTGAAGAGTTAGAGATGTTCCAATACCATTTTTTCTTCCTGATATGGATACCTGAACTTTGCAAATTGGCTGCTTCAGAGTACAAATCCAATACCAGTGTATTAAAAATTTAAATATATTATCATCATTATTTTTAACAGCTGTATATTACCATGGATGTGATGTGGTTGATTTCATTTTTGTATGGCTAATGCAAAGTAGCAGGGCCCCATTTCAAGGCTAATAAATTATGTAATATTCGATTTGTGAATAGACTTGCTGTTAAGAGGCATTTCCTTAAGAGTATCAATACTAATGTGTCAAATTACATTTAGCCAGAAAGAATATTAATGCAAGGGATTAAAATCACTACTGCTGAAGGGCTGGTCACACCAGAAAGTGGCACTTGCATGTATATTCACAAAATATGTGGTTATAGAAGATTTGTGATGTAGTGAATACACTCAGATGGCTAGTTGGCAAGCTGCTGTAGCTAGCGAGATAATCAATAACACAATTTCAAGCCGAGAACATGTTAGTGCCAGTCAGTTTCAAAAGCTCTTTGATATTTACTGTCACCTGTAATTTTGTTTTCAAGAGTGAACATAATTTCATTTAATAAAATGAGTTATACTGGAGAGAAAAGCTCTCAGAGTCAGTTTGCACTATCACAAGCTTGAACGGGATAATAAGACAATAAGTTTTTTCAAAAGACATCTTTGTAGACTTTCTGGATTTTTGCTCCCTTAAAGGTCAAATTTACAATTTACTTTGCCCAATGAGCAAATCCACTAAGTGCTAAATCCAGAATGAACTAATTTTACCATTCGTCTTGAAATATTAATTTAGGTTCACTTTTTTGAGCTCAGTGTTTGGTCATTATTTTAGTGTTTAAATGCTTCACACATATTACATTAAAACACTAAAGTCCAACTGAAATTAAATTGCAGGGTTAGAGAGAAAAGGAGAATTTTATATATTCACAAAGACCTTTTTTTCCCCTTCATTTCAGTACCAGTGCAATATTAATGCATTTACACTGACAGTTTTTGACTGCATGAAAGGGATGACTATTTAGGATTTCAATTGGAGGGATGCACGATAATAGTGACAAATCATTGGTTTTGGCCCATAAAGCCTTAAATATCTGTATCAACCCGAAATTAACATTTCTGCTGATATGAGAGGCCAATAAGATGACACTTTAATTATGTGCAGGTGATGCAAGCATGTGCTCCAAATGGATAGCAAAGTTGATATTTGCAATGATTGTTCAGTGTTAGTCATGCAAGGTAGAGCTGAATCGCATACATTCAACACTACAAATTTAATTGCCGATCATTACAGCAAGTTTGTGAAGAACAAAGAGAAAAAGACATCAGCAAAAATGCCTGTCAGCAGTAGTTTTCTTACTTTGCCCAATGAATGTGTACATTTTGAAAAGCAGTGTATATTATGTATGCATCTGCCAGTGGTGGAGGGAGAGTAATTATATGCACATCAAGTAGGTGCACAGCTATCAGAAACACCGTCTTTATTAAATGTTTGTGGCATGGAGTAAGTGTGCAGGCATTAACTTTTTTCTTTGGATCTGCCACTTGGGCCATCATGATGAGAGTAGGCATAATAATGAGTTAATTCCACAACAAAAGAGACTTGCTGTTCTCTGCAACTAGGTGGAAAAATATGTGCATATGTTGGTATCGGCTACTGGCCAAATGAGTTGGAAAATATCGGCATATTGGAAAATCCAATCGCGTGCATCCCAGTGCGGACAGAGTTGCCCCTGGTTCTGTTTTCCTCTAAATCAACATTGTCAGTCATTAATAAAAACTATTATTTTAATGATGTTAACACATGTGTACTCACAGGCCACCTGCACCTCTGTTCTCCTGTGTATGACAGCTCCCATCCTGTTCCTCACGATACACTGATACAGACCAGCATCAGTCCTCTTCAGAGACGGGAGGGACAACCTAAAGACGGACAGTTACAGTGACAGCAGGCTGATTAGTGTGTGTTTTATCTCTGAGCTGTAAATAAACACTAGAAAGGAGAAAGGCAGTGATGAGAGTTATATTTGGAGACCAGTGAGACAGAAGGAAAAGAAAGTGGAGGTCTGTTTGTCCTTATGTACGCACTCTTGTGCAATTCTCTTTAAATGACCTTGATCTGAGAATGGATTTGGCCTAAGGTTGACAAAGTTCGCCAATAACAGAAGGGAAGGCGGAGTGGTGCATATGTACAGTATGTGTGTGCTGCGCATGAGAATGTTTTTGACTGTGTGCATGTTTTTTGGGGGGGAGATGGGCTGTTAATGGGGTTTTAATGGACTGTGCTTCACTAATGGGAAGCTTGGCATAGGATCTAGGTTGGTGCCATGCTGGACAAACACACAAATGCATACACACACACATATTACACACAAACTGGATAGACACAGTAAAACTGGACATCGCTTTGGGGCTCATTATGAATACCAGGACAGCCAAGTATTTAACTCCCAGGCTGTCAGAGTATGCTGCCAACACACACAAACCCACACACACTAATACACACATTCGTACATCAAAGACTCACACTCGCATTTCCATTTGAATCAGGAATGACACATTACACAGCAGCTCTCATCCTGAAACAGATTTTGATATTGGACACTTCCTAACACTGCATCTCTCTCTGTCTGTGTTCCATTACGTTTTTTAATAGGCGTGTGTGGTGGGGCTGTCACTGAATTTTTTTGAAATCCCAACCAGTTTTCCTTCATATTTCTCCACTAAACAGAAAGTACAACGCTGACAGGTCCCAATCAGGACTATAATTTCCAAGTAAATTTCTCTGACACAGTCTCAACCCTGCGTGTGAAATTCCCTGTGTGATTCAAGACACAAACAATTTCAATCAGGTTTTACAGACAGACAGCTTCAGCACACATTGACCAAACTGTCCCTGTAGCATCATCCTAAACACTCAAAGTACGACATGTATTTCTACAGCGTGTGATGCTTGTGATGTGTGAAGACATTGTATAGGAGTGTGAATAAGGAGGAACACATCGTTCCACATCAAATCTACTGGTGCTTGATGTGTAATAGTCATTGTCTGTTTCCCAGTAAATACAAGGCACTCTCTCAAAGGTGCAGTAAGAGATTCTGGAGAAAGACAGAGAAACTGTTGAGTCTTATTTCCTGACAGATACCACTGCTTTGGTTTGGTCGCCTGGTCTGAGCCACTTCACAAAACAATGAGCCTCAACAGTCAATCCAACCTAGGGCTAAAAATAATATCTTGATATTTTAGGCTATTAAAACTAACCAACAGTATATTAAGTATATATAGTAGTTCATATTAGTACAATCTTGCAACATACACATTATTGCAGCTGTAGTATTAATCTAAAAAGATCACAGAGGCTAATAGTAAAACACAGACAGGGACCATTTTACTTTCTACTTTAAATACATTTTCTTATAATACTTACATACATTTACCATACTAAGGTTTAGAAAGCAGAATCTTTAATTGCAGGGGAGTATTATCAAAGTTGAGTATTAGTTCTTTTGTCTAATTAAGACACTGAATACATCTTCTACCTCTGATTAGCACACCCACAGCCTAACTCTGTTACTGGCTGCGCCTTCCCCTTTAAGGAATGTGGGCTTGTAGGCAACCTGTGTGTGTGACGAAGGTCTAGAGGGGTTCGTTGTGTGAGATAGTTAATTAGCATATACTGTACAAGTCAGGCTCAAGACAATTAAAACAGCCTAAAACCAGAGGTCTCACAGATATGTTGTAAAGCTTTATGCCACGGGCAGAGTAACAAATGTGATCAGATGACTGATTGTTTTTGTCTTGTGGGTTTTTGTTTTTGGAACAACGAAAAAATCACATTGCTGATAACTAGCAAACTTAACTTTTAACAAACTAACTCTGCTGGGAAGAGTACAAGAAGACACAGTAGTAACGCTAAATGAAGAAGGGCTTTTTATTTCTTTTCTGTGGCAGCAAAAACAACACACAGCCTTTCATTAACTGGTATGCTGCAAGTGGGCTTATCTACACACTTTATGGCTGACAAAAGTAACATACCCCTGATTACTGAATAAACTGATATAATCGCACGTTCAATCATTCTTGAATATATGGAATACATTTGATATATCACTCGGCGATTAATCCATCTCAGTGATAGCATCTGACGACCTCAAAATGAGACTCAACAATCAACTTTCTTTCTCACAGGATCGCTTACTGCACCTTTAATTTTCATTTGTGTTGTGTTTGTGCTCAATGAGAACGCAGGTAGAGCAGGTTTACAGATATGATTTTTACCAACACAATTAGGCAGCATTGCATGAGCACAAGGGTTGGCGTTATTTGTGAAAAATGACTTAATTTGTCAGCCGCAAATGTTACACAGTTTTGAAGACAATACAGTAGCCTTGTCAGCAGTGATCCAAAGCAAATGCTGTTTCTGTCTTTTTTTTGGAAGTCTTACTTGTCTAGTGATGACTTTATTATAACTCACTGTGCGTAAAAAAGTGGCAGGCTACTGTAGCTAAACTGATGCTGAAGAGCAAAATGTAACTGAAGTTTCTATTTGTGTAAATAATTTTCACTTCAAGTGCTGCTCATCTGAATTCTTCACTGTCCAGTACACTAAACAGCAGAAGATGTAAATAAAATAAATCAGACTATATTCTAAAGAAAAGGTACAGAAGGAGACACAGTGTGGTTCTGCATACACCAGAATTATTTTGAGCATGTGAAGATGGAAAGAACTGCAGTTATATACTGTAGCGCTTTAATCCAGATTTCTTTACAATGTGTCCAACATTTGCTCATTCACACCCACACATAAACACTCACACACCAATGGCAGCAAGCTACCATGCAAGGCACCAGCTTAACCATCAGGACCAGTTGGTGTTTTGCTCAAGAACACTTCAACATGGGCAGGAGGAGCCGGGGATCGAACCACGGACCCTTTGATTAGTGCACGATCTGCTATCTGCCTACATAACAGTAAACTAACAGTAAAAAACAAGTCTTTAAATTCCAGATGGTCACACATACACACATACACATGCACACACACACTCTCATAGTCACTGTACCCTGCCAATTCAGCACAGCTCTGGCCTCACCAAACTACACTAGCCAGAATGCTGAGAGCAGTCCTGAGCTACACAACGCCTCCTGGCTCGAACAGCGACTGCCTACAAAATGCTGGCTCAACCTCTCCCTCCCTCGGTTTGTATGAGTTCCCAAGATTCCCTCTATTTCTGAATGATGTGAAAAACAATTTTGTTTCACAGCTGCAGTTTTGCCGAGAGGGATTGCTTAGCTCTTACCAACCAACACACACGGGGACAGAGGGGCAGAGGAAGAGAAGAAGAGCTACAGAGAGAGAAGCAGAGAAAGAGGCTCAGACATATTGATTGGCTCTCCTCTTCTTTGCCCAGACCATATACATATTTATGGTGCTAATGTAATTATTAATCTCACTTTGGCTTCACTGTCTAAATCCTCTGACCTTCTCTAAACACATTCCATCACTTACGGGCAGCTGTTTTTCCATGCTATACAGGTCTGACTGAGCGCATAAAAGACTCTCAGGAAGAAGGATGGAAACAGGGATAAAAGATAAACAGGGTGACATGCATGTATATAACAGAAAATCTGTGACAAAATGTCAGACATATAGCCAGTCAGCCCAACTGACCTGTACTGTGGTGTCCAGTCAGTGATGTTGCTGTTGTTCAGAGTCCAGCGGTACTGCAGGGGCCAGCTGCCTCCAGCCAGGCAGGTCAGCACCAGTCTGTTTCCCTCCAACACCACCTGCTGCCGCAGTCCACCCCCTCGCAGGTAGGGAGCCACCTCTGACAGACAAACACAGAAAGGAAAATTTGTTATATTTGTTATTTGAAAAAGTCTGCATTAGTCATCCTTGAACAATAGAGCAAAATCTTTCTGCAGTGTTACCTGGAACAAAACAGTGACATACCAATGTCCCTTGATTTTATTGTTTATAGTTTCAGATGGGAATCAACATATTGTGTACTAATGCTGGCAGGAGCCATTTAGCAAATGTCAAAGCAGACAGAAAAACAAATTTCAGATTTAAAAAAGACAACTGGCAGCAAACCAACAACAAAAAGAAATGTTACCTCTTGTGCTATTGCATTTATCTTATTTATGCATACATACTTCTTTCCTGCTCCTGCAGACAAAACTCTGACCTTTTCATCGTTGTCACTCTCTCATTTATACCTACATTTAAGTTAAGGGTACCTGAAACAGAATGTGTGTGTGAGAGAAAGAGAGAATGTGTGTGGACTCATCTAACAAGATTTATCAACACTTTCTCTGGAGATCACCCACTCCACTAGTGAGGTCAGATCAAAACAATCCTCTTCCTGTAGACTGTGGTGATAAAACCGACAGACTCATACTGACATGTAAAGACTTCTCTCCAAAAATCTGTAGAGGGTCAGAAAACCAGGCTGTTTTGAACAAAGAGCATAACTGTATTTGTTGTTTGCAATATGTGTTGAATGCTCATTCTCAGATGGATTTAATTACAGCAGTAATTACAAGCGGCTGTGCCAGGTGTGTTTGATGTCGAACAATATCATAAATTAGGACATTATGTTTAAATTAGATCCAGCAATAAATTTGTACTCCAGGGGGAAACATGCGTATGGCATATGATGCATGTCAAAACACTCACACATATTGTTTCCTATGTCAGCCCACACAGTAAAGGCATGTGCATGGCGACATGCATCACTGTGTCGCCATGTCCTATTTCCCAGCACTGATGCGCGTCAATGGTCCAGAAAAGCAGAAATTCTATCACATTTACTCCCTGGAACGACCGTAACTTGACTTCTTCTTCTGTCTGCACAGAGCAGCTGCTGTACTGCTGTCATCGAAAGAATTATACCAAATGCCAGTGAATATTTCACATTCACCTTTTCATGAAGACAAAGGTCAAACTTCAACTTCTAGTCATTTTAAACCCAAATGTATAACAAGTTTAGACTATCCTATTTTCCAAATGTATGAAATTGATCAGTTAAAAATATACAAACCATATACAAATATTCAAACCATAGATTGTGTAGTGGAAAGAGCTTCTGGGTCTGAAAGTGAAGCCAATGCATAAGTGCATTAAATTTGTTTTCATTCTAATGGCCAGCAGGGGGTGACTGTACTGGTTTCAGAAAGAAGCCCAACTGAATGTACTTTTATGGCAAAATGACCTGACTTCTCATGTGATTTATTACCTCAGTAAACACTTTTCTAATTTTTTAGTTTATGGTTGCAATTTCTAGTTCCAAGTCTTCTTTTACACGGCACAATGTTTTATGTTTTCATTTAGAATAAAATAGAAGATAAAGTAGACTATGCTTTAGGGTGGGGCTACTGTGTGATAGACAGTTCATTTTCACTGAGTCCAAATAAGTCCTCGACACCTGCTAACCAAATAGCACTATATGCAAAATTATCAGACCAACCCATATATTACCATTGCAACTGTTCTCTTATGCAGCCATCAAATTATGGTTTGAAAGGAGAAGATGCTTGTGAACGCTAACGTAATTTCGAAACTGTTGTCAATCTATGAAACAAAGTAAAGTTTAAACATGTTTAAATGAAAATATTTGATTTCAGTATTAGGTGAAACCTCTTCTCTATCAAACAGAGCAATATAATGTGCTATTGTTTTTTTTTTTTTTTGTTTTTTTTAAAGTTATTTTTTTGGCCATTTTTGCCTTTATTTGATAGTACAGCTGAAGTGGAGACAGGAAAGGGGGCAGGATACACGCAGCAAAGGCCGAAGGTGGGAGTCAAACCAGCGGCCACTGCAGAGGACTAACAGCCTCCATACATGGGTCGGACGCTCTACCCACTGAGCTAAACTCCGCCCCTATAATGTGCTATTGTGTCTCTAATTGGCTATACATTTACTGTTCACACTTAAACGAAATAATATTCACAATACCCAGATTTTAATAGCAGCCCGAGCCTCTTTGTAAAGACTTCTTCATCCAGTGAGACATTAAATCAACATAATCCCTCCCTTTTTCAATGTATTGTGAATACACATCACACTGACATTTACAGTGGACATAAACACCAACAGCTGACATGTGTGTAGATGTGAGAGGAGGGTGGGGATTGCAAGAAAGTTTCAGAGCAACAGAGACACAGAGTATACCCGTAATAGTAACTCCTACATCGCCTACCTGAGCAGCGTATCTGCACGGCTGAACCTCATACTTTTCATTTTTGGTTCACATACTATGAATGTACTGTTTAGGAACAACTCCGAGCAGCCACACAGCTCACCTTAGCAGCCCTGCTCTGGCGCAGCTACAGTGACTTCATCTTCAGTTCTTGGCACGCAGTTCTCAGCAAAACACAGTAAAAATGGTGTGCTGACACATATCACATTATACTAGCAACATGGCACCTTTCACTACAGTTTCAATGTTTATATCTGTAGAATATGTCCCAGACATGAAAAATTGGGTGAAGGACAGTAGCCAGGCCCTAAACAGCACCAGCTAATAAATTTGTAGCACATGCAGTGCAGCGTAACATGGTATAAGACTAGGTTTGGAAGTTTCATATTGCCGATATCGATAATTATTGATCATGTAGGTTGTGACTAACAACCTGTTTGTGTTCTCCAAGGGATGGAAGCAGCTAAAGTGATTAAATGAGTCTGTTGTATTATCACTGGGCAGTATAGACAAAATAAAATATCACAATATTTTTGCCCAAATACCTCAATATCCATATTGTGACAATGTTGTTGGGATGGCTATTGAGGCTTTCACAAAATAATAATCCAATTAGATTTTTTGATAAATAATCATAAGTAATGTGGATATAATGACTAAGTGGGTAAAAATAAATAACAGAACAGCTAGAGCATTCTGGTAAGCTCAGAAAATACATCATTTTACTGTAATGCAGCCTTTAAAACAAGGAAAAGACCACACTCATGCCATATCACGATATAACGATATCCATCTATCATGATATCTAGTCTCATATTGCGATACAATATAATATGGATACACTGCCTAGCTCTATATAAGACCATCAATGATGATGCAATGTATTTGTAGGTCCAGTGGTAGCTTCAATATTAAAGTTGATATTGTGCCTATACCAATCAGCTACATAACACCTGGTAGCATGACCTGTCCCTCCCCTTGCTTTTTTCCTTCATATCTACATACACTGATCTCATACAGGTCCTGACATCCAAATAATGGAAATCCATTGCAGCGATGGAGAACTTTAATCCATGTACACAACCTTTCACTATAATCTACAGTGGTTCTTAACCACCACATCACCTTGCTTTTCTATATCATTGTGTGGTGTATTACACTTATAGTAGACACAGTGTACTGCTTGACTATCAAGCATGCAAGCACAGAGGTTGTACAATATTGTCTTGTACAGGGACTCACAGTACAAAAAGTGCATCTTATGATAGGGCTGTTGAAATTACTCACCCTGCCTTGTGAGGAGGTGCATTTACTGAATAGCTGGGCTGCAGCTGCTGTTTAAACAATGCCATCCAGTCTTTAACTCTTGGCTCAGGTGGTCAGACCTGGCCCTCCACCACACAGCATAGAGGCATCAAGGCTAAAGAGTCTGTCCACAGCAACTAGTGCTGCAGCCTGGATCCACTAAACAAAAATCAGCATCTGGGCTTGGGGCTTACGGTGGGGGCAGGGTGAGGGGTAGGGGAGGGAGGTTGTAGACAATGAGATTTATTCAACCCATCAACTATTTACACACACATACACACACCAACAGGGTTATAGGGGGCAGGCTTATCTGCTTGCTACAGTATGTATGGACAGGTCCATAACTCTAAGGCAGAGTTTTACATTCTCTCTCCTCTTTCCTGTCAACTCAATCTTCTCTCCTCCCTCTGCCTTTTCAACTTTCTCTGTTCTGTCTTTCCTCCAGCCCTTTCACTCCATCTCTGTTTCTTTCCTTTTTCCTTATTCCCAGTGGATGTCTCAGGGCCACCCTTTTTCTCCCCTTCTCACTGTTTCACCCTCTCCCGTCTCTCTTGTAGATTGATAGCTGCCTGCTCCTACACAAGAGGGAAGTGTTCCATCTCAGATAGATTTATAAGGGTGTGTGTGTGTGTGTTTGTGTGTGTGTGTGTGTGTAGGGGAGAGAGAGTGAAACGTGTGTGTGTGAGTGTGCATGCAAGCATAAGGATTTATTTGGAATATTCCGTTTCTATAGACGATGGCTGGCAATGCAGACTCCAATGTCATACTGCTGACCAGCACTATAACTCACCGCTGCCTGCCTGCCTGCCTCAAGTGTGTGTGAGTGTGTGTGTGTGTGTGTGTGAGAGACAGAGAGAGCAAGCAGCAGAGATGCAGCCTTAACAGCTTACCAAATATGACCCTCAATTAGAAAGGCTGGTGCACATACAGTACGTCATGTACAAATACAAGGATGTGGAGATGTGGACATTTTGCACCTGCCTCCGTCCTCTCCACTTATCCACCACTTTCTTCATACTTCATACATTGTACGGCTGTATGTTGCATACGCCCCCCTACTCCACTCCTCATTGCCCTTCAATCCCTCCGTCTACAGTCAGTAAAGGGAGTCCATTAGGAGCTACAGATAGAGATATAGAACTCCACATCTGAGAGGAACAAGGTCAGCTAACAGCATGTTTCACTCACTGATGTTGCCCGTCTCTCTCTGTCTTCCTCTCTGTCTGTCTCTCTGTCACTCAGTGTCAACACATCACTCTTTCTGCCTCACAGTCTTCCCCTTTACGAACCTGTCTTTCTGTCTCGCAAGCTGTACTACCCGAGCACCTGTCTGTCTATCACAACCACGTCCCCCTCTCTTCTCTTGTTGCCCCTCGGCCCATCTCCATCAAAGTGCATGGCAGCTCAAGGTCTATGCTTTTTGTCTCTTCGAGAGGAATGTTACCTAACAGAGAGATTGGCCTCCAAATGTGACAGGAGAGTCAAGAGGTACACATGCATGCAAGTGCATGCAAACACACACACTCTGGTCCTGACGCAACATGTGCGCGTCTCTCCCCTCTCGGGCCAGTTCTCATGAAGCTGCTTAGGCAGATTCTGGGGAGGAATTCAATTTGCCGGGGAGATGAGCTCTGTGATAGAGTGCAGAGGGTGGAGAGGAGGATGAAAGGACAGGAGGAGAAGGGGAGCAGGGTCGCTGCTCCAGGGCTGATAGTCCACTACGATCCTGCCCTCTCTCTCTCCTCTCCTCTTTGTCTCTCTGCTCTTTTACGGTGGGGGTATGTGTGGTAGAAATTAGGACCTAGATGACTCGTCCTTTACAAATGGGCCAGCAATGATCATTATTCTTACATTGTGCTGCATTAAACATCCCAAAATTAATCCTGAATTTTACTGCAACAGCTGTGGTGAGATGTGAGATTTTCTCTGGCTCGACATGAGGTCAAGGTAGGACTGTCGCAATAACCACAATTTTGAAATGAAGCACTATTGACAAGCCCACTGAAGAGTATGGCAAACAACTTCAACAACTGCAGTGTTCACAGACATGAACCCACAGACACCAAGTTGCAAGTTTTGCTATGTTTTATGTTGTTTTCGTGTTTATTTTGTAGGTTGACCTGTTGAACTCAGCATTAGCATGCTGCGCAACAAATGTAGCTACTACCACAGACTGGGGCAATTTTGTACTACTGTTGTAACATTGAGGGACCATTAAGAGAAACTGTGTGAACACTGAGACTTATTTGAAGGCAACTAAATAATAAGAGTGGTGCGTTTGATCCCAGTAACTGTATTCAATGTTGCTTTTTTGAAAGTTTATACTGCAGGGCAGACTGCATTAGCTTTGTTCTTGTATGGAGGCAGGCCAGATCTGCTCTGTGATCGTCCCCAAGTGTGTGTGTTATTGTTACATGTGAATTTATTTAATAGACATGTCCTGAAGGTAACTATAGCTTCATGTCAAAAATGAATGGTCAAACCACCAATTAGCACCCACTGAAGCCAATTAAAGTTGCCCAATGAGCAGAGAGGCGAGGTCTCTTGCCCCTCTACAGAATGTTTTACTAGCGGTTATCAAATAACAACTAAAGTTAGGCTAATTGTTTAATCTAAGGCTGCAACGTCTATAAAACGTCAGTAAATAGTGAAAAATGTCCATCATCCCAAGTCCAAGGTGATTTGTTTCGTGTCTTGTTTCGTCAGTCCAAAATCCAAAGTTAGTATATCTTTTATCATATTTAATATGATTATAATTAGAGAAAAGCAGGAAAATCTCCATATTTGACAGTCTGAAAACAGACTTAAATGCCATTTTTACATTAAACATTAATTGAACAGAGTTTAAAAGTTACATTTTTTGTAAGTTAGCTGCTAGATTTACTACCCCCACATGGCATTTTACTTGCTTTTGGTAAGTGGGCAATCCTTTTGTTGAGCCCTGCAAAATGAAGTAATTTGCAAAAACAAACAAAAGGCCATAGCTACGACCTCATACCATGCCATAAGGGTAGTGTAAATACTTAATTCTTAGATGCATCGTGATGCAATCTTCAAAAACAATTCTTTACATGTTAGTTGACAATGTGATGTAGGGAAAGAAAAAAAGGTGGAACCCTGCTGCGAAGGCAGTGCAGTGCCCGGACAGTCTACAGCGTGCACATGGAACAGCAATTAGATATAACAAACGAGAGGGTCTGAGCGACACACACTGCAGCATTAAATGGGTTAAACCACCACTGTGGTGAGGAAAACCACTCTCTGCTCAGTCTGTTTCACCTCAGAAATCCTGTGCCCACTCTGCGTCTTAGACAGCGATGACTTTCCCCAGAGAGGCTGCTCTCACAGCACAACAGCACAGCAGAGCTTTTTGTTATTCTCATGCAGATGACTCCATTCAAACTGATGAATTAATTGATTAAAATAAAAAGGCTGAGGACCATTTAATTGCAAGTTATGTTTCATGTTGTATTTCAGAGGGACTGAAGCAAAGGTTACAAATTTGCCCCCTTTTCTATTAATAATCAAAAGTAAATTCTTAAATCAAATGGGACAAAAAGGTTCCCACCCCTAAATGTAACATGTATCATGTTTACTTCTAAACTAGGCTACTTCCTGAATTGAGCAGCTGAAGATGGATACAATTTGACCAGCATCCCCTGGATTAAAAGCTTAACATTTTGATGCATCAAGATGCATTGATAACGGTTTCATTATTGCATCATAGCCCTTTCAGTCAGCATCAAATCAAATAGTGAGGCACCAAGAGATTTCCACCCCTGCCATGCCATATTGAACCAACCTAAATAACCGCAGGGGAAAATTCCGTCACTGTGACACCCCTAGGTCAAGGTGTGCGTAAAGGTATTGATTTTTTTATGTTGGAAGTTTGAAATTTGCCCACTTTGGCTGAAATGGTCAAAAAAAAACCTTAGGTGGTCCCAGTTTGCAATCAGATATGCAGAGGAAACCCTGTGGTGTAAATGCATTTCAGAGCACTGACATAAGAGAGTGAGAGGGCAGGGATGAAACTTAAGTTGAGCTGAGGATCTCATTCTAGCAGTGCCTGCTTAATTATGAGTGTGTATGTGTGTGTCAGTGTGTACTGTGTGGGTGCGTATGTGTGTGTGTCAGGTCAGAATTAGGGTCACTCACTCCAGAAAAATCACTTTATCTTCATAGAGCTGCACCCCTACTGTGAGACAGGGCTGGCAGAACTGGCTATAGTCTATGAATACTGATTCACTGATAGCATGTCTCTCTCTCTCTGTCTAACTCACACACAGACGCACACACTCACTCTTCACTGTGCCATTTTGACGCATGAGGTTGAAGGGGAGAAAATAACTAAATCAGATTCTTTTATTACAAGTAATTTTTCTATGAATAAGCGGCCAAAAGTTGCATGGCTAAGCAGTTTTCTTTTTCATGGTAAAAGCAGTCTATTTGATTATGGGGTGCAAATGAGTTCTATTCCGTTTTAATCTAATAAGTCTGCCGGCGCTTGTTTCAACAGGCATTTAAAAACACTTAATTGGACTGACAGTGTGTGAGGCGAGAGGAAGAATTATGAGTTGAGTTTTTTGGCGTGTTGCTACCAGTCAGAGAAAGAGGGTCGGAAAAAGGCTAATTAATTGAACAATATAAAGCGGAGGGGCTGAGAAATTAGATTTTATTCCTCCCATCGAATGGTTCAGACAAGTCAGGTGGAAACATATTATGAATGTATCAGCATTTTGCACCTAAAATAGTTAAAAATTGTCACTGAAGCTGTTGACGAATACTGACTGTATAAAGCTGAGAGCTTACTGCAATCTAAAAAGACTAGATACCCCACATATTATGACTATTTTCATCAAAATACACTGTTTCTTTACTTTTGACACTCAGCAAGGGGTTTCATATGGCACTACTGAGCAAATACAAAAATCAACACTCTGGATGAGTTTGGGCCCCATCTTACACCTGACGCAAAGCTGTTGTGCTGGTGGCGTAGGTAGCTTCGCTATCTTACACCAGCAATCCGCAATCAGAAAACACCTTAATTTATGTTAAGTCCTTTCCCCACACAGGAGTGTGGATTAGTTACGTGCCCTTTGAACAAATTTTCTATCAGCAATTAAGTGTAAATATTGAAGTTAAAAGTATACAGGTGTGTGTTTTGCGCTTGGCTGAGGCACGTACACATGTCCCCAACCCCAAAACACAAAACACACAAAACCACCTTTACCATAAATTCATTAACTGAGGTACTCACGGGACGGGATCACAGGTGTCAGATCATCTTTAACTGATCACATGACAGATGGAGCAGCTGTAGTGCCTGCGTCTGCATGTTTATCGGGATCAGAAAAATGAAGATTGAACAATTATGATCTATAACACACAAAATGAGCAAGACGTTATACCTGACCACAAGACCAGTCTGACCCGAGGAGAAAACGGTATATGTTCTTCTGTCAGAGCCTGATGCTGGGTTGATAACCTGTGCGTAATTTTGGGGCACAGTTGAAGCTGCACCTCAATCCGGCTGAACACCCACCTGGGCCAGATGGTGATAAGAGCCGACTTTCTGATTGGTTTATTGCATGCTTGGCCTAAACTCACTTGTGAATTAATCAAGGTACTTGGGCGCAGTTGATTGGTGCATCCCACTGTGTGCTGCTGGCGCAAGGAGCAGGACAGGACAGGATGCCCCTGCATCCCTGGCACAAGCCGGCAAAGGTGGCTTTTGACACACCTTGAATAAATTAAATCCATTGTGCCTTGCACTTTCCACTCGCACTTTAGATCAGTGTAATATAGGGGCCTTTGTCTTGCTAATTTATGCTGAAATTTGCATGGACAAGACAAACTAAAAATGCTAAATTTGTGTGAAAAAGTTGAATGAGAGCACCAAGAACCACAACTCTGCAGGGAGAGCTGTAGGTGAGTGAACTCCTCGAGAGTGAGGTGAATTTCAGGTGAGCTGTGACTCTGGCCTGAAAGCCGATGAACTGGATAATATAATTCTCTCTCAAGGCACATTGCACTGATTTTTATTTTTTGTTTTATTTAAATCATTTCTTCTGCTAAGTGATGTTGTCAGTCCTGCCTTTAGTTGTAAATGTTAAACATGTTTAAAACAACCTTAAAGGGATAGTTCAGCTTATTTGAAGTGGGGTTGCATGAGGCACTTATCTACAGTTAAATGTATCACCTACAGTAGATGGCAGT
Organism: Lutjanus argentimaculatus; assembly: GCA_034769285.1. NCBI lineage: Eukaryota > Metazoa > Chordata > Actinopteri > Lutjaniformes > Lutjanidae > Lutjanus > Lutjanus argentimaculatus. The sequence goes on from JAWZSL010000026.1 coordinate 1,876,339, forward strand.
TGGCATGCTCCCAGTTAGAAGAAGCATAGAGTACCAGCACAAAAGCTAAGCAATGAACTGCTGTGGGCAGAGTTCAGCAAAATGTATTTTAGCCACTTAAAATAAGACCATTAAAAAATACATATCACGCTATGTTTTTACTGTTTTTGCCGTCAGTCAATTCTTTCCCACTGAACCCACATTTTAAAATATTGTTCTCTGTTGTTCAACCAGACTCCACTGGTGAAATGAGTAATTTTACTATGCATAACATGGGAGCTGCTGATCTACCACTGCCTCGAGCAGTTAGTTAGTAACACAGCACACAAATAACACATACCACAAATAAACACAGATCAAGGCAGCAGTTGACCAGCAACTCCTGTGTTATGCATGGTAAAATTACTGATCTTACAAATAGAGTCTGGTTAAGGGAGAGAAAGCTATTATTTTGTATTATTTTGCTTATATAATAATGCTTTCCTGTTGGAAAAGGCTGTCTGATGGCAAGGTAAAGCAGTGAACAGTGAACTCTTAAACTAATACTGATTTTTTTTTTACTTGGGCCTTTTCAAGTGGCTAAAATTCATTTTGTTGTTGACCCTGTCCACAGCAGTACATTGCTTAGCTTCCATACTGGTACTCCCTCTGCTTTTCCAAACTGGTGGCATGTCAACTACCACCTGCTGTAGGTAATACACTGACTATGGATAAGTACCTTATACAACCCTACTTCAAATAAGCAGAACCATCCTTTTAATAAGAACAACAGACAGCAACTGGATCAAAAACCAAATGATTCGACTCATTAAACACCACACTCTGTGTTTTTATCTTCTGAAGGTGAACACCAGTCTGGTCCAGACTTGAACAGAACCAGTCTGTCCTTGTCAGTTCAGCTGTTAGTGAGCTCTAACTGAAGGAATCTACAGACCAAAGAAGATGACAGTAAAGCACAAAACACCTGCTGCCTTTGATGATGATGAAATCAAAGCGGCTCTGACGATAACCCACTAGGCTGCCCGCAGCTGACCCACTGATCCTAATAGGCCACAGCTGAACTGTAATATAGTGAGTACATGAGAAGCTAAACTAGAAAGTAGCCATGGACTAGAAGTACTGTATGTGGACAGAAAACAGCAGAAAAGCCTCCACGAGAGAACAAACTGCTTCCACTGCATCATGCATTGTTAGATGGAGCAGAACGGAGGGTGTGGCAGACAGGATGCGAGGGCAAAACTTTGATCAGGAGTTAAACTCAGGGCTTTTCAAGTTGGCAGCTGTTTTAATTGACTACTGAATGTCAGCTTCCACACAAGAACAAAGCATCTCTCACTAAAGACCGGATAACACCCTCCATAACCTCTCTTCCTGCTCAGACAACCAATCACAGCTCCCTCCTCCGAGCTCCTTCCTTGCCTGCTCCAATCATGGTTTCCACCAGCCTTGACTGACAGCTGTCTGTGAGGAGGTGACAGATGACTGACTGATCCTGACATGCTGATTGGCACATGTCAGACCGGGAGACATGTTGCCTACACCATCACGCATGCAGACACACACTCAAACGCACACAAGTACATACAAAGCTGAGGCGAACGGTCCAGGCTTGAATAGTTCAAAGGCAACGTGCCTGACTTTGCTCGCAAGTGTGTTTGCTTCTTCGTGTCAAAGGCAGTGGTATAAAGTACCGGGAGTTGTAGATGGTTCTTAAACAACCTCTACAACAAAACGTTGTCAAGGAGAAACATTCGGAAAGCAGACTGCAGCTCAAGCAACTTTGTGGATTCACATTAACATTCTGTTGTGCTCGATGCAGGTATAGTAGCAAGTGAAAGGAAACAACTGTGCACAATTAATACTTAATTATATTGACTTTGGCCATTTGCCAGTTTGGCCAATGACTGGCCAGTGTGTAATTCTCTTTGGAGATTAGCATAAGCAAGATGTTAACCAAAACTGTGACTGAGCAGTCATTTTAAAATGTCAATTTATTGCTTTCTCCAGGATTTAATAATGTCAGTGTAACTGCGTGTGAATATATGTGTGTGTGTATACGTATGTGTGCAGGGCATCTAGTTAAAATGTCAGTTAATATGTTGTACTTAAATGGAACAAGACTTTTTATGTGCAATAACCAACAAAACAGAACATTGTGTCATTGTGTGTGTTTGTGCATGTGTGTCAACCTTGCATATCTTAGAGAGTGATGTTGTGGATGCACAGGCCGTGTTAACTTGGACCTAAGACAAGACCTAAGACTGCAGTTAGTTAATGTCACATTTTGTATTTGTTCAGTTTTAGTCAAGATTTAGTCAGTGGAAATCATTTTTAAAGTTATTTAAAGTCATGATTTTATTCAATGTTTCAGTCATAATTCCAATGAGAAGTAAGCATATGTTGAACTGTTTGGTCATCTAAGCTGAGAAAGTGTTACTGTCACATTCATATGCATAAGTCATTACTGATGTGTCATTATTGGTTCAGATACTGATCATGTTTATTACCTGTTAAATCAGACTTTTTATATTTTATTATATTTTTTTATTTTCTTATTTATTTATTATATTTTTTATATTATATTACTGAGGTCTTCTGCTAAATTCGACCTCATGTTTCACTCAGCTGAATTCTGATTTAATAAATCAGCAATATAAAAATGTGTAAAGGGCATCATTAAGGCAGAAGCATTACCTGGAATTATCACATTTATTCACTCTGCATGGAACTAAAATTAATACTGAATTATGTTGAATGTTTGCTGAATGAGTTACTGTCTGTTTATGAGTCGCTAAAAATCAATAAATTCATTATCTTTTAGAAGGAGAACATATTTATCGTGAGCTCTGCTCTGTTAAATTTAAGAATAGGTTAATGGAGCAAGGAAATGCACCCTGAATCCACACAGAACTTTGAGCTGACTTTATACTAACATCTTTAATCCTAAAAGAGAACTGACATACATGTTTTCAAATCAACCAACTTACATAACTGATATTCACCTTGGCAGACAGTGTGGGACTGTGTTTTCAGGTGTCTTTTCAAATTGGTTGTATTTTCCTGCACATCTTTAATCCACAAGGTGCTCTATCCTCATTAGGAACAATGCTCTGTCAGTCGGTCTTTCGGTGTGTATTTAACAGAAAAGTATCCACGGGTCGTCTCTCCTTTCTTTTCTTTTTCTTCCCACCTGACAGTCGATGGCGGTGAAGATGAGACATGCACTTTTAAAGCTGGCTAGATTTACGGTAAGTGCTTTGAGATGGCTGATTACTGTGATCTAACTTAGCCTGTCCACCCGAACAGAGCAATCTACTTTGTCTTGTCTTTACTTGTCAGGGCATAATGAAGAGATTTCATTGTAATTTTTGTTGTCAGTATTTATTTATTTATTTTTTTTTTCTGTTGTTGGTGTCACAATTTAGTCATGAAATAATGGGACATCAACAAATACTGCATCAACATCTACAATGACAAAATTAACACTGTATCTGGGGTCACAAGAGTCCAGGTGGGAATGGGGGAGGTAAAGGGGGGAATAAATGGGGCAGAAGGGCTATAGCAGATGAGTGGGTGATGGAGGGGTAACGTTGGGGGTGGTGGAGGGAGATCCAAGGCGGGGGATTCTGGGTAATCAGGTGGAAGAGACTGTGATCAGTGACATTTAAGAGGTGGGCCACACTGCAGGGCACATCTGCTAGGACACACACACAGACACACACACGTTGAACACACACACACACACAAACAACTGTCAGCTCGTATCTCCTGATGAGCAGACAGGCGGACAGGAGGAAAGAGGAGGTGAATGGGAGAATAGGGAGGGAGTGAAATAAATACCTCCCGCTGAGGCGGCAGCATCCTCTCCCTCTGAAGAAAGTTGTGTACACATGCGACTGTGAAAACACCTCGATACTTTTGAATGACACACACAAACACACACAGACATTAATTATTCCTCTGTTTTATTTTCTTTTTATCCCCCAGGCTCCCCCTCCCTCTGCCTCTTCCTGAGTATTTTACATCTCCTCATTAAAACAAAAGTCTCTCTGCAGGTAGAAAACAAACTTTATCAATCAGTCCGCGTTGAGTCTGTGGACAGATCTGAAAAAGGACAACAGAAGAGGACAGTGTGGCGTGGTGTGCGTGCCACTTCTCTGTACCACCATGTAGCTGTGGTTGGGGGCATTACCAGTTTGTGCCTGAACCTGTCGTACGCGATCACTACACCACCTTCACATCACAGCCACCGGGCTTCACACACACACACACACACACACACACTCGACCCAGATCCGCACTGATACTGAGAGACTTCACAGACACGACTGCATTCAGACATGTGATAATCTGACAACATGACTTCAGGCTCCATCTCACTCATCACACATACATGTACACAACACACAACACACAACCTTTATGTACAGAGGACTGAGAAAGAAGTGTGTGGTCTTCTAACGTCTGCATAGACCTGAGGCAGTGGACCCTCAGAGAACATAAACTACAGTATCAATTAATCTTTCTGTCAGCTCATCTCTTCTCTGGCTTTCACACTTTCTGCCAGCCAGTGATTTTAACTGTCCTACTGTTTTATTATCTCTATCTCCTCTCACCTCCCAGCCCTCAGCAGAGGATCTCAGATCTAAATAGGGATGCACCATAGAGTGTTTACACCTACATCAATGTTTAGTTAGTAATTCAGATGCAACAGAATGAACAGCAGAATGAATTACACCCTGAATATTCAATTTAAGCCTATTTTAGAATGTCTAAACCGTGCAAGAAGTTCAGGTAATAGTGTGGAAGCGATTTAAACTCACGGAGAGGGACTTGGTAAGCAGGAAAGGGCACAATATTTTGCATAACTAGGGTTAATAGATACATGGTTCAAGCTGGCTCCTTCGTCTTGAAATGACGACAATTTTGCCTTTTATTTTCTATCTCAACATAGTGAATTACTTTGTTCACCGAGTCCATACACAGCTAAAGACCTTAATTGTTACAAAGGTTTGGAAACCTACAGCCAGATGTGTATAAAGATGGGTGAAAGAGACACAGTATCATCTTATCAGTGTAAAGTATTGTGAAAGCCAGATCTGTCATAAACATATGAACAATTAAAACAATTCTTAAAAATTAAAACCATCCATTTTCAGTACATTTGGTTGACCAAAACTGATCATGGCAAGCAAGAAAAATCAGGAACAGTATCGGCCTGAAATTAAGTGCCAATATGACAGGCTGATAATCTAACCATGCGCAACAGTATGTCGTATGTACAGTACGGTGGTGTTTTGAAGTGTCCAAAATAGATAACAGTTACTATTTGCAATGACTGCTCAGCATCAGTCATGCAAGGAGGAGCCAAACCTCATTCTTTCAAGACTACACATTTAATGGCCCATCTTAAGAGCCGTCATCCCGATCATTCTGACAAATCTGTGAAGAACAAAAAGAAACTGGCACCAGCAAAAACAACCTGTCAGCAGTAATTTTCTTACTTTTCTCAGTGAATGTTTACATTTTGAAAAGCCTTGTATTTTATGTCAGTATCTGTCATGACAGACTTGCTGTTCTCTGCAATTAGTTGGAAAAAATATATGTGTGTTTATCGGTATCGGCTAAAATGAGCTGGAAAAATATCGGCATATTTACAAGAATCCAACATGCATCCCTACGTCTAGGAGCTAGTTAGGAGCTCCTTTTCTTTCCCCTTCCCTGTTTTGCTAAATTTTTGCCTGCCCGTCCTTTACCAAAGGGCAGGTGCTTTCTTTTGTGTGTGTACGTGTGGTGCATGTGCCCGGGAACCCTCCACACACCTGTCTGTGCTAGCCATCATCCCCTCTGACAGCTGCCACTGTCCTGACCTTGGGCATTGTGGGCTACGTGGTTTTGAAGTGATTGACGAATCGTATCCTTTCATTCATTATTGAAAGAGGAGATCAAAACCGCGGCACCTGGGATATCGCCGTAACAGCCTGGCAGACCAGACAGAGGTAAAGAGGGGAGGGAGCAGGAGGAGGAACGTGGGAGAGGGAGAAGGTCATCTGAGCAAAGAATTGCAGGTGAGAAGTAAGGGTGAGGGAGGGGAAGCGCACAGGGAGCAGGAGGGTGAGCATCCTAAACAGCAGCATCACTCTTTTTTGTTTCACTCTGCACTTTTTATCTTATTCTAGCATTAGTTCAGAGAGTCCTGAGGTTCATTCTGTGTCCAGCCTTCTGTTTAAAAAAGGCTGAAAAGATCTAAACATCACAGACAAGAGAGAGTAAAAAGTAGAAAGGGTGAATATAGCTTTCTCCACTTAATAATCTATTCGTCTTATCTATTTGCGGGTATTAAAGAATTACACTTTTATGAAATTGATGAACTTAGTCATTCACACTCACACCAAGATCTCACATGAGAGTCACTGAGGTCACATGTGAGTGGTTAGGTTCACCTCACCTGAAGCAAAGACATCATATTCTGAAGGTGTCTTACCTCTGGGGCACTGCGAACAGGCGGACTTAATATTTTAGGCTGTTGACTACTTGAAGTCCATCCTGACTACTGACTAGGCATTTTCACATCACTTCCTAATTAAAGGGATAGTTTGGAGTATTTAATTTGGGGTTTAATGAGGGTGTTAGTCAGTTAGACAGAGTCTGTCTACAGTAGTAGATTGCTTAGATTCTGTGCTGGTCACCTTCTCTGCAAACTGGGGGCGTGTTGACTCAAGCTGGGTATTCTTATGATAAATTACAAGACCAGTACCAATACCAGTGCCCTTCAAGTGATAACAATACCAACAGTAGTTCATTCGCTACTTTTTTTCTGAAGGTTCTTCTTTATGAAGGCAAGGCAAGGCAAGGCAATTTTATTTGTATAGCACCATTCATACACAAGGCAATTCAAGGTGCTTTACAAGAACTTAGAAATACATTAAAATAAAACATAAAAATTGCATTTGAGATCATTATAAACAAAAGCTAAAAGCAAGACAATAAATAGTAAAAACATTATAGAAAATGCATTTCAAAAGCAAACATAAAGCAAAAGCAACAGCTGACAAATATAAAAACAATAACTACAGATTATTCTAACAGTAAGTCACATATCTACTTCACTGGTAAGCTGCAGTAAACAGTAGTGTTTTTAGCCCTGATTTAAATGAGCTGACAGTTTCAGCCGACCTCAGATATTCTGGAAGTTTGTTCCACAGGTGGGGGCATAGAAACTAAAGGCTGCTTCACCTTGTTTGGTTTTGATCCTGGGAACACTGAGTAAACCTGTTCCAGATGATCTGAGGGGCCTGGGTGCTTCATAACGTACAAGTAAATCAGAGATCTATTTAGGCCCAAGACCATTTAGTGCTTTATAGAAAGTAACAAGATTTTAAAGTCTATCCTTTGACACATGGGAAGCCAGTGCAGTGACTTAAGCACTGGTGTAATGTGCTCCACTCTCTTGGTGTTGGTGAGGACTCTGGCAGCAGCGTTCTGGACGAGCTGCAGTTGTCTGACTGATTTTTTACTCAGACCTGTGAAGACACCGTTACAATAGTCCAGCCTGCTGAAAATGAAAGCATGAACAAGTTTTTCTGCGTCTTCTTTAGACAGAAATCCTTTAATTCTTGCTATGTTTTTAAGGTGGTAGTAGGCTGATTTAGTAAATGTCTTTATGTGACTATTGAAATTTAGGTCTGAGTCCAGAACTACACCAAGATTTCTGGCTTGATTTGTAGGTTTTAGTGTCATGGATTCAAGGTGAGTACTCACTTTTGATCTTTGTTCTTTGGGGCCAAAAAAACTATCTCAGTTTTGTCTGTGTTTAGCTGTAGAAAATTGAATAACGCCTGTGCTGATTAGCTGCAAGCAAACCCATATACAGTAAATAGTCTTTTTCTTTTTGTCAGTCTGGCTACCAAAAGGATTGAATGCAGGTATTGTTTGACTGGAATCAATTAATACCTTGACAGTATTGAGTACTGACACACAGCCCTAATGTTGATCGTCATCTACTATAGGTAATACACTGACTATGGTTTCTCATATAAACCAAAATTAAATAATCTGATCCACCTCTTTCAATCATTTGACTGTAATGACTCATATGTGACATCATGGTGTGAATGAAACAGCAGAGGTTTAAATGCAAAAGAAGAGAAGATTTTAAAATAGATTGCCAGGAGGAACAGCATCTCTCTACGTAGGCATGACTAATGTCTAATTTTGAACTTTTTTTCCGACACTTCGGCACAGAGAGTGAAACAACAAAGCACACTTTTACACCAGAAAAGGTGTTAAGGTTGTGACTGCCTGACGTCACCCCACAGGAAATGTATCTGAAGACTGTGGTATCAAACCCCACGGGGAAACACTGACGTCAGTACTGGTGATGAGTAATTTATGCTGTACTCATTTGTACTGGTGCCCAGAAAAATTCAGGCAAGGACCAGGAGCACGTCTCCGGTGCCCATGCTTGCCACACACTCTGAACTTTGTCCCACAATCTTCAGCGTTTCATCTGCCTTTCCAGTCTTTTATCAAACCGGCCTTCATCAGACTCCACCATCCTCGCCCTGTGTTCACCTCTATCCTCTTTTCATCTCTATCCTGTAGCATTGATTCTGAGCTGAGCTGAAGCATGGGCTCTCTATTCAAAAGGAGTGCATGTTATGTCCTCTGGCAATGGCATTTACCTGTTACCTGTGTGGGAGCGGAAAACTTAATAGCTTTAAGTTTCACTTCTCAGACCTGCTTCTCTCATTCAACGTCTTTGTCGCTCTGCCCTTTTCTTCATACATTTTAACTAATTTGTTGTTGTCGGGTATGTGGGAGGCATTTTCAGTATGTGCGTGTGTGTCTGCTTATGCCTGACTGTGCATGAGTCCATATGCTCTGTGGATGCAAGTATGTGTGTGTAAATGTGGATGTTTGTTTCCTCTACTTCCTCCTTTCCACAGTGACAACATCTGCCACCAACTGCAACACACACCATGTCTTCTTGTCTTCCCCCCCCTCCCTCCTTCTCTCCCTCCCTCCTCAGACAAGGGCAGCTCAGTGACACACCGTTTGAAGGGCAGACTCCGTCTCGGTGAGCGTTCCTCTTACAGACTCAAATTAATTCAATAACACTGACAAATGTCCTTGCCAAGATACAATATGACTTTCTTTTCCCACTGTTTACTTACTTCCACGTTTATGGACATATGCGATAGCTTAACGCGCAAATATAGGCGCACGTAGAAGGTCAGACACTTTCCTATCCCAGCACAGATGTTTACAGTAATAGCAAACAAGCCAACTGATAATGACTAAGAAAGTACAGTCAAGAAGTGTTTGAGGCATATATGCTTATTGTTTGCAGAATAATTCATCTAGCTGTTCAATTTCTCAGTGTGTCGGTGAGCTGATGGAGTGGATATTTTTAGATTTCTTTTGGGTGAAAATTTAAGAGATGCTCGGGAGGGTGGTTTAAAGAGATGGTTGTTCAAAATGTCTTTAATTATCTTGCTGTCACAAATACTCTTTGAGACAAACTTGAGTTGCGCTTGTTTGCAGGTATACTTTTTCTCATTTCCACCAAAAAAGTCATTAATAGCAGTAGTTGTCCCAGTTTAACAAGCAGGGTGGTGGGCGAATCAGTCATTACTTTCTCTTAGTTTCATGACTGAAGTTCTTTTAACAGCAGGAGTACCACATGATTCGAGCTACCTGCAGTTTTCTACCAGATACCAGAGGAAAATTGCACTAACCTTTGCTGTAACACTCAGACTAGGCCACACAAACATGCAGGAGTAAATTCCAGTGGGGAATATGAACCTTTCAGGGCTAACTGAACAGATTCTTGGCCTGGGCTCAAAAGAAAAACAAAAACAATATTTCAAAATTGTCCATGTACTGACAGAAAAGAAAACAGTCATCGGCACATAATGCAAAGAGACAGGACAACTCATTCAAACTCTGCATAACCTGAGTTCATGTCACGGGAGATACAGAAACACACTGTGAATCTGTGTGTGTATATATAATGAGATAGTGAATCATTGGACTAAAATAAGACAGAACAAATATGATTACAGAATGAGTTCTTTTATTGTATATTTCTAATTCTTGTTAAACTGCTCCTCATATATGATTCCATGCTATTCTGAAATTACATCCAAAAGACCAAAACTGCTGTTTCTTTGCTAAGGAAAATGAAATACATGACTATACTTCTTTTGGTGTTTGAATAGGTTACTATACAAGTTATTGCACATTAGTGTCTGTGTAATAGTCTTTTTATGCAGCATGACCATGAATCTGCTAAAGACAGAAAGTTTCAAGACTTCACCTTGCATATCACCAAAGGCTGCCCTCTAATAGTCAAATAAATCATTAGCTGGTGAACAGAGTCTTTGTCACCCAAGTTTTCATTAAGTTAGTTAGTCACAGAAAAACAAACCCACCCTAAACTCCATTCAGGAGCTGTGCCTTGCCGTTAGGCCCGTGACGAAACTATCAGCACTGATGCTAACTGTGTTGTAGCTGCCATTAGTTAGTAAGCACAGTTAGCAGTCTTATTAGACTGGGACCGGGAATACAGTACAGAGATGATTCACAGCAGCTGTGACCAGGACTCTGAAACTGGAGACGATGAAGACACTGCAGGATCAGGCCAGAAATGGAGAAGTGAAACAGTTGAGGAGCACGTTTGTAACGTAATGACTTAATTTGTAAATATATACTAGGGTTGGGCAATATGATTAAATTTTCAAACCAGCCACCATTGTTTTCCTTACTAAACTAAAAAATACAACTGAACACCTTCTGAATCCAAGTTTCTCCTTTTCACCAAACAAGCTTTAATTTCCTTCCCATAAAACATACTTCATTCTTCATTCAAAAACCAACAGACAGAAACAAAATAAAACTCACCAAAACCATCTTGGTTAATCTCTCCACTCTGTCACCAACTCTGGTCTGGGCGAAATTCATCCATAATCCACAGAGTTAGATGCATCACCCAGAAACCAATATATTCATCCTCGTCCATCCCGAGTATATATCATCCATCGTGCTGATAAGCCTGTGAGGATTTGTTTTTGTGAAGTTTAAGTTATTTATTCTTGTGTTTTGAGCATCAAGACTTGTGTGGGGTTATACTGTGTTGAAATAAATAAACAAAATGTTTCTTGCTGTTTGTTCTGACAAATTCAAAATGACCACTTTTACCGTTTCATTTAACAGGTGGCTCCTTCATGCCTCAAAAATATTTATTTAATCTATATTTTGCAATGACAGGAAATGGTTTGAACTACAAACTACTAATTGACTAGGTAAATCTTAAGTTGGAGGCAGCCCTCACCCCACCTCATCTCTCTCAAACAAGAATCTGTGGGTTCTAAAGCCCAGGCAGTACATCTATACACATATATCTGTCTCACATAAATGCATACACAAATACACACTGAGGATGGGGTCACCTCTGGCAAATGGACATAAGAGAGAAAGCTGTAGCTGGGAGCAGAGAGCTTGAAGAAGATTTTTTTTAAAAAGGCTCGATTACAAAAGCTTTCCCTGTGGAGTACAGCAGATAACCCCCCCTCGAGCACACACACATTTTAAGTAAGGGACAAGAGAGAGTGAAAGAGAGTGATGTTTGAAAACTTCAAAGCTAGTCAGGAATTCAAAGTTCAGAGTTTCCTTTTCCCGATTCTTCTCGCAATTTGTAAGTCAATGTGGGGAGACGTGTAGGTGTGTGTGCAGAAAGCAGCATATGCCAGTATCTTGCAGTCAAATACAAGCATGTGGACTATAGAAAAGAGACATATAGAGACAGAGTGAGCAGTCATTGGTATTCTGTGTCCTTTACAGTCTGACTCAGTTGAACTACAGATAAAAAGGACAAGTGATTTCAGGAAAGTACATACACCACCTCTCACCTCACTCACTCCCTTTCCCTTGCACTTCATTGAATGCCCTCTCGCTTCCCTTCGATTCCTCCTCCTCCTCCTCTCCTCCCCTCCAGCTCCAACCCGCCCTCTTCTCTTTGCTTCTCCGCCTTAACTCGCTGCCCCGTCATCTCCACCTCATCCTGCGCCTCTGCTCTGTCTCGTTCCTCCTGTCTCATGCTGTCATTTAGCATTGCGGCCGATGATGAAGCGTTCCATCAACCCTCCCCAATGCAGTCAGCACTTTTATTCATTCACTCCTTCATTTCTGTCCCTGCATCTCTCTTGATTTCTGTCCTTTATTATTTATATCTGCCTTTATGATTGTGATGACAAAGGGTGAGCACAGAGGAATACTGTACAGGCGCAGCAGCACAGGTTTAAACATCAACAAGTGCACACAGTTCTTGGTAGAAAAATGTTTAACACCAACGCACATCCACAGATGCGGCTAATCTATCTTCTGTTTCAGCCGTACAAAACAAATTGTGTGGGTCAAGACCTGCTTTTCCTTTAGTCTGTTGATGAGATAAACAAGTATTCTATCTCCTTCTCCCCTCTTTCTCTCTCCAGGTGACATCACATACCTGTATTAAACGTGACACTCTCGTTAATCCACATTCAGTCAGCCACTGAATCTCCTGAACGCACCCCGCACCAATCCAGGTACACAAACCTGAGCCAGGAGAGCTCATGAATAGCTAATGGGAAAGACACAACAACGCTCTGATTCACAGAAAATGGCCTTTACACCATCAGCTCCACTATTGGCTGCCGGTCGGGAGAGAGATTGATCGAACATAAAGGGTGAGAGAGTAAAGCGATATGTGTCTGGGAGAGAGAGTAATTGAGTTGTGTGGTGTGTGTGTGTGTGTGTGTGTGTGTGTGTGTGTATGTGTCTGTGTAAATGAAAGAGAGCGAGTGTAAGGGAAAGAGAAGAGAAATGGAAGATATTATATGAAGTTATTGGAAAGAGAAAGAAAAAGTAATTTCACACGCAGCCCATCTGCCAGTCTGTCTGAAGGGCTTATCGGCACGCATGATAAACAAACTTGATAAACGAACACATACAACAGTATTTTCTTCCCTCTCACAGACACACAAGCACTCGGCATGTGTTCTTTTCTATAACAATATAACGTTTTTGGGAAAGACGGTCTGGAGAGGCCTCAGTTATTGTGGTCTAAATAAAGAGGGAACCAAGATATATGAATTCAGCCAACCCTGGATGGTGTTTACCATAATCTAGTCTATCTTCACCTTTACCTGTCTCTCTTAAAGGGCTAATTTTGATTTTTTGAAGTGGGCTTGTATGAGGTACTTATCCATAGAGAGTGTATTATCTACAGTAGATGGTGGCTAGCATGACTCCAGTTTGAAGAAACAGCAGGAGTACTGATTAGGGATGTTTATGATTAATAAATTGATCAATATCATTTTGTAACAGTTTAAGTGTAAGTTATATTTAGAATATTTTCACCGCTGCTTTACCATTTCGTCAGACAGCCTTTTCCGTTGGGACACAGCTGTTAAAAAATGCAAATATCACTCTTTCCAATGCCACCACACTCCCTTGGGAAAAAAGGACCACTGTCTCAATCACTTAGTTTATTTAAGTTATTGTGTGTTTTCAAAGGGCAAGATTGGATCCACTGAAATCTCACAATAAGCCAAACAAACTAACCAATCAAGGCAGCGATAGACCAGCTTCCTGTGTTCTTCAAGGTGAAATTAGTGTTTTTACGGTACTGGAGGCTTGCCAATGCCATCTACTATGACTAACCATTGTTGATAAGTATCTCATACAATGCCACTTCAAAAAATGAACTATCCCTTTAACTTCACCCATTCTCTCTAGCTCTTTCTCTCCACAGTATTCTACAGAAGACCTGATGATAGGAGTAAAAAATGTCCAGAACATTTCAATGTTTTGGTCTTTGGCATAGTGACACCTCTGCCTCTGGCACAGGTTGACAAGCCATGTATCGCTGGCAAAAAGAGGGTTTCTCCTGTGATTCCTTCTGTAAGGAGTCGATGAGTGTTTATGAAAAAGGTCTGTGCACAAGCTAGCTGTGACAGCCAAAAACTCACATCTATAAAGAAAACAACAAAAATCCAAGCTGCGCAACTCAGAGTGACACTCATTTTGTTCAACAGTGACGCTGACAAATCATGACTTAAAAGGAAATTACAATTTTCAAAAAGAGCTTTAATGTTTTAAGTACATCGGTATAATAAGAGATATGGGAGTGAGACAGGAATAAACAGTGGATGTTTATTCAAGGGAGAGAGCAAAGCAAACAGGCACAATGACAGCACAAATACTGCAACAACTGCTATCGTTACTGGGGGCCTCTTTGCATACAAACTCCAAATATCACTTTGATAAAGTCTAGGTCTAATTAATCAAGCTAATCAGCGGGGGACCTGGCAGCTAGTCCTCCCTACTCTGCAGTCTCTCTCCCTGGCTGGGATTCTGCAGCAGTTTCCTCACTGAGGAGAGCAACTATTGGCTCAGGAGGTTTTCTTGCATATTAAAACTGCTCTACAACACCTAAAGCAAAAATGTGAACACGGTAAATGTGAAGGAAAATACTTCTCCCCTCTCATAATATAAGTTAACTACTTTAAACTTCCTGGGAGTGAGCTTGCTGTACAGGCTTAAGGTTAAAAGTCCAGCGTTTGAAGAAGATTCATACAAGAGGAAAATTGCTCAAGTTCACCAACCATTTCAAGGAGATAATGGAAAGAAAGACTGGCCTGATATAAAAATTAAACATTTGCTATTTATGCAAAATCGCAAAATTTAAAGAGAAGGCAGATAAGACTGATCTCTCCAAAACTCAGAAACCCACACCAAAACAATCCAGATAGATAAATAGCACTATAGACCCCAGGGAAAGCATGTATTTTTAATTTTTAGGGTGACTTGCATCTTAAGAAAATAACACTTTACCACTGATCTAATGTCTAATGTTTTAGGGTAGAGTTTTGTAATGCAACAACTATGATAAGGGATGTGCATGATTAGTCAACCTTCCCTAGTCATCACCAAAAATACTAGTAATACTACTAATGTACAACACTGTTTAACTGTTGCCTCTAGCCATGGCTGCAGTCCTGGCAGGCAGCACTCCATGTTGTTATCCAGGTGCAAAGTGGGACGAAGATGAAATCTCATAGAACAAGCGCAGTTTGTCAGTATTTCGATATTGAAAATGAAAATAAGGTTGTATGTGGGCTATGTGAAAAAAAAAAGGTAACCACTCAAGAGGAGCAATGCGTAACCACATTCAGTGCAGACATGGACGTTAACATGCAAGGAGAGCAAGCTACTGCTGCTAGCGCTGCTAACGTTAGCCTTGCTGTGCAAACCAGTATGACACTCTTTACCCAGAGACGCTGCGATCCCGCTCAGCCTGATAAGATAACGCATTTAGTGAATTGTTGTCATGTATTATAGGGTTATGTACAATGTTCATAATGTACTGGGAAAAAATGCCTCATATCTGCAGCATTTAAAATAGGATTTGGTCATTGAAGAATGTCATTAATGGTTTGAAATGGCTCTTAATGCACACAATATTTTTTTCAGACAATGTTTAACCTTATTGATAAATTGTGCTCAATTTTGACTGTTTATTAACAAGAACATCCCCACCTATAATGACCCAAGAAAATCTAAACAAGGTAAACATAAACCCTGCAAATGTATGTTAGCATATTCCCGCACCAGCATAGCATACTATGTGCTGATGAAATATATCATAACTAAGACATTTTACTGACTGCAAAACATAGTATACATGATGTATGATGGTGCTCGCACATAATGTACGCAAATCTAAATTAGTGTTAAAGCCAAAGGACACCACAAGCAGCAAATACAGTGTAATTTCACAGGTGCTCATGTACAATGGAATAATTTATGCAGCACAATAAGTTGTCACATCTGTGCTAAGTGATGTGAAAGGCATGCCACTCCATTTTAACATTCGAATAATCTAAAATAAACCATTTAAATTCATGAGTGTTCTCTTCAGGTAGACTGATGTTGAGCGATAATCATGAAACACAAGGCAGCAACTCAAAAGACTATCTGACGACCTCTTTTGGATAAACTAGTGATAGTGTTTTCCAAATTCTCATTCCATTAATTCTAACATCATCCCTGAACTGATTAAACTTTCAAAAATTTGCCAGTATAAGGATGTGCATGATCTCTCATGGTTTACATAACAAATTGCAACTGTGATGGACAGCAGTTTCACTTTTGATCTACTTAATATGTATTCATTGGAGGGTGTAAAAGTAAATGGGCAGATATGTCAAAATATAATAAAAGACTCCTGATATAAAGTAAAAGGAACAAACCTTGGATTGTGAACTGACTTTTATACTAGAGGAAATCATCTATCTAAAAAAAAAATCAAAAATTTTAAGCTGCTCATGGCTGCAGCTCTCTTTCACAAAGGTCAAATACGAGAGATATCTGAGAGAACAGTTCATGCACACATCATGCTATTTGAGATGTGAAATGATGAGATAACAGGCATACATGGTCATGTCATGCAATTCAATCTCAAAAAAGACTTGACATGCAGTCAGAAAGCGGAGGGAGTCACACCCCTCTGCACTGCTAAAAGTTTTAGCAAACCTTCATCTCCCCTGGGATCTTTTCAGCAGACGGTGGCATATGCAGCAGGAATGTCGCAATCACTCTTGTGCTGTGTGGGTGCTAAAGGCATAGCTATGGTGACAGGGACAACATTTTCATTTTGCACAGAAAGCAGACAAATTCAGCACCTCCCAAAATGACTTTTTTCCGTAGCGGAATTCACAAAATGTCAACCCACTACTCATTCACACACAGGGCGAGGGACGGCACGAGGATATATCAGGAAGACACAAAGGTTGTGGTTGTTTCTTCAATAGGTTGAAAGATGTTAACTCTACATTTGTCAAGTATGATTAATGCAGTGGTTCCCAAACTGGGGGGCGGGCCCCCCTGGGGGGGCGCGGAGCCACTGCAAGGGGGGCGCGAAAGACCAGGGGAGAAAAAACGAACGAAACAAAGCTGAATAAATATGATCTATGTAGGGGGAATAAACAAATGAGTCTGCTGTTTCTATCCAGATGACCTTTATTTAGCTAAAATTTAACTTTGAATTCTTTTTTTTATCAGTTCCATCGCCAGTTATTGTTTACAATTGATTTAAAATTTTGTGGTGGGGGGCTTGAACTTTTATTGGCTTCCGAAAAGGGGGCATACTGGAAAAAGTTTGGGAATCACTGGATTAATGGAACAGGTAGAAACACAGTAACCTCATCAAGTATGTTGGTGGGTATCTATTTATCCCTGTGGGGAAATTCCAGTATCAGCTCCACTGCCCAATTAGCAATCCAACTACTATATGCAGCTGAACTCACATTTAGACCCCATTTATACCTGTTATTATCATGCAGTCTTACTGGATACCTTATCTAGATAAGGAAAAGGCATGTTATGGTCAATGTGTAAGATTTATATGGATTTATTGGCAGAATGTGACAAAAGGAATATAATGTGTTTTTATTAGATGCCACTAAATTCTGCACACTGGTCTTGTAATACAAGATGATTTTTTGAAGATTTTTTGTTCTTGATCCACAATCAAGAACAAAAAAAATTGTGTGAATGAGGTGTTTCCCGTACATTCATTCATTTGTGGCAACCTGACACACTTAATACATGGGCTGTCACAAATTAATTTTCTATTTTTGGAGCTGCGCTGCTCTCGCTGTCTGTCATTCCTTGATTTGCAAAACTCTAGCGAGATTTGTGCTGATCACTCTCGGGATTTTTTGCGGGTCTTGGGTTCCCTTCTAGAAACATCTGTGTGTTTCTGTCTCTCACAAACACAGGTGAAAAAATTCAAAAAGCGAGTTGTATTTTTTGGATGTCAATGTTGATTAATTGTTTTGATAATCGATGACTAATCAACAATCAAAACAGTTGTTAGCTGCAGTCCTAAAATGAATGTTTCCTCAAGAAACAATGAATGTCGTCATATTTCAAAACCCAACAATATTCAATATCCTATCATCAAGTTCAAAGAAAAGCAGTACATCTTTACATTTGAGATAAAGGAACTTGAGAAGTTTTGGCATTCTCAATCACTGATCAAACTGGGATCCATATACATTCAAACCAGTAAAAATGGGCAACCCTATCTCATCCGTTGTTGTTCCAACTTCCACAAAATGTGATAAAAGTTTTTTTTTTGTGACTGAATATTCATTATCATTTCAAGAGGTGTAGACATAAGGAACATAAAATGAAAGCCAAAGATATAATGGTACTGACAAACATAATTGGGCACTTGCCAATCAATAACCCATCATTATAAAAGAAAGGAGAATGGGGATCCAATTAAATGAAATTCTACACTTTGTACACTTTTTCTGTCACCCTCTATTAGCTATTTGGTGAGACACAATAGGCCCAAAGTGGAGTTTGCACTTATCTAAAGGAATATGACTTCATGCAACTTAAGAGGAAGAACAGATTCTGCTCCAGTGCATGCCATGCAACCTCAATTTTACTATCATACCAGCTGATCAGAGAATGCAGTGTGAGAGCCCAGCGGGGGACTCCTATTGGTCCCCAAATCCCAGTTTGAAAACCACTAGTGTAAAGAAAACTTATTGCTGCCAGGTGAAAGGTAAATGCAAAGGCCTGTGTTCAAACTTCATCTGATAAAATATGCAGTCATAAGACTGTATGGTAATACTCTGTGTAAATACAGTCTTTGAGACACACAGTTTAGTAGAACTAAAGAAAAACAGTGTCTTCCTTTTGGAATCTTTTAAAAAGTAGGTAAGCACAAACTCAAGAGTAACTTGTGAAATGAGAAACAGTTTTTCTGGTTTTACATATTTTTCTCACACTACTAATCTGCATATATTCAATCAAATATGAGACATTTCTTTAATATTAATATAGAAGATTGACTTTAGTGCAAATATATTGCAAAAGTGAAAATAAACACAAGGAGAACGCTTCAGCCATCATCATGCAGCTGTAGGTATCACTCCTGTGGCCACGGCAGCACAAGAAGGCCAACGCTTCTCTGACCTACACACAGCAGCTCCCTGAGCAGCAATATCCCATGGCCGCCCCTCGGGACAGCACAGCAGAGACAGGTAATAAGCTGCAATCTTACTGTGAATGCTGGAGTGCAGGCAAGACAGAGATAGATGGTACAGTAGAAATACATCTCACAAACACACTTAACCACTCTCAAAAACACACACACACACACACACACACACAACACAAACATAGTGGCCCACACACATCAGCACACCTAGCTGTAAAAGCTGTACTGTGAGGATGTATAGCTGAGTACAGCCTAATTGGAACATTCATTATTGTTACACTGAATTACAGCATTGTCCCTGATTCTATTGATCCCTGAAATGTGTTTGAAGGTGTGTGTGCACTTGTTGTGTGTGTGTGTGCGTGTGTGTTTGTGTATTTCCAGGCACATTTAACAGCCAAACCTCAATCACTAAACAGATACTTCTCAGATCTTTGATCTGACTCTTGACTTTGACCTTTTAGACTGCTTTCAACCAGGTCCTCACAGTCCTGACTGGCTGACAGACGCAGGCACTTATCACAGTCTTTCTGTCTCACACACACATACACACACACACACACACACACGTAGTGACAGGTCCTGTCTCCAGTTGACAGGGTTTTATATCAGCAAAGACATCAAGCCGCCCACAACCACCCTCCCTCCCCCCTGACCCTACGACCATGGCATGATGAGAGATGGGACAATCTGCTCTCTGACAGCTCCACTCATACAATGACACACACACACACACACCACACCACACACACACACACACACAAATCTCACAGACAGACATAGTCATTGTCTGAACACAAAATGATAGAGGGTAAACCTCCATTTAATATAGGCCTGCATCATATGCATGTGTGTGCGTGGATATCATAAGAAAACGTGTGCATTTGTGTGTGTGTATGTGTGCGTGTGAGTGTATATGTGTGTGGCAGTCTCTTAAGTGAAGGCTTTGTAAAACTCTTGTTCATCATAACTGTGATGTTCTAGCCCGAGGGCTTAGCGGCATAAAGCAATTTCCCTCTCGTTACACCAGGCGTATATTAACCTCCAGAAACCGTCAAAACACACAAACACTGACTCAGATATATACACACACACACACACACACACTGCTCTCTTGCCATTTATCTGTCGTGTCAAGTATAGTGGGGACTATTCTCTTGAGTAGTTTATTTATAATGCGGCTGTGTACTTCCTTATCAGCTTGCTAGTCTACTGAGTAAAATCTGTCTCTGGCTGTAGGCTTAGTGAAGGCTGTGTCTGAGCAGTTGGTGGATGCAAAGTCAGACAGACTCCAGAGGCAGTTAGAGGCTGTGTTAACCCACCTGTCCTGCCAGTGACTCTGCTATTTTGCAGTGTCTCCCTGACTTGTGCAGGTCCCATTTAAGCTTTCACTGCATCCTACTTTACTAAATCCTCAAATCTTAGCTGAAACAGACAAATAAATTAAAATAATTGGGTGGGGGCGGAATAATCTGTACTATAATAGCTGACTACACACACAATGCACAGCAGTAATTGCTTCAATACAATAAGAGTCATGTCATATTCACTAATCTGCTGTCCTGAGTTTCTCTTTTTAACAGCAACAACTATTCTTGACTGCACACTACACACTGTGCTACATACACTATAGTACTGCTGCAGCTTTCACTACACAGTAGCATAAGTTGGTTGGGCTCTAAAACACACCAGACACCACAAATGGTGGAATGTTGGTCGTGAGGTTGGCAACCACAACCTGTAAAAAAACACATTCAAGCTACAGAAACACAGATGAAAACAAAAAAATCCAAAAATTGAGGCACCAGACCAGAGGGGATGCAGGGCTTTCATCGATGGCCTATGTTCCTTGGAAATCATAAATGCCCAAGTTAGTAGTAGTAATAACTGTTCTTGAGGTTGCTGGCCACTAACAAAGTTTATGTTAGCCAGCATATGCCAAGTTTTTGCCGGTATCACATGTAGGTGTCCACTAGAAAATATAAATGGCTAACATGTCAGGGGGGGAAATATGCCAAAAAAGGTCATATATATAAGGTCTAAGATGAAAATAGCATTAAAAAAATCTAGATGACTTGTATTGAATATTGAAGTTTGCTGCATGCTGCGCATACAGCTGAATTAAGCTGTGACTTGGAAGAATGACATTAATTGCTACGTCTGGCAGAGTGACGCTATCCACAGTGCTGAAAGGAGTGTGGGTGGATTTAATTCTGGCATGTTAATTTAGCATTTAACATTTTACTTTGTTATATATGATCACATCCCCTATGTGGATGAGGAAACTTGTTTTTATTCCAGGTGAAGGAATAGAGTATTTGCGGATAATCCGACTTTTTAAGTACTTAAGGATCGAATCATCACCGAAGCGTGCGGCCCCAAACGGACAGACCAAAGTTTTTGCAGTGAGAGGCATCTTTTTGCATTTGTTTGGATGTGAAAAGTGTGATGCAGACTCGCAGTCCATGCAGAGAGGGAGAGGGAGAGAGAGAGAGGGACTGCTGAGTCATAATATTCTCAACATGATGAAACGTTTCATAAAGTCAGTCTAACATTTGATCGTGTGGTCAACTTGCTACTGTAGGAACAGTGGTTACAGCAAATGACCTGAAACAGGTCACAATCTAAGCATCATAGGCGTGCAGTTACTTAAACAAACAGGACTGCACCTCTGCTGTCATATGGCTATTCCGAACATATGTCCAGTAGTTGTTCTATATGGCCTGAAGTGGTCTAATACAGCTCAGCTTGAGACTGCTTCACCTCAGTTCACTGTAGCTGTATGAGCAGTTATGTTCTGCAAACGTATGTCTTCTATCCACAGGTTTATAAAAACTAGCTCTCATTTACACACTGCCCCTTTTTTGTATCAGTCCTCACACTCGTTGCATTTATCCATCCCCAAGGAACAATGAAGTAGTGATTATCTACTCCCAGCTAAAGTATACAGTTTAGCCTCCTACAATGCCCACTTCTTCTTTGTCTCACTGTGACTCCCTCTTGAGTCTAATGTTATCTGTCTTTCATGCTTGTTTTCCTCTTTCCGATTGTCTTTATTTATCCTCATCTGTCCCCAACCCTCCCACCCGTCACCATTTTCTCTTTCACATCTGCCTCCTGTCCATCTTCTGTCTTTTCATTTTATGTGGATGGACTGTGGAATCCATGCTGACAATATCTAATGAGCAGCAGATAAACAAAAGCATGATGGACTGGAGAGGTCAGGATGAGGAATGTAACATGAAGAAGGGAAGGATAGGAGGAATGGAGGGGACATGCTCAACTTAGAAACAGTAAGCAATTAAAGAACAACAGGTTGAATTTTTACTTAATGTTTCCTGGAAAAATATGAAACATTAATGCATTATTTTATTAATGCATTTTGAGCAACGCTTTTACAAAGGCTTTTCTCCCACACCACGTCAAATTGGTCAGTTTCTGTGAGTCTGATCCAGCGTACCATGCAATATTAAGTGGTGGTGAGTCTGACCAGTTGTAATTTAGTTAGATCTGTAGTTTTATCTTGTATTTCACAACTTTTTTTTGTCATGGTGAAATATTGTGTTTGTGGAGGTTGCACAAATTCGAGCATTCCTGACAGGCAAAAGAACCTTGATGTGCCTTTCGTGCCTGAGTGAGTTTGTGCAGGTGAAGAGACGTTTTCACTGCCGCATCTACAATAACATGGTTTTGTGCGTCACTCGTTTTAGACAGGAGAATTATATTCCCGGGGATATAACAATGTTCCAGATGCAATGACAAAGCCAGGACCATGTGAGACTGGTGGTGAGGTTCTTTCAGTACACGCAGCTGCTTTAACAGTTCTACCTTCAGGAGCAGCTTCTGGTACTGCCGCTGGCAGGAGTAATCATAGGTCACAGATCATTCAGAGATTCAACTCAACAAAAATGTGAACTGTGCACTGTGAGTCTTGTTTTCTAACAAGTTCCAAATTAGTCAGTATAATGATTTCAATAATGAGAAGCAACATGTGGTTAACATTTATTGTTGTCAGCCTTAAGGTCTAGTTACACAGCTTGGTGACTTTGTTTGCACAGCTTATACATTTGTAATTTATTTTCATGCAGTCTCATTTTTGTGTGTTATAATGTTTGGGGTAATACAATGCAAGTAATGTAGGGACGGACACATCGAGACCAACACCCTCACACCACAAGTCAGTATCTCGCAGTTATTTTTTTGTAGTCCTTGTCTGTTCCTGGCCATTTGGTTAGCAAGCAACCTCATAATTTAAGCTCTGCTCTGTCAAATATGTATAAATATACATTTTCAATCTCTTATTTTGACAGGTATTCATTCACGATTGGTGAGAATCATCATTTTTGCATCACAATTTTCATTTTCACTGAAAAAAAAAAATTTAATCATGATGATGTGATGTGTTGGGTCTGTACCAAACAAATCTGTTTTCTTACATCTGGAAAACAAGATTTGTAGGCCAGGGCATCTCTGCAACACCACAGTACTTCATTATAATGCTGTTTTGTCAATATTTCGATTAATTGTGTGGTTCTAGTCAAAACTAGCAACTAAACTTAACCATGTGTGAATATATACATGCGTGTGTGTGCGGGAGTGTGTGTGTGTGTGTGTGTGTGTGTGTGTATAGAGAGATAGACGTAGATATATTAGTGTCTGTACATTTCTTCTACATTGATTCACTGGGGTCACCAACCTGCAAGTTGTTCGTAATAAGCTGCAAGTGTATGAGTATACTATATACAACACTAGAGAATAAAGAATTGCTTGAGAAAAAGTGAGAAAAAGTGTGGTGAGCAGCAAGGAAAGAAGGAAAAATGGAGATTGGGAGATGTAAAAGACGACTTGACCACAATTGGACAGCCACTCAGCAGGTTTCCACAATAACGCAACCACATCCCGTAAATAAGGGGATTGTGGGAGCCAGGAGGAAAACAGTTTTAATTAGAAGCCATCTCTGTGTGCATGCATGTGTGTGTGTGCATGTCCCTTGTACCATGCTATAGTTATGTGTGTGTGTGATTATGCAGCTGTGCCTCTATCATCAGAATAGATCTAACTGGTCTGTATGAAGCTGCACGTGCATGAAGAAAATGAGAAAGAGAGATAAAGATTAAGAGGTCAAGATGATGATTTTGAGGAAAAAGATAAAAACAAAAAAAGACAACCACAGACATATTTTAGATGTAGGATTAAAAATGACTGATTATGTTTGTTTTTATGGTTGCTCATTTCAGTAATTCATGTTTGTGAGTACGGCTGAAACAATCAACATTTTGATAATAGAGCAATCATCTAAGCCATTTATCAAGAAGAAATGCCAATTTTCTGCTGGTTTAAGCCCCTCAAACGTTATGATTTACTGCTCTTCTCTGTGTTTCATATTGTTGTAAATAAAATACCTTTATCTTTGGGACTTATCTTTTGAGATTTTGACAACATTAGCTTATGGAAAGTATGGAGAGCTGAGACAGACTTTTTTTTTTACTATTCTCCACATTTTAAAAACTGAACAATTAATTAATTATAGAATATACTCCCATGCTAGCACCTCTGCGAGGCAGTACTTAGGCACAGTGTCTGTACTAAATTTCATGGCAAAACATCCTATTTAGTGGTTGACAATATGGCTTTTCAGTGGCTGATGCTGAAACTGATATTCAGAGAACAGGGTTGCCAGTGGCTGATACATTATGCTGATATCACCACAAAGAAAAGTCATACATGGTTATCTTACCCAGTAACGTCATATTTTAAATAAGCTGTTATAAAGTGCTGAAATATAACAATGCATTGGGTTATGCCATTATAGTTATGGTATTTAAGGGACGGTAGGATACAGTATGTCAGAGGTGACATCATTCAACTGTATTATTCCATACATTATAACATAATACATATATAATGCTAGCTAGTAATGGTATTAGATTAGATTAGCTGCCACTATGGTTAGGCAAACATTTACAGGAGGGTGCATGAGAGTTATTAGAGGGCTCAAAACCAGCTTTTCACCACCTTCCCAAAAGTACCAAGTACCATCCAAGTCACAACGATTAATCATTATTAAAAAAACATAACAATTTTGCGTCTATCAAACAATACCAAATGTGTTTTTTTCCTCCCTAATCAAAGCTTTGTTTCAGCATTACATAGCCTAGGAAACATATAAAGACATTAAGGCCTACATATTAAATGCAATGTCTTTTATGTTTCAGATCTTTCTTTAAGAACAGATTGATTGAATTTTACTTGATCAACCAAATTCTTAACAACTGATTAATCAATTAATCATTTTCATCGTTAGAGTGCAGGCATCAGCCGATGACAATAATTTCAAGATGCCAGGTAACTGGTCTGAGGAATTAGCTGATCAATTAACTTGTCTATCACTTATACAATAGTTGTTGAGATTTTCTAGTCTGGCTGAAGGCAGTGAGCCTACAGACGGACGCTATCTTCCCTAAATAGTTGCAGCCCTACTTGAGTGAGATTCAACAATCAGAAAAAGTGAGATGGAATGACAGATTTTCAGTTAGAATTTACTGGTGTGTGACTGCTTTAGTCACTCATAAAACACATCATTGTTATTCAAGAAAGAGACAAGTTGAGACAAATTGAGCAAGAAAAAAAACAAAAACGGAGACAGGGAGACAGAGACACAAAGAAGGCTTTATGTATTACTGTGTGAGTAAGTCAGGATGTTAGTTCAGGCTACCAGTGATTCTACTTTTGGCTCTCTGCCTCTTACATGCAGGAAACAGGAAATGGCCTTATAATTGTCTGTGACTCCCTCAGCTCATGTAACACCTGGTGACACCTCCTCCTCCAGCCCCACAAACACTGAATCCACACCATGTTCATCCAGCCAGCCAACCATGTGATGTCAGTGACAAGACACACCTCAAAGATCAACAGCAGCACTCTCCGTGGTCAAACACTGGAGGTTTTGATTCAGGGAACACTGTGACCTTTTCCTCCTCCACCTCCCCATCCACTCCTCCTTTCTCTCCTCCACTGATCCATTCATCAAGCAGACAGGCAGTGTGTTTTAACTTGTGCTCGGTGTCACTAGAGCAGCCTACTTGAGTGGAGGGGGAGGTAGATAAAAGAAGGCGGAGGAGAATGTGAGTAAGAGATGAGAGAGACGGAAAGTAAAGGAGGTGTGATGAGCGGTCGGACTGCGCAGACACAACAGAGATAAACCTCTGTGGAACAATGGGGACCTCAAATGACGGCTTGTACATTAATACTTCATAAGCAATCCTTCTTTCTTATCCTTTGGCTCGTCTGGTGTCAATTTAATTCAATTGCCTTTTTCATTACTCTAAATGCTTCCTTAATTACTTCTGTAACAAGACGTTAGATGTCCTGATATTGTGCGGTTGCTTTTATCATTCCATCAAGACAGACTTTTAAGTGAATTATCTCTTCAGCTCAGCCTGAAGATGAAGTCTGAAATACATGATAAAAACATTGATTTCAGTTTCTTTTATGTGCTGATAAAAAGAATCATACACAATGTCAAGATGGTCTTTTGAACAACTAAATGTGTGAGATCTCAAACTGCTCTTATGCATTTGTGTGTGCATTGCGGGTGGGGGGAAAACTGATTCTTATATTCATTATGATTCAATGTAAAAAAGTCAATAATCGGAAAAAAACCTAATTGTCAGCTTTATGATATCACACACACAATACTAAACACAATACTAAACAATCTGAGATGTCGCTGCGTACCGATCGCCTGAGGATTTCAAAATGCAAAGCGGTTGCTTGAACAGTGGTGAGAACGGCTGCTAACAAACCTACAGTTACATTTGTGGTAGGACACGCCCTACCAGAAACGATCTGGCTGGCCTAAAGACTTTACATAGTCAGACCTCTCTCTACAGCGTTCAGCTCTGGAAAAGGTCTGCCTCCACACACGCACATTCTGCTATAGGGGAAAAACACCCTGCCTTGTTTTCATTTCTTTAATCCAATCACAATCGTCTTGGGCAGCGCTAAGACTAGGATGCAGCGACGGTGCTGCTGCAAATAACTCTGAGGGAACTTGTTTTGGTGGAACATTTGCATGTTAGGAGTTGAGCTCTGTCTACATCACTGCAAAAGAAAAGATGACAGCTGTTACCTTGTTTACGTTTATACTGTTAGCAACCCAGGTACTACGTTGCAGTTTTCAGCATGTAGGTTGCAACTGGGAGGTTGTTCTTGTTTCACATTTAGAGACTCTCTTGTGAGTCTATATATAACGTTATTTTCAAGACTGGGTTGTACATTGCTAATGGCTGTTGGAAATGTGCATAAAACATGTGCGTCCGATGTAGGGATGAAACAATTAATGGTTTCATGTTAAACCACTATAAACCTCCATTTCAAATTTTAATTTGTCACATTTTCTTTTCGGCTGAACCAAGTATATTAAAGCCTTGACAAATAAGACAGAACTATTTTTATTGGTTTCTTTTACTGCCTCTTTTTTATATTAACATTTTTATGGAAAATGCACCATTTTATTTCAATATCAGGCTCTGTGCACCTTGTCCTTTTTCTCTCCAGTTTCTTTGTCTGTCCTCAAGTTGCTCGGCAAAAAGTGAAATTGTGTTTCAAATTGGGTACTCTAAAGGTTCGTGCACAAACTGTGTATAGCCGTGCATGGCATGCATGTTCTCCTACCAATGCCACCTTTGTCTCAAAAAACCTTGTAATATGCTGTGTTAAAAGTGGTAATGAGTCAGACAGTAAGAAAAAATGAATTATGCATAGAAATCAAGAATTTTGGTGCATCAAGATAATCGTTTTATAATGGCACCGTAGCCATTGGAATCAAAATCAAATCGATTGGTCACGTGCATATGCATCTTTTACCTGTTGTTTCTGCACTCATTCAAGAAAAACTGAATCTCCACCAAGTTCTATGTGACTCATTCAACCCTGCACCAGTGCTTTTACTCTGCCAGTTTGTGTGGGTTGTGTGTGTGTGTTCTCTGTATAAGTGTGTGTGCGTGTACGGATTCCAATTTGCTGTGATATCTGACAGCGCCTCTCTAATTCCCACAGAAGGCCGAGTGGTGGGTAGGAGGGAATTACTACTGTTACATACCCACCAAGCTGATTACCTATCGACTGGTCTAAACACCCTGGCAAAGCCACACTCTTCCTGTGTGTATGTGTGTGTGTTGTGTATGTATGGGCACGCCTGCATGAGACAGAGTTATCTGTGACAATCTAATTCTCCCTGTCTTACCATCCTTATCTCTGTTTCTTCTAGACATAAACAAACACACACACAAATACACACACTAATCACACACCCAGACATCTACCTGGTGGTTTTATTGGAACTGATTGGCCAGGCAGCACCACAGCCACAGCAATCGATACAGTGACGAGACTATGACATCACTGTGTGTAGATGAACCCAGGTTAAACACTTATCGGTCCAATCAGCTGCTCAGCTGACACTAATGACCTCATCACTAATAGCCAATGCAGCCTATTAGTTCTAGCCATCAAAGTGAGAACCTAGTTACAGACCACATAATGGTGGATCACACCTTATCAAATCATTTTTTCCATTCTCCAACAGATAATCACATAAAATTAGTTTCTATTCAGCTGTCTTCTCCACATGAGTATCGGATTGTCAGCTTGTAAAATCTGAACATGCCAACGATACAGTACAGATACAGAGGGGATAATGGGTTTTATTTGAGGATAAAAGTGGATATTAGATTAAATTTGTGAGACGACTGTGGTAGAGTGATGTAAAATTATGATTTTTTATGACTTTTATGATTTCTGAAAGTAGTAAGTGAGTAAATGAAATCACCAGAAGAGAAAAGCTCATGTTTGTTTACAGCTAAAGGCAAGACTTCAGTCGTAGTCACCACTAAGTGACGAGGGTTCGGCGTGATGATGTTTAATGTCCCAGACAACAATGTATTCCCATTTAGCCATTAAGCCACTTGTTAGCCACTGCCTTATTTAAGACACATAAAAGCTTCAAAGTTCATAAATTATATGTTGTAGGACAAAAAGTGAAAATCTCTTATGCTGTGTTAACCAACGATCGTATTTCAGGTATCTAACCAAAAATCCATTCAAAAACCCCACTGACTTCCAGACGAGGGGACTGGAGGTGCAGAAATGTTAAGTTTCATTTCTGGGTTTTAGGACTCCACCACTTTATTTCAGTCTGTATTCTCGTCCATTTATGCACTATATAGTGACCTCAAAAATGTACACAGTGGATTGAAAAAGTAGTGTGTCCATGCAATCTTACAAAGCAATCTATACAGATGAAAATTACAATGGGGGATAATGCTGCACCTATCAGTGATGAGGAAAAATGACAACTATTCATGAGTGCTCAAAATCCCAACTTACTGATCACTGAAGAGCAAACTAAAGAGTGTCTATTTTAGAAGGAATAAATTGGGAGACAGCTATTGTGTTCTAGAAAGCTGACCTAACAAGTGAGCATTATGTTCCCCTAAGGTTTCTTTCAGAAATACAAGAATTACAAGTTAAACACCCATGAAAATATGAACGAGGGTGCTAATAAGACAGAGACATTTGGGACTTTCTGTAATTCACACGTTTCTGAGATTAACAGGACAAAACCGTGGGGGACTTGTCAACAACTGACAAACTGTGCATTTTTCTCATCATATTTTGAATAAACTGTATCCCTTATGTTATAGTAAAAGCTGACTTTATTTTGAATATTAAAAAACACTCTGACAAGCATAAGGGCCAAATACAGCATTTTCAGTAAACACTACTCTATTTAAAAATTATACAAGTGAAGTGGAATCATCTGCTCTTAACTAGGATTTTAACAGGCTGCAACAGCATGTCAACAGGTAACTTTGATGGGAAACTATGGTTTTAAAAATGTAGTTCTGACTCTGTAAAACTAAACTGCAGACTAGGGGAAAAACACTGGCACCAGTTTCTTCATGGTAATTGGAAAATGTGGGCTCAGATATAAAGACTGTGGTACAGTATGGTGGTAAATACAAACAATATCTGTGGGTGTTACAGTGAGTAAATAAATAATGCTGCTAATGCAGCAGAGAACTGGCAGCCAGCAGAGTAACCGAGAAAGTACAAATAATCCTCTGTCCCTGACATATTCTGACAATTGGTCAATCACAATTACTTGGAGACAGGAGTAATGAAGTCTGAGAGTTACTACACAAGAAAGAAGGAGTTTTATCTAGTTTCTTGTTATGAAATTAGCCAAGCATTATCTGCCTTCCCTGCTTACAGTAAAGAGGACACGGCCAACAAATGTCACACCATTAACACCATAGAAAATAACTTGTTAGGAACATGACAAGACAAGAGTTTAACTTCACTCAATTTCCACTGAACCCAGTAACATTAATCTGACACCTTAACCCCAATCAAAATTTCATGCCTGGGCAGGTATGGGACGGCCACACAGAAAACACAAGGGAGAAAACAATAAAAGAAGAAGCAGAGAGAACGGTCAAGGTACTAACATACTGAGACTAGATTAATGCAGAATTATATCTAAAGGCAAAGTTTGGAATATTTGAAGAGGGGCTGTATAAGATACTTATCGATAGTCAGAGTTATACCTACAGTATAGATGCCTGTTGGCAAATAACCAGTTTGGAGATGCAGAGAAGAAGCAAGGAAGCAGTTTAACTGCTGTGGATAGGGTCAGCAACAAAATTATACATAAATATTAGCCACTTAAAGGGTCCACCAAAAAACAAAAAACAAAAAAAAACAAAAAATCAATTTAAATTGTACATTATATTTGAAATCTTTTGATGCTTTACTTTGCTGTCAGATAGCCTTTTCTGATGGGACAAACAGAGTTACATAAGTCAAATATTGCTCTCAATCAAACTCCATGAGTGAAACCAGTCATTTTACTTCAAAGAAAACAGGAGTTGCTCAACAATTGCTGCCTTAATCTGTTTGTTTGTTTGTTTTATTGTGTGCTGTTTTAAAAAGTTAGTTCAGATTTACCAAAGTCACAGAATAGCACTAACAAACGAACAGACCAAGGTAGATAAAATGGCACTGATTTTTTTTTTAGGTGGACCTTTTTAAAGTGGTTTAAATACCTTTACTTGCTGATCCCGTCCACAGCAGTACACAGCTTAGCTTCTAGGCTGATGCCCCTCACCGCTTCTCCAAAGTAATACACTATCTATAAGTACTTCATACAACCCCAAATTTAATAATCTGAACTATCCCTTTAAGGAGATAAACACAGAAAAAACAAGGAGACAGAGAGAAAGAACCAGGAGAGAGTGAGAGTTGAACAGGGAGAAAGAAGTGCATTAGCAAGCAGTGAATTAACAGGGAGCAAAAGCCCTTCCATTTCTCTGATTGTATTACCCATTATGAGCGCTCCCCTAACACAAAAACACACAATTTATTGCAACATTAGCATTTAGTACTAAATGGACTGATAAACTGCAAAAAAAGAAAGGAAAACAAGGGAGGGAGGGTCAAGCAAACACCACTCCAGCCGTGGAGAGCGTGGGTGATATGGCGAGAGATGGAGGGAGAGGAACAGAAGGGGAGAGATGGAGCGTGTGCTAGAGGTGGAGGGCAGACAAACATGGTGCTTTTAAAAGGTTAAAAAAATAAACCTTTCATTCAGAAGTCATCTCTCACGCACACACAACTGTGTCCAAGCAGAGACACAAACGCACGCGCCCCCTCGATTCAATCAAAGCAGCTGCCATTATGGTGGCAACGCGCAATGAATCATGGGATTGATGATGCGCCCTTGCAAGGGGACAAGTAATTTCTACTGCCCGGGAGATGAAGGGAGGAAGGAATGGATGTAGAGAGCGAGGGAAAGACAGGAAAGAGGTAGACGAGAGGGAAGAGGAGAGTTAACAGAATGAGTAGTATCATCTGAGAGCCTGCAGTCAGCCCTCCTCCTCCTCCTGCCCCTGCTCCTGCCCTCATCGACCCGCTAACAAGAGCACAGAACCCCGGATGGTAGAAAAGACGAGTAATAGGAAGGAGTGGTGGATGAGGCTTATCACGGACGAGAGACTCCATACATCATTCACACTCTTTCTCCAACAGGCTGCGTGTTTGTTACTGTGTTTGGGAGAGGGGAAATGTACAGCTCTGAACAAAAAGACAAACTTTCCCTGTCTCAGTCTTGCCGCCGTGTCCTCTTTCTGCAGTGAGAGAAATGAAAATTCAACACCGCACCATTGAATCCTCTTATATATTCAGACCAATATCTCCCTATTTCACACAAGCAAAGGGGTGTGCACGCAAGCATGCACAAAGCTGCTCACGTACATGCACACATTCAGGAGACACACACACACACACACACACACACACACACACACCACCACACACACACACAGGTAGGGTATTAAACCCTCTTTCCTTCAATCCCAGAGAGCAGACCTGTACCGTCTTCTGAGGATTAGTGTGAGAGATGGAGAGAAAAGAAAGGTGAGAATGACGAGGCTGAAAGAATGAAGGAGGCAGAAGAAAGAAGAAAGGAGGAAGGGTGATACAAGGATGGGTGGAAAGAGAGGGAGGAGAAAAAAAAGGAAGATTGAGGGGAGACAAATGAGAGATGAACAGACCCGAAGGAAAAAAAAAAAACACTAAAAAAAACAGGCTGCATTGACAGTTGTGACACAGTAAATACACAAAAATGGAAGTATGCCAGCTGCTACAGGTGTGTGTCTTGGGCCGCAACTAATGATTATTTTCATTACAGATTAATCCATCAATTATTTATTCCATTAGCTGAATTTATCCAGAAAATGTCAAAAACATGACAAATGTTCATCACAAGTTCCCAGAGCCAGAAGTGATGTCTCTGAACTTCAAAATGTGTCTGAACAACACCCAAAACACTTAAGCAAGTATTCAGTGACCTTATTTTAAAGGCAAGATTAAATGAAATCCCATTAAGATCACATCCGCTGTCATATTACAGGATGACTAGAATTTATTCATTTTGAGGAAAATGGTATCAGTGACAGCAGATTATGTGCAAGGCATTTTACAGTGAACTGCTTCAGTAACTAACGTTAGCTCATGAAGAGGACAATGGGCTGGGCTTCTCTAATTACTATTACTGTACACAAACACAACTTTATAGTTTGTACACAAACACAACTTAATGACTCTATTCATTGATTTGGGTGAAAGTGGAATTTGTGGATTAAATGCTTTCTTTTCCCATGTCCTCTGGCTGCTCAGCTTCAACTCTGGGTCAGAGTTTCAGCTAACTTAACTGCTGTTAGCGGGGAACCAAATCAGGCTCAGTAGCCTCCCAGTGAACACAACTGGTCTGGAACCAAACACAGCCTCCAAGACAGGGAACAGACAGGGCATACTGTACAGAGGTCATTAAGGAAGTTTCCTGATTGAAAGATAGCTTTTTTTTCTTGCTAAAGTAGCTAACCACTAGCTAAGTTGATTCAGTCCCGGGGTGAAAGTGGCCAAACATGGGGAGGGGGGGTAGTGTTACTGCTCATTTAGCGCTGCTCAAATCAATATCAAAGACCCTCCATAACTACCTGTTTTTACAGCAAATACATAAATATGCAGAAACAAAAAGCTCTTTGCTTTCCGTTTGATGTGCTGGTAATGTTCAATATATGTAACAGTATCTCAAAATGATAAATAAAATCAACTGACGAATCCATGAATTAATAACAGTTTCAACATTATTTGTGTCAGACTACACACTCATAAAACATTCGCTTCTACATGCAAAAAGATGTTCATAGTATTCCAAAGAGGTAATGTATCATGCCATCACCTTTCCATCCACACACCCACACACACCAATACACAGTGAATAATGTAGGCTAACAGACGATGAGAGCCGTCTCTCCCTGCTCTCTGTCCTGTAATGCACCCTTCATAAAACCCACACAGTCTCTTCAGCCAAAGTAGTACGCAATGCACTCCAAAATGCACATCAGCACATCCAGTCACACACATACAGGTGTCAGATGTGTCTGTGTACCAGAGCTCTCTGTGTGGTCAGAATAAAAATTACGTCAGCATAAATACTGCTCTCAGTGATGGCTGCTATAATTTCCTGCAAACATTTGGCCCACTCACCAGAAAGCAGCAAAAGTCAATACTAATTGCCATTAACATAATGACTGCAAATGAACATTTGGATCTTAGGGCTTTATGATGCCAGTAAAGCAAAATGCTTCAGAAGCCATCCCACAATCTCTTATAAATTTTCCATGAAAATATATCTAATTAGTGTGAGCTAACATCGCTGCAAATGCTTTCAGAATCATTCAAAAACTCTTCTGGCCCCAATTTTGTGTGAATGCCGATGAAGGCCAATGACCTCATCCCAGTAAAGTGACAATTCTGTTGGCACTCTGGGCTCGAGTGCTCCGGTTCACTTTTTGTCATGCAATGTCATGGTGAGCCATGACACTATAATCAGTACAAATTGGGTGCCACAGAACAGTTTCAGTGGCAGAAATTAGACTTGCGCCTCTGCCGACAGAGTTCATTCCAGTGCAAGCGCTGGCATTTAGTGCTATTTTCATGGCCGTTTTTCATAAGCGTGCATGCAAACAGAGCTTCCAAAATCACATAAATCATTGGTACACAATGAAGGACTGGGCTATAACTCAATATTAATGCATAGTGTCTTCACATATAACTATATTGAAAAACAAATTAAGCCAATTAGACATGCACAGATTGTGAAGTTCTGGGCCAATTGCAATACAGATGTTTAAAATAACAAATTGTTATTTATTCCCTCTTTTGTGTCAGGAAAAAAAAAAACTATACACCCGATGCCCTCTTCTGTCCAGCCAGGTATGCTCGCTACTGTTGTCCGAGTCCAACCCCAACAACCAGCCTAACATTTAGTGGATGGACGATTAATGCGACATAACAGAAAAACATCAGCCACTGCCTTCGATGAATGTAGTCGGAATAAAATTTGCCCACGGGCCAATAGCAGTCAACAAAGCGAGTATGAGCTGATACAATACCAAATCAGTGCATGCCTCTGAATGATTAAGTTTTACATGTAAATGAACAATAAATAAATTTTGTTTTCTTTTTGTTTGTATACTCTTTATTTAAAAAAGCAATGAAAAATTGCAATGACTCCCTTTTCAAGACCAGAAATTGCTGCAAGTTTATGTAAAAGGTACGGCTGCACATTAATCAAAATATTATATGAGCTGTAAGGGAAAATGTGTTAAATGCTATTATACTGAAGAGATGTAGTGCTGCAGAAATGCCCTGACTAACAAATCTTGTCCAACACAAAACATTCCCCAACAAATGTCAGATTATTGTGATTTTTTTTTTTTTTTCGGTGAAAATGAAAATTGGGATGCAAAAATGGCAATTCCAACCAATCAATAAGAAATCTTTCTCAAAATAATTGCAACATGATTTTTTTGCCAACCCTACTACAAATACAAGGTGATGAGCTTCTTGCAGCAAGTAGACCCAGATTACTGCAGTCTACAGTAAACACGGTCCTCTTGCAATGAGCACAGCTCAGAAAAAGCTGCAGGTAATAGAAATGGAGGTGAAATTGAGGAGAAAATGCAAAAAAGCTGCTGATCTTGTGCAGGAGTCTGTCAAAGTATTTTTTAAAAAATCAATATATAGTTAAACTACACTGTGTTTGCAGATTGTGTTTTATCTTTATCTGTCATCCCCAGCAGTTGTAGGATGTACTGTGTGAAGACAATTCATTTTGTTTTAAAATAACTTTTTATAGAACTGCAACTATTTACTCTACATCTAAAATATGTTTTCTTTATATATATTCAGTGTGGAAGTCTGGACTGAATTTCTGTCTGAGTGCTTCTGTGCACCAAATTGGCCTTCCACAGAACTTTCCAAGTTTATGTAATTCAACTGCTAATCTAATCATAAAGGTGACAGGAATATGAATAATGTCATCATGGAAACATAACGGCTGCAGTAGTTCACACAGATCCATTCTCAAGATCTTTCCTCGCATAAAATCACTGAGCTATGTCAGGAACACCCGCTCCTATCAATCCTCATATCCTCATCAAAAAAACACTGATTGTACTGTAGGAAGAGCATCAGTAGCATCTGTGTCTTTCAAATAGTTCCCTTTTCAGTAAATGCATGACATTAAGAGTGAAAGCCGAGGAGCTGATTGGCCGTGACCACAGCTAGCCCCCATCACACCTTTGCACAATATATTCTTACAAATCCAACCCCTTTAAGAACTGCAGCACAATGCTCCTCTGACCAAATGAACAAAACTGTTTTTGTATAGCTCATTTGTACTAAAACCACTGCAATTTATTGACAAAAATAAGACTTCGAGTGCCCTGCGGTTATGGACATGTGGATTGGAAAACACTAGTAACATCAATGGATAAACTAAACCAAAATAAATGCTATGTTTCTGGTGAATTGCCAAGTTATTTACATAAGCCAAAAACGATGTAAAAAGACACTCCACACATAAGTGCTTAAACCTCAGAGAACACTTTGACTGTCAGGGTTACTGTTTCTTGGCATTTTGATTATACAGAATTTTCCCAGGACAAAGATTGTCATGACATGATGAGAGAAAAAGCTATGAAAGAGGCCCGTCCTCAACACAAATCTGTGTTTCTGTCTGCATAAACTAGAAACAGCCTGTATTGCTGATTGCTGCATCAACTCCAACTTCTACTTTGTGCAAGAGGGCTGCGCAATTATGGCTGAAGTCATAATCAAAATTACCATGCTGATGTTGTG
This sequence comes from Lutjanus argentimaculatus, assembly GCA_034769285.1. NCBI lineage: Eukaryota > Metazoa > Chordata > Actinopteri > Lutjaniformes > Lutjanidae > Lutjanus > Lutjanus argentimaculatus. Next base: position 1,913,153 of record JAWZSL010000026.1, read on the forward strand.
ATCACAATTATAAATCACGATTATGACTCTTGGTGAACTGGGGGACGTGGGCAGTTCACAGAATTGGGAAGCAGGAAGAGAGACAGATTGGATAAAGTATTTGATCACAGGGCAGCAGGGACACATGTCACTTAATAGCCAGTGGTCATAACTACTCAGCAGTGTGAGCACACCACCATAACTGTTTTAATTTACAACTGGTGCTCAGAAGTAAGTTGGATGTTTCCTAATTGATGATATGCCTGGATTTTATGGTGAGTAATTTAAAGTAAAACCATGATATACAGTTTATAGACAGAGTATAAACTCAGGCACAACATTTGTGTACACAAGTCCTTGAAATTCATTGTGTCTCCTTAGCTTAGCAGTGAACTGCACTGTAAGAAAAAAATTCAACTCACCTAAGGGAGCAGATGTGTCCAAACGCACAGCACCAGCACAAAGCAGTGGAGCAGGGGAGAGAAGCAGGGCAGGAAAGGGGAGAAAAACAGACAGAATTAGCCTTATAACACTCATACATTCTCTGCACAATTTTAGCATGTATTCCTCAGGAGGGGCTGTGGAAAACCTGGAAGTACTGGAAAGAAAGGATGGCAAAAAATATGTGACACAAAAAAACAGAAATACAGTACAAGCAAAATAAACAAACACTCTAAATTTGTGGGCTACAGTGCAGGGTTGTATATAAATGCAACACTGTGACTGTGGCTGTCCCCTACCCAGCCACACAAATAAACAAATAAAAAAGAGCCATAAAATGTTGGTAGCAAAGTGTTTTTTATAGCCAGAAAAAGTGTGAGGGTTGAATTCATAGCTCATTGAGAGAGGAGAGGAGAGGAGAGGAGAGGAGAGGAGAGGAGAGGAGAGGAGAGGAGAGGAGAGGAGAAGGATGCACACTAAATCTTTTGCATTTTGCCATAGCTTCTCCTGTTGTGCTGTGGCAGGAGTTAGTGTCAGTTTTTGAGTTTTGAGTTTCTCAGTTAGTCTGAAGAGGAGAGATCAAAGTCCACCTTCCTCACTTATCAGGGCTACCTATCACACACCATCCTCCAGCTACAAACAGACTCTGCCACCCCCCTCTTCTTATATACACAACAAAGAAATGAGACACAAACTGAAATACGGGGAGGACATATAGTAGAGACAGAAATAAGAAGGAAAAATGGTGTGTGTGCATGTATGTGTGCTTGTGCTGAGTGTGTATGGGCTGTGAGCCGCAGCATCTGGGGTTGCCATTTGAGACTACGTCTACTGGGTGTAGAGCCTGGGCCTGGCAATCTGCCAACACATGCCTCACACACTAACTGAGCTGGAAAATAACACACACACACACACACACACCACACACACTAGGTCGCACACACACTCAGACGCGCTGGGTAATACACAAAATGGCAAAGACCTTTAAATCAACTGAAGTAGTAGCACAAAAAAACAGCACAACTTGACAAAAGTCAGACACACATCCCTACTCACACAAACATATATGCCTGCACACACACACCTCACATACATACACACACGAACCTAAATATATTTCTGCTAGGTCTCAGCCTCCCACGATGCAACAGGATAAATGAGCCAATCACTGGGTACGGGTCCTCCCACGGGTTCAGAGAAATCAAGATTATTATCCTGCCCCCATATTGCGTTAACATGTGCAGCTTTGTGTGTGCGTGCATGTGCCCATTCATGCATGGTTGGGATCAATGAGAAAACATGAGTCAGTCTGAGCTGTGCGGTGCCTACCTCCACCTATCAGGCCAGTGGCCCTATCAACCCTCCTATCTAGCGGTCCTGTCAAGCAAGAAAACAAGAGAGAACGAAGGGTCAAATGCATCACTGAGGAGAAGCCCAGCACACTCTGACCTCTCATTTACCTCCTCTGTTTACCTGATGTTACACTGTTTTGTCAGGCCGCTGTTTGCCATAAGGTTCTCAAGTTCGAATAAATAATAAAGTGGATGATCATGGGAGATTTAAAACAGTTTATGTGGAAAAGAAATGACTCTAATCACCCCTAATATTACCTACTATGTAAGTTACTGCAACTTACAACTTCTTTTGCGGTTCAAAAATTTATTTTCTTTTTTATCACTTTTGTAGGAAATTATTAAATTTTGATAGCACAGAGAGAGTAATCACAGTTGGAAAAATCACTTCTCTATAATCGTAAAGACTGATTATTTTGTACAGAATATAAATAACAGAAGAGTTTTGTGTGTTTTCCCACAACCTTTAAAAACCTATTTTTTTTTACCATGGGTAATAGAGCAATTAGTTACAGCTTATAAGTGGTTTTGATTACACCACACGACTCCTCACATTAGAGATGGGGAAAAAAATGTCAAGCACAAACAATGTTGGTTGATAAAAATAATACAATTACTGCAATTAACAGAACTCAGAGACTGCACCAAAAGACAAGCGAATGCCAGCAAGTCTCACACATCAAAAAGTAGGATGTAGAACGTTTGCTATTCCAGTTTGATTTAGGGTGCTTTGACACCTACTTTGTCCAAAAAAAACCTTGTCCATTTGACTCATTGGTATGGTTCTTTTGGGTCAAGTCCAAGTGGATGCTGGTGTGGTCTATTTGTGGCGTAAAGGCAAGCAAGTCTACCACAGGACTTTACGAAAGCAGGTATGTAATTTTAGCATGATTTCAAAAATTAAATTACTGATAAATCCATCTGCTGATTGTGAAATCTGTCAAGGAAGCAATGTTATAATTCTGTATAAACCATGTATATATTTATGCCAATCAGCTCAGGTATTTTCTCTGATTAACAGGTCAAAAGCTGTTGAACCTGCTGTGCTTTTATCCTACACCATGTACTTTGTCAGTTCAGTAGGTCCATTAAAAAGTGTGTAACAGTGATCTCACAGTGATATGTCACAGACATGAAAAAAATTGGGTGAAGGGCAGTATTTTTTCTTTTTTCTCTCTCTGCCTCTCTCTCATGCTTTCTGGTTAGTGTTACAACTCTTTTCTTCTCTTCATGGTTCTGGCAGTAGGAGCGCTGCAGCAGCAACATTGTCTGTGTGGTCACCACACATGAGTGAGCCGCAGCAGTTCAGTGAGGTAGCTGTCACGCACAGATAGGCAGTAGGGCCTGGGCAGCAGTGGTAAATATGCCTCCTTTTTTGTTCTGTGTCTAACTGTTAGTACTTATTAATAACAAGCGGTGACTTGCTAAAAAATCCTTTATTTTTTCGTGAGCTATTTGTGCCACCAAAGAACATACATCTACACACCCAAAGCATTAAAGTGCTGCATAAACTGGAATTTGATTTCCCCATGTGGGTCCTACTGGTTCTGTGATGATGCAGGATGACAATCAGCAAAACTGCCCGATCAATGAGTTACCTGTCAGCATCTATAACTTCATGTTTAGTCCTCCTGGTTTGTTATCAGTATGAACACAAACTGGACCAGCACTAAAATGCAATATATATCTTTTTTTTTTTTTTTTGGTCCAGACCAAATGACCCAACCTACAGTTGTGAAAGCACCCTTAAAAAGGTGTCTGAAAGAGACCATATAGACAAGCTTCACAAGTTTAATTTGACTGACAGACTTGTGGCAGGAGACGATATCCCGGTGATCATCTAAACTCAGCATTTAGCAGCTAAATTCGTATTCTGGTCCACCCATTATATCTAAAGTTAGCTGGTAACACCCTTAACCGCGGGAAAATTTGTGGAGGGTTTAAAGGTATCAAATGTTGGATACCGCCCAATCCTAAATCCTACTTCCTATCCTTTGTTCTTTGTTCAAACATAGAGGACTTTACTATTCTGTCTTACTCACTTCCTGTTCTATATACTATCATCCACTCTGCAAATCCCTCCTTCCATCCGTCAGGGTTGACACATGCTCCATTCAGTGTTTGCTTCATCTCTGTGTGATCTAAGAGACACCAGACAGGCACATCTTATCAGACAAGGCCAGCCCTCTTTCTACCTCTGTCTACTCTTTTTCTCACCAGCTGAATTTTTCGTGCTTTTAAATCACAGGATCCAGACATATACAAGTTACACATCCTAACTTAGAAATACGCATACGGAGAAACAAAAGCCCATTTTTAAATTTCCCTTATACACGGCCTCCCTCACCTATCCTAACCTCCTGCCTCCACCTATTTTCCTCTCCCAGTTTTTAAATGACTGTCTGTCTCACCCCTCTGCACCTCCTCTCCCCTCCCGCTGTCTGAGCGCACCAAAGTGATGTGTTAAAAGCAAAAACCCGATCGTTGTTGTCGTCTCAGAGCTGCTTGGAACTGGGAGGTTGTCATGAGGTCTCCCCACAATGCTCTTTGTAGTTGTCAGAGAGACTTAAATACTGTCTTTAGTGCTGTCACACAAAGATACACACACACACAGGCGCACACAATCACTATAATTGACGCGTAGCTCTGGAGTCCTTCAATTCACATCTGTATGCTGTGTGTGCATGTCTGTGTGCATGTGTGTGTGTGACGGTGCACTAGTATCCTATTCTTCTTGGGATAAGTGAGGACAACGGTGCTAAAATAGCTCATTTTGTGGCTGTGCTGGCTTTAAGAGGTGTTATAATGAGACATAACAAGTTATGGCAGCTCATTCTCTATGCTCCTCCATACCACATGGACATAGTCACACAGTCCCTTGCTCTCACACACATACACACACACACATTTTAGTGGCCAAGGTTAAGGTTATCATTGAGTGAAAGTACTGTATTCAATGTCAGTGACAGAGGAGACATATTTGGCCTGAATTGCAGTCTGTACCATCACTAATCTCTCATGCTGAATGAAAGCCTGCAAGCAATGCACATGGGGCACACACACACACACACACACACACACACACACCTGTCAGAGACCACAATGGTAACCCCCACAGGGAAACCCCATAATACTCTGCACCAGGTCAGTTGGCCGGAATAGTAGAAAGAAACAGATGGAGCGGGAAGAAGGGATGATGAGGAGGGGGCGGAGGCGCTCAGAGCAGAGGAAGGGTTAGGGAGCAACAGGTACGGGAGGGAGGGAGTCAGGGAGAGCAGCTGGAGGTAAAGGAAGCAGAGAGAAGGACATAGATGGATTCTTAAGAGAAGGGACAAAAAGTGAAAATGAAGGGTTGAGAGGCGGGTGGAGGTCCACCAGAGAGAAACTGAGTGAAAGGAGGTGAGAGGAGTAGCAGAGGAGGAGAAAGAGGCGGGCGAGAGGTGAGGAAGGGGGAGACGTTTGGGAGAAGATGAGGTCGTAGCCTCTGAGGCAGCTAATGAAGACGTGATGTCAGAATGGGGATGGGGGAGGCAGTGTTGGTAGAGGAATGGTCCATCTGCTGCTCAGCCCGCTGGGATGTCACAATCACCTCCCCAGCTCCCACTTCTCACTTATACAACCATTAACAAGGGCAGGGAGAGAGGGGGAGGACAGAGAGGGGGTGAGGGGGAGAGCACCTTGTGTGTTGCTGTTTTTCAGCCAGCTGAATGAAAGAGTTACAGCCACGCACGTACTCAACAAACCTAAGATCTCAATATTGAAAAAAAGCTGCTGACCCTGATACATTAATACTACTCTAATTACATACCTCAAATCCTCCAAATACCACAACTGATAAACTAAATTAAAATCGGATAATAAAAGCACTTTGTATTTTGGTTTCTGCCTATGTAGGTCCAAATCAGCAAAATCCTTGGCTGCTGCTGATCATTCTCTACTCAGTTCCCTGTTTCATTTTTGTGGGCATGGTACCAATATCTGCTGAAATGCTTTTGTTAGAATATGTAACACTTAGTTTATTTAAACCTTGTGTGCATTTGTATATTTGAATTTGGTTGAATAGGTTGTACTAGATGAACAGTCTTGGTGAGAATATTTCTTAGTAGTGTTTTCCAAAGAACTAGAATTACCACTTCACAGCTGTATGCCTCCACCATCCAGTCAAGTTGCAATTTACATCCACACCTGTACATAATATATGTAGTGGAGATTTTGAGGGATTACAAGTTATGAAGTGTATTTTTTTGCAAAATGGAAGTTCTGACTCTACTGACACTTATGAGTCCAGTGAATAATTTCCAGTGAGAAACATGCTGTCTTCAGGCTGTTTTTACAGAGGAGTACAGTGGACCAAAGAGAGCTTCCAGTGTTTTTGCTGAAGAGTTTGATGTTACAGTGAAGTTGACCTTTTGGATGTAGAATGTCTTCACTTCATCATTTTATCCTAGTAGATATCTGTGTGAAATTTTGTCATGAATTCTTAAGCTGTGGACATTGTGAGGTTACAATTACTTTTGACCTTTGACCACCAAAATTTAAGTAGTTCATCCTTAGGTCTAAGTGGATGTTTGTACCAAATTTAAAGAAATGCCGGATGGTGGATTTATCATAACCACAGTCACATGTAAGTACTGTAGTGTAGTTTTCTTCTCCTCTGGTAAAACAATGCATGTGCCTGAACTGTTGGGTGGTTGTGTTACAAACTCGGAAATCATGTTTTAAAGCTTGTCAGACACAAAGACACTGCAAAGGCTTTTATAGTCTACTCATTTGAGGCAGGATTGTAAAACTCTGTAAAGTTATTACAGCAGCAATTATTTTCTCCTCTCTCTCTTTGCTTGCGAGGTGAACAGTAAAATTATGCTACAAGGTGTTCTACCCTGTATGGACGGTTGCACGTATTTAATTGGCCAGCGGAGTACGTTGGCAGATGACATTGCACTGTGCTGCAGCAAAACTTGAGCCTTGAGGATAAACTTTTTTGCTGTACTATTTTGAGTTTTAGGCTAGAGCCTTTTGTGGTGGCACCTCACTGTGCAGCTCAGTGCTGCAGTCTCACTGAAATTAATAAGGAGTCTGAGTTTTTGATGTTTTTTGCTGTGACTTTTGTTCTCTTTGCACCATTCTGGTCATGTAATACGCTGTAATTTGTATGATTTGGAGAGATTACAGAGCAAGTTTGTGTCGGAATCATGCACTGAAATGAGTAAAATACACAATGAATGAATGAATCTGAATGTTGACTACTGTGCAGGATACTTTTGGACCATACACAAGACCTGCATGATGTACCTCACATTGAGCTCCTGATAAAGGGCATGGGAAAAAAAAAACACTTTCATTCTGTTTAGAGAGAGCAGTTCTTACATTTTGCTCTCTACACTTTCCTCCTCCGCCCTCTCTTTCAGAAGGCAAACAACAAAATTGTGTATTACAGCAAAGAGAAGGGTCAAGAGGAAGGACCACAATTATGAACAGTTAGTCAATTTGGTCTCAGTAACTCCAAGTTGACTTTAACTGCCCTCATCTGAAAAGGACCAAATTAAAAGCTTTACAGAATCACCTTTCAAACCTACAGGCACTTAGTGTTCAATACTCAAAACATATGTTTTTTTTATTCCTTTCAAAACGTACATTTCATTCTTAATACTCAAAATACATTTAGCAAAGAGCTAACAGCAGGAAAAGATAGGTCTAAAAAACCCATCTTTTCTGTGCTACATGAGCATATTGAAAATGTAACTCACTTCACTGATTGAGTATAAACTAAATCCCTATTATATCTGTTTTTACATATGGTTCCTATTTGTAATTAATAACTATTGTTGTTAGATGAAATGGTTAAACGGAGATACTGTAAACAACATTTAAGCTCTGCTAAAGGCCAGGAGAGGTAACGGCAAAAAACACATCATAGAACATTTCACAGAGGAAAACCTTTTCTGAGCCCTGGTTCCACTGAGAGTTCCTCTGAGAAGATAATTTAAATCAGAAGTATAACCACTGGTGAGACACATTTTGAGAGGAAACAAGAGCTTTTATAAAAGCTTAGCAGTAATACTGTCCCAATGTCTCAATAGTGTGTTTAAGTGCTGCTTTTTTCTTCTGTTTATGTTGATGGGATTTTGAAAGGATAAACTGATTGCTCTAAGTGTGGGGACGCTATAACCATTATGGTACACATATTCATGTCTAACTTTAAAGTGTGTTTTTTATGTTCAATCAGTCGTTCTGGAGGGTTTGGAGGTTAAAGGCTGGACACCCCATCACTCTTCTCAGTCCTGTTTTCTCTTGCAGTCACATCCTAACTCTTTTGAATTGAAAAATTACATATAAAACAAAACACAACAGGTAGTGGACATTTAGTAACATGAAAAAAACAGTTCACACTCTAAGTTCAGGGTGTCCTAATCAAGAGAATAGCTCCAAACTAGCTATCCATTATTAATAGCAGATATTAGCTTATCATAGATATAATAGTATTGAAACACATACATTGGATAAGTAACAACAAATTTCAGTACAGAAAAACCAAAGACATGTTTGTGGTAAGTAGAAACAGGACCATCATCCAGTACCTTCTTTATCAGAAGGCACTGATAATATTTTAAGTTTATTCTTCAACTGTAAAATGTACTGTACAGCGTGCCACATTGCTTTAATAACCGAATTTTATGGGTTTTTATGTTAATTTGGGTACAATAGTCCAACAACAACAGTGTATTTTAATTAGGCTTGGGAACGATAAACCGATATGACCGGATATCCGGTTTTACAGGCGAGCGATACGGCTGTGTCGGTAGCAGACTCCCCAATCGATAGTAATCAGCCACAAATCCTTAGATGAATTGATTGAAGAGCTATGGATCGGCTATCGCGAGACTAGGAGTCGGTTGCCTGAGGCTTTACAGTTTTCATCTCTAAAATAACGCGAGAGCTGACGAAACGACTGTCGCGCGCTCCGTAACATTATCTTCGCAACCCAAGGCTAAAAGTACTAACGTCGACGAAAGAACGTACGAAAACATAATGGATGTAAATATCGTCAACAGCATGAGCACCGACGCCAGCGACAGCGCCAGCTTGACCGGTGGAAGTGGTGATTCACAGCGACAGATTTTCAACGCACCAGGAAAACAAAAGTCAAAAGTTTGGAGTGTGTTTGGATTTTTCAAGAAAGATGGACAACTCGATAAAAGCCATGCTATTTGCAAGGTTGTGCCGAGCAGCTCTTAAGTACACTGGCAGTACAACAAATCTTGACTTTCATGCAACGAGAAAACACAGACGAGTATGGTGAGTTAAAGACAAGCAACGAGCAGGAGCATGCTAACAGTGCTAGCACACAGTGGAAAACGTACTTTTGACAGTGCCAGAAAGCAAAAATGCTTGTGGAAATGTAGTCTTTTATCTGTTTAAAATAATGTAAGAATGTCATTTTATAGACATGACAAATTTATAGCTTAGATTAAAGTCTACATCAACAAATGTTAACTATCGTATTGTTTTCACACTGTATCGAACTGTATCGTTCTTAAACTGTATCGAATCGTATCGAATCGCTCTGTCTTAAAAAATATATCGTTTTTGAATCGAATCATAACCTGTGTATCTAGATACATATCGAATCGGCTTCATGCCAGAGATTCCCAACCCTAATTTTAATCGCATCTTTTAGACTCTCAAATATTGATAATGAAATTGGCTTCAAAAATTCAGGTTAGGTCGGGCTCAAGTGTCCACAATGTGTATACTGAATCAGAAAGTTTTACTATAAACCTCCAGTTGAGAAGAGCAACCCACTGCACTGACTTTAACATCCAAGAAAACCCAGAAATCTGAGAAACTTGTACCCTGCCTTCTTTCTCAAGCATTTCATCATTCATTTTCATCATGCTAACTCAGGGCCAGTGCACAAGCAAGACATTTAGAGGGCAATGAACCCAAGAGGTATCACTCCAATGCTACACACTTGTGGAATGCACACAGCAAGAAGATGGCAAAAAACATTTATCCCAGCAGGAAGCACAGAAGGTTTTTTTTTTTTTTTTCGTCAGCAGCAACAGAAAAACAGATTACTAATATTGTACATCAAGATCCTTTTGGCCAGGATAATAACACCATGAAAAACTGGTTCAGCATATGCTGTCAACCTCCAACAGGAAAAAGAAATGATCACCCACCGTTTAAGACTGTGCTGTGCACTGTGTGAAGTGGCACCCCTAATGCAGACAATCACATCAAAACAAAAACTGTACAAAAGCCACTGAGGAGCAGAGTGAATATACAGTATATATATAGTATACAGTATATAGTAGTGTTGTAGCATTGTATCATTTACTCACAGTAAGTAGCCAGTGGCACTTGAACAAGAACAATGCAAGGTATTTTCCACATGGGTGGCTAGAACAGAACAGTAATGCACAACACAAAGAGCAGCAATATCATTCAGCATAAACAAAGGCAAAAAAAAACAAAAAAAACACACACACACAAAATGTCTTCTTTTGTATCATCTGGGCCCCACAAAACACACACTGGGGACAGGCGACAAATGTATCGGCTATCGATGATTGGTTTTTTGAGTGATTTCTATCATTTTATTATGCTAATTTAGCAGTCAGAACAACTGAGAGCTCAGCTACACACTCGCATTCAGTGGCACAGTACACACCATTGAGCCGTAAGAAGAGTGAGAGGAAAGCAGCCTGTAGAGCCAGACTATTTTCACATCTAACACTGTGAATTATGGATTCATTTCGACCAAACCAGAGTTGGTGATTGTTGGAAAAACTGACAAAGGCTTGAATCTTTGAGTTTTAGAATCCCCCCAAAAAAACTGTATTTCAAAGATTGTTCACAGTGAGCTGTGAAACTGATTTGTCATTATTTGGGTGCTTGAAAATTAAATGGTTGCAACTCAAAATATTAAATTATTAACCATTATTCATTCACTTTCACTGAGTTTATTCTACAATTTTTAAAATACAGATTTTGGGGGGGGGGTGTTCTAAAACTCAATGATTCAATCTATCTACAGAAGGAAAATAAATTATCTCATAAACACATTATTAGTTGCCAAAATTTTTTTCAGAACTTTAGCATTAGAGTTGGGCTGAAAGCTAAAAAAAAAACTTTGGAAAAAAATGCCTTTGAAATTTTGAGCTCTCTCAACTTTTTTTGTTTTTTTACAGTGTGAAATGGGAGGTAGGAGGGGTAGGGTAGGGGGTGACACACTTGCATGAATATATCAGTGATAGCCTTTGCTGGGCCAACAGTTTTATACCGAACATTGGTTTAAATGAGCTTTCAATTTCAATAATCAAAATCAAAGATAGAATCTGCAATTCTCACTGTACTTTTTTTTCTCTCCACCCCTGCACACTTGTGGCATCTGGCGCGAGTCCAAAAAAAAAAAAAAAAAGAACAATACTTCAAAGACAACACAGCATACACACACAACACACACACACACAGATGTTACATCACACTTGACACCATGCAGATTGTATTTTTAAAGACAAAAAAGAAAATGTAAACGACTTGAGGGCATAAATCCAGTGATGTGCTGATCTTACGAATCAAGACTAGATAGTCGAACAATGGCTTTGAATCAAAAGTCAAATTGAATAATTGGATTGGATAATCTTGACGCGCCTATTCATCACACGTCACAACCTCTTTCTCTTTCTTTGTGTGCACACACAAATACAAATCACAGGCCCTCCTTCCCAGCAACAGAAGCTGAAATATAATGAAGGCAGTTGTCTTTAAAAGGCTGTTTATCGGCTTAGTAAACTAGCTATCTGGTGCTGGACACAAACATCCACAAACACACATCTCTTCACACTCACTACATCCCTCAGTTTTTTTCCCCATCTTCCCTCCTCACTCTCTCTCGCTCTCTAATGAGGCATAAAGTGAAAAACTCTCTGTACCCATCACAGAAGTAAACACATATTTTCAACTTTTTGCACTCTAGCACAGCACGGAAAAATACAACTCTCCTGCAGCTGCACACCATCTTGTCTGGAAGCGCTTTTCTCTCTTTTTCTTTTTCTTTCCTTGTCTCTGCAGCCTGCTTCTGTCTGTGATAGCTCAGACAGATAGAAGGAGTGACAGCGTCATTAGACAGTGTCAGCATCATGACGTCTTTTTCACATTTTCTCGTGCCATGCAACACACACACACAAACACAGAGGGGTACACATGCAGAGTCACGCGTACAGCGTATCAAATTCCCCAGACCACAATTTTCCTGGAGCCCATGGAAAGCATGAGGTCGTCAAGCACAGAACAGCTTCTCCCTGAAGGAATGTTACCAGCCTGTGTGTGGTTACGTGTCTGTGTGTGTTAGGATTAGTGCTACGGCATAGTATATAGAATGACAAAACACATGTGAGCAAACACACTGACACACACACACACACAGTGGCTGAGAAAAGGACCAGTCTAGGCAGCACAGGCAACCTGAAAAGCATTTGACATTCATTTCAGCCCCCCACTCCCCAACTAGAAAACAGTCACAGACAGAGGTGTGGCGGCGTGCAAAAAATGCCGCTATTGAAACTCAGGAGAGACGTAAAAAAAATATATGAGACAGATCGTGATGGGCGGAGGTTGTGGGGGATGGGGGGGATGGAGGCATGAAAGTATGAAATAAGCAAAAGTGCTTTGCTGTCACTGAAGAGAAGGTAAATACCCTGCACACCACTCATGCTATACTGCTTTGAGAGAAACAACACACAGAACAAACACCCCTGTGTGTGAGTGTGTATGTGCATGGAGTTTGTATATTAGTGCTTGTGTGTGTCTGTGCATTGCTATAATGTATAATGTAGTGCTTATCTCAGTGGATTATGCTGACTTGCAGCTATTAAGAACTTAAACACATTCAAACCAGCAGGGAGCTATTTCTACTACTCAATAGGCCGTCTATCACCCCATTGTCTGTTCCTCTGCGCGCGCGTATGAGAATATATGTGTGTGTAAAGCTATCAAATGAGTGTGAGGGAGGAAAAAAGAAGTAGATAGTGGAATATAATGGAGGACAGATGTAGGGGATGTAGGCAGTGATAAGGAAGGGTGGCGTGGACAAAGAAAATGATAGGGATGCATGATAGGGAGAAATGAGACCACCACAAAGGATGAGTCTGTCTGTCACAGGGGTGGTGTTGACGACAGGCCTCTATCAGAGGAGACGTAATGAGATTTGATGTAATGTGATGTGATGGCGAAGCATGCTACAAATGTTACCCAGCATTGAAACAGACAGGACCTGGATCAGCATTAAGCTGATCACAACGGGGATTGGGAGAGTTACTTTAAAAATGTATGCCGAAACAATTACTAATTACCTGTAATGTCACCTCATCAGTTTTTTCATTTGGTGTTGGTGATTCTTTTTTTTTTTTTTTTAATGTTCCCAACTTAGTTATGCGCAAATGTACGTTTAAAGCTAACACAGCCTTCTCTCCGTACTCTGCGTTCATTTCATCTTTATTTCTTCACGTCTTCTGAAGCTTACAGTTACAGACAAAAGGAGCAGTACCCAGTGATCACACACACCATCCCGTTCACCAGCATCACCACTTACAGTCACATCTATAAATGTTTCTTTAGATTAGATGTTAATTCCTTGAATGATGACAGCATTTTTACATCTGGAAGGCAGAACTCATACTGTGCTGTGATTTTGCTCCATTTTTCTGACTTAAAGACAACATAATGGCTAACTCTCCACCCAGTGAAAGCATGTTTTCACCAGGGCCATGATAATGAAATGGTAACTGTAAGATTAGCTATGGTTTCACAGGGGACCACAGCGGCATTGTTAGAGTGAAAGGTGTTGTAATTGTGTGCACTCTGCATGGTAGTATGTCATTCTTTACTTTAAAATGTCTTTTAAAATTCTAATCCTGCTAATAATTTCCATTTTTACTGAATGTATGGGTAATTTAATTGTCTTTTTTACTGTAATGGAATACAGTTACTTTTGTTTTTGTATCTTAATTACTCTGTTACATGAGATCCATTACTCCCCAAGTCTGAGCACAACCACACATCAACACCCCGCCCACAGACAGACACATGGCATGCATGCTTCCTTGCCCTGCTATCTGTCAGTGTGTATTTGTGCGTGTGCGATTTGATGATCTCCCCCAAAAGCGATTATCAAAAGGACTTCAAATACCAGAAGATTCATCTCCCCTTGAGAGAAGGAAGGAACAGTGTTGGGGGGTTTGGTGGTGGAGAAACTGGAAGAGAGTGTCAAGCCTCCAGCAATGTTTACCCTACTCAGAAAGATCCGGTGTCCTCGCTGGTACAGCCTTCAGCGACACGCATACATTTCATCCAGCACTACAGATTTATGATCACACACACACACACACACACACACACGCCATCGCTCATGCTGCATTGTAGGACTGCGTCAAAATGAAATGTGTGTGCAGGCATAATGAATTCATATGTGCATGTGCATTATTGAATATGAGTGTGTGTGTTTTCTGTAGACCTATTGTGGGAGCTGTATGTATGTATATGAGGTGTGTGCATGAGTCCAGGAAGTTAAAAACAGAGACAGTGACAAAAAGGGGAACCATGCACATCATTGAAAGGTCTCATATGCATATGCATACTAATATAAAGGTGGTCAGAGGAGTCCAGGGTGTGATGGATGACGAGGCAACACAATCAATTTCGCAGGCGATTACGAGATGAAACCTGTAGACTGAAATCTGCACAAACTGCCAGTTAGGGAGCCTCTTACACACACACACAGCTCTAAAAAGCACCTTTAGGAGTCTCAACACACTGAAGTTAAAGAGCGACTCCTACTTGTCAGAGGCTACTTCATGATGTAATAATAGGTTAGAGAAAGTAAAGTGCGAGATGGCAGGTCTGAAGGAGAGTGGTGCCAGTGAAAGAGTAGGGAGGGGCTTGTTGGTGCATTAGTCTTTTCTCAGGTAAGAGCACTCTGGAGAGTTGGGAGCCTGATAGAGTGAGTTTGTACACAGGTGAATTTGTGCGTGTGCCTTCGCGGTTGTGTGGCTGTGTGTTGTCCCTGCCTGCGCTATGAAACATTGAGGTTAAAGGTCATTACTAAGAGATGGAACAGATAGCAGGAAGTGCTAAAATGACCACTCTGCCCTCTCTCTCCATCCCATCTGGAGGGAAAGCTGTTGAATCATGCAAGGTTAAAGAGGCTGACTCCAACTGTCACAATGTGCTAAAATGACCATTCTCCCATGACTCCCTTTCTTTCCATTTCACTTTTAATCTACATTTTATGTGAGTTTCTATAAAAATTTGTGACAGGTGTGAACCACCTTTCTCAAGCTTCTATTTTGGTTTGACAGAGGCACTTTAGCTCTCAGTTCAGCAGAGCTGGAAAACAAGCAGGAAAATAGATGAATAGATGTACAGGGTAAAGAAACAGACCTAAAAAAACGAAACAGTCAAAGGATGAAAGGAATCAGTTCAGTCGGTTGCAGTTAAATTTGTGAAAATGAGCGCATCTTTCTTTTCTTAGAAACACAAGAGAGCTTCAAACTGCTGTCTGTAATATCATCAAAAGGCAAAGCCTGGAGATGCTTCATTGAGAGTAAATAAAAGGCCAGACATTTTGGATGATGGGAAAGCACTGAGGGTGATCCTCCGCAGACGTGGGCACGTTCTCTGGTTAAGAACTCTTGAGAAGCGGAAACAAACATTCAGCAAAGTCACAAAGTGCCTCTATGATTTGTTTTTATTTAGTGGAGAAAGAAAAGAAGAGGCTTGTGCGTTTCGATGACAGTGATGTTTAGAACATTTGACTGCTTCCGTGTCTTGCAGTGCATTTTAATAGATTACAGAGGGTTATAACGACTGTCGCCTTTCACATTTCCCTGCTTTCAAAACAGCTTTGGTGAAACCTCTGCTTAACTGCCTAATCTGAACATAAGTGACCTTGTTAATTACAGGCCTCTCAAATCTTCCTTCTCTCACTTAACATGTTGAGAAGATTGTATTTGACCAGTTACAATGATTATCTGGACACTAATAATATATTAGACTAACTGCAGTCCGGCTATCAGACCAACCACAGAACCAAAATTGCTTTATTGAAGGTAGAAAATGACCCAAGAATTACTAATTCAAAAAAATGTGCATATCCTGTTTTTGTTAAGATTTGAGTGCTGCATTAGATACAATTGATCATAGCCTGTTAATCAATCAGCCTGAGTGGTTTTGGTTGCGCTTGTTAGACAGACAATTATCTGTTAGTTTAGGTGACTGTATCACAGACTTTACATTACACAGATGTTAAACATGGTGTTCCCATTGGGAGCGTTCTTAGTCTTCTTTTTTCTTTATACTTGCTCCCTTGGGCCAACATACTTATCGATCATAATGTCATATATAGCTGTTATGCTGATGATGCACAACTATCCCTGTTTTAGCAGACAACCCCAGTTCTTTAAATGCTCTTCTTAACTGTGTCACTGATATTGACATTTGGCTGCTGCCATTAACCAATACAAAAAACAGAGATCACATTACCCCTCCCATCACATTACTGCCCTGGCTACCTGTATCTTTTAGAATTGATTTTAAAATTCTTTTAATTATCTTCAAGGCCTTACACTGCTTTCATTTTATGTCCCAGCAAGAGCTCTCAGAACTTTTCCTACTTTTCATTTAGAGGTTCCTACAGTTACCCTCTGGTGAGGCTGTGTTCTGTTTTTATGGCCCTAAACTATGGAAAACCCTCCCCTTCTAAGATCCCTCTTAGATCTAAGAACAGCAAATTCCCTTGGAATGTTTGAGAAGAATTAAGAGACTTTTATGGATTATTATTAACAGAAAGCTGATGTGAGCGTTTCTTGAAAAATTGACAAATTCAGGACGTAAAGATCTGAATTAACCTCGCATTTACTATATGAAATTTACTCACTGGAGACTTCATAAATTTCATGTTTTATGCATTCGTCAAAAGTGTCAAAAGAGGTGAACTGAAAGCAGTAGTAGAGATGTAAGCATTTCCTAAAAAGATGATGTTTCCCTGAGGCAACGTCTAGTGTAGCCTTGTGTGTGTGGTGTGTGTGTGTTGTGTGTGTGTGTGTGTGTGTGTGTGTGTGGGTGTGTGTGTATGTGTGAGAAAGAGAGAGAGAGTAAGAGGGTATGTGTGTTATGTGTCGACTATACTGCCAGTTGCTGTTCGGGATCCACAGGATCGGGGTAATTGGGCCGATTCGTTTTGTTGTGTGCTCACAGCATTTTATCAGACTGGGCTGCTGACATCATAAAGTAGATCTTGAGGCGATTCCTCAGCTCCAGTAACAGATTGTGAAATTCTCCTGGTTCTTGACGCATTCTTTTTCTCCTCAAAAGTGGGAAAATTATCACTGCTTCAGGCTCTTTTTTTTTTTTTTTTTGTAATAAGAATTGTCACAAAGAAGCTTAAAAAAATGTGTCACACTCAGACTAACACTATTGATCGCATCACTATCAAGTGATGAGAGAAAATTTTGGACTTGGTCTGAGAACAAATAAGTGGGGTGGCATGACTGTGCACCAGCCTGAATTGCAAACAGCTGTGAAATTTAAGAGATGGTGATTTTGTTAAAAGGCCAAATCGGAGCTTGTCCAAAGACAGGCACTGCATATACAATGTTATATAAAAAATATCTAGCTAATGTAGCAACTATCAATTAGGAAAGTTCCTGGCAACTACTTTCCGTCAATTAAACGGTCATTTTAATTTAGACTAACTGACTAGCCTAGAAGTAAGAAAACATTCAGACAATAGTTAAATTGAACACAATTTACTTATTGATAATGTTAAACATTGTTCAAAAAATACTGCATGTATTAAGAGACATTTGAGGCTGTTAATCACATCCAACAACAGCCAGATCATATTATAAATGCTGCTGAAATGTGTGCCCCCATGCATTATGAACACTGCAAATTATCCTGCAAAACATGACGACTAACTAAATGCGTCATCTTTTCAGACTGAGCAGAATCACAGAGTCTGCAGGTAAACAATATTGTTTAACCGAAGCTGAAATTAGCTGCCTGGTGGTGTGGCAACGTTAGCAGTGCTAGCAGCAGCTGGACAATGACTTGCTATACTAACACATGTGGCTTGCGAGGAATTTGGACTTGGGAACTGGCAGGGTTCAGTCTGGGGCAAACCTATGCAGACATTTGCGTTCGCACATACAGCTCCTCCAGGTAATGTCTAGATAAGTCTGGAGTTGCAGTGCTTGTGTAAAAGAGGTTTTAGACTCAGCCTTTATTTTACCCTGACATTCCCTGAGTCTCTCTGTAGTGCTCCTTGAGTTTGATTCAGGGGCCTGATCTGTTTTTGTGATCAAAGCTAATCGCTGACTCGCCAGCATGTTGGCAGAAATGCTGAAATATTGTAATAACATGACATCATCGTCATCATTAGCAACATTCAATCCCTCCATATGAGTAGCGAAAATGTCCTCCTGCTCTTAAGTGGGTGTGAGGCAGGCTAAGGGGCACATTTCACCACGAGTTTGTTGACAGTAAGCCAGTAGCAGTCAACAAGGGTGTGTGATGTGGAGACACTGTTGGGAGCACTACACTGTGGGATGGGCTTGGAAGACTCTCAGCAAACTGGATGACATCCAGCTGTTTTATGAACCACTGCTGCTGTTCATATTTTATTTGTCATTCTGAAAAAATAAAACTCTTACTTATTTTTTAGGGAAAGAAATCCTTATTTAAAGTAACAGTGAAATTTACAACATTGTCTCCAACTTTCATGTCAAATTGTCATATTTGATGGAATATCAAAAAGATATACTGTAAAGACCCTTCGGAGTATAATTTTGACCTGCTGTGAAAGACACCAAACTGCACTGTAAGATCATAATCCTGCTTTAAGATTTGGGATTTCCCTTTAACAAATGAGAGAATTTGCGATAAGATACAGGCAGAGGAACGAGTGAGAGCAAGTGAGGGAATAGAGGAAGTAATCCAGTCCCTCCCTCAGATATGGTAATTCATGCTAATCTCCATTCACATACTTAATCTCTTAATTGCTTTAATTGACATGAAAGAAGGTTGAAGCCTGCCTGATATGGCAAATGTCAAGAGCCTGCCTTCCATCCTGCCTGCAGCTCACATGCATATATATGACAGCATACTTACACATACAATACACCCAAGCTGGGACACACAAGATGGGAAAATATGTGTACGGTAACATGCTGTTGTTGCTGTTGTATCGATATTAAAGAAAAGACATAAATACTAGACACTCATTGATTTGCTAAAGAATACAAGTAAAAACACACACAAACAAGCAGATGCATACAGCCCCACAACAAGCAAATCCCCTTATTGTTCCATGGTCTTTAATTAGAAAAATAAAGAACAAAACAGTCGCAAGCAGTCATACATCCAGACTGTTAACAAAAAAAAAGGTTTTTCCTTTTCACTTCCTCCCAATCCGTAACTTCTTATCCTTTGCTTTTTTGGGTCAGGTTGTGTGTGTATGTGTATGACAGAGTGCAAGAGTGAGAAGAGAAAGCAGTAAACAAATGCAGATTGAGGGTTTTTTCCATATAATTTGGTGAGACAAAGACTGTTATTGTACTTCACTATCATTTTGACTTAAGGCCTAGATCTCTTAGTTGAAACACTTTAACGTGCACACGCGCACACACACATGCCACTGCACAACAAAAGCCATAAATACATTTCTCAAGGTTTCCGCTCTGAAAAATAGGATTGGATGCAGTGAGATAAAAACATTAGCATATACTTAAAACACAATACATACACAGGCTACAAAAAGATACATACACAGTGCCTGTGCTCTGAACTACCCAGAGAGCAACATCAGTGGTGAGAGAGAATACACAAACACACCAAAACACACACACACACACACACACGCTGAACAACCTTTCACAAAAGAAAGACGACAAACAAGACTACCCATGACCCCGTTATCTCCTTTGTTTTCGCTTCTTCATAGTTCCACAATCACATCCTACTCCCAGAAGAGAGGGGAGTCCTCCCACATCTAGGAACACAGACAGACTGAGATAAAGCTGCAGCTTAAAACCGCGCCGCAACAAGGAAGCCGTTAAAGTGTGTGGTGAATTTGTTGTTCAGACCGGACTGATGTGAAATGACAGAGGACTATCAGAGAGACGAAGACAGTAGGAGGTAGAAGTACCCGCAGTGACCTCCAGGTCAACACCACAGCTCTGCCATTTGACCAGCCATTTAACCTCATATAAATTACCTTCTCTGTGTGTATGTGTGTGGGTGTGCGTGTGTGTGACAGTGATCTATCTGCCCTGTGATGAATCCATCCTGTGCACGTGACCTACAGATTAAATCACCCCTACAAGGAAACTGATTACCTTTTCCCAGCAAAGATGGCAGCAAATACACCGAAACACACTTAGACACATAACACACACACACACAAACACACACACGTCATCCGTGGTATCAAGTAAGGTCAGGTATTGGTCATAGACCTCTGAACTCGGCCATCAGTTACACAGACAAGGTGATGATTTACCCTTGTGTGTGTGTGCATGTGTGTGTGTGTGTGTGTGTGTGTGTGTGTATCTGCTGACGCCAGGTCTGTGTCAGAGTAGCCCCCTCCTTTCTCTCTCTCATAAATTACCTGTCAACTGCAGAACAGATCGAACCGGAGAGAAGGAAGGTGGCAGAGACAGAAAGAGAAGCTTTTATGCCTCTTTTTAAACCGTCAGAAAGCCTCAACTGTGACAACAGCTTCTGAGTGTGGGCTTAATTAAAACACACAAGCGGCATTATGAATGATTAATTAGTACACTACAGGTAAACATCAAATGAGGCATCTGTCATGCAGACACACCCAGTTTCACAGACAAACAAATACACAGCCAGACTAATAAATGTGCAACTAGACAACAAAAAGACAAAACAGTTATTGTTTCTTCAGTCACTTTAGAAGAGGAATATAAACAATGGAGGAGAAATGAGTGTAGCAGCAGAATTAGAAAGTTGTTGATTTCACTGGAAATAATAAGCTGGCAATTAAATGACAGAGTGGAATAATGTTTAAAGGACTAGTTCAGATTATTTAATGTGGGCTTGTATGACGTACTTAACGATAGTATGTGGCAATCTGCACGCCCCCAGTTTTTGGAAGCAGAGAGGCACGCCAGCATGGAAGCTAAGCAATGTACTGCTGTAGGCAGGGCTACTTTCACCACTTTACCTTGCCGTTAGACAGCCTTTCTGACTGGAGAACCAGTGTTATACAAGCCAAATATTGCTCTCTCCAAACCAACCAAACTCCAAATCAGTCATTTTACCTCACAGAACACAGTAGTTGTTGGTAGTAAGGATGTTACCAGAAATCCACAATTCTCGATACCTAAATCGATATCACGGAAAAAAACAAAAACAATACTGGAATTTCTCTTTTGATACAATACTTACTTTAAGAATATCAATATTCAATATAATTTTTGATACCACAGATAAGATATACTCAACATTGATTGCATAATTTTTAAATTTTATTTTATTAATTATATTGCAACTTTTTATTAAAAGATAAATATAATAAGGCCATAACATGATAACGGATATTGAAAATGAGACGAGTGATTAGAAGAAGACAGCAGTGTGAGTCAGTGGGACGAGGCAGGACTGTGTGGGCACCACAGTACTGTGTGTGTCAACTTGCTGTCAGAGAGAAGAAAGACTGAGAAAGTGCAGTTGGTACTGAAGTATTGATACTGAGAAAAATCATTAGTTGTTGGTCTACCGCTTCCTCCATCTGTTAGCTTGTTTGTGTTATTGTGTGACTTCAGTGGCTCCAAACCATTCTTTTATAACACTGAAGTCACACAACAACAAGCAGCACAACAGATCGAGGCCATGGTAGACCAGCAGCTCCCATGTTCTGCAAGGTAAAATTATAGATTTCACCCACAGAGTTTGGTTGGTTTGAAGACAGCACTATATTGCTTATATAATGGTGGTTTCCTGTCAGAAACAGCTGTCTGACAGCAAGGTTAGTGGTGAAAATATTCTAAATACAGCGTACACTAAAACTGATATTGATGTTTTAGGTGAACCTTTTTTAAGTGGCCAAAATATCTTGTGTTGCTGCAGTAGCGATATCGCTAAGAACCTCATACAACCCCTCATTAAATTATTTGAACTACCCTTTAAGAGACAAAGGTGGAATCGTATGGCCAGGATCCCATGAGTCTGGTTATTCTGCAGAAAAGCACCAGAGAAAAAGAGAGGACAGAGTAGGGGAAGAGTGCATGAGCAGGAAAGAGGATTAGTGTGTCTGACAGTCATAAGAGGAGAGACAGAATACAAGTCCCAGTATAACACCCTCAATAACACCACAGATTATCACCAACACAGCAGCACACAAACACACAGACAGATGCTCACAAACATATATAAAACAAAGTCACATAAAAGACTATTCTCTGATATGAAATAGATACAATGCAACTAGACTAGACATAGGCCTAGTTGTTGGTAAGCATATGGCAACAAACTTAAGCATTCAAAGCACTGAACTGAACTATGAGGTACAATGTACTGTGGGTAATTGCAAGGCCATGATATGTGAGTTAGATTCAGAGGCAATGGAGTTGGTAAAACAGCCTGCAGCAGCACTAGGACTCGAGGTAGTAAACATCGAGGAATTGATCTCTCACAAACAATGCCACAATCACCCATCTGTTGTTAACAGCACTGGATTGACCAGTAAACTGACCCACAGTGTTACCTGCGGAAAATAAATTATAACAGTCTGTCCGTAATACTAGTAAGAACTATGTGCTGGAACAGTGTGATTTATGGAGCTGTTATTACTGCCCAGTTGAGCTGCTAATGTTTCCTAATGAGGCATAGCCCTCAACTCAGCACAAAGGACTAAGTAATATAGAAGACAGCGAATGTTGCATCACTGTGGAGAAAGAGAAACGAATGACTGAACTGAGCCGACCAACATCCAGCTCTCAGGGCACAGGCAATTGGAAGAATATAAAAACAAACATACATGAAATGCCAAAAAACTAAAATACCAGCTTTGTTGAAGTTAAAATGAATTGAAAAACACAGCTGGGGATGTTGCGAGAACCGATGCTTCAGTAAAAAGTTGATGTCAAAATTCTTAAAATGTGACGATACTTAGTAGTACCCTATGTACCATAGGTAGTGAGAATACAATTCTTCAGGACTTGAGAGGGCCAGAGTATACATCTACAATTATTCTTGTCCACTGCTTAAGGCCAAAGTAAGCAGAAGAATGGCCACATGAAGAACAACATAATGAAGAATGCGTCATGTGCAGTTGGAGCAACAGTAAGATTCGTGTATGGAAGAACTTTGTGTTTAAGGTGGATCATCAGGGATTAAAAATGTATTTACAAACACCAGTATGAAAACTGTGCCATCAAATTTTTCAGATGAAAGGAGGAATCGCTTCCAAACTTAAGGCTCATTTATGCTTGACGTATGGATATGGATGAAGCAGAGCAGCACCACCGTACACCGTCGTGGGGGGCACTGTGGTAAATAGTTCAAACATGATATGACCACAGGACACGACAGAGTTCACATGTTGCACAGACCACCACCATCTACAACACTGCTTCCACTTTTTCTTCTTTCTTAAGAGGTACATTATTACAATCTATTCCAACGTAGCCTCTTCTGGGTAACTTGACTCAGAGCAGTGCCCTCTTGTGACGGTTACATTGTTTGAAACGTACGTATCTATTTTCGTACGCAAAGGAGGAATAAAGTGAGCTTTTAGGGTAGTACCTCAAAGACAGACATGTTGTTCGGGACAGCTGGCATTTCTGTGTAACCGACTTGTTCAACAACTTTTGCATTGGCCATGTTTAGGCTAACATAATGTAACCATAGCTCATAGTTGTAGGCTACCATCCTATCTCATTATCGCTCAGCCTATTTCATCTGTCATCAAAATATGTACATGGGACTTGTTATGTTTTTATTGTGGTATCAAACAGAGTAGTAGAATTTTACTGGTACTGGTATAAACTATTCTACTAAACGTCTGTTATCATGACATCCTTGTTAACAACAGAGATAAGTTGGTTTAACACTGAACATAAAGTGCAGACACACTGGTGCATTTGTCTTCCTTTAGGCAACCAAATTCTCTCCGTGATTTGAATTCACAACGTCTCCCTATGACCCCATGAGCTCTGTGAGTCAGAGGATGTTAAATTCAATCAGTTTTGTTTTCACTGAACTGTTAATCATAAATAATGTTTCATGTCTGGGGTGAAGCTCTCTGAATAAAGTGGGATGTTCAGGAAATATGTAAATGTGTGTAGATGTGGAAAACAATTACAGCAGTGTAGGCTTGAGCGCCAAACAGCACCAGTGATACTGCCAACCCCAACAAGCAAAACAGCTGCCAATGACTAACACCTCAATAACTGACTGTAAAAACTAAGTCATCAGGCTGATAATAATGATGCAATAGTCAGGATGGCTGCTAGATGGACAGATAAAAGGTAGAGACAAGTGGGGAGAGAGAATGAGAAGGAGCGGGATCTGAAAGACTGAAGCATTAGTAGGAGAAACAGGGAGACTAGAATCACTCAGGCATCAAATGGTCTGTCTGAATTAATCCTGACCATCACGCTTTCCCTGTCACACACACACACACACACACACACACACACACACACACACACACCTCCCTGTCCTGCCCTGCAGCAACAGATGCTGGCAGACAGAGATGCTTCCTCCATGTCCTCGTCTTTGAATCTCTCCCTCTCTGGTTCTATTTTTCTGTCTCCTCTATCTTTGTTGCTCCTCTCGTCTGCGAGATAAAATGCCAGTCATCCTTCGGTCTACTTGTAAACAACAAATGAGGGCGCAATAGAGTAAGAGGAGACCAATGGGCAACAGGGTTACACGGGGGAGAGAGGGAGAGAGGGTAAAAGAGAGAGAAAGGCAGCGGCTATTTGATAGTGTCAGCTGTATAGAGGAGATACAGACAGGCCATTCATCTCAATGGATCAGATAGCAGTCCCCCTGGAGTGTGTGCGTGGCGTGCACATACACACACATACACAAACAGAAACACAGAGATGCAGAGTCAATGAAACACACAGACACACACAAATTCTCTTCCATACACACAAACCAGTCCAGGTTTAAAGCTATAAAAAGCACCCTGGGGCTGCAAGCCCCGGTCCTAGTCTACTAAAGAGTTGCCTGAGAGAGATTGAAAAATGGCAATAGTGAAGTTCACAGTTTTGGTGTGAGTACCTAAGTGCACAAGTGTGTGTGTGTGTGTGTGTATTCTTTTCCATCCTCTAAGCAAGCCATGTGCCAGGGTGAGCTGGAGAGAGGGCCAGACACAGACAGAGAGAGAAAACGGGAGACAGAGAAAGTCTGAAAGCCTTTGCATGAATCACAGTTTTCAATTTCACATCACAGGGGAGTCAGGGTGTGTGGGTAACTAGCCGAGCTCTTTCAAACTCTCCAACATTTAGAAGTTATCTCTGAACCTCACACACACAAAGAGCAAGTCTATTGTAGAACTGTCAGCCATAACAGCTGGTCTCTCTTGGTGAGTTTATAATGACTATGAAGGATGTTGAGGCAGACTAAAATCAGACCTGTCTGCGCTACGTTCAGCCAATATCTAATTAGGCTTGCCTTCCTGACCCCGCTGGACATCTACCGATCCACTCTGTTTCCAGCACTCATATTTTCAAGTGTAGATCACTTTGCACATACTTGACTATGGTATGTGATAACTGAACACAAAGCCACTGGTAATCATATAAAAATCAACTTACAGACAGAGTAAAAATTAAAGCATTATGTTCTCAGTTTCACATTGACAAAAGCTATATTTTTCATCCTTTTCTAGATCCCACTTAAAAACCACATGCCTGAAAATTCCTTTGGCAGGTCCCTCAGGGAGAACATGAAAGACACCACTGCGTATCGGTGAATGAATGAGTGAATACATGAATGACATATACAGACATACAGAATCACTTTGTTAACTTGAAAATCAGCACAGAGGGAGATAGGAAATGTCGGGAAAGAAAGGGGTATGACATGCAACAAACATCTCTCGGACGGGAGTCAAACTGTGGACTGTGCTGATATGTGATCTTTACCTTAATCATTCAGCTCCCAGGGCACTCTGAAAAAAACACTCGATGGACTAAAAAAGCATTTACAGCCTTTGTTGCTGACTACACTGACTACAGGACGAATATATGCCGAATTTATGCTGCTTTATAAATTATTTAAACAGTTGCCAAGGCAACTGTCTGTTTGAGCTAACAACAAAATTGAGTTATACACTAGGCTTGGGCAGTATTTACTTTGTCATACCATCATATCATCTTGTCATTTATGAATTATAAGCCTTTTGTATTGAGGTAGCATGGCCCAGAGTTGCTGTAAGGCAGGAGTTTCGTTTATTACATGTGGTAGAGAAAACAAAAAGAAGCTGTTGCTACTGGTCACTGCACTAACATTTATTATTTTCTTTGTAAACCAGCCCAGTTACGCAAACCCTAGACACTTGGTTACATCTCTGGAAGTGGCATTTCTTTCATTCATACCATTGTCATTTGCATTATTATTTATGTAGCTTAACCTCTTCAGTATAGCTAGCCAGCTACGTTGTTTCAAGCTTCAGAGAATGAACACAACAACAAGTTACAGACTTCTGGTGTGGATACGAAGACCCTTTTAAACCCAGCATGGGGACATATGTTGGACGGTGCCCAGCAGGAATGTGAGAGTTGATCTGCCTGCTCCCTTCACTGGTGATACAAACCAGAGTTTTCTCGACTGAGTGAGATAGTCAACAGTTGTTGTCAGTACAGTGGTACTGACGGAAATCTCTGACAGTGGTAAGCTGTTGAGGACATCCTCATCCCTTTGGTGGCACGTCCTGTGCAGTAGAGAGTGATATGGGAGTGGATTTTCACTGCTGCCATTCCACTCCCACAAAAAAAAATGTTGTCCTGTCCCAATCTAATGACATTTAAAAAAATACTCCTGTCTCATCCCAATCCTGTAAGAAAGACTCCAGTCTAATCCTGTTCCCATGAGTCCACAGTCCACACACAGTATGCACTGGTCAGGTAGCAGACAGGAAAGAATACAAAAAGACAACAGAACGTCTAGAATTATGTTCAAAATAAAGTGTTAGAAAAGTGACTATGTCGTGTGTATAAATAATTTCTTTCTATTAGACCTGCATGCTTGTATATAAAAAAATGACCTACTGTTATTATGAGCCCTACACCCGCTGACTTGCTTTTCTTGTCCCTTCATGAACAGTGAAACTGACTCCCATCCCACGGGAATCCCACTGGAATCTCATTACCCACGATAGAGGCAGACATCTTTTTTCTTCCAAAAAAATATGCCGCCCAAGCCTTTTATACACCACAGAAGAATGTGTATACTGATACTGAACATTTTCAGGATTAGACATTGTAAACAGACATTTTACAGTCTGACTTCACCCCA